>JAAGEH010000005.1:40770120-40880932 GCA_011751065.1 Lasiurus cinereus | reverse complement strand
TCTCTCTCTCTCTCTCTCTCTCTCTCTCTCTCTCTCTCTCTCTCTCTCGCATGCCTTCCTTCTCTCCCTTCCTCTCTCCCTCTCCCTTCTCCAATCTCTAAAATCAATAAAAACATTTTTTAAAAATAGCTAGAGGGGCAGTCTTAACTTCTAAATCAATGGAACCTCTGGCAGAGTTTAAGTCACAGTGACAGGAAGCAAACATCTTGTAGGATTATAGGTGTCATAGTGAGACAAGCCACATCCAGCTCCTGAGATGCTTGTATCCTGGTTATGGAAGAAATAGCATCATGTATTGGTCACTGAGTGAAGGTTTACACTGCGTTCAGTAAGACAAACCCGTTATTTTAAAGGCTGTCTCCCAGCTAGAAGCATAGTGAGGCCCCAGTAGCTCTGTCTGCCGTTTATTTGGGCCAGTTGCTTCTGGGTGATGAGGTGTATAATAAGAGTGAATGCAATAGGCTGGAGCCAATGCCACGCTGCTTTTACTGAGAAATGAATCCCTTTATTAGAAGCAATGTTGAGAAAGACCACGATGGTGGAAAAGACATTTTTGCAAGTCCACGGAGGGTGGAGCTAGCAGAAGCCTTACAAGCCAGGACGACAAGTCCCAGGCCAGCCTGTGTCCCCCTCAGTGAGGCCAGCGCTGGGCCCTGCACCATGGAAGGGGTCCAATGACACCTAAGTGACACTGATCCCCTGGCAATCGGTGTGCACAGGAGACTCATCTGGGCTGTGCTTTGGGCAGGGCAGGGACTCAGCAGGATGTGAAGCCAGGCAGCCTTAGTGAGAGGAGGTGCCTGCTGTCAATCCCCAGAGTAGCCTATCTCCCTGCCACCAAGGCCACTTTGTACTTAAGACCATCAAGCCAGCTGACATCCAAATCATGTAAGCGTTCACATGGCACACAATGCCCTCCTCGCTGTGTAGCTGTAACAGGGCCACCCCCAAAGAAAAGGCCATTGCGTCTGAAGGGAGAGCCCTCTGCCAACCTCTGCTGCTAGACAGTTGCTGTTGGTGAAATCAGGTTCAAGCTCGTGGTGGGGTCTGTTGCCGGGCCTTCTTTGGGAACGTAGTCTTTCCTCAGGAGCTTTGAAGCATTGTCTGACTATAATCAATGTCTTTGGCACTTAGCACTGTGTGCTTTGTGTTATTCTTTTCTTGAACTATACACTTAAAGACTAGTTTAAATTAGTGCTTGAGGTAGTGACCATGATGTGTATGTACATCTTTCCATCGGCAGAGGCTCACGCTGCAGCAGCTCTTGCATAGCAGAATGAACAGAATGCAGTGGAAAGTCTACTCTTTAAGAGGAGATGCTCCAGGTTTGTCGCCTTCTCATCTTCTCCTCCAGGTAACCTTGGACCCTCAGCACACTCCCCATCACATATTCTGCCCAAACAACATGCTGCTCGATGTTCATTGCTTCATGATGTTTATGCTTTGTTTATACTGAACTCTACCCATTTTAATGAAAGACGATGCCTTCTTTTTTATCTGAGTAGAGGTATAAGTCCAATAAGTTACAGATTTCCCTCCAAAGTGGAGGCTAGTCACAATCTCTGAAAAGACTCAAAGCAAGTGGTTAGTGCAGCAAGTTACTGTTCCTTAGTTGGTCCCCAAACTGAATATTCATCATCTTCCTCTCCTATCACCATTCTAGATCTTCCTGGCCTTCTGTCTGATAGGAGCATCCAGCCTCATCAAAGAGGTGTCCAAGGCCTTAGCAGCCTCTGTTGGACTGTGGTTTTTATACGTGCATATTAAATGTGATCTCTGGGCATAAAAACATGAAGCGACATACCTGTGCATGCCCTGGGTACCAGACATACTCTTCCCTGACCTTATCTTGTAGAGCAACTCTCACTCTTCATAAAATGATGGCATTAGCATGCTATTAAGTTAACACTTTTCCTGCCATTAAATTAACATCTTTCTTTGCCTGTTAGTTCATTGACCCAAGGAACCCCAAGTAGCCAATGATCTTTATAGCTTTCCATTCAGGGGGACCCTTGCTGGGACCCCTGAGAAAATATTTGACCCTGGGGACCAGGACCTCTATCCCGGCTGAGTGTAATGTTGAAGAGTTAGGAAGGACACATTCTTTATGTGGGCCACTGAAAGTGAAGATCAGAGTGAACACTCCTACGTCTGCCTGTTGACTCCCATATCCACAGATTCCAGCTACTGGAGTACAGTACCACGCAGATCATTATCTCAGCACATGTACTGTGTTGTGGAGGGCTGTGCCCAATGCACCAGTCACTGACCCTTAGCTGGCATGGCAATTGGAGCATTAAAAACCAGCCCACTCTTTGACTGGAATGGCTATTTCTGGGAGATAGGGTACCTGGTTAGACTAGTGTACCCTGTGATCTTGGTCATGAGCCCATTGGTGCAACTCCTTTGCCATAAAATAGGAGCTTTGACCCAAGGCAGTGTAGATTGGGAAACTGTGTTGATAAGTTGGGCATACCGTATGCCCTTGATGGTAGTGCCAGTGGAGATATTGTAGGCTGGGAAGGCAAATTCACATAAAGTGTTAATCATTCTAGCCAGTTTTGCTCAGTGGATAGAGCATTAGCCTGTGGACTGAAGGATCCTAGCTTCAATTCCAGTCAAGGGCATACGCTCAAGTTGTGGACTCGATCCCCAGTAGAGGCCATTCCGGAAGCAGCTGATCAAAGATTCTCTCTCTCTCATCATTGATGTTTCTGTCTCTCTCTCCCTGTTCTTTCCTCCCTGAAATCAATTATATATATACCTGGAACATTTACTACTGAGGATTTCCTTTAGTAAATTTTGAGTAGGACTTTTAAATGCAAATGCAATGCTTGGCTAGCACTTGCATATTATACTTTTTACAAACCAACCTCAGGGTTTTTTTCCTTTAACATTGGTCAGTAATAGGATTGCCCACTCCCCATGAGGTAATAGATGTGGAGTGGGGTAGCAGCATCAGTGAATAGATGTAGGAGACATGGGAGTCTGGCTCACTTAGTGTCATTTACTTGTACCTTCTGGACCTGCTCTGCTTCAACCCAAAAGGTACCACTTGCATGGTATGACGGATTGCTGTTCAGCCTATTCCACTTTATAAAACTTGGTGGGTCTGATAGCACCCACATCACAATGGGCAGCTCATTTCACACGGGTTCAATCTTCTAGGGCCTAACAGCCTGTCAAGGCCTCTCCAGCTGGAGCGTGCAAAAGATTCCACAAAAGACTTTATACATTATGGATGAATCTCTCTGCCCCTGGTGTGAGTGGAGTGACAACTCGCACCTACAGCCTGGATGTGCTGCTGAGGCTGTTCTCATGGAAAGTCCCCTGGTAATGGATCAAAGCAGTCCTCCAAAGTGCAGCTTATATACCAATGTGTGCCTTTCTTTTAATAGGAGGAGGTGTGAGATACAAGAACTTGTAATTTATGTTAGAGAAAATGTCTCAACCTGCCCCAGACCATCAGAACCCTAAAATATCCATTATATGTATGGCAGGAGCTTGCATCTACCTGGAATCCGTATTTGTTGCACTCATTTTTATTACTAGTGATCTACAGTGGTGCTACAGTGGGGTTTGTGGACTGGTGCTGGTTTGTAAATGTTATGTTACTGTTCTGCAAGGAGAAAAAGACAGAAATTGAGAGGTAAGGTTTTAGAAAACTTTACAGTGATTTGACATTGTTGTGGCTACAAAGTTCATGATTGGTGAACTTTATTTAACCATGTTAGACCAGAGTGAGTGTTATTGAACTCATGCCAGCTATATGAAATCTAAGGTTAGTTTGTCAATTTTCATCCCAGTGTGTAAGACCATGAATATATATATTTTATTAAAATATAATCTAAATTTAAGTATCATTTCACAAGACAAAGAATTGGGGCTTGCTGACAAAGAACTGAAGAATGACTGAAAATACAACATCCCTTATTTTATTTTGGAGAAAGGTAAAAAATAATAACCAGAACTTGCTTGAATGGTTTTAAAATCTTTCATTCCTGGCCACTATAAGGTTGGTTTCTTACTGTGTTATATAATTAAGTCATAGAAATGGTTTAAATACATTTTTAAAATTTATTTTTCAATTATAGTTGACATAATATTACATTTGTTTTTGGTGTACAAAATAGTTATTAGACATTTATATACTTTAGTAAGTGATCACCATAGGTATATCTTATTCCTGGTAAGCAGGATTATCATAAATCCAACCTAATTTACATAATTTTACAAGCATGAAACAAGTATGCTTAAAGATATTTAATATAGAGCAGTGGTTCTCAACCTTCCTAGTGCTGCAACCCTTTAAGACAGCTCCTCATGTGGTGGTGACCCCCAACCATAAAATTATTTCTGTTGCTACTTCATAACTGTAACTTTGCTACTGTTATGAGCTGTAATGTAAATATCTGATACGCAGGATGTATTTTCATTGTTACAAATTGAACATAATTAAATCATAGTGATTAATCACAAAAACAATATGTAACTATATATTGTGAAATATTTATTTCTAATTACAAATAAATGAAATTTTTGTCTTGAATCGTGGTGTAGCATGGGTAATAGTCTTCATATGACAACAGTAAACTACATTGCTACATTTTGCTACACCGAGGAGCGGTGTGTTGGTTCCTAAGACCATGGGAAATAGGTATTTTCCAATAGTCTTAGGCTACCCCTGTGAAAGGGTCCTTGGACCCCCAAAGGGGTCGCAACCCACAGTTGAGAACCGCTGCTCTATAGAGTCCAGACTTTCTTGGCCAGCCCCCACAATCATATATGCACAGTCCTTGTAATAAACCCTTTAGTATGTCTCCTACTTGTATAGCTTCTAGGATTGAACTTCACTAATAGAATTGGGGTTCTGGGGGTTTTAAATTGCATACAACAAGTAGCAGCACTTAACCATCAATAGCAAAATGGGTGTCATTGCCAAAATAGTTTGCAAGGTCTGAGGCAATCAGCAAGGCTTGAACTGCATGGCTAATTGCTGATGGAAAAATAGAAAGCTACCTATGGTATGGTGCTGCTTGTATAATTAAAACACAACAACAACCAGGGTTGGCAAGCAGAAGGCTTCCATCAGTTTCAATAGTAGAGATGTACAGGTCTTCACTCAGTTTTCAGACTGGGCAGACCCAGACTCACCAATGAAGTGGAGTCCCTGCCTTATTGTGGGAAGAACATGCAATGTTACTACAAGTACATATGGTGTGTACTCTCTAAATCCTTTTCCAAAGTGGCATGAGGACATTTGCCAGGTGACTGTGCCCTGAGGAAAAGGAAATACCTTGATTTTTCAAGAACCATTAGACATCAGATTTGAGCTGACTCTGATACCAGAGAACTCAAAATGCCATTGCACTACTCTGATTGGAGCAGAGATTAATAGAGGGCAGATAATTAATGGAGTTTGGACCTGAGGCCATCTTCAGTGAGTCCACTGAGCCTATCATGCCATTCTGCAGTTATTTTTGGCATCTGGGAAAGTCCTTGTGTTAATTCCCTGGCCTGTAGTGGAAAGGCTCTGTGGTAGGCAAAGACAGTCAAGGGGAGCCCCTGACACGCCCACTTGCACCTCTGGAAAGCCAGAGTATCAGGGACCATGCAGCAGCTGGGAGTATTGTAGAAGTTACCACCACCATTAGAGGATTACAGGGTATGGGGACGATAGCCCACATCATATCTCTTCTCAGTAACCTGTCTTAGCCGTATGATCACCTGGTTGATGATGGTACCCAACTGTAAACTTAACCCAATTGCAGCTGTTGTGGCAGATGTAGGATTTAGAAAGGATTAAATCAATCAAGTTGGGAATATAGCTACTTACTTGTCAAATGTATTCTTGATCCCCATCAGTACCAAATATTAAAGACTAGCTTTCATTTACATGATAAGGGCAGCAGTTCTCAGGTACTATATTTTCCAAACATTATGTTAACTCTTTGCCATACTATAGTGCTAAGAACCTTTTTAATTTTGACATTTTGAAGACCTTCACGAAACTCTACCATATGATGATTATGCTTGCTGGATATTCTAGATGAGTACTTTTCAAATAACCTGACACTTTTTAAAAATCATTTATATTTTTTATTTGGGAGTTTGCTTTGCCTGTAAACTCACAGCCAATAAGGCACATTGTTGCAAGATCATGGAGAATGTAGAGAAACCCACCTGAGGGTCCTGGTAAAGGACAAAGTGGGACAGCGTCCTGTTCTTCCTCCCTCCCCTGACTCCAGGAGCAAAGAGCCACAGGTTTCCAAGTCCAGGTGGCATCCTCTTCACCCTCACCCTTGTTACCAAGCTTCTTTTAAATAAACACATCTTTAAAAATTAAGTTCTTCTGTTTTTGTTTTGTGTGGGTTGTGTTTTTTTTTGTTTGTTTGTTTTTACCATAAGAGTCCAAAAAACAATGCTTGGGAAGTTATTCTCAATAATTCATGTAGAACAGGTAGCCTAGATTAAAGCATGGGCAAGATTCTTGGCCACTCAAAATAAAAAACCTAGCAGATCATGCACAAGCGCAACAATTCTGATGAGAAATGATGAGTTATTCCAGGTACAGGACCCTAGAGTTGGTCAGTTTAGGAGCCAAGGTCCCTCTGTCCTTGGAAGTATGAAATCACACTTGTACCAATTTAATACTGCTGCTCTAGGAGGCAACAACAGCTGCAGATAATCGAAACACAAGACAGAAACCCCGAACCAAGTTTTTCTCTTAGAATTAAAAGATAAAATAGCATTATTCCTCAGTTATTCTTGGCAAATGACAAATGGAAAACATTCAGAGGGCAATATCTGGGGGTACTGTATCCATTCACCTGGCAGGAGGGAGAAGGGATTCATACACAGAAAGCACAGATTAGAAAATGTACTGATGGTCATTTGGTTCAGATGAGTCAAGGGCCCTGCATTTCCAGGGGGATAAGAGTTTCTCCTGAGCACATCCATGGCATACAGAGTGTACTCCATTCATATTTAATAATCTGTCTGCAATCAGCTTAATTGTCAGGCCACACAACCAAGAGGAAACCTGACATATATGGTAACCTCGGAGTGTCCAAACACAAAAAGCATTGCAGAAATCACTGTGCCCTTGAACTGTACACAGACATTCTAAGCAGCTTCTTTCCCGTGGTTTATGGAAGAGACAGGTCATCCAAAAAAATAATAATAATGGAAGACACACCTTTCACTACAGCCTATCGCTTTGCAAAAGAGGCCCTTTAGACAAGGACAGTGGGCACCATCTCCCAAGGCAGCTCTGGGCTTGGCAAGAAGCAAATAAATACAACAGACTATCCTGAGCTCCTTGTCACTCCATAAAATAGAAAGAAGGTTTTCTGAGCAGCTATTCAGTTCACAGAGTGTCCTACTGAACCAGGGCTGGTTTGAAAACCTGATGTAATTCACCTTCTACAGCACAGTGTCCTTCATGACGAGACACTGCACATGGATGAATACTGTCCAAACTACCCGTTGAGGGTAATTAAAAAACAAGGAGGGGCTGTAGAGGACCACACCCATGACACACAGTCAAGTCCAGGGACACACAACCAAAACAATCCAGATCACATGGCCTTTCTGCTGTTTGGATGGTTGGCATTGTTTGTTTCATTCAAATACAGGTCTTTCTGACTGAACTTTTGAAGAGAATCCCAGGAACTAAGGACACCAGAGCGATGGCCAACAGCTTCAAGACAGTTTCCCAGGAGAAAAGAGCATCCAGAGAGGTGAGGGTTGACAGGATGGAGCCTGTCTGCACACAGATGAAGTTGTAGGGAATCAAACCAATAAGCACAGGGAAAAACTGCCCAATGGGGATGTTCAGAAGCAGGGTGGAGAGGTTCAAGAACCAGTCTGGTGTCATGGGGAAAAGTCTCAAAAACAGTAAGAAAAGAAACAAGCTGTTTCTGTTCTCCTCCACCTTCCTCTGCAGCAGGGCCACTTTTATCAGAAAGGGAGACCACCAGTGGTTTGCCAAACATACCGGAAAGCAGGCAGCAGCATGTGGCACCCGCCGAAGTCAACACAGAGCACAGCCGAAGCCCAGCCAAGGCCCAGCCAAAGCACCCCCTAAAACGTTCTGCCTTCAGCGTCCTATGCGGAGCCCAGTGCCGGTGCGCTGCGAGGGGCAGTTGTGTCAACAGCAAGTACAAGGCGAAGGTGCAGCGGATGAAGACCAAGAGCAGCTGGAGCAGGGGGGCAATTCGGCGCCTGCCCCCACCGAGACCTGCAGGCTGTGAGGAGCCTGGAGGCAGCACCTGCACCACATCACCGGCAGCCCGAACCCCCAATCTGACATTTTTATAAACTTCAATAAAAGTGAATAACTAAGAAAATAAATTAAAAACAAAGACATATCTAACAAATTTTTAAATTATTAGACTCAATGGATATAAAATTATATTTCAATAAATATAAGCTGAGAAAATATATAACATAGGGAAAGAATTACAAATGCTGTACACACATTCATTTAAAGTGTACATTAGATTATTAATATAAAAACCACTATTGCACTCAAAACTTCTTGTCATTCTTTATTTATAACTAAACAAAAGTTATGAGTGAAATATTGATTCCTCTATATCAGCGGTTCTCAACCTGTGGGTTGCGACCCCTTTGGGGGTCCAATGACCCTTTCACAGGGGTCGCCTAAGACCACTGGAAAACACCTATTTCCCATGGTCTTAGGAACCAACACACCGCTCCTCGGTGTAGCAAAGTGTAGCAATGTAGTTTACTGTTGTCATATGAAGACTGTTACCCATGCTACACCACGATTCAAGACAAAATTTCATTTATTTGTAATTAGAAATAAATATTTCACAATATATAATTACATATTGTTTTTGTGATTAATCACTATGCTTTAATTATGTTCAATTTGTAACAATGAAAATACATCCTGCATATCAGATATTTACATTACAGTTCATAACAGTAGCAAAATTACAGTGATGAAGTAGCAACAGAAATAATTTTATGGTTGGGGGTCACCACCACATGAGGAGCTGTCTTAAAGGGTCGCGGCAGTAGGAAAGTTGAGAACCACTGCTATAGAGGAAGCTATCAGGAACTCTTGGGCATGGGCTGAAATTGCTGTCTACAGGCAGAATTTCTTTTCCTCTCAGGGAAGCCTGAGCCTGGCTTTTAAGTCCATTCAAACGGTTAAATCAGGGCTATTCAGATGATCTAGGATCATCTTTTTTTACTTGAAGTCAACTGATTATGGACTTTAATCATATCTACATAATATCTTTATACCAGCATTGTAGATTAGTGTTCTACTGAGTAACTGGGCACTGTAGACTATGCAAGCTGACATATCAAAAAGACCGTCCATCCAAACTCACTCCTGGTACCTCACACATCTCCTTAAACCACATTTAATATCCACATAAGGGTGCTAGCAAAGTCCTATTGTGTCTAAATGACACAACCATTCTGAGCACAACCAAAAATATACCAACACATTGCAAAATTCTTATATGGTGTTCACTCTTCTTCGTCTTTAATCTTAAACACTGAGATAGAAAGTTAACTATTATTAACACGTGATGTTCGATGATAATAGCATAAGAGAAGGAAAAGTTACAAATATGTGTATGATGCATTTAGAGTAATATACTAATATATTTACATATTAATATATTGATATTAAATTTTATATATTTATTTTTTTCACAAAACAAGGAAGAAATACTCATAATTGTTTTTAAACTGGGCACATGGACATAGCTGGGATACGTACCTACCTTCTTCTACCCATTCTGCATTCCTTTTGTCTTCTTCAAGCACCTTAGCTGGTCTTGGTTCTTTGCCTGATAGAGTGACTCAAACTTTCATTCCTGAGGGTCTGGCCATTAGTAGTCCTCCTTGAATTGAGCTGAGTTTTCCATGGACTTTGATCACAGCAGGTGGAGGACTAAGGGAGGGCCCTATGTATTCCAGACATACTTTTGCTTATATCCATTGTGTAGTGGCAACCCCAATTCTCCCGAGTAATCAGGATCAGTCACCTCTTTGCCTATTGTTTCAGATATGTAAGGAGTCCCAGGTGGCTGGGTGGCAGCCATCCAGTTCAGTGGATTTATTGTTGTGTCTCCTGGTGGAAGTATTCTTCTTTTGGAACTAAGGTCTCTGGAGAAGTAAAGTCTAAAGGCACACAGAGAGGAAGCAAACTTATTGGATCTAGTGGATTCATTAAACATCTCATGGATCCCTAGGAGTAATGGTTAATGTTTCATTCTTTGATTCATACATCCATAAGTATTGGTATGGGAGACACAGCACCACATACCTGAATCTGGGGACCTTGTTTTCAGACCTACTGGGGATTGCCACCTAGCTGGCACCATGAGTCTTCAAAAGGCCATTCCAATGTTCTATCAAGTCAGATGCTGCAGAATGATGAAGGACATGGTGGGATCAGCAAATTCCATGAACACAGACCCATTGCCACTATTAACTTAGTTTAAAGTGAGTTATTTGATAAGAATCCCTAGACATTTTACTGAGGTAGAAAACCCCTGAATTTTTGTAAGATTTATTTTTCACCTTTTGGCATGCAAATGTCTTGCCAGTATATCAAGATCAGTTGTTACTTTCTGCTCACCAGGTCCAATCAGCATAATATCACCCAAATAGATGACCAGTGTACTGTTCTGTGGGAGGGACAGGTGATCAAAATCTCTGTGGACTATGTATAACAAATACCTGGAGAGTGCTATACACCTGAAGTAGGACAGTGAAGGTGTATTACTGCTCTTGTGAGCTGCAAGCAAACTGCTTCTGGTGGTCCTTACTAATAGGTTTAGTGAAAAAAGCCTTTGCCAGATCAATAGCTGCTTATCAGGTCCAAGGGGAAGTATTAATTTGCTCAAACAACAAAACCACCTCTGGAACAGCAGTTCCACTTGTGGCATCACCATCTGACTAAGTTTATGATCATCTACTGTCATGCTCCAAGATCCATCTGTTTCCTGATAGGTAAGCTAAGTGGACATGTGGTTGGAATCACCACATCTGCATATTTCAAGGCCTTAATTGGTAGCATTTATCTCTGCATTTTCTCCAGGAATGCTGTGCTACACATGTCTTACTAGGTCTATAGGTAGCCCAGTGCCAGTGGCTTCCACTTGGCCTTCTCCGCAATAGCCCTCTCCCCACAGGACAGGAACAGTGTGTGGACTCTCCCACTTGCTGAGTATGTAATCCACTCAATGCATGCCATGAATGAGGGAAATACCACAGGATAGGTCCAGGGTCCACTGGGTCCACTAACAGAGGGACATAAACTAAAAATCCATTGATTATCTTACCTCTGTCAACTCCGACTCTGACTGGCCACAGAGACATTTTGGGTCTCCAAGAGTTAGTGTCAGTTCAGAGCCAGTGTCTAATTCCTGAATGATGTGATTATTTTTCTTCCCCCCAAATACAGTGACCCTGGTAAATGGCTGTAATCTCTTTGGAGAAGGCTGAGAAAGATTGTCAGGGTAGGGTTGGACTATATCAGGGTCCTTCCTCTCTTCTATCCAAAGGGTTCTGAGCCTGTAAAAGGGTTTGTTTCAGACTGACTGTGGGACGGTGACCATGTTTTTGCCTTGCACATCAGACTGTTCCTTAGAACTCCTCTGCATATACAGATCAAGTAGAACTGGAGTAGACTACATATCTATTTCTTTTCTCAGGACACCAAAACCAAAAAGCCAATGTTATAGGTCTCTGAGAGCCAGACAATTCTGGCTACTGCTTTGACCCTGCTGCCCATGACAGTAATCATGCCTACCTGGGCTTTGGCCATTAAGTGCCAACAACTATCACCCCATCTCCCACTCTACTCTTCCCTTGTAGAGATCCAAGTTCAATGGTAGCAGTCCCTGCTGTGATTTCTGACTTACAGAGAAGAGTGACTAATGAACTGTTTAATGATGCTGGGGCTTCTCTCATACATTTATTTCTCACAGTTGTGGTGGGGGGGGGGAATGTGTCCTGTACACCCTCCTGGGAAGGGGAGAGTAAATATGTTTTACATGATGAGCTCATTTTAATATTCCAATCTCCCTAAGTTTTTGGATACCTTCCTCTACTTTATACCAAGGTAGTTTTGGCATTTGAACTTAATTTAATGCAGACCATTTGGGGTCCATACTTTAGTCAACTAAGCAGACAAACTGTTAGAGCCCTTCCCTATCTCTCAAGCTAAAACTAAGCCCAGAATCTCTGCTCCGCAGCCCAAGTTAGTAAATCTGCTCTGATCCAGCTTTATATTTCTTCTTCCTGTATCCCATACCTCATCTGTTTCCCAACAGCCCCACCCAGGCTCCTCTCTGTGTAACCTGGAAAACGAATGCAGTTCTGTTAATATTTAGTGAACCTCCTTGTAGCTCATACTTTGTACCTCACACTTTGAGCCTATTGAGCCTTCAGTCTACATATAGATTTAGAAGCAAAGAGGGCTGATGGGTCCTGAAGGGAATCAGCAGTGGCCTAGGGGGGCCCGTATGGTTCTTCAGGCAAAAGGAGCAAACCTTAGGCAGGGCATGAAAGAACTGCTTCTACAAAGAAAACTTAGCAGAATTCAGGGGTACAAGCTCCTCAACTTCACTGGGGTCTTCTCATAGGTCCCATTCCAATGTTCAGGTCCCATTTTTGCCCAACTTAACCAGCAGTGAGCCACTCATAGTCACCCTCTCTGTGGAGTTTTCAGAAATCTCAGCACTGAGGCTGCAGGAGGTAAGGGCTCTTCCAGGGAAGAGATAGATTTCAGGACTTTATTCTAAGCTCAGTGGGAACATCAGGGAGGTTTGGGCAGGGTAGGGACACATATTAATTTACAAGTGAAAACATGTCTTGAGCCCATCTGTGAAAGATGGCTTGCAGGGGAAAGGAAGAGATTACTTTTGTAGTCCTCTCCAAAAGATGATAGGGTTGAACCAGAGTGGCAGTGATGAGCAACAGTGGCTCAGTGGAGCACACTGTGAAGGTAAAGTCAGCAGGAGTTGCTGAGAGACAGGCTGTGAGGGTAAGAGAGAGAAACAGAGCTGTCTTTTGGTGGTTGGCTTGAGCAGCTGGGAAGATGATGCTGACATCACACTTCTTGGGAAATATGAGACTTACAAGTGGGGGGACATCAAGAATTAATTACCAGAGAGCTTTCAGACATCAATGCGTGATCTCAGGTAGGCGAGATTCTGCCACACATTCATCTACTCACTTCAAACAGGCTTCTGCTTTTGTGGAGTGACACTTAAATTTCTCCAGATTACCCCCTAACTGTTCTTTAGGGCAGTTTTTTCTGATATGGGGCCTGATCCAGGAACACACAGTGCATTCAGTTATGAGAGCTCTTCAGTCTCTGATCTGGAGCATTTTTTCTGGCCTCAGTTTCCTCTAATGACTTTGACAGTCTGAAGGTTCCGGTTGGGTGCTATGTAGAATGCCCTTTAGATTGGATATGTGTGATGGTTTACTCATGGTCATTTTAGCTGTCTGTTTTTGGCAGGCGTACTACATAAATTATGCCATGCTCTTTCCAGTGCATCATATCAGAGACCCACAGTCTTGCTTGGTCCTAGTCTTGGTCTTGTTTACTTTTGTCACTTTAAGTGTTGCCTTCTGAGTTTTTATAGCATAAGTTTATCATTTCCCCTCTTGTAATTAATAAGTAATCTGTGGGTTGCTAGTTTGAGGTGGTAAATACCCATTTTTACCAGATGGTTTTAGCATCCATTGATGGTCTTGCCTGAATCGATTTTGATATATGCAAAATGATGATATTTTTTAAACTGAAAAATTCCTCCTGCATCTATTAGTTGTCATTCTACTGAAAGGAATTGTTACCAGAAAACATCAAAGTGACATATATCTTTCTTATTATACTATGAACTTGCTGAGAGCAAGCACTATTATTTTTTAGCTCTAACACCAATTCTATATGCAAATTAGATACTCAATAAATATGTGTTAAAATGAACTGCATTAACACCATCCTTCAAACTAGGGAAAATATTAAAAATGCCTGCCTTTGAAGGTTTCTGTGAGTCAAATGACTGTACAAGCTTTGTACTTGGCAACAGGCTTTGCATATGGAACTGTGACCCTCGTCAGGGGCCTGGCCATGCCTACCCCAGACTCAGGGTGTGGTCCAGCAGCAGGAGGTAGGTAGTGGGAATGACTGTGAAAATCAATGTCTGAAGAAATGAAGGCAGCAGCAGGCTCTCCTGGACCTTGTACACTTCTCTCACCTCCTTGCCTTCTCCAAGAAAGGGCTGGCGGGTGCCAATGTTTTGTTGAGTCCTTCTCCTCCCTCTGCTCCCACTCCCTCTGTCTCCTCACCCTGCCTGCCCCTCCCGAGTTCTCCCTTCTAGAAAAGCAGAAACTTCCCTGCAGCTGTCTTCTTTCCAAAGAATGTCTCTAATCGCCCTGCCTGATTGGGTCTCCTTAGAGGGCGGGTGGCATTGATTGTACTCAATCAGCATCCGCCTGCCCAGCTGGGAAAATGTCCCATTTATTCCTCCGTTTTAGCTGCTCCTCTTTCTACAACTATTTTACAGTTTTTCTTGGGTTTAAAAAAAAAGCTAGTCCAAAGAGCAAAATTTTATGTTGTGTCTGGAATTGTTCTGCTTCCAGGAGGCCAGGTGGCATCATGCTCCTTGGCACAGGCAGCAGAGATCCCTCTGCGAACAGAAGTGGGCAGCCTGCTGGGAGTCCTGAATCTGAGCCCCAACTCCCAGTCCCTCCTTTGCTGATCTGGCCCAGCAGGGAGCGCAATCCCCATCACTTCTCAGTTGAGTGACCTGGAGAAGGTGCCCTAAGATGGGTCTGGGCAGGTCAAACCTGGGTGGGGCACAGGGAAGCCAGCAACCAATTCCAGCCTCTGGCATCTGGTACAGAGAACAACCTTGTGGTTGAGAAGGCACCAGAACCGGCACCTCAGATCTGGTTAGGCCTCCAGGTTTTTGGCCTGCCGGCTGCATTGCCTGGGCAAATGGCTTACAGCACCTGCCTCAGGTAAAGCTAGTCTGGGGAGTGAGAGAGTGGAGTCAAAGATGGTCCTAACAGCCCAAAAAGAGATGCACTGCAGAGATGAGACATGCAGCAGACATGAGTGCAATGTGTAGGCTGTGCCGTGCCAGGATTCTGAGTGTCCCCTGGTAATTCAGACTCTTCAAGGCTTCTGTCAAGATTCAGAAGAAAAATGCCAGCACTTTGCTGGGACTCTGCTCATGCTTTTTACTCTTGCTGCCTCTGCCCAGCTGGCGGCCTGCTTGTGTTCAAACTCGGATTCTTCATCCACGTTCGTTCTTCACCCATGTTTGTGCAGAACTTGGTGGCGTTGGTATACTCCCTCCTGCTTTCCTTCAGCTCTCTCGTGTTCAATTCACAGCTGCTCACAGTGTCTTTATCGGTCACTATATTTCAAAGTAATAGCAACACAAATCTCCTTTCATTCCCTCAGAAAATATTTTAACGGCTCAGAAAGTGGGACTTGTCCCTACCTCCTGCGCTCCTGACAACTGGCAGCAGTTTCCTCCTTGGTAAGACAGAATGATGCTATGTCTGATGAGGTTGTTATGAGACATTGGTGGAGTTATTGGGTGTAATAGTGTTCTTTAAGAATAAAAAACTCTACATAGATTTAAGGAGTCATTTGTACTCCAGGCCTTTTCTTACGTTTTTGTATTTCATATTTGTTTGTCTCATCACTCTCACTTACCTGTAAGTAACTGGAGGGTAGGGGAAGCCATCTTATTAATATCAGTATTCTCAGTGTATTGTGTATTATCTGCAACATAGCAGGTGATTAATTCATATTGGGTGGTGGATGCATGGATGGGTGGATGCATGGATGGGTGGATGCATGGATGGGTAGATGCATGGATGGGTGGATGCATGGATGGATGGATGCATGGATGGGTGAATGGATGCTTGAGAATTAAAAGAAAATATTGTTGAACTGAATAAACAACAACAAAGGATTCATTCACCAACAAAAATTATAACTTCCCTTCTTTAATCATCACTACTATCTTGCTTACAAACGAGGAAGCTGCAGCTCAGAAAAGCTCAGGCTAGTAAATAACAGAGCTGGAATTCAAGCCAGATTCATTTCAAAACTTAAAACCACTTTCATGAAAGCATAGAAGAACAAGGAATTGCAGGAGAGTGGAATTTCCCATCAATACCCATAGAGTCTCTGGATACACCCAGGTCCTTCCAAATCATGTGTGTTGATGCATTGCTGCTTGTTCCTGTTCATTCTGTCACTTGCAGGCAAGCACCTTGACTAACATCCTCTCCTTACCCATTTCCCCATAGCATGCTTCTTACATTTTATTCTAGAACCAGTGTCTCTATCCGATAGGACAACTATTTATGCCCATTGTTCTCTTCATTAGATTTGTAGCCCTTGAAGGCATGGGCCATATTTTATGTATTTATTGAGCATCCTTTTTTATGTTGCAAGCTCTTCACTGGGCACCAGTAGCCTGCCACATAGCTCCAATAAATGTGTGTGTGTGTGTGTGTGTGTGTGTGTGTGTGTGTGAATGATATACTGTGTAAGTCTTTCAGACTTGGGGATTTGTCTTGATTTTCCCTGACATTTATTAATCACCTCTATATGCATGACCTGATACTAGGGGATTTTACAGAGACATCATATCATCTCTATTTACCTCTCATAGTTCTCTTGCAACAGGTAGCATTTCATGATCTGCCACCATCACTCCTTCTTGCTTCCTTTGGAGAGAATAAAAATCACCCTCAAGCCACTCAGCAAACACACAGTCAGAAATATGATGAAAATAGTTTGAATCTTTGTTTTAAAATCTTGATAAAATTTCTGTTTAAAATGTTTTGTTCACTTTGTGATAGGAGGTCTTAGAAAGCAGTTCTGAGAAGCAGCCTTCCTAAGGCCGTCAGTATTCAAAGCCCTTTGGAGAGAGAACTGGTTGCTAGGGGCAACATGAACTTCTGAGGGGGATCTCTCTGCAGGAGGATGAATACCAGTTCCCCAGGGGACCTTGTAGAAGTGGGGTCTCCACACAGAGGAGCAGCTGCAAATGGCTCAGAAGGCTCTGGATAGTTGGTTGCCTCTTGAACGGCTGGTGGGCTCCTTGGGCCACTTGCAGGGGCCTGAGCCAGAAGCCAAGCACAGGTACACCACCCTGGCTCCAGGAAGGCCTCTCAGAGCCATAGGCATCAGCCCTGGGCTCCACTTCCTGGAGCAAAGCAGTCCTGATGTCACCAATGTGGCAGTTGTTGCCTCTCTGGCTACTCATTACTAAATTTATTTCCTCACATTTCTTATAGTGCAATTAAGTTTCCCTACTGATGTACAGTGTCCTGCATGTTCATGTATGTGTAGGTTTGTGCTACCGCCACTGTGATCAGGATTCATAACAGGCTCATCACCTCCCAAATTCACTCCAGCAACCCCATTACTATGGAACTATCTTTCCTCGCATCTTTTCAAGAATGGTATAAATGGGAAAACCAAAATAGCGGCAGAAGGTATATACCTGTATATGCTGCCTCTCACAACTACACCGAAACTACAACTAAAAGACAAAATGTCTCTCACCCAGAACCACGGGAAAGCTGGCTGAACTTAAGTTCTATAACTAGAAGGAAAGAGAAAAGAGCTTTGAGATGTGCACAAGCACTGGGAAAAACTGAGGTACGGTGGCATGTGAATCGGGCTGCTGACTGGTGACTGGCTGGGCTGTTTTGTTTAACCCAAAGGGAGACGCAAGCTCCCCTTTACTCTGGACTCCAATTTCCAGCAAGACTCTGGGGACCCAGACTCCTATCGGGAGAAGCTGGACTGTTTGGCATCAGGTCAGAAAGTTAGGGTGGCTTTCTTGCAAAGGTGCACACAGGAATTATTGTTTACTGCACTGGGGCATAAGGCATGGGGATGAAGAAACGGGGACGCAGAGACGGTTGACTGGCAGCCATTACTGTTTGCCATGGTCTAGCCTAGTGATTCCCTGAGACCCCACCCCACCCAATTTACAAATGCACCCAAGTTCTGTGCAGTAGCTTTTGCATATAAATGGCCTGCCCTATCCTAACAAACTGCAGCTCTGGTCAGACAGTTCCAAAACCTCCAAACCCCAAGCAAAAAGGAGAAATCTGCAGATCTTGTTGTAGCTCCTACTGGGTGGCTTCAGACAGTAGCTGACCTGCACCCCATTGGAGATCCAGAAGCCAGGTACCTAGTGGTCAGTGTGAGATGACACCAGACTTCAACTCCTCACATACATAAGTGACATATTCAGGTGGCAGACTCAGTGAACACTAAAGCCCCACTGAAAGAAGTCTTGTCCCATAAGGGTGTCTCCTGCACAGCACTTCTTCCATTATAGACACAGTGGGCGCTCACAGCCAATGAACCTGGAGGTCAATTCAGCCCATTGTACCAACAGCAATCAAGCTTAACTACAGCATAACTGTGCACTCAGCCCACAAAGAGTGTCCACCTCAGGTGATAGGGGAGGCTGAACCACTGGGTCCTATAGGTCACCTACCACAGAAAACCACCCCATCAACACAGGGAAGCAGCCAAAATGCAGAGACAAAGAAACATGTCACAAATGAAAGAAATGGAGGAAAGCAAACTATTGGACATAGAGTTCAAAACCACATTTATAAAGAATCTTCTAAAAACCTCTGAGGAATTTAGTAAGACCATTAAGGATCTTAATGAGAATGCCAAAAAAAAAAAAATGGAAAAGGACCAGTCAGAAATTAAGCATACACTGTCTGAAATAAAAAATATACAGAAATTCAACAGTAGACCAAAGAATCAAATCAAAGGTTTGAAATATGAGGAAACAAAAATCACCCAACCAGAAAAACAAACAAACAAAATAATCCAAAAATATGAAGATAGTGTAAGGAGCCTCTGGGACAACTTTAAGCATATCAACATCTGAATTATTGAGGTGCCAGAAGAAGACAAAGAGCAAAATATTGAAAACCCATTAGAAGACATAATGACAGAAAACTTTCCCTACCTGGTGAAATAAATGGACTTACAAGTCCAGAAAGCACAGAGAACCCCCAACAAGAGGAATCCAAAGAGGACCACACCAAGACATATCATATTAATATGTCAAGGGCAAAAGACAAAGAGAGAATCTTAAAATCAGCAAGAGGAAAACAGTCAGTTACCTACAAGGGAGTACCCATATGATACTCAGCTGATTTCTCAACAGAAACTATGCAGGCCAGAAGGGAGTGGCAAGAAATATTCAAAGTGATGGACAGCAAGAACCTACAACCAAGATTATGCTACCCTGCAAAGCTATCATTCAGAATTGAAAGTCAGATAAAGAGCTTCACAGACAAGAAAAAGCTAAAGGAGTTCATCACACCAACAGAATAAACTGATGAGTATAATAGAATCAGGAACAGAATAAACTGATGAACAGAATAAACTGATGAGTATAATAGAATCAGGAGTATAGAAAGGGAGTGGATTGACAATTCTCGGAGTCAGGGGGTGTGAGGGGTGCAGGAAGAGACTGGACAAACATCATACACCTATGGATGAAGACAGTGGCGGGGGGGGGGTGGAATAAGGGCATGGGGTGGGGTGGAGAATCAGGTGGAGGGTAGCTATGGGAGAAAAAAAAGAGGGATATCTGTAATAATCTAAACAAAAAAGATTTATTTTTAAAAATTTACAAAAAAGAATGCTATAAATGGGTAGTGTGATCTCTTGGGACTGGCTTCTCTCGCTTGCACAGAGCCTGGGATTCACCCAGTGTGCGTGCATCTCTCATTCCTCTCTTTTCATTGCCGAGTAGTGCTCCACCCTGCATGCAGCCAGTCCTCATTAGCTGTGTATCCTTATTTGTGGACTTGCCTGCTTGCTAGGTTTGTAACCCAAATTGCTCCTGGTGGTGCTTCCATGGTTATTACAGACATGCAGCGTGGCGAGGGCCTGGCACGCTTGGGCCCAGGTGGGCACACCACACTCTGCCACCTGACTCTGCACTCAGGTGGCAACTTAGTGCCACCTATTTCTACAGTTTTGTGCTTTTTCTGGTGATTTTGCTGTTGATTTTGCGCAGCTGCCTTGTGGGCTATGTGGATGTGTTAGCAAAGCTTCAGTGGAGGTGGGGTAGGGTTAAGTGATGCTGGCTAGGAGCTCAGAGTGAAAGAACCCAAATGTGCACTAAATAAAGTGTCTTTAAATAGAACCATACACAAAACAAAGTTAGGTATTGCTCAGTAATGGGAAAGGGAGGAGAGGCTCACAAAGCCTGGTCTGCCCTTGCCCTTGGGACAAAGGTTCAGTTTGCTGATTGAAGTTCAAGGTGACGCTTCTGGACACAAGAAGTGCCATAAGCAGAATTGATGTGATCAGGGTCTTCATTAAAGCACCGCAGGGCCGGTTGCAAGGGCTCCAACCCCAGCTCCTGGCACTTACAATGAGGTTGCAAATTAGACTTCCTTAGCTTTTGGAAGGAGAGGCTGAGATCCTGGGGGCTGGGCATTGCAGAAACCCTTCTGTACTAGGCCAGGGACTAGGTGGCTGATGCTCAGAGAGAGACAGAGGAGCCAGCAAGGTCCCAGAAGGTTTGCTGTCTATAGTCTTTGTTGTGTTAAAAGAGTTTATTTCTCATTCCTGGAAAGTCCACTGCAGGTCTGAGAACCCTGGGCACTGCAGCCTGTTTGGCCCCATGGCTTCCTCTATGGCAGTGGTTCGCAACCTTTCTAATGCCGCGACCCTTTAACACAGTTCCTCATGTTGTGGTGACCCCCAACCATAAAATTATTTTTGTTGCTACTTCATAACTATCATTGTGCTACTGTTAATGAATCGTAATGTAAATATCTGATATGCAGGATGTCTTAGGTGACCCCAGTGAAAGGGTTGTTCGACCCCCAAAGGGGTTGCGACCCACCGATTGAGAACCGCTGCTCTATGGGCTCGGCCAGACCAGTTGTTGGAGGAGAGAGCACTAGAGGCCTCACACCAATAAACAGATGCTTTAGCGTAGGACTGGGCTTCCCTCACAGCCACTACCCACAGTGGTCTCAGGACCCATCTCCCTGCAGTGAGCCTTACTTTTGACTTTTCACTAGACAAAAGCTCCATGAAGATTTGAGTCTGTCACTGCAGTATCCAAGCTAAGACAGTGGCTAGCACACAGTAGGCCTTCATTACATTGAACTCAGTGAGGAAGCGGGTGGACTGGTCAGGGCTGGGGCCCAGACCCCTGGGTTGCAGAGATGCTTCCTTCTCAGCCACTCCTTCCACGTGGAGGGAGCTCACTTCCTTGGCGTCTCAGCTCTCCTGGATGCCACACATCCCAGGCACATTTCCAGAAGTGGGGAATGCTGGTGCACATGTGTCCTTGTGGGCCTCTATGGAGGACTGAACTCTGTGCCTGGCTGGCATGGAGCAGAATGGAGAAAGCTGAGATGGGTGTGTGTGTGAGAGAGGGGGTGGGGGAGTGGAGATGAGAAATAAACTCGTTGTGGGGAGCCCAGAAATTACAGCCTCTGGATTAGGCTAAGAATTGATGATTTTTGGTCCAAGTTTCCCTGCATGTGAGGGTTGGCCGTCTCAGCCAGCCTCTGGGCTACACGTAAAATAGTGGCCAACAGCAGGAGGACCTACACACTGGCAACTTGACCATGCAGGACACGTTTGTGGTGTTGCAACATCAAAGTTCTGAACTCTGCACTGCCCTTGGGATGTTCATATCTTTGTGATTTAATTGATATGGATAACTTACATAGTTCTTCTTGGACACTGGTTCCAAAGCAGAAGAAATTTCCAGAAACCCCATCATGGTCTCCATCCCAGACAACAAAGGAGCCCATTGCTCCAGCACCTGCACCTTCCAAACTCAAGGCAATGAGCAGGGAGAGGACAATGTCAGATGAGGCAGAGGTGCAGACCTCTGAGGCTGAGTGAATAGCCTCATGAGATGGCTGGGGCGGCCCCGTGAGGAAGCAGGTGGACTGGTCAGGGATGGAGCCCAGCCCCCTGGGTTGCAGAGATGCTTCCTTCTCAGCCACTCCTTCCACGTGGAGGGAGCTCACTTGGTGTCTTCCTTGGTGTCTCTGCTTTCCTTTCTGCCCCTGGGAAGGGTGCAGATGGGTCCAGTGGTTACTTGGGGAGAATACATGAGGCATTCATATGTTAAAGACCAGACTACGTGCAGAGTCCCAGCTGCCCCCGGCCTGTCTCTGATACCCATATCCTCTCAGGCCCCTCATGGCCACCTCCGTGTGCAGAGTCTGCCTCTCCATGTGATGGTGAGGAAGCCCATCTGGTTCTCAGTTGTGGGTAGGATGGTCCAAGGAGCCATATCCAACAACTCAGCCTTTACTAGCAACCAAGACAGCATCTCTACCTCCCACCGCCACCGCTGTCTTTGTTTCTGTTTTATTAGAAGGTGGGATAGAAGAGGGGTACCTATCTGATTAAGACAGAGCTCAGGATTCTTTCTTGCTCTGCCACCAGCTAGGTCTGCCCTCCTTTCCGCCCTGGTTCCAGCCTTATTCTAGGCCATCTTGCCGTATTGGTTACACAGTTCTTTTGTTTTTTTAATCTTTATTGTTGAAAATATTACATGCATCCCCTTTTTTTCTCCCATTGACCCCTTCCAGCCCACCTTTGCCAAAGGCCTTCACCACCCTATTGTCTGTGTCCATGAGTTATGCATATATGCATACAAGTTCTTTGGTTGACCTCTTCCCACTCACCCACCCCACCTTCTCTCTAAGATTGAACAGTCTGTTCCATACTTCTATGTCTTTTCATCTATTTTGTTCATCAGTTTATTTTGTTTATTACATTCCACATATGAGTGAGATCATGTGATACTTGTCTTTCTCTGACTAACTTATTAAGCTTAGCATAATGCTCTCCAGGTCCCTCCATACTGTCTCAAGGGTAAGAGATCCTTCTTTTTTACCGCTGCATAGTATTCCATGGTACAAATGTACCACAATTTTTTTATCCACTTGCCTACTGATCGGCACTTGGGCTGATTTCAGATCTTAGCTATTGTAAAATGTGCTACTATGAACATAAGGATATATACATTCTTTCTGATTGGTGTTTTTGGTTTCTTAGGATATATTCCTAGAAGTGGGATCACTAGGTTGTTCCATATTTAATTTTTTTGAAGAAACTCTATGCTGTTTTCCATAATGGCTGCACCAGCAGTGTACTAGGGTTCCCTTTTCTCCACATCCTTGCCAGCACTTGTTGTTTGTCGATTTGTTGATGGTAGCCATTCTGACAGGTATGAGGTGATACCTCTTTGTCATTTTAATTTGCATTTCTCTGATTATCAGTGACTTTGAGCATTTTTTCATGTGTCTCTTGGCCATCTGTGTGTCTGTTTTGGAGAAGTGTTTCTTTAGGTCCTTTGTCCATTTTGTAATTGGATTGTTTGTTTTCCTTTTGTTAAGTTGTACGAATTCCTTATATATTTTGGGTATTAACCCTTTATCAGATGTATCATTGCCAAATATGTTCTCCCTTGCCGAGGGCTCCCTTTTTGGTTTGTTGATGGTTTCCTTTGCTGTGCAAAAGCTTTTTATTTGGATGTAGTTCCATTTGACTGTTTTTTTCCTTTGTTTCCTTTGCCTTAAGAGATGTATCCACAAACATATTGCTATGAGAAATGTCTGAGATTAGCTGCCTATGGTTTCTTATAGGATTTATGTCTTATATTTAAGCTTGAGTTTATTCTTATGACTTTATTCTTATAGGATTTATGTCTTTCATTTTTTTAAACATATATTTTATTGATTTTTTTTACAGAGATGAAGGGAGAGAGATAGAAAGTCAGAAACATCGATGAGAGAGAGACACCGATCAGCCGCCTCTTGCACGCCCCGCACTGGAGATGAGCCCACAAGCAAGGTACATGCCCCCGACCGGAATCAAACCTGGGACCTTTCAGTCTGCAGGCCGACGCTCTATCCACTGAGCCAAACCGGTCTCAGCATGTCTTGCATTTAAGCTTGAGTTTATTCTTATGTTGGTGGTCTAGTTTCATTTTTTTCACATATATTTGTCCAATTTTCCCAACACCATTTATTGAAGAGACTGTCTTGACTCCACTCTATGCTCTTGCCTCCTTTGTCAAATATTAATTGAGCACAACAGCTTGGGTCAATTTCTGGGGACTCTGTTCCATTCAATTGATCCATATGTCTGTTCTTGTGCCAGAACCAGGCTGTTTTGAGTACAATGACTTTGTAGTATAACTTAATATCTAATATTGTGATCCCTCCAACTTTGTTCTTCATTCTCAAGAATGCTATGGTATTTGGGGTCATTTTTGGTCCCATATAAATGTTTGGAGTGTTTGTTCTAGATTTGTGAAATATGACATTGGTATTTTAATAAGTAATGCATTGAATTTATGGATTGTTTGGGTAGTATGGACATTTTAATGATATTGATTCTACCAACCCATGAACACTGTATATTCTTCTACTTGTTTATGTCTTCCTCCATCTCTTTTTTCAATGTCATGTAACTTTCTGAGTACAAGTCTTTTACCTCCTTGGTTAAGTTTATTCTTAGGTGTCTTAATTTTTTTTGTTGCTATGGTAAATGGGATTGTTTATTTAATTTCTCTTTCTGAAAACTCATTATTGGTGTTTATAAAAATGCCATCAATTTTAGGGAGGTAATTTTGTATTGTGCTGCATTGTGGAATTCCTTTATGTCTAGTAGTTTTATGGTGGAGTCTTTAGGGTTTTCTATGTACAATATCATGTCATCTGCAAATAATTAGAGTTTGGGGGTGTCTTTAGGGTTTTTTTATGTATAATATCAGGTCATCTGCAAAAAACTTTCTCCTTTCCAATTTGGATGACTTTTATGTTTTCTTCTTGTCTGATTGCTGTGGTTAGGACTTCCAATACTATGTTGAATAAGAGTGGTGAAAATGGACATCCCTGTCTTGTTCCTGTTTTAGGGGAAATGGTTTTAGTTTTTTCCCACTGAGTATGATGTTGGTTGTAAGTTTGTTATATATGGCCTTTATTATGTTGACGTATAATCTCTCTATTTCTACTTTGTTAAATTTTTATAAAAAATGGGTATTGGGCTCAGTTGGCATGGCTCAGTAGTTGAGTGTCTAACTATGAACCAGGAGGTCACCATTCGATTCCCAGTCAGAGCATATGCCCAGGTTGCAGGCTAGATCCCCAATGTGGTGCATGCAGGGGGCAGCTGATCAATGATTTTTTCATTGCTGTTTCTATCTTGCTCTCTCTCTTTTCCTCTCTGAAATAAATAAAAAATATTATTTTAAAAATAGGTATTGAATTTTGTCAAATGCTTTTTCTGTGTCTATTGATATAATCATGTGATTTTTGTTTCTCAGTTTGTGTGATGTATCACATTTATTGATTTGCCACTATTGTACCAGCCTTGCATCCCTGGAATAAATTACACTTGGTCATGGTATATGATATATTACTTGCTAATCTTTTGGTGAGGATTTTAGCATCTATGTTCATCAAGATTAACATATTGCCCTATAACTCTCTTTCTTGGTAGTGTCCTTACCTGGTTTTGGAATTAGGATAATGTTGACCTCATAAGAAGAGGTTGGAAGTGTTCCTTCCTCTTGGATTTTTTGAAATAGTTTGAGGAAAAATAGGTGTTCTTTGAAAATTTGGTAAAAACTCCCCTGTGAAACTGTCTGGACCAGGGCTTTTGTTTGTTTGCTGGAAGCTTTTTTTTTTTTTTAATTATTGCTTCTGTTTCCTCAAAGGTTATTGGCCTATTTATGTTTTCTGATTCTTCCTGATTTGGAAGATTGTGTTTTTCTAGGAATTTTTCCATTTCATCCACAGTGCCCAGCTTGTTGACATATAGTTGCTCATAGTATTCTCTTACAATCCTTTGTATTTGTATAATGTCAGTTATTATCTCACCACGTTTGTTTCTTTATTATTTCTTTCCTTCTACTTATACTGGGCTTTTCTTGTTGTTCTCTTTATAATTCTTTAAGTTATAGGGTTAAATAGTTTATTGTTAATTTTTCCTGTTTTTTTTTTTTTTTGAGATAGACTTGTATTACTATGAACTTTTCTCTCAGGACTGCTTTTGCTGTGTCCCAGAGATTTTCAGTTCTTGTGCATTTATTTTCATTTGTTTCCAGGAAGTTTTTTTTTTAAATTTCTTTCTTTATCTCATCAGTAGCCAATTCATTGTTTAATAGCATGCTATTTATCCTCAATGTCTTTGAATGTTTTTGAGTGTTTTTACTGTAGTTGGTTTCTAATTTCATTCCATTATGACCTGAGAAATACTTGATATGACTTCAATTGTCTTGAGTTTGTAGATTCTTGTTTTGTGTCCTAATATGTGATTTTTGAGAATGATCCTTGTGCACTTGAGAAGAATGTATATTCTGTAGCTTTGGAGTGAAATGTTCTATAAATGTAAAAAAATCCATTTGATACAGTGTGTCCTTTAGAGTCACTGTTTTCTTGTTATTTATTTTTATGCCTAGAAAAATCTATCCAGTGAAATCAGTGGGGTGTTAAAGTCCCCTACTATGCATGTATTGCTGTCAGTCTCTTCCTTAAAGTCCTCTAGAAGTTATATATATATATATATATATATTTAGATGCTCCTATATTGGGAACATGTATATTTACCAGGGTTATGTTTTCTTACTAGATTAATCACTTAATATTATGTAGTGACCTCTATTATTTCTTTTTATAGCCTTCATTTTGAAGTCTATTTTGTCAGATGTATTATCACCCAGCTTTTATTTTGTTTCCATTTGCATGGAAAATTTTTTTTTCCATACCTTCCCTCTGATCCTGTAAGAGTCTTTTATTCTGAAGTGGATCTCTTGTAGACAGCATATATTTGGGTCATCTTTTCATATCTATTCAGCTACCCTATGGCTTTTATTGGAGCATTTAAAGCATTTACATTTAAGGTTATTATTGATAAGTACTTATTTATTACCATTTTAATTTTTATGTCTATGTTTCGCTCTCTCTCTATTTCTTCTCATTTTAGGAGTCCCTTTAGTATTTCTTACAGTGCTGGTTTGGTGGTGACAAACATCTTTAGTCTTTTTTTTTTTTAAATCTGGGAAACTCTTTATTTCACCATCTATTTTGAATGATAGGTTTGCTGGATATAGTAATCTTGGTCTCAGATCCTTGCTTTCCATTACCTTGAATATTTCATGTCATTCATTCTAGCCTGTAGAGTTTCTATGAAAAATCAGCTGACAGCCTTATGGAGCTCCTTTGTAGGTAAAAAATTGCTTTTCTCTTACTGCCTTGAAGATTCTCTCTGTGTCTTTAATTTTTGGTATTTTAATTATGATATTTCTGGGAGTGGGCTTGTTTAGATTTTTCTTGCTTGGGACTGTCTGTGCCTTCTGAACTTGTGTGACTTTTTTATTCACTAGATTAGGCAAATTTTCTGCCATTATTTCTTCAAACACTTTCTCTATCCCTTGCTTACTTTCTTCACCTTCTGGGACTCCTATTATGCAAATATTATATCTCATGTTATCCCAAAGCTCTCTTAAACTGTCCTCCTATTTTTAAATTGTTTTCTTTTTTTTTCTTTTTGGTTGTCTGATTAAGTGTTTTTTCTACCCTGCATTCTACTTTATTGATTCGATCTTTGGCTCTCTGTAATCTGCTGTGTATTCCTTCCACTGTGTTCTTTATTAGTGTTATGTCATTCTTCATATTTTTATATCTTTTCTCATGCTATTGAGCATCTTTGCCATCATTATTCTGAATTCTATATCTGATATATTTCTTATCTCCAGTTCATTTAGCTGTTCTACTGGAGAATTCTCTTGTTCTTTTGTTTGGGGCTTGTTTTTTGTCTCCCCATTTTGACTGCCTGTTTGGGTTTGTGTCTATGTATTAGGTAGATCTACTACACCTACCAATCTCTAGTATGGGACAATGTTACACACTGTTTCTGACTGGCCCTGAGTATCCTGTTTGGAGCTATCAGCAAACCAGAGCTTGTGGCTTCCCCTGCAAGGTCTGGGTGCCTTCAGAAAGTACCAAGATGTGCACCAAGATCTGCTTTTCCTAGTCCTACACCTCAAATTAGATCAGGGAAAGACTGAAAGCCCCCAGAAACCAGCCTCTACATGCAGTTTGATTGTATTCAGTCTTGATTTGCTTCATGTTATCAACCACAGGGTGGGGTGAGAGGTTTTTCAACAGGGTGGGGCAATTGTTTCTGCCTGCAGGCTGATTGTTATTCTCAGTCTTTAATGAGTCTCAGAAATTCTACAGGGTGGGAAAAGAGATTTCCCAATAGATTTTTGCCTTCTCAATGGCAAAAACTGCCTGGATAGCCAAAGTCCTCAGGAGAAAGATGTCCTCTGCAGTGTGAAGGAATGATTCAGCATAGAAAATTGGAGTATCTCTCTTCCAAGGTCTAACTCCAGAGACCCCAACCCTGGCTTCTGCTCACACAGCTCCAGTCCACTTTGACCACCCTCTGCCAGAGCCAAAGGTGAGTGGATGCACATAAAATTTTGTGTGCTGACCCTTTAAGAGGGTGCTTCATTTCCAGCCATCTCTCCTTGCCAGATAGCAACCCTGCTGCTTTTCAGAAGTTATGTGGGCACCTTTCTTATTCTGGTGCTCTGAGATGGGGAGCCCAGCTTGGAATTTAGACCCCAGAATTCTCAGTGGAAATCCCCCACAGCTGAGATGTCCCTTTGGAACTTCAGGTGCTGTCTACGGGAGCCTAGCCAGCCATTTTGGGCCTCCATACTTCCTATCATTCTCTATGTGGTTTCCACTTTCCATCCTTGATTTTCACGGTTCTCTCTAGCTATTCTTCAGTCGATTATTCAAGATGATTTTTCTGTATTTTAGTTGCAATTCCAATTTGGTCCTGGAAGTGTGTCAGTGTAGCTTCCACTTATTCCACCACTCTTTTGGAAACTAGTTACTCATTTCTGAGTCATGACTTCAGAAATGGGAGGATACTAATGCCACAAAGAACATTAGGCATATCTGGTCTGACTCCTTGCCACAAGCCTTGTGCTCAGGTAGAGGAGAATAGTGGGCTTACTTTTAGGAGCCCTGGTGTGGTTGGGGAAGTTCTTGGCCTTTCCAAGAGTCAGTTTCCCCACCAAAAAAACTAAGTTCAATCCTTTTGCCTTCTCAGTGTGATGAGAATTGAATCGCAAGTGGGATGGATTGTTAATCGTGGCAGGGCAGGGCAAAGAATCCAGGTTTTCTTGCCATGAGGGTTATAGGGATCCCCACCTTGAGGAGAGGAGGGGTCTTTCCAGAACCTAGAGAAGGGAAAGTAGATAGCAGAAAGTCATAACAAAAGCACTTAGAACTGAGTATTTTACCTGCCCAAGCTATGATGTCCACACAGGGATCTCTCCCAGCCACTGCTCAGTGTGTGGCAGAGGTGGCTCCCAGCCCAGAGTAAGGAAGGGCTGGACAGGATATCAGGGAAGGCTGTGTTTACTGAAGCAGTAGCAATACTTGGACCCCACAACCTTGAACTTAGGGAAGCCCTAGGGGAAGAGACTTTACCCTAGTAGAAATTAGGAATAGTTTAAAGTCATAGGTAGCATCCTGTCTATTCCCTCATTACATGTTTCACTCCCACCCCACTATAGAACCTATAAGAACTTGTGTGAAACCCAGTACTCTCTGACATCAATCTCTGCACCCCAACAACCACCCTTCCTTTTTTCCACTTCACCATCTATTGTGACTCTGAAGTTCTTACAGGATTTGAACATGATCTCCTGTGAGTCACTGTAAAGATGAGAGCAGCAATGAAACCATTGCTCTGTTCTGGGCCTCAGTTTCTTATTTTCTTACATGGAAACAATACTCTTTTACAATCCTTGGTGTTGCGGTTCACAAGTGCTACTATCAGAAAATTTTCAAGACTGATTTGCTCCTGGCACTATATCAGGCAAGTTGACTTTCTCTACTCAGGAGCGTGTGTGTGTGTGTGTGTGTGTGTGTGTGTGTGTGTGTGTGTTGCTCACATTAAAATGTTATACGAATATCTGAGTTTGCACTAATGAGGGGATAGTTATTCACTATCTAAAAGAGTCCATGGTAAGACCCAAGTGTGTTCATATGTAATTTGATTTCCATCATATTCAGTGGCTGTATACTGTGTGCAGGAGGCCTATCTGCATAAACAAGAGTGTGTATAGGCAGCCTTTTGAGCATGACAGAAAGAGAGAGAGTTAGAGCTACTAAAGAGGCGCTTATTGTCAATAACAATGAGTAATACTTGTGCCTGAGAACAAAGGTGACTGTGGCTCACTATTTTGTGGTCTCAGGAGCATCATGAGGCCTCAGGGGCTGGGATGAAGGACAGCTTCCTGCTCAAAGGTCTGATGCAGGTCCAAGGGGGATTCAAGTGGAAACTTGGAATGGTCAGGGGGCCAGCAACCAGAGGCTCTGGCTTTAGTATCATGTGTAACAAAGAAGAGATGATGAGGATATGTTTTTTGGGGGTTTATCTTTTTTGAGATTATTGGGTTTGGGAAGACTGAGCTGAGGCCAGGGGGTAGATTCTTAAGAAAGAGGTGGTCCCCAGGATAGCTCAGGCTCTAGCCCATGCTTAGTGCTTTACCAGTAGCTATCCTTTCTTCCCCCACCTTGTCTTCCCTGAAGCCTCTTTCCCAGTATCATGGACTAGGACCCAATTCTGAGTTTTTCCTTTTCATTTCTGTGTCTCTTGCAGGATCTTGCTGTGCAACCCAACTAACAAGACACCCCTGTTTGAAACCCATCTGAATAACTGCAGCCCCCTTGGTCGTCTCCTGCACTCCTGGTTTTCATTACCACCAGAGGAAGACACTGGGTTCTCTGATGGGGGAGGAGTGGACGATGTGTGTGGGGGCAACACTGCTGGGGGATCATCTCATGGATGAGGTTCTGGGGATGAGACGATGGTGTATGGTGGGTGTGAGGCTCAGTCAAACACATCTTGCAGGTGAGTAGAGTAAAGGCAGAGATGGGACTTCAGATGCTTTGTGTTCAAGAATAGCATCAATGGTTCCTTTGCCTGACTGCAAAGATAACCAGCATCTTCTTCACTTTTGGGCATTCTCTGACCCATGTCCTTCCAAGCCATGTCTAGGAAAGGGTTACATTTGCCATCATTATATTGTGACTCTCACTGATAGGTTGAGACCTGGAGTAGAAACTGCCCCAATCCACCCTGGCATCTTAGAGGGTCTCTGCCTCTCCACCTTTGTCATAGCTTCTGCCTGGCACCAAGGGTCCCAAGGAGGGCTGGATAGGTGGCTCATACTTTCCACTCCCCATATCAGGCATCTTCAAAGGAGAGGCACCATTCCTTAATTTGGTGTTGCCCACCAAGTAGGTGGGACTGGGAGGAAACCCAGAGCTTTATTAACGAACTAGAGGCCCAGAGCATGAAATTTGTGCATGTAGGGGGCTGTCCCTCAGCTCGGCCTGCACCCTCTCTGATCTAGGGCCCTTTGGGAGATGTCCGACTGGCAATTTAGGCCCAAGCCCTGTGAGATCAGACATCACTCTCACAATCCAGGACTGCTGGCTCCTAACTGCTTGCCTTTCTGACAACCTGATTACCCTTTAACCATTCTCCTGCCAGCCTTATCACCCCCAACTGCCCTCCCCTGCCAGCCCGATCACCCCCAAATGCCCTCCTCTGCTGGTCTAGTTGCCTCCAACTGCTCTCCCCTGCTGGTCATCTTATGGTGACCATCTTGTGGTGGCTATCTTGTGGTAGGCATCTTGTGATGACATCGTGGTGGCCATCGTATGATGATGTTGTGTGGTGCTACCTAGGCTTTTATTATGTAGCATCTCTGGTACTTGAATCATTTATTATGTTTAAGCTGGTGCCATCCAGCCTCCCAGCAGTGCCTGTGTGCACTGGGAAATAAATGAAAGGCTGTCCAGAGACATGTGGTTCATTTTTGCGATTGCTGAGCTCATGAGTTGGACATTTGAAGCTCTCTTTTTTTGAAAATTGGAAATTAGGAATTAATAAGATAGCAGTCCAAAGAACTGCAGTGGTGATGACAACCTGGCTGCAGAGCCAGGATGGGGGGCAGGGAGGCACACTGCTGGAGGGCCAGGAGGAGTGGGTGGCACCCAGCCTTGGGTTCTCCTATAATGAGTAAGTGTGCCCTTCTTTGAACTGTGTGGTAGGTGGCAGGAATTTTCTGCTTCCAGAAAAAGGTGAAGTGAGTGATGGAGAGAGACCTGGTCCAGCCTGAACACCAGCTTGCTGTGTGACATGTGCAGGCCCCTCCTCTCCTTGGTTTCAGTCTCTTATCTGCAAGATGAGGATTAGACTCAGGGTTAATGTATACATTAGGCACACAAAAGTGGTTTAATTTCTCTTAAAGACATAAGAAACATAATGACCTTTTAAGTTTAAGACAATGTTATAATTCTATATAATAAAAGACTAATATACAAATCAGCTGAAGGGTAGAATGATCAGTTGGCGGTGTGGGGTGGGCTGATGAGCAGGAGGCACCAGGCCAGGCAAGGCAGCTGCCAGCCAGCAGATGGAGGGTGATTGGAGGATGATGAACAGTGGCAGCAGAGGGCCAATTGTGGGGCAGGGCCAGCACCATCCCCCTATTGGCCCACCACTGGTCGCCTCCCACAGAGGGAGGTCATACTTGGCTTAGCCTCATCTCCTCAGGGGGAGCAGGATTAAGCTGTCAGTCAGACATCCCTAGAGGGCTCCTGGACAGCGAGAGGGCATAGGCCACCCCCCACCCCTCTGAGCCCATTGCATGAATTTTCATGTACTGGTACTCTAGTACATAGTATAAATATATATATTTTTTACACAAAAGTAGCCATAAAATGTGATTTTTAATGTGAACATTCTTGTGTGTGGAAGAAGTGGCCATGAAACTCATCCAGTGGCCTCTGAGGGACTAGCCAATCCCAAGGGGCTTCCTTCTCCAACAACAGCTGCCTTTGGAGCCACAGGTCAGCTCCTGGTTCCAGATCACTCTTGCTGCTAACCCATGAGCTCCTTGAGAGCAGGGTCTGCATCTTGCCATGTCTATCTGTTCTTCTACTGCAGGAACTCGAATCAATGAAAATGGTGTGGACATGGTACCAGGCTTAGCCCTCTCTTTGCCCTGTGCTGCCACTGTCTCACTGACATCTGGGGAGGATCATCCAGGGGAGGGACCATCCAGGAGAGGATCATCTGGGGAAGAACACCCAGGAAAGAACCATCCAGGGAGGTCCATTCAGGATGAGTTCATCCAGGGAAGGACATCATCCAAGGGAGGACCATCCAAGGGAGGACCATCCAGGGGAGTGCCATGCAGGGAAGGACTATCCAGGAGAAGGATATTCAGAAGAGGTCCATCTAGGGGAGGACCATCCAGAGGAGGTCCATCCAGGGGAGGATAATCCAGGGGAGGTCCATCAAGGGGAGGACTACTTAGGAGAGGGGCATCCAGAGGAGGGAATTTCAGGGAGAACCATCCATGGGAGGACCATCCATGGGAGGATAATCCAGGGGAGGGCCATCCATGGGAGGACTATACAGGGGAGTATCATCCAGGGGAAGGACATCCAGGGGAGGACCATCCAGGGGAGGATCATCTGGGGAAGGACTTCCAGGGGAGAATCATCTGGGAAGGACTTTCAGGGGAGGGTCATCTGGGGAAGGACTTCCAGGGGAGAACCATCCAGGGGAGGACTATCCATGGGAGGACCATCCAGGGGAAGGACATCAGGGGAGGATCATCCAGGGGAGGACCATCCAGAGTACGATCATCCTGGGGAAGGACATCCAGGATAGAATTATCCAGGGGAAGGACCATCTGGTGAGGGACATCAAGCAGTGGGTCATCTGGGGGAGGGCTATCCAGGGGAGGACCATTTGGGGGAGGGTCATCTGGGGGAGGACTCTGGGAGCCTTAAGCCTTCTTCCACCAGTCCCTCCAGTCATGCCTTGCCCTCAAGTCCTCTGCCTCAGCCCTGGAATCCAAATCCACACCTGCTTATTACTTTTTTGTCCCTTGAACTCTTTCAGAAGGGTCTAGAGCAGTGGTTCTCAACCTTCCTAATGCCGCGGCCCTTTCATACCATCCCTCATGTTGTGGTGACCCCACCCATAAAATTATTTTCGTTGCTACTTCATAACTGTAATTTTGCTGTTGTTAATGAATCGTAATGTAAATGTCTGTGTTTCCCGATGGTCTTAGGCGACCCCTGTCAAAGGGTCATTCGACCCCCAAATGGGTCGCGACCCACAGGTTGGGAACCGCTGGTCTAGAGGATCCTCAACATGGCAGCGCTGCCCCAAGGGGAAGGACATCCAAAGGAGGTCCATGCAGGGGAGGACCATTCAGGGGAAGGACATCCAGTGGAGAGACATCCAAGGGAGGGACATCCAAGAGAGGAGGGCCATCAGGCCATGGGGTGCAAAGAAGACCAAACCCCCTCAAGAGCCCTGATCTGTAGTTGGGTTGCCTCACCACCAGGTGGCAGGCTTGCTCTACACAAATACCTTGGCTGGAGCATTTGCCTGGCAATGGCTAGGGATGTGGGAGGATGCCAAGTCAGCCTGCAGCCAGAGGACTGTGGAAGTCTCTGTGGACGGCTTCAGAAGCAGGACTAAGACCTCTCAACTTGGTATGGGGTTTCTGCTGAGAGTCAGCCTCCAAGGGCACCTTGGTTTCCTGGAGATGCCTCCAGGCTGATATCAGGTGTTGGACCAGGGAGCACCCCTGGAGTAGGGAAGGTGGCGTTGTCTCCCTTTGGATTCGTGCATGTGTGGGAGAAGGTAGGTGGTGGGTGGGACAGAAGTGAACCAAGTGTCTCTGGAGGGATTCCAAGGGCCCTGAGAGAAAGCTAGCTTCCTGCCCCCCCCCCCACTCAGACTGTTCTTATTTTAGGCGTGGCAGTCTGAGTGGTCTCCACCTCTGCCCACCCCTCTCATCAGCCTGGTGGGCTCACTGGGGACAAGGCAACACTGAAGTCCAGGCCCTTTCTTTACCAGGTGGGGGACCAGAGAAGATCCAAGTCCTGGTTGATCACTTTCCAGGGAGAGGAGATAAGAGCAGGAGACAAAAGGATGAGATTCTGGCAGCAGGAGAGAGTGAGGCCAGCCAAGACGCTGGAGAAAAGGAATGGGGCCCCAATCCATGAGGCAGTGGGAGGGCACAGCCTTGGCCTGCTTTGTCTCAGGTGCACACATTTCCCAGGGCCTGGTGTCCTCTGGGATTGCTGAATGGCTTCCCCAGTGCTCTGTTTATTACCAGCCAGGCCTGAGTCCACTCCACTGTGGCTCACACACTTCCCTCAGGGGACTTCAGGCCTGTTGCTCAAGCCAGATGGCCAGACATCGACCCTGGACCCTTCTTCTCCACATCCCTCACCGTGCCCCACTCCCTTTCTTGGGCTTGTGGCTGGTTCTGCCCCTGGTCCTTACCCCTCAATTTTGGTCGCTGCTCCAGCTTCAGCAACAATGGGACTTGTATGTGATAGGGACTTGTTCCCCACCCCAGTAGCCTCAGGTCTGAGCTTAGCCCCACAGATGCTGCATGTGAGCATGGCCTGGACCCTCCTCTTTGGGTGTTCTGTCCCCCTGGGGGCAGAGGAATCAGCCAGGCCTGGGCCAGGAGTCATGTGACATGCCCAGGTGTCCCCAGACCTCTCGCCTTACATCTCACAGGGGCAAGTCTGAACATAATCTTCAGGAGACATAGAGGGTGCAGGGGCCAAAAGTAGAGCAGGATGAGCTATGACAGCAGAGAAAAATGATGGCAGTATATGGAAAGACAGGAAGATAGAGAAGCAGAGATGGAGAGAGAGACTGAGAGACAGAAAGAGGAAGAAAGAGGGGTCAGAATAAAAGAACAAGAAAGGAGAGATGGAAACGAGAAAAATTGCAACCTGAGAAAGGAAAAAACAAAACAAAAACAAAAGGAATAAAAGAGAAAACATCCTAAAGACAGAAAAAGATAAGTACATAGACACACAAATGTGGGCATCAGCGGCTTTGTGCACACGAACAGCTGGTTCTGGTCTCTGTCCTGGCTTTATTAGCTACTCCCTCCATGACTCTGTCTCTTTACCAGCCTAGGCCTTGGACTTTTCCGTCCCCTCCTGCCCCAGAAAGTAATGGCCTTCAGGCCATGCCTCTCCCAGGCCTGCCCTGCCCATCCCTCCTGGCTCCTTCACTTAGGCGAGGAGCACAGAGAGGGCCAAATCTTTATGCCTCACACTTGTCACCCAAAATTGGCTCTAACCTCCTCGCTCCCCTTTCTCTCTTCCTCCTAGTTTCTGTAGTAATGGATAGCTCCCCAGTGAATTCAGACCCTGTGACAGACTGCTGTCACTGCCACAGGAACTTCCAGCCTCTCTCTCTTCTCCGCTCCTTCCATAGAGCCAGGGACTTGGGTGGGGCCAGAAGATGCCTGGGCAGGCTCCAGGATAATTAACATGTGTACCATGTGTTCCATAACAGGGAGCAGAACTGTAATTCTCAGTCTGAGGGGAGGGTGGTGACTCTGGGGGATGGGCTGGAGAGGGACTGGGGAGGGTGGTAGCACTGGGGATAGGGATGGGAAGGGACTGAAGAGGGGGCTGAAGGGGGCCTGGGGAGATGGGTTAGGAAGAAGGATGGGGAGGGGGCTTGGGGAGAGCACAGGCACACATCTATCTGCTTTTCTTCTTTTTTTCCCTGTTTGCCCGACTAGGATTGCATAGTTGGGGGTGGGTCTGGGAAAGCAAGGGGTGCCAAATGTGTGTAGGAGAGGCAGAGGGTGAAACCTGATTGTGTTCATTAAGGCAACACAAACTGGGAGCCGTAATAATAATTAAATTAATTATAAAAGCAATTTGCTTTTGAAAATTTGATTTGACAGCTTACTAGTGGCTGCAATGATCTAGCAGCTCTGACTTAAAAATAGTCAGAACAAAACACAACCAGAAGAATCATCAGTTAATTTTAATTAGATTCCAGGATTGGTAAACAAGACCCATACCACCTTTCATGGTGGTGGTTCAATTTAAAGAGATGTCGGGGTTGATTTGGGGAAAGGCTGGGGAAGGGAAGGTGACTTTCAGAGAGGGATGCAGGCTCTGGAGGTCCCAGAGAAGGCAGCTCCTGGGGGCTGGTTCCTCCTCCACACGCCTGGGGAGAGCTGATCAAAGGCATCTTGCTGCTTCTTAGGACTCAGAGGGGGATGTGTTGTATGACCTTGGCCAAAATCAGAAGTGGAGAACTGGCTCTGCTAAGCGGCTGTGTGTGTGTGTATGTGTGTGTATGGCTGTGTGTGTGTGTGTGTATGGCTGTGTGTGTGTGGCTGTGTGTGTATGGCTGTGTGTATTGTGTGTGTGTGTGGCTGTGGTATGGGGTGTGTGTATGGTGTGTATATGGCTGTGTGTGTGTGGGCTGTGTGTATGGTGTGTGTGTGTGATGTGTGTATTGTGTGTGTATGGTGTGTGTGTGTGGCTGTGTGTATAGTGTGTGTGTGTGTGGCTGTGTGTATGGGGTGTGTGTGTATATGTATGGCTGTATGTGTGGGGAGGCTTTATGTATAGTGTGTGTGGTATGTGGGTGTGTGGTGTGTGTGGTGTGTGTGGTGTGTGTGTGGTATGTGGTGTGTCTGTTATGTGTGTCTGTATAAATGGTATATGTGTATAGTGTGTATGTGTGGTATGTGTAGTATGTGTGGTTTGTGTGGTGTATGTGTAGTATGTGGTGTGTGTTTATGGCTGTGTGTGTGTGGCTGTGTATATGGTGTGTGTGTATGAGTGTGGTACGTGTGGTGTGTGTGTGGTGTGTGTGTATGTTGTGTGTGGGTGAGGCTGTGTGTATGGTGTGTGTATATGGCTATGTGTGTGTGTCTGTGTGGTATGTGGTGTGTGTGTGGTACGTGTGTATATGGCTGTGTGTGTGTGTGGCTGTGTATACAGTGTGTGTGTATGGTGTGTGTGGTGTGTGTGCAGCTGCGTGTATGGTGTATGTATGGCTGTGTGTACAATGTGTTTGGCTGTGTATATGGTATGTGTGTAGGGTGTGTGTGTGTTGGCAGCATTCACTGACCCAGGAGACACTGCCCAGAAGGAAGAGAGGCCTGGGGCTTTGTGTGTGTGACTATGTGTGGTCACAGGCTCAGGCCCAGGTCCCTCAAGGCCATAGGCACTGGCCCCTTGTGGTCTAGAAGGTTTGGTGAAGACAAAGGAGGGCTGGGCTCTGACAAGGAGAGGCTGTGGCCCTGAGGGCTCTGGACCCACTCTGATCCTGACCTCCCCGGGCCTGTGCTGCCATTGCTAGTCCTTCCTCTCCCCCAGATGTACACCAATCCCTCTCAAAGGCATGTGCTCCTCCTGCATCTTGACACTGCCCTCCCTGTCTGTCACTGCATCTCGGGAAGTCCTCCCCCTTCTAACAAGGCAGGACCTTGCTTCATCCCCAGAATGTCCACCCAGCCCAGTGCCCAGCACATCATGGCATCCAGCAAGCATGTGATGGTGAGAACAAAAGGCCTGTCTTGACCTGGCAAACATTTGACTGCCCTTCCTAGACTCTGCCCCAGAGCCCAGCACTGCCTTCCCCACCCTCTTGCTGATCCCCCACAGGTCGAAGTGCTCCCATGGCACCTCTAAACTGCTCTCACCAAGTCACCGAATTTTCTCCCTTCTTCGTGCCTGGTGTCCTGTAGCAATGGCATCAGCAGCAGCCCAGGGCACTGCCTGAGAGAACAGCCCACACCCTGAGCACCCTGGTTCTCCTTGAGACACATGGACAGAGGAGGAGTCTGTGGCGCAGGTAAAGCTACAGGAGGGCAGTTTTGGTCCTGCCTCATGCAGCTTAGTTTAGTCAACAAGAAGTTCTCACATTCTCGCCTCTGCATCATTCCTGCTGCTCTGGTACCATTTTTCTAACCAACAGGCATTTCCTCTTGCAAATCCCTCTTTTATTTCAGGACTAGTTTTAGAAACAAGATTTTTTTTTTACCTTCTATTTCCTTCGTGTGTCTCTCTCTCTCTCTCTCTCTCTCTCTCTCTCTCTCTCTCTCTCTCTCTCTTTCACACACACACACACACACACACACACACACACACACAGCCATATACACACAGCATACACACACACATTGCACCTTCTCCTGGTTTCCAGGGCATAATTAAACTTTTTCCATGTAAATCCTCTCCTCTCCATTCTCTGGTGTACTCCCTTCTTTCTCTCTTCTTAGCTTGGAAAGGGCCCAACCTTCCCTTTTCCAAGTTAAGCATAGTCCCTGACCTCTAGTCATCCTTGATCTCTAGGTCTCTTCTCACCACCCTTGAGATGTCATAAGCCCTTTCCCAGAGCCCACCTGGGAGCTCTGCTCCCTTTCCCCGTGGTGATCACACAGCAGTGGTGTGTGAGCCAACAGGTGCCATGCAGCCCCTCGCTAAGCCGCCGGCGCCTAGCCTGGGTGGGTCATGCTTGAGAATATGCAGAGGAAGTGGGCGCCTCCACATCAGTGAGTGAGCTGGACATGGCAGCTCATCGAAGGCGAGCTCAGGGTCAAGGAAAGATGAAGGAGAAAGATTGAAAAGCGCAGGTGTAGGGAGAAGAGAGGATGTGGTGCGCTGGAAAGGGGAGAGACTGCAGGGCTGGGGGAAGTGATGATGAGGAGCTTTGGGGTGAGAAAACGGAGGGAATGGAGGTAGCCACCATCTCTGGAGCAAACTTGGGATTGGAGTTCTTCCAGGTTCTCCAGGCTGGGGAGGGGAGCTCACTTGGCTGACATCAGACGCAGCATGCAGCTCATCGTGGCTTCAGGAGTGTAGGAATAGGAGTGTGTGTACAAGTGAGTGTGTATGTGTGAGTGTGTGTGTGTGTGTAGTGCATAGGTAGGAAGGTGAGTGAAAGAAGCCAGACAATTCCCATCTCACTGATTAAAAGCAGGATGACCTCAGACAATTACTCTCTCTGAGCCTCAGTTCCGTCATTTCTAAAATGAAGATAATTATAATATCTTAAAGATTGTTGTGAGGATCAAAAGAAAGAATATGTGTGAAGTCCTAGCTGGGTTCTTAGAATGCAGCCCAATTTTAGGGATGTTATGTTATCACTGCTATTCAATCCAATCTCTTCCCGACTTCTAAATTTCACTCCACGTTCCTTTTTCCTAAACGGTGGTGAGGCGTGCAGAGCTGGCGAGGTCTTACTGATGAAGTGGCCCAGTGTCCTCACTGCACGGATGGACCATAACACCCAGAGCATATGGTGGCGGGGTAGGGAGAGGAGAGGGAGTTGCGGTGGGGGGGGGGGGCGGCAAAACTTGCCAAGGCTCCAGGAGCTGGATCAAAGCTGAGGCTGGGCTAGGATGCTGAACCCCCATTCCAGTGCTCTGTTCACGCTGAGTTTTACAGATAAGAACTACTGAAACAGGCTGCAGTGGGACCCTGATTTCAGTCCTCCCTTTGGGGAGTTGAGCCTGTGGAGCAGAAATCTCAGTGTCTCCTCCTCTCCCCTCCCCCTCCATTCCCGTCCCCTCATTCTGGCATTATCTGGACAGGCTCTGCTTGGAGGGGACGAGCTTTACCAGCCCCTTCCCCGATGGGATTTTCTTTGTGTGGTTTTAAATACAGGACTATAACAAGCACACTATGCAGTGGCTGGATGATCTTTTATGGCACTGTCTGTTGCCACTTTTATCTATATAAGGGACAGGCAGTTCCACACTGGCTGGACCATGCTCTATTTCATGAGTCCTCATTCATAGACATGCATGAGCTTGCATTTTAAAATGAATATAAACAAGGCTGAACTGAACATTTGCACAAGTTTGTGCAGAATGTGTGAGGATCTATGGGATAATTCCTTAAATGACACTTCGGACCAAAAAGCATGTCTCAGACTGTGAGGTTCTTATACATTTGCCCTGAACTTAGATGTTGATGTATTCTTTGTCTGGGGGTCTACTTCTGCCTGAACTGAGAGAACTTGAGATTGGCTGAGTTCTGGCTCCTTTTCCCTGCCCTCTAAGTAGATGACCCATACATGCAAAGCAATAGCGGAGAGCAAAGGGGGTCATTCCTACCACCAGAGCCAGTCAAGATGATGACCCCTCATGAGACCTAGAGGCACTGGGCACTCAAGTACTTGAAACATGAGTGACCAAGGCCTAGGGCTTTGTTGGAAGCCCCTTTGCTTGGGGGATTTCCATAGCTGCATTCAGAGGGGTTTATTTGTATCCACTGAGTCCACCCCTGAAGCAGTGACCATACTGTGCTGGGGAGGGAATGGGAGGGCTGTAGTGTGGTGCAGATGAAACCTAGGGGACTCCTGCAGGGAGCCCTGAGGTTGGAGACTTCATGCAGGGAGCCTGAGGGTGGACACTCCATGCAGGGAGCCCTGAGGGTGGACACTCCATGCAGGGAGCCCTGAGGGTGGAGACTTACTTTTTTTGCATTCTTTGCTACATCTCTGGTGCCTGGAACAGAGCCTGGTGCCCATACTGGGTGCTCATTACCTATTCAGGGAATGATACAAAGCCTTTGGGGATAAAATAGAGTAACTGAGATTCCAGACTCTGAGTTCAGACACATACCCCAGAGATGAGCTAAGTGGACCTGAACAGTTTAGAGTTTTTCTCTAGTCTTTGCCTTGTCTGTAACATGGGCAAGTAATATTACCTAAAAGTACCAACCTCACAGGGTTGTTGTGAAGGTCCTATATAATAAGAGCTCAGTGAACATAATGACCAGAATGAACGGAGACCAGAACCATCATAGCCTCTTGCCAGGTTGGCTTCATCCCCCAGCAAGCAGTTAGGGGCAATCAGGTAGGCAGGTGAGTGGCTGGGGGTGATCAGGTAAGCAGGCAAGTGGTTGGGGGCGATGAGGCAGGAAGGCAGAACCCTGTGATCAATTGCCTCTAAGAGGGACAGCCAGGCCACAGCCTACAGGAAGGATGCTGGGCAGCTGCAACAGGAGGCACTAGTGGCAGTAGACACTGCAGGAGGGCTGGTGCCATAATGGCTCCTAAGTGGGCATGGCACCTACAGGCTGGACCAGGACCCAGGGTCACAGCCTCTGCCCATAGCTTCTGCAGGGCTAGACTGCCACTCCTCCTGCTATGATGCCTGGGCATATCTCAGACCCTTCCATGACTGCAGGCTCTCTGCCAGGGCTCAGCCCCATGACTAGACTCCCCAGCTCTACCCTAACTGCAGAGGATCTCCATGACTGGACTCCCCAGCTCTCCCCTGACTGCAGAGGAGCTAAAATATGCTGACATCCTCATGGAGGTCATGATCGCCCCTTTGCACTTCCTTGAGGTGAAACTGGGCAAGAGGTCTCAACTTGTGAAAAGTGAGCTAGACAAGGAAGAGGAGCAGAGGAAAAGGTTCTGGGAAAAGAACAAAGTGGTGGCAACCTGATGCTAGAACAAGAAGGAATAGACGGAGTTCCTGTAGCGGGAATCTGAGTGGCTGGAGCTCATGAATGTGGAGCTGAAAACCCAGATGGAGGAGCTGAATCAGGAGTGGTAGCAACTCATCCTGATGCTCAACCAGAATCATCCCAGGTGTATTGTCAGGACCAACAGCATTAAGACCCCAACTCAGAAGGTAACCCACTGCTGGAGCAGCTGGAAAAGAAGTGACCATGGGCTGGGAGGAGGAAGAAGAGAAGGAGGAAATGAGGAGAGGGAGGAAGGGGAGGGTCTCAGAGGACTCTTCCTTGCTGCATGAAAAACTCTTCAGTGGGGCTCAGCCCAGCCAGCATTGGCCAGGCTTTTTTTTTTTTTTTTTTTTTTTTGTGAAACTCAGATCAGCCACACGAAGGGAAGAAACCCAGGACCAAGCACTGAGGACAAAGTAGTCTTGAGGGGGGCCTGTGGTGCCTGGTCCAGGCTTGCAGGAGGCAGGACAGAGGCTATGGGCCAGAGAGATGGCCAACCAGGCAGCTGTGGGCACTTTTCTAGCCTCTTCACCAGGGCACCCACCCAGAAGACCTCTGAACAGCCAGGAAAAGCCACCTGCTGCAACCAAAATTAGGCTGAGTATGGAACTCAGAGTGATACTGAAATCTGCCTGCCCGCAGTCCTGACCTTGACTCTGACCCTGTTCCTGATGCAAGGATGGAGAAGGGAACAGTGCCAGGCCCTGCTGTACCCACCCACTATGGCCCAGCTCAATCCTGCCTGGAGTGGCAGTTGGAGCTTACCTTTGCCAGACCTGCTGGAGTTGCTGTGGGCACAAGGCATTGGCGCCCTTCCAAAGCACATACTCACCAAATATTTACGAACTGGCTGTCCTGGCAGGGCTTTCAACTGCACATGTTTTTTGTACTTTCTTTTTTTAAAAAAAAATTATTAAAAAAAAGACTTTATACAAGCAATATATAAATGGATTTCTATAATCACTTGATGTGATACAGTATACTAGTAAATATGCTATGGTTTGTTTGTTACAAACAAATGTTCAGCAGTTACGGCCATTGCATGTAACTTCTAAGTACTGTAGTCTGGGTGTTGGGGGTGGCAGGGGCAGGCGTGATGCATGTCCATCCTGGTAAACCCTTCAAAGAACTCAGTTCTGTATGGTTCAGTAAACATTACTCTTACTTAAAAAAAAACGGGGGGGAGGCCCAGGCCACTGGCCAGAAATTCTATGGTAGGTGTGCAACCGGCTAGTGATTGCCCTGCAGAGGCAGGCCCAGACCAGCCAAGCCATCATACCCCCCATGCCTGTCACCTGCAGAGCGAGGTGACCAGTGGCAGGTGGGGGGCAGGCTAGAGCTGCACAGATGGCAAGCAGTGGCAGTGATGGGGGTGGGGCCAGCTGCCTGCAGCCACGGGAAGGAAAGCCCCTATAGGCCCTGATTTCAGGCCAGGTCTAGAGACTCTACATGAGGGGTTTTGAATTGTAAGAGGGTGTAGGCCAAGCTGAGGATCTCCCCCACCGAAGAAGGGGCCTATGCATGGAGGCCAGGGAACAGGCCGGAATGAGTGGAAGGCTTGGATTGCCCAGGCTGGCTGCCGAGGGAGGGGCCTGCAAATGCCCCTCAGCCCCTCACCCAGGCTGACCATGCCACTATCGGGATGAGGGTTCCCCTGAGGGTGTGGCCAGCTTGCAAATAGCCATCAGCCTCTCACCCAAACTGGCCAGGCACCCCAGCAGAGACTAACACCCTGAAGGGGTTGTGGCCAGCCTGAAAATGGCCCTCAGCCCCTCACCAAGGCTGGCGAGGTACTCAAGTGGGGACCCCCTCCCCAATGGGGGCATGGTCAGCCTGCAAACCACCACAGGCCCCTTGCCCAGGCCATCCTGTCCCCAAGGGAACACCCACCCTGATCCAGAACACCCTTCAGTGCAAACCAGCCGGGCCCCACCAGGCCTCTATCCATATACTAATAAAAGGATAATATGCTAATTAGACTGGGAGACCTTCCAGGAGACCTTCCAGATGTTCTTTTGGACAAAGCCATAGTGGTGGGGCCAAGGTAGAGATGGTTAGGAGCCAAGAGGGGAGGGCCATTGTGGGTAATCAGGCTAGGATGGGATGGCAGTTGTGGGTGATCAGGCCTGTCGGGGGTCATTGTGGATGATCAGGATGGCAGGGGGAGGGCAGTTAAGGGTGTGCAATCTGGCAGGTAGAGTGGTTAGGGGAAATCAGGCAGGCAGACAGATGAATGGTTAGGAGCCAGTAGTCCTGGATTGTGAGAGGGATGTCTGACTGCTGGTTTAGGCCTGATCCTACAGTCAGACATCGCCCCAAGGGATCCCTGATTGGAGAAGGTACAAGCCTGGCTGAGGAACACTCCTTCCCCCTCGCCCCTCCACCGGCCCAAGCCTCCATGCATGAATTTTCTGCACCAGGCCACTAGTTATATAATAAAAAAGTATTAATATAATTAATTATTTTAATGACAATAAGAACTTAAACCCAACTTCCCAGGAGATTTCCCTTTTCAAATACCTCCTACCCTCTTTCCCAGCTCACATCATTTCTCTTGAGCATCCTCACTGTTTAAGGGTGTCCTGGGACAGGTGGTGGGTGAGGGTGTCCATCCCGCACCCCTACACCTGCTCTTGGCAGCAAGTTCCTTGTTCATCCACCCGTGTGTCCTTGCGCCTGGTCTTGCCCCTTCATGAGTCCCCTTAGCTCTGATTCAGAAGGTCTGGATCCCCTTCAGGGTGGGCACCTGTATTGATGGATGCGGCCCTCCCTCGGTGGGCCCCGGCTCTGCTTATGTTCTAATCACTGGGTGCCAGGCATAATGGTTGGCATCAAGGGGCCCAAGGAATCTGTGAGTAGGATGGGAATCTTGTGACTTATTTAGTGAACAGGAAGGGGAGAGTCTCTTACGCTGTGCCAAGCACGGGACCTGGAGGTTCGTTTGTGGCTGCTCCCAGATTCTTCATCTGCACTGGAAACATGAGGGAAAAGTGGGTGCCTGGGAGCCTAGGTCACACCAAGGTTACATAGCATAAGGAGCCCCTTTGGGGCAGGTGCCCAGAGGCAGAGGTATGCCCCCTGCGTTCCTGCCATCAGCCCCTCCTTCAGCCTGGCTGCAGTGCTGGGGGCCCCATCTGTCTGAGCTGGAAGAAGAGAGGCTGAAATCTCATACAATTACCCAAATCACGGCTCTGAAATGGCCCTGTCCAGTGTGGGCTCTCCTACACAGAGTGCAGCCACTTCGTGAGGCAATTTTTTTCTTTTAAAGCAAAGGAGATGACTTATCTACATGCAAAGTAGGTCAGGACCTTCACAAGATCTTTTCGAACACTTGGACTCTTTGAAGTCCTGCTACAAAACTTCTTTTGTTTCTCTTGCCTTTGCCTCTTCCCTCCACCTCCTTCTTTTTTCCCAAAGGCTCAGTGACATCAAATGGCTGTCATGGACAGCGACAGGGAGAGCTGCATATGATAATGCCGAACTAGCCCTGCTGAGCCAATAGTGCCCACTGCACCAGGCTGCCTCTGTCCAGCGCCTGCCTGCCTACCTGTATCACATCATGGCATCTGGCTAGCCTGCCCTTGCCCTGGGTCCCACCAGGTCAGCAGAGGGGTGAATGGACTGGGATTACACCCATGGCTAGGAGCCGGTGGCCCGTTTGGGTGCTCATTAGTAATTCAAGCTTGCAAAAGGCCTGAGGTCCAGTGGGAAATCAACCCAGCTGGACAGGTCAGGTACTTTGCCCAATGGCCCTCTATCTCTGGGTTATTTCCTTTCCACTTACTCTCACTTTTTCAGTCCCAAGCCCCTCCCTCACCAACTGGAGATAGAATTCAGCAGGATGGTATGGGCATTAAGGGGGTCTCTCAGTAGGATGATATTCAGAGGTACCTCACTCTAGACCACCTGAGACCCTCGCCCACTCTGATGAGCCTGCCTTTCTGCCCCATTTAGCAGCACAGGGAACCAGGGCACCACTGAGTAGGTGTCTGCTGACACTGCAGCCTGCAGGGCCTGAGCAGGGCAGCTCATGCCCAGAGCCCATGCCTGCTGACTTGGTGTCTTTTTCCTCAAACCTCAGTGACTGGGGAGGGAACTGAGGAGTGTGCGTGTATGTGTGTGAGTGTATGAGTGTGTGCGAGCGGTAGTGAGAATGTGTGAGTATGTGAGTGTGCAAGTGAATGCGAGTGTGTGAGTGAGAGTGAGTCCGTGAAGGAGAGATTAGTGATCCAGATGAATTGGCTTTTGCAGGTGGTGATGGTCTTACCATGGAGCTCAGTGGGATTCTAGGGCAGAAGGACCTCCCTTGCCCACATTCTGGTGGTAGAAAACCCCATTTATCACCCCTGCTGTCTTGCTCTTGTCAGCCTCAGTCTGAGTGCAAAGGGCAAGACATTGTCCAGGAAGGCTGGCATCCTCCGAGGCATCTGGAAGGACCATTGCTATGGACACTTCAGGGAGATGGAGAATAGACTTAGGGAGGTTTCTCTCACCAGTGAAGAGTACCGGAGCTCCTGCCATCTGTCCGATGCTCCCAGGTGCTGAGCATACAACAGAGAACAAGACAGCCCCACACCCTGCCTTCATGGAACGCACTCCCTGAGGCAAACAGACAAGAAACTGGACACATAAATAACGATGATGATAAAAGCTAAGAAAAAGAAAAACTGGGGATAGTGGGTGGCTGCAGTTTCAGGCAGGGTAGCTGAGCAGGCTCACTGGGAAAGCAATGCTGAAATGCAGGCCGGAGGGTGTGTGTGTGAATAACATTAGAAAGGGTTTGCACATAGATAAGAGCCAGTGCAAAGGTCGAGGCCCCAGACATGCCATGTGTCTGAGGAGCAAAAGGAGGGACTGACTAGATCAGAGCAGGTGAGAGGCAGTGCATCTAGGGAATTAGGGAGGGAATGGGTTGGAAGGGACAGCATTTGCCACGAGTGAACTGGGAGGACTGTCAGGATCTGACCTATACTTTTGGTAGTACGTGGTTATTCCTGGGGTCACGTGCCCCACCTCTAGCCCCCAGGTTATAGCCCTTTGCTTGGAAGCTGGAATCAACTGGACCCGGCTGTGGGCAAGTGGAGCTTCCTCTTGCTTCAGAAGAAGGCTGAGCAAGAGAAAGTTCAGATCAGACCTAGGGACCTGCCTGCTGGGTGTTCCTGGGGCTTTTGCAGTGAAAACAGTGCCGGTCCACCTGCCACCCAAGGATCTGTAAATGTGTGGGCTGGGACCACTCCAAGCTGGAGCCAGTCCCTCCCCACACCAGACGCATGTGCTTCTGTGCTCATCCTTCGCTCCACTTCCCCGCCCTTTGGGGGTCTGGCTCCCGTCCCTCCTCTGGACTCTCTAATGACTGTGAGATGAGGTATTGCACACAGCAGGGAAGCCACAGCGTGGGCAGGTCTGAAGATGCTGGATTTCTCACCTCTCCTATCTGCTCTCTCCCTCCCCTCTTCTCACCCCTTTGCAGAGAGAACGACAATACATGTGTGAAGATTGCTTGCTGCTTCCTAGTCTCCTTTTCCAACTCAGAAGAAACAGTGTTCCTTTTCCTTTCCTGCCCCAGCCTGTCTCTGTGTCTCCTGGTACCTCTGTTCTTTCCCTCCTCTTCCCTACCACCATGCAGAGGCTTTTCTTGCCCTTATTCAGCCAGGATTCCCAGGGCTGATAAAGGGGGGCTGGCTGCATTGGGAGGCTGAATCGAGGGTGCAGCTGCTGACTGAGGCTGTTGCTAAAAGCATTCCTTTATACCCAATTTACATTCTTTATCCCAATATAAAGGATGCATGTCCAGTAGGAATTACAGAGTTGCCTACATATCAGAACTCCTCCAAAGTGAGTGAGTCTGAAGATACCACTTGCCATTTATAGATATGGCTCTGCACGTCCCGTCCCCTGTCACTTCCTGCCCATTTGGGGAAAAGATGAACAGCCCTAGGTTTCTAGTTGGTCCCTCCATCTCCTCTTCTATCTGAGGAACCACCGTTTGGAACTCCCCAGACACAGGCTCCTCCTTCCTTCCACCACGAAAGGGGCACCTAGAAGCCTCCTTCCAGGTGGGATTTGCTTGCCTGTGTAAATTAACTCCATTTTTGAGAGACAGAAAGAGAAAGAGAAAGGAATTAAGTATTTTTGCCTCCTCTTAGTTAGCTCTGCATCCCAGGTGAGCTGGGGAGCTCACAGGTCCTTTTGTGTGGCTGGTAGCTTGTGGCATTGCCATGGTGATGCCTTGAGGTTTCTCAAAGCTGGAACCAGGCTCCCTCAGCAGCATCCCTGAGCTTCTGGCATCAGGGGGAGGTAGGGAAGAGGGGGATCTGCATTGAGTTGGCCTGCTCATGCTCTTTGGTTTCTTTAAGACCACCGGCAACTTTGCAACCTGGAATCCAGCCAAAGAACACACCTATAGTGTGGCCTTCGAGGTCCCTAGAACCTGGCTTCATGCTCTCTCTCCAGGTTTATCTCCTCTGACTCCTCTGCACAGAACTGAGCCCAGCTAGGTCTCCCGCCCCCCCATAAGATAGCATTTATCCCCACTGTGCCTCTTTTCTAGGATTTTCCTTTCCTTGGTGTTTCTCTGACTTGGTTCTATAACCACCTTCTCCAGGAAACCTTCCCTGATAGAGAAATGAGTCCTTGGGGCTTTCTATCTTCTCTAAGTCCAGACATCCACTCTCAGGATCTGGTTTGCTCCTGGGAACACATAATGGCTTGTGTTGACAATTCACTTTGCATTGGAATGAATGCAGGTGATGTAACGGGGAAGGCATGAGCAGTCCTGGCCTTGAACATGGCTCTGCCACTTGCTAATTTGTTCTCATAGCATGAGTGTCACTTACTAGTGGTCTCACCGAGCTGGTCTACCCCTCTACTTCTAAAGCCCTAGATTCCCCCTGAGCCATTCTACATAGACTGCATAGCTTCCCATAGCAACCTGTGAGCTTCAATTTCTCCACCTGAAAAATGGAGGTCCTAGGAACCACTTACAGACATGTGAGGATTATGCAAGTTATCATAAGTGAAGGAGGAAGTGCTGGCCTGGGGTCTGTGAGTAGCAGGTCCAGCCCTGCCCGCTGCCCCACCCACCACGAGGTCAGTGCTGATACTCACTCTTCAGCACCCCCATTGTCCCCTTGAGTTCTCTGCACACACAGATCAGAGGTGCTTCCTCACATTGATTTATTTCACTTTTCTCTTGGGGAGCTTCCAGGCCGGGAGCTTTGTCTGACATCTCCCCATGCTTAGCACAGAGCCAGATAGCGAGGCACTTAGCCACACCTCCTGAACTGACCACACATGGACAGGGTTCGGTCTTTGGCTTCTGTGACACTTAGAGTACGTGCCCTCCATGGCTCATAGAGAACAGTCCCTGGTTGGACATCACATCAGGCAGGATGCGTGACTGCAGAGGGGCTCTCCAGCTTATTCTAGGAGTGGAAGAGGAGCCCCTATGTAGAATGGTCAGGGGGGATCTAGGGCTTTAGAAGTAGAGGGGTGGACTGAACAAACTCCTCCTCAACCTGGAGGTTCTGGTCCCTGGAAGCAAGGAGCACTGTGCTCCAGAAGGTATTTGCTAGACCCAGAGGGACCACTCCCCGGGGCAGCATGAGGGCATCAGGTGTCCTTCTCTCAAAGAGCTGGCTGATTGGCTGGAGCTGATCTCCATGTGTATTGCTGAAGTTGGGACAAACTCGATTTTAAGTTAAGTGGAAATATTTTTATTTGAGTTAATGTACATTGGATTTAGTAAATACACGAAGTATATTACTACACACTCTGGAAATGTGCAGTTCGATCAGCAAACAGATTAGTTTTAAGTGAAAAGACACTGACAGACACTTAAATTCATTGACTTGTTGAGAATGTCTAGATTTGGATACAAATGCACTGAAACGCTAGATCAGTGTGGTGTCCGGCCCCTCCGCACAGAGAAGCTATTGATTTTAGTTGATATGCATTGATTCCCAGAAAACAGGACAGCTTTTGAAAATGAACTTCCAGTAATTTCAGGGAGAAGCTGGCGCGTTTGTCTCCATGCAAGGCTGACTTGTTTTGTTAAACGTGTCTCTACGCCTCAAAGGAATGGAGCAGCAGACAAATATCTCGTATGAATTAAAATGCATTGATTCCTGGAGGGAAATGATGGTCTCTGGTAAAAGCTTTTTGGAGATGTTAGCATGTGAGAGTTTGAAAAAGCCTTTGTTCAGCACCCGTTCCTCTCTGCCTTCTGCTCTCCCCCAAATGGTGGCAGTTTTCAGAGCTCTTCTGAAGTTGGGGGTGGTGGTGGGTAGGTGGGGTGAGAAAAGGAGGAGGGGACCCATTTCACAGCCAATTCCTGGCAGTGAGCATTAGCATCGGAATGGTTCAGTGTTGTTCATCTCATAACCAGACAGACAGATAAGATCTGGTGCCCAGGGAGGAGCTAAGGGAAGGGAAAAACAAAGACTCATTGTGAAAGAAAAACGATGAAAAGGGAGGAGAGGCCCAGAGGTCTGGTGTGGGATGCCAAAAGGAGGCTGTGTGTGTGCAGGTTTGGTCTCTTGGCCAATGCCCTCTCTGTGCTGAAGGGACAACAGCTTGATGGTCATCATTGAAATGATGCGGAGTGGGTTATCTCACTTTCCTACCTTCTGAATGAGTTGGACGTGAACCAGAGGCACAATTTAAGCACTTCTCACCCGCATTAATGAATAACTCCCATGGGGACTGCAGACAGCATGACTGGAAAATGATTCCAGGAGCTGAAAGAAAGTGATTGGCCAGGAACTTATTTCTCATGTGTTGAGACTCTGTGGAACTTTCTGGATCAAAGCCACTTAGGACAACTTTGAGGGTTGATCATGAAGGTAATTCCTTTTTAGCTACTCCTACGTCCTCCTCAGCCTCCAAATATATCCTGAATGGATAATCAAATCCATTTGGGGCAGGGGTATTTGTTGGCTATAGGTGGGGCACTGCCCATGGAAGCTAAACTTCCTCCATGGACAACAGAAGGGAAGCCTGCAGAGAAAGATCTTAGAAGAATGATCAATGTGAAGTCACCTTCTTTCAACTCTGGCTGCAGTTGTTATAAATAAAGGGTCATAGTAAGTTCATATCCAGACAGTGGGTTCTCTTCCCCTTAGCTCCTTTCTACTGCTCTCCATTCTCTTCCACATGCCCCTGCTCTGCTCTAGAACAGGGGTCTCTTAGTCTTGGCAGCATCGGATCAAGGCCCCAGAAAGGATTTTATGAACTAACTCCTCTCTGGTGCTTCATCCTCTGCCTCTATAGCATCTTGCGCCAAATAGAGCCTCGACTTAAAGGCTTCTGGCCATGGACTGCACACCTTTTCCCAGCCATCCTTTTCAATAGATCCAGTCAATGCAGAGTGATCTGCCCTTTGCTTGCTGACAGCAACACTGAATCTAAATGAGCTGCTCTGGTTCTGTCCTCGGGTAGCACAGGCACAGCCTCAGCCTTCTCCCACATGAATGTCTTTATGCAATCCCCCCTGAGACACCTTCCTTCTCCAGGCAAAACATGCTAGGTTCTTCAGTTGTTTTGCATCTGACATGGTTTCAGGTCCCTCCACCATTGCAGGACCAGCTACATAATTTGTAAGAATATCAAGATGCTGACATTAAGATAGTATTAAGCCAAGCACAGGCCCCTCTGAGCAAGTGCATAGGTTGTGTGCCCATGACGTCAGCCCTGCCCACAGGAAAGCTTTTCCTCAGACTTCAGTCTTCAATGTTCCTCAGAGCTGATATTTCAGGGCTGGTGTGTCCAAGGCAGAAGCAGAGTGACTATCACTTTCTCCTGGATATATCCTCTCATGTAATTGAGGCAACTGACAATCACATTAGCTTCACTGGCAATCAGAGCATACAGGTGAGTCATGCTCAGCATAGGTTTAATGCATATCTGCAGCAACATATCATCTCTCTCCCACTCTGCATAGTTGCAAGAACCCATAGTGGTGAATTTGCTTTGTCCAGAGGATTCATCTCAATGCCTAAACACATGCCTTGTCCTTTAGGCAATTTATTCCCTCATTCCACCCACAGAGAAACATAGATTGAGTGTTTACTGAGTCAGCCCAATGATAGGGGTTAGAATTCAGTGTTGAGTAAAACATGACCCTGGCCTAAAGGAGCCTCAGTATAGAAGTGAAAAGAGATTTAAACAATAATTACACAAAAACATACTGGTTCTTGTACTAGAGATGTATTACATGAGTGGGAAAGAGGAGAAGTTACTTTGCCTGAGAAGCCATAGGGGGCTTCAAAGAAGAGAAAACATTTGAGGTGACTCTTGAAGGATGAGTAGGAGTTGACACATGGTGAAAGAAGTGGAAAAGTCCATTTTCTGGTAGCCTGGTTTCCTCCTCATGAACACCCACCTCATTTCATTGGCCATGCTTCTAGGTAGCACCAAGGAGCTGGGCCTCAGCCTGTTCCATCTCTGAGACCTCTCAAGCGGAGCTCACTGCTTCATTGAGAAGACATTGCTGAAGTTTTTGCTGCAGTTGTAATTTCCTGACATCATATGGGTGCGTTGGGAAAAATGAGATCTAATAATGAATGATTACTACTCTCAAGTTAAGTCTAGTTGGTTGACTAATCAATTTGGTTAAGTGAAAATCCATAACAAATGAGTCGGCCGCAGTATGACATTTCTCCATCCAATTTAAATTAAAATCACCAACCATAATAATTTCACAATTACTCAGGGAGGGCACGCTGGAGACTTGACCCCCAGAGCAGAGAAATTGCAAATGCCGCAAAGAATGGGCTGAGAGTGGGGTGATGAGGGAGTCATTTGAGATGAACTTTGTCTGAACTGAGCGTCCTCAGCTCTGGCTCCGGCTCCGGGGTGGTAGGTCTGTGGAGGACGCTCAGCAGCAGCATCATTCCTGTGTGTGGGCCTGCTTCTCTCCCTGGGGAGGCAGGAATTTTTGGTCTTCTGGCTAGAAATCCCAAAGACAGCTCCTCAAACAGGAAAATAGGATTTCTATCTTAAGATAAGAGGTAGGAAAGAGGGGGGTGCTATTCTTTCCATTTCAAATTTCCCCAAATTCAGACTGTCAGCTACTAGGCATGACTGCTTTGTCTACTCATCTTGAGTGAAGAGTCACTAAGAGCATTAACAGTCATTAATAGGTTCTAGATAATAGAGGTGATGGTGATACAGCAAAGGTAAAGTTCTACTTTCTCTTACATGACAAACGTGTGTCTGTGCAATGCCCCCTTTACACTAGGCCCAGTGTTAGATTCCAGCAGAGGGAGAGGTATTAAGTATAGAGACCTGCCCTTGAGGAGCTCACTATTCCTTGTAGAAGCCTGAAAGATGAACAAGGTTAATAAGATAATATGGCAGCATGCCATTGATGTTTAACTTGAAGGATAAGGATGATTTTGATTAGAGTTTCGTGCAAAAGTTTTGTATGCCATTTATATCACCTGTAAAAGACACTTAAAAATACTACTACTTCGCACTTTTGTTATGAGAGGAAGGGTGTGGTTGATACTGCTAGCTGTCCCTCAGCCATGTCCTCACCTTCATCTACAGTTGTGGAACTCCTAGATGCTAGCTGAGTGTATGGCTTCCTAGAGTCCAGGCTCTTTCCCCTTGCTAGGCAGCTGCCTGTGAGCTCAGGCCAATGGGATGCAGACAGAAGCAGTGTGCTCAGCTTCCTGGGAGTCCCTGAAGGAGAGGGAGCTACTCTTGTCTTTCCCTCACTCCCATCCTGCCTGCAGGAGTGCAAGCATAGTGGCTAGACTGGGAACAGTTATCTTGGAACATAAAGTGATTTGGAAGCAGAGTCCATATAGACAGAGCAAGATAGGGGAAACCTGTTTCTGAATGTTGGCAGTGGAGAGAAACATCTATCTTGCTTAAAACACTGTTATTTGGGGTTTACTGTCACTCCAGGCCAAGCCTAATTCTAACCAATTCAAATCCATTGTTGTACCGAAAACACTCAGAATAGTGCTTAGCACAGAATATAGGCTCAAGCAGTAGTGGCTATTAGTATTTATAGTCTTTACTCTATAGGGATCAGAAGACAGAGGCCCTGCCCACTGAGCAGCAAGAGGCTGGCTTCATTTTCCCATTGGAACCCTGGCATCTACATCCCGGTCAAAGTCCAGCTCTCTAGCTCCTCCTCTGCTCTCATTTCTCTCTTCTACTGTTAGCTTACCTCCTTTGGCACCTCCCCCATGCCCTGCACCAGACTTAAATCCTGCTGTCACCAGTTTAGCAATTACTTATAGAGAGAAGCAGCAGCCCAGGAGAAGTATAAGCAGGGAGTTGGGTCCTGTGGATCAATTTGTAATTTTTCTTGTGGCGGCAAGAGGAGCATGAGCGATGTGTGCACAAAATCCCTGGCACGGCTCAGCAGTGTGTCTTGGCTTGAATTATTTATCTTTGGGTCCCTTGACCAAGCGAGACTGTAGCTCTGGAAGGAGGGAGGGCAGGAGGTGCACACGAGTGCTCCTCAGCATAGGCCATCATGGGGTTAGGGGATGATGAGGATGTTGGTTCTGAACACTTTGCTGTGGGAGAGGGTAGGGCAGTCTTTCTGTCTAGGCAGTCAGAGAACTTTCAGTCTTTGGGCAGATGAAAATCAGAGTCACTCCACCTCAATGCTGGGAATCGTAAAAATGTTAAAATTATTGACTCAGACATAACAGGTGGCTCTTTGCCTATTGTTGGCACATGTGTTGAGAATGTGTAAGTACATATTTTATTCCCTAGAGTGAAAGGAGAAGGAAATGTGGGGACTCTCTTGGCTAAGGGGGAGTCCGGTGATTACAGGGTTTTTTTTACCCAATGATGTGGGTTCAATAGACATGCCCAATGCTCACCTATATTTCCAGATCTCTTCCCCATTTTGTTCTCATGAAAGAATTGATATTATGTGGGTAGTTCTAGGAATGGAGTAATCAGAAATGATGTGTGCACATTTAAGAGTTAGTATGCATTTTTTTTATTTTCTCTCTCTTTAGAAAATCTCATGGAACCTACCTTGGCCTGTGGAATAGAGCTTCATACCCTGCAGTACTGAGCATGGAAAGTTGTGAGAAATAAATTTGTTGTCTCAAATTACTGAGATTTTGAAACTGTTGGTAACTGCAGCTGCACAATCTAATCAATAGTGGCGAGTAATGCCAAAATCAAAGGGTTGTGCAGGAGGCCAAGGTTAGCAAACCAGACATTGGAGTCCAAATGTGTCACTGGACCTTTGTGCATGTGGCATGGGCAGATAAGTTCATAACAAATGCTCAGGAGAGTCCCAGAGAGTGGCAGGGTAAGATGATGAGATTTCAGAATGTATCTAGGATTGATGCCACCATTATGTTGACATTCTATTGTGACATAGATCATGGAGGGTGGGCTATGTTTGATACCCCCAAACCAGAAGAGCAATTCCAGAACTAGAATCTTCCTGTGGAGAGTGGCTACAGCATTTGGACAGGTTCAAGCTTCAGACTGATTTGTGACAAAGCCACATACAAATCCCAGGTTGAAGGGCAAAGCCCTCCCAGCACAATTATAGCCAAAAGGCTATGGTTGTAAGCTTGACCTTATAGTCTGACCCTGCAGTCCTAGGTAGCTAAAGAACGTGGGCTGCAGGGGGTGCAGCAAGTGATGCCTAAACAAAGCTTGATGGAGTTCAGAGAGTGGCAACAACAGGAAAGAAGCAGATTTGAAATTTCCAAGAACGTTGTAAACATCTTGCCTTTGTTTTGCTTTGTGTGATCTGACTATAAAATAAAGATCCTGCTTACAGGCAGGGTCATTGTTTCCTTATGCAGGCACAGTGATCCACCTGGCCCCAAATATATTCTCTTGTCTGTCTTCTTAAATCCTTCACCACCCCTCCTCAGGTTCATCCCTGGCAGTGCTGGATGCAGTTCACCTCCCCTTTCTCAAACCTTGTTGTGGACTGAATTGTGTCTCCCTCCCTTCATATGTTGAATTCTTATCTGCCAGAATGATTGCATTTGGAGACAGAGCCTTTAGGGAAGTAGTTAATGTTAAATATAATCATAAGGGTGGGGCCTAATCCAATATAATCAATGTCCTTAAAAGAAGAGGAGACCAGAGATCTCTCATTTTCCCCCATAGGCACACAGAAAAGGCCTCACATGGTGGCTATCTACAAGCCAGGGGGGTGTCCTCATCAGAAACCATCTCTGATAGCACTTTGATTTTGGACTTCTTGCCTTCAGAACTTTAAGAAATAAAATTCTGTGTGTAAGCCACCCAGTCTAATATTTTGTTGTGGAAGCCTGAGGAGACTCATGTGGACCTTAAACTAGAACTTGTTCTCAAATGTTTGGTTCTTCACTTGTTCCAAACTTTCCTGTAGGGAACTGTTTGTATAGAGTCAGATTTTTTGAGGTGGAGAGGAAGGAGAAGAAGGGAATAATGGAAATATTTACACCTCCTGCACTTTAAAAAAAATACTTTTTCTACATTTTTTTTTAGCATCCCCATGTATTCTGGCATGATGCTAAGTATTGGAGTGCAGAGTAGAAAGCTCTTACTCTCAGGTGGCTGGGCAATTAAGGCTCCACAGGATGAGTGGCTAGTTCAATCTGACACACCCACTCAGGATTCCATCCTTGCTGATTAGCTCCATGCCTGAGTTCTTGGCAAAGAAGTAATAAATGCTGATGGATCATTGCATTTCAGTGAAAGCTATCTCTTATTGTTCCTGGGAAGCTGCGAATCAGCTTCACACAAGGCAATGTGTCCACCTGCACCCCAGTCAGGCTCCACTTTCTTCTTTGCTCACAGAACCCTTATTGTGTCCAGATCTCCCGCACCCATGCAGCTCAGGGAAAGCTGCTTCTACCACACCCAGAAGGCAAATCCATAAGGCAGCCAGGAAGTTACATTCAATCTATTCTCCTTGTAATTCTAACCAACAAGACACAATAGAACCTACAGGGATTCTTGGATTTCTCACCCTAAAATGAATACAAGAGAGGAACATTTTATTTTTTGAAAGGTATTACTGTGTGATGGCATAATGCTGAGAATTGCTACAGCCACTTTATGGTCATGAGGAGATAAGCCCAAAGACAATTGGCAACATACTGAGCTTGGCAGAACAAAGAGAGGGAAAGAATTGGGTTTTGATGTTGTCAACTGAAGTGAAAGGACTTCTTGTCATATCAGAGAATAAATATTCTCATTGCTAAAGCCCCCTTGCGATTGGACATTTTGTTACTTGAAGCTAGAGGCTCCCTAACTTCCTAAGCCTCCACCACTGACTCATGTGTGACTCGGGACAGGTCACACTACCTTTCTGGGTCTTAGTCTTCTCATCTATAAAATAAGAGTGGGAATAAGGGCCTTGCTGGAATAGGTCACCAAGAAGATGTGACTACCAGTTGGCCTGAGAGCTGAACCCAGACACTTGGAGGCTCCTCCCTCTCTCCCTATCCTTGGAATGTGCATTCCACTTGCCTGCCCTGCTCCCAGAAGCTGATCTGAGGGTACACCCTTGAGATTGAAATGTGTTGAGACTCTCTGGACCATGTATTTAACTGAACACTAGTAAGGCCCTCTATAAAGACTTTAAGATTTGGCAGATGGGTGTGGAAAACTATTCATGGTGTGGCTGTCCAAATCAAGCCTTGTAAATAAGTTCTGTGGGTCATTAAAATTGCCACCTGCCAATGTGGGGTGGTCCGTCTCTTCCTTCCATCTCCATTGTTCCACGTGAGTAGGGAGACTGGTTTCAGATTACATCTGGGATGCTTCAGAGGAGGCTGTGACCCAAGGATTGGTGAGCCAGCCAGGAGACCAAAGAAATGGACCTTGGGAAAGAAGCATTCAAGGGGAAACCCAAGGTAAGGAAGGATGGCCCTACTCAGATGCTTGTGGACCCCTCATGAGTAGGGGGATGTCCTGAAGACGCTGATTGCTTTTATGCACCTGTTAAGGACCTGCATGTAGAACATGGTGACAAAGAAGGGAAGCAAGAAGCAGATAGATGCAGTGCACTGGCCTCTCTATTGGGACAATTCATCTGGACACTGTTGTCTAAATAGAGGCTGACATTCTAATTAGGATGTTGGAGGAAGAGCTGAGATTAGAGAAGGCCATGTGGTCCTGCACTCCCCCTGGCTTCAGGACAAGGTGGGAAAGCAGGATAATACATAAAAGACTTTAGCATGCCACTTTGCAAGCTAGGAGTAGGCAAACACCTAAGATAAAGGATAAAGGTCCTAGTGCTTGCAACAAAGCCTAATTAAAACACCAAGAAGTAGGATCTCTGGAGAAGTGATGAGGATATTGCGGTGATAGATGAGGAAATGGACCAAAAAACACCCCCCAAAACAAAAGACACCTCCTTAAACACCCCCAAGCTTTTTGACCCCTATTGCAAAGGAAAAATTTAAGTAGCAAAAACCTCAAAAAAAAGCCTAGTAGAAAATTTACATTCCTTTTGTGTTTCTGGTAAATCTTATCATGTCTTTGAAATGTGAACACCCCAGAGAATAACCAAAACATTGACCATAGAGGCTGAGGGAAAAAAGGGAGAAAAGAGGCCTTTAAAAAATCATGCTGCTATTGAAGTTCTTTGCCAAAATTAATTTGTAAAAGAGCTAAGATTTTTGTACAAATTACTAGAAATAAAAAGGATGAAAGGAAATGAATGTATATAAAAAGTGGAAAAGGAAAATAAAATGTGTTCCTTGGACTAAGAAAGATACAAAGGACATTTTGTGTGTTTGTTTTTGGTAAAGGAAAGAGAAAAGAAAGTAATTTTGTCCTAGAATAAAATGACTGTTCCAGAATAAGAAAGAAAAAGATAGGACAAAACTTAATTAGATAATAAATTGGATAATAATCTAATTAATAGTCTAATTAATTGGATGTAATAAATTGCAGAAGTTTTATGAACAAGAAATTTTAAGAAAGGAATTTTAAATGTAGTCAAGCTAAGATTGGAAAAGATTTATTTAAATTTGAAAGAAAAAAGTAGTTTTAATATTAAAAGTACACAGATGCAAAATTAGAATTTGGTTTTCTCTTTGTGAAATGGATAAAGTTTTGGTGTTCTCTTAATAAGATACTGTAAAAAACAAAATTCTATATCTTCATTAATTTTTTATTATCTAAGAAAATTTAGTCTTCTCTATTAAATGAAAAGGGGCAGAAATAGAATGTTGGGGGACCAGCTGTATTATAAGAAATATTAATCATGCTCTGTTAATCCTAATTGTTTTATTCTGATTAAAGGATGGAGATGCAGCCCTTCCTCTTCATTTGGAGCTGCCTATTATCATGGAAAGATTAACAAAGATTTGTTACAGAAACCAGAATCTCCAGCCCTTTGAAGGTCCCCAGCCCTTTTTGCATGCCTGTAGGCCTTTGAAATCTCCTGCCTGCTTACCTGTTAATTGCTCATATGGTTATTTCCCCATGTAATTCCAGTCATTGCAAATCACTAAGCCCTTTGAAGACCCCTAGTCCTTTTACATATCTGTAAACTGCCCTTTTGCCTCTTCCCCTTTGTACTTCTACCAATATAAGCAGCTGGTTTATGGTGGACTGCAGAGCAGATTTTTGTGGATAACCTGCTGCTCTCCCATACTGCTGGTAATCCTATATAATAAAAAGGTAATATGCAAATTGACCATCACTCCAGCACACAAGATGGCTGCCCCCATGTGAACACAAGATGGTTGCAACAAGATGGCCAGCAGGGGAGGGCAGTTGTGAGTGATCAGGCCTGTAGGGGAGGGCAGTTAGGGGTGACCAGGTTGGCAAGAGAGGGCAGTTAGGGGTGACAGGGCCAGCAGGGAAGGGCAGTTGGGGTTAATTGGGCCAGCAGGGGAAGGCAGTTAGGGGTGACCAGGCCATTAGGGGAGGGCAGTTAGGGGCAATTGGGCTGGCAGGGGAGCAGTTAGGCATCAATCAGGATGGCAAGGGAGTGGTTGGGGTGATTAAGTTGTCAGGCAGAAGTGGTTAGGTGCAATCAGGCAGGTAGGCAGGCGAATGATTGGGAGCCAGCAGTCCTGGATTATGAGAGGTGCTGGGAACCAATTCCAACATGTCATAATTACAAGAGTTTCATCAAAAGACTTGTGAAGCTTGGGGGACTCAACAAGGGATGAGCAACATATGTAGTTTACCTGTTGGAATGGCTAAAAAGCATCTCCCCCAAACTTGAATAGGATAATCATTTGCTGCCAGACAGCTCAGGGTATCTTAATCTGCATATTATTGCCTCCTGTTGGCCAAACACTTGAATAGCTATAGTCTATTCCCTAATCTTACAATGGGTCTGTAAACCCTACCCTTTGAAACCCTACCCTTTGAAGTGAATTATCTCCACCTTGCCTTAGGAAAAATTGTGTTAATAAAAAGCATGGGTCTTTAGCTGAAGCTCCTCTGATCCCCAGTGCCTTTCAAAACTATCTTGCATTTTTGGATTCATTATTGAGTCTATGCACAGCTCCTTTCCCCAGATTGCTGAAAATCCTTCATAATGTTGGGACACGAACACTGTCAAGAGGGATGTCTGACTGCCCGGGTAGGCATGATCCCACCAGGATAGAGCCTACATGGGCAATCAGATATCCCTCAAAGGGTTCCAGATTGGATAAGATGCAGACTGGGCTGAGGGACACACACACACACACACACACACACACACACACACGCACCATGCACAGATTTTGTGCACTGGGCCTCTAGTTCTATATAATAAAAAGGTAATATTCAAATTGTCCTCTTGACTAGGACAATCAGAATTTGACCAGGGGTGGGGCTGGCCCTTTAATCACCTGGGGCCCCTTCCCCTTGCCAGTCCCATCCATGATCAGCACCTCACACCCTGATTGGGAGGCAAGGCTGGCTAGCCAACCTCCTGTGTCCCCTTCTCCTGGCCCAATTGCCCCAATTGGGACACAGGCCGGCCAGACCTCACCCGTGTACCAATTCATGCACCAAGCCTCTAGTATTGGAATAAACACTCATATATGATTCAACCCTGTCTCTGCTTAATTGGCTCAAGTAGTCACAGGCAGTATGGATTCATTGTTTGTCCCATTACACTCTTATTCTTCACCTGGCACAGTATATCTGTCTCTTATGCTACCTGGTAAAGAAAGGGCACACATGAGACTGGAGATGAAAGCAGCAAGCCACCTTTAAGAAGACAGACCTTCTAGTGAAGCAGACTAACACTGTGGGCATCTCCCAGGCAGGGTTATCATTTAAGTTAGATGTGTCTGACTCCAGAAGGTACAGGTCAGGCCCTGCAGCAGAGATAAGAGAAAGGGAGAGTGCCCCTAGGATTTTGGATAGAAATCCAATACACCCCTTAGATCAACAGTCCCTAGGAGTGAAGATAGCCCTCTTGTAGGTGTAACCTCTCAGGGAGGAATGAACCACAGGGGGCTAAAGTCAGAAGCTGTTATCACTCAGGACCCCTGACTATTAATCCTCTGCACTAACAGGTGGATGTTAGAGGGCAGCCTTATGGCTTGGACAATAGGAAACAAAGGTATGGCTGATCCATAAATGGATGCTTACCAGTAAGGGCCAGGATGGGTGGAAGGATATTTGGATTCACCTGCAAGATCCTGAGGCAATCCTCACTATCTCTCATATCCTGGCTTATAAAGTATTGACACACCCTGGCCATCAAGAAACTGAAACCCTAACTCTGGTATGAGGCCTAGCAACAGACCCTTTAGAAGACTGCATGCAAAGAAATAGTGGCCACTGCAGTACCCACATAGCAGGCACATTGCAAAGGATGATGGAATGCCCTTGAAATACCGTGACTAGGTTAATGCAGCAACAGCAATCACAGGAGTTCCCAGCCAGTGACAAATGATAACATTGGCCACCTCCCTCTGAGTGAAGTGAGGGTTTTAAATCTGCCTAGTATGTGTGGACACTACATTTGGCCTTCCTCAAGCTTTTTATTGTCACCTCACAAGCCAGGGTGCCACCATTAGGGGATTAGAAAAGTTGAGTAGCATGTTCAGATACCCTCATTAAATACATAATGATGGGGATTGTGGACGAAAGGGGCCACATGCTAACCTGACAGGCTCAGGGAATGACTGCATGGCAATCTTGCAAACTCAGAGACCTAAAGTCACCACAAAGGATGGTCTAAAATTAAACTTAACTAACAGCAGTTATGGTAGGTAGTTACATCCCAGGCCGGTATCTTCACTGACAAAGTCAACCTTTACCTTAACTGAGTCTATCTATCGTTTTGCATCTATGATAACATAGGCTTGAAATGTCTGGGTAACTTGTAACTTCCCTTTTCTGGACCTATTGGGGCACAATGTAATGTGTTGGGCGCCAAGACAGAGACCATAAATTCCTTCATTATGTTAATTGTTCCTGTACCCACCTAAGTATGTGTCCATCATTTTTACTTTTTATCCAATCCCAGGGGTTTCCCCACTATGTTTTTTCCCACCTCTCTGTTCTCTCACCCATGGATTTCATGTAACCCACTTACATCCCTTCCTTTGATTGCAATGTATAAATATAGATATAACCTACCATTCTCCAGAGCCATTGAAATTCTGCTTCCTGGCAATTATTGACAGATTGGCTCAAATAAACTCACAAAATTCTTTACAGGTTTGAATGTGTTTATGTTAACAGGAGTCACGTTTCAAAGTCCATGATATGCAAGACTGGGCAAAAGAACAGGACACTGAGTGGAGGGCTCAGCTCCCTTGTGACCCACAAGCTGCAGGCCTGGTAGGAAGGAAAATGTACTATAAAGCATCAGAATGAATCACTAACAGGTAATACCACCTTGGCCAGGTGGCTTTTACTGCCCCAGGTTTTAATGAATTTGAATGATCTGTTGTAGAAGACTAAAAAAACCCAAGCAATGCTTAGAGAAATGGAGTTACACTGCTTTATTACACCAGTGGTCTCAGAGCAATCGCCTCTAGAGTCTGAGCAAAGCAATATGGTAGAAACCTCTCTTTTTTCCCCTTTTGGTTTCTTTGTCCCCCAAAATGAATGTAGATTTCTGGACTTTTTGTGGGCTTTGCTAAAAGCCCCATGGATTGGGATGGGGGTCTTGAGATCATATCTAAGGGCCTGGTCTGGCACCAGCCCTGATAACTCCCTCCAAGGGCTATGTGCCTGTTTTATGGCCTCTGTAAAATGTGAGCACTTAGGTAACAGGTCTTGCAAGACCAGTTTGTGGAGAGAGGCAATGACTTAATTGTAGGTTATCAAGAATGTACATTAGTTTGCTGGCACAGATTCAGATTGCTAATCCCTAAATATCAGGGTTACGTTGGAATTAGCTTTTTAGCCTTCTCAGATTAACCAGTTGGGCCTGTTGCCCTGTCAGACTGGGGACCCTTGGCGAAATGCTCAATACTATAAAGGTATAAAAGTCCTGGGAATGGAAACTGCCCCGCTGAAGGAGGGGAGGAAAGGAACTCAGGTCTGGCAGACCCTACCTCCTCATACTATGCATGACCAGGTCGAGTCCCTACAGCTCTTACTCCCTCTTTAAGGACAGTGGGCATGATTTATTCCCAGTGTCCCCTCCATTTCCTAGAGGATGTTACAACATACACAGAAGCCGGAGACATTCACCCTGAAAACCCAAATGATGGTCAGCAAAGCCTTCCTTACTGAACACTGAGATGTCTCTAATGAGGGAAACTCCCCTCCAAATAGGGTGGCTTTGGACATTGTTCCTGCTCGCAAGGAGGCCCTTGTGCCATTAGCCAAACCGAAAGTGGTGTGTTCACACTTGACGAATCTTCTAACATGTCATCTTTATTCGTCACACGAGGACACAAGGGAATGCCTGGAGTGATCTGACCCCAACCTAGAGGACTAAATCAATGGTTTGGATCATGGGGTTCTTGGTAGAAGGAGTTGTAGTCATTATTTTAATCTGTTTTCTCCTGCATGGTCCTGTATTGTTTCTGTGGTATCTGTCTTCAGTGCAGCCAGATAGCCACCAAATGAGCCACCTCCATGCTAGAAAACCCCTTGCTGTTCACTCAGGGCACATTAGGGGGTTTCTGACCATACAGGAATGAATGCTGGGTGAGGGGGGTCATCAGGAGGACGTGGTCAGCTGAGAAGAAAGGTGTCTTACCAGCTGAGGAAAGTGCCTGGGTCCCCTTTGCCTTGCAGCCATTTATAGGTGGAGGGTCAGCTCTCATTTGGCTGGATCAGCTCTTTCCTGAGGGTGGGCGTGCAGAGCTGGCCCGAGTTTTCAGTATCCAGAAAGGAGAAGAGCTGGGAGTCCATGGCAGCACAGGGTCATCCATCTCAGAACCATCTGAGCCAGAACCTCCAGGCCCTGTGAAAGCAGACGGCAGCTTCCACCCAAGATCTACTAGATGGGCTGTGCTTTAAGCCTCCCAGGGACTCCATCCCTTTTCATCTCGCAATGACATGGAAGGCAAGTTCTCACAGTGACCGCAGTTTACAGGAGAGAAAACAAGGTTCAGTAAGGGTTGCCATCTGGACTGTGGTCACACGGCTGAGACGTGCTGGAGCTGGAACTCACTGTGGGTTGCCTGGTAGCACACCGATCTTGGGTCTGGCCCCTGGCTGGATCTTCTCCTCTAGCTGTTTGGCCAACCCTCAACCCCTTCTGCAGCCCCAAGCCCCCGGGTCCCAGTGCTCTTCGGTCCTTTGAGGGGCTCTGTGGCAGGGAATGCCTGCTCCTAGTCCTCACCGCCTCCTGGACAGCTCTCTCCTGTGCTCCGTAGTGCCAGCTCTCTGGGATGTAGGCTTTCAGGTCCCCTGGGACAGGTGCCACTCCCTGCTTCCTTCCCTCAACATGCCAACAAATCAAACCTAATGAACAAAATTGCTTCTTATTATACTTACAGGTCTTGATGTTCATTTATTTTTGCCTCAATAGTCATCCAATATCACTGAGCACTTACTATGTGCAGACATTGCCAAGTATTGAGTGAAGCTAAGTGGACATGGAGTCAACCCTCACGGAGTATGGCCAAGTGCACTTCTCACATGGAATGCCACTGTCCCCATCTGTCACCTTCTCAACACTGTACTGTGGTGATGGGAAACCAGGTTTTGGAGTACCTGGGACAATGTCTACTTTTAGGAGGTGCTGTGTGGAACCAATAAATTAATGAAATGGGGTCCAAGGCTTTGAAGGGCAAGGTGAGTTACAGAGGTACCTCTCAAATGTCATGCAGCCTGCCTTCTGCTGCTCATCCTCAGAAGATGCTAACCTGCCTGATAAATGGTTTTCCAGCCTGGGACCTGGAGAGGGTGCTAACATGCCCAAGGCACCCATCCCAGCCCAGGAAGGAGGAGGCATTACAGATGCCAGGTGTGGGGAACAGAAATGCTTAAAATCACAGATAGAGGTGTCTTTGTGTAGCTGCAGAGCTGGGAAATTACGCTGAAGAAATGCAAATCAGCCTGTGCTCCAGAGGGCCCCAAAGTTCCTTAGGCAGCTTTGTGCACAGCCACAGAGGCCTTTCTGGGAGGACAGAAAAGTTGGCAATTTTGTGGCTGATTGGCAGACTGTCCAGAGCCAAAAAAGTTATTGTTTTCTTGCTGAAGTGCTCATAAACCCAGATCTCAGCTCCTCAATTTTAAGTATCTTCCTTTCTCTTTTTCTGATTGATCTTCCCCCCGCCTCCTCCCTCCTCTTTCCTCTCCCCCACTCCCCCCACCTCCTTCTGCCACCTCCTCTTTTCCCTCAGGGAGAGCAAGGAAACCCAGGCTGTCTTTGTCCATTCACATGGCACATTTGGATCTGAAGGGGACCGGGGTGCCTTTCCTGGTGACCCATGATGGCAGAGGACACTTGCCCAGGATATCTGCCTTTCTCCAAGCCTCCGATTTGCTTTGGCAAAATCTTCATAGATGAACTATGCCACTTTGGCACCTTGGGGAGGTTGATGTTTATCCACCCAACACCCTGGTCATGCTGGGTTCTGTCTGCCCAGTTTTAAGGATGAAGACTGGTGATTTGCACAGGGCTGCTATTTCATTGTGGTGCTGGGCTTGGAAGCCAGGTGCACGGGATGCACGTGTCCCAGGTCCTGGCGTTCTGGGTGCTTCTGTGGCACCTTCCTCTCGTGGTGCTCCCAGCTCCTGCTGATGAAGGTACCCTCATGGTAGCTGGGGACTCCTGAGCTGGGCTCTCTAGTGCTAAGTCACAGGGATATCTCCAAATTTTCACAGAAGTATCTGGTTTGGAAACTGAAGAGACCTTTGAAATTATGTGATCCATTCCCTTTCCTGTCTGGATTCATTTTTAAGATCATGAAGCTTAGGCCCAGACAATTTAGAGACTGGCCCATGGCCACAGCCAGCTCTCTATAGGCAGATCTGGGACAGGAGACTGGACCCTTCCTCCCACTTCATGTCCTTTGCATTTGTCTGCAGGATTGAATAGGACTAGCTTTGGCTGTCACAGATACTCCAAAATAATGACCTCACTCCTCAATTTAAAGTAAATAAAAAATGAGCAAATCTGATGTAAATTAAGTCAGAAGATGTCATGTCATTCCAATATTCGGGACTGAGACTCTATCTTGGCCGCCTGTGGTTTCCTTCCCAAAGCCACCACATGGACCACCATGCCCAGTGCTGGAAAAAGAAGGCTGCTCCCACTTGGTAGACTTTCTGGAAGTTTCACACAGAGTTTCATCCATGGACACACTAGTTAAATGCGAAGCTGAAAAATACCATCTTCTAGCTGAGTGTGTACTTAAAAGTCAGGATTCTGGTTCTAGTTCCAAGAAAACTGGGGAAAGAGGCTATTGGGAAGCAACTAGAAGCCTGTACTATAGCTTCTTGGTCTCTGAACTGGCTGCCAGTCTGTGGCATCGGCTGTACCCTGGGAATCCAGCTGAGAGGCATGCAGGGCCAGCAAATCTCAGCTGGCAAAAAGCAAGTTCTTTTCTTCTTTTCTCCCCACTTCAGATAAAGGCAGGCACTTGAGTTTTGGAAGAGTTTGTTTCATGAGACTTTTTCATGCAGTGCCACCTAACATAGGTATTTTTGGTGTTAATATATTTTTGTCCACGTCAAAGACATCATTAGTATATGACTTGGTGCTGTCTTGGATTTTGTGAACTATGAGAGTAGAGGTTTAGGAGAGAAAAAGGAAGGTGTGGCATATGATCATACCCATGTACTGTTAGCGGGGAGCGAGAGGCTCACCCTCGTAATTCTGTACTCTCTGAGTCATTATAGACACCCACCACATTGCCCTGGCTATGTAGAGAGTGGGTGGGTCAATTTACATATTTGTCTATTATTAGTATAGATATAGATTTTAAATATCTTAGACTCTCTCTTCTCTTTCTGGATCCTCCATAATGTAAATGTTGGTATGCGTGAAGTTATCCCAGAGACTCTTTATACACATTTTTTTTATTCTTTTTTCTTTTTACTGTTTTGATTAGATGTTTTTTGCTTTCTCATATTCCAAATCATTGATTTAATTTTTGGCATCCTTTATCCTACAAAATATTCTTCATTTCAATTATTGTATCTTTCATTTCTGATTGGTCCTTTTTCATGTCCTTGATGTTTTCACTAATATCTTTGAAATTCTCACTATGTCACTTGAATTTCTCATTAAGTTTTTTGAGCAGCCTTATAACCATTGTTTTGAACTATGAATCTAGTAGTTTTCTTGCTTCCATTTCATTTAGTTCTCTTTTTGGAGATTTCTTCTGTTCTTTTACTTGTGACATACTTCATTGTGTCATTTTGGCTCTTCCCTGTGTTTGTTTCTATGTACTAGGTAGAGCTGCTATGTCTCCTGGAATTGGTAGAATGACCTTGTGTAGTAGATGTCCCATAGGGCCTAGTGGCTCAGACTCCCCAGTCACCTGAGCTGGGCACTCTACATGTGCCCTGTGTGGGCTGTGTGCACTGTCCTGTTGAGCTTTAATTGCTGTTGGTGTTACTGACAGGACTTGCTTCAGTGGGGCTTTGGTGCTTACCAAGTCTGCACTATGAGTGTGTCTCTTGTGGATATATAGAGTTGTAATCTGGAGACTCTGATCTGAAGCTGTCTACCAGTTAGCTACTGCCTGTGCCCTGCCTGGGGCCACCCAGCATAAGCTACAGAACAATCTGCAGATGTCTGCTATTTATATTGGGCTTGGAGGTCTCTAGGATAGGCCTAATTGTGCACAAAGGCTGGCTGCTGCTAGTGCAGCAGCTATGGGCCTGGAGCTGCTTATCAAGAGTTATGGGGCTCACTGAGTCCAGCTGCTGCTTGTTTGAAAGATTTTATGAAAGTCTGAAGCCTGAGCCAAGAACAGCCCCTTCATGTGTAAAAGCTTGGGTGTGGCTACAAATTGGGTGGAGCAATGTCTGGGGGGAGAAGAGGGGAAGAATCACCAGGCCAGGGCAAACAGTGTGATCCAGGTTGATAGAGATTCAGATATGGGGCCTGCCAGTCAGCTCAATGACAAAGGAGGTTTCAGTATAGGAACAATGATTTCTGGCAGCACTTTTCTCTGGAGGGAGGTACCTGGAGGGAGGTATTGGGGATTAGTCTGTAGAGCAGGTGTACAGCAGGCAGAGGAGCCTCTTCTGGGCAGGCACTTGGATGACTTTATGGCCTAAGTTTATTTTAACTAAGGATGGAACAAAAACTCTAATCAAGAGAGTTTTAAGACATCAGCCAGAATTTATACAGAGTTAGCACAGACAGAGGGAGACAATGGCTCAACTATAAGAAGTAGGGTGTCTTTCTTATTGGGGGACTGGACCAGAGCTGCTCTTACCTGGATGAAGGGTGTGGACTAGAAACCTCCTAAGGACTTTATTTTCGGGCTCAAGGGCCAGGTGAATGTGAGGACAGAGCCTGCTTTTTCGTTGATCTCCTAAAACCCTGAGCAATGGTGTTTTGTGGGTGCACATTTCTGGTGAGCACTGCTGAAAGCCCTGGGAGAGGCTCCCCACCATCTAGGAGCTTTGGGGAAATGCCTGCCAAGCTCACTTGCTTCACTCTTCCCTGCCGGGCCCAGGGTCCTCACGAATAGAAGGCCACAGCGCAGTTCCTCACCAAGCCTGCTAAGCCCTATCTCTGTTCAGTTTGGGGCTTATCCCTCTTGGCTCTTGCCTGGCTCAGGAGGAACCCAGCCCCAATCATCTCAGCTCCTAGAGAAAAGGAAGAACATCTGTTAACACAAATGCCTTTCTAATTTCTTTTTAAATCTCACTCAGCATTGGCATTAAACAAGGCTGATCAGCTTGTACAATATTTAATTTTTGGAACCATTTCAAAGGTGCTCGTAAGAGGGGAACACAGGGGGCAGCAGCCTCCTAAATCTTTAATAGGGTGCCCGGTAGGAGCTTCGCGGCTCCGTCCTAAAAACATGAAGGAGAATACGCAGAGACAGAATTCCTTAATAGCCACCACCTTTGCAGCACCTCATTAAATCCATGTGTTGGGGTGGGGTAGCAGGACTCTGGGATGAATAAATTATGCCGGCTCCCAGTCTGAGGATTTTTCACGTGAATTGCTTTTACTGCACATATCACTTCTTGTTCTTTCTCCTTTTTCAAAAAATGTCCACAAATGATTTCACCTGATGAGTTTAGTTAATGAAGACATTAGAGGCAGAGTTGAAAAGCACCACTTTGCTCTACCCCGGCCCCCAACCTGCCCACACCATAGAACCCATTTTGTGTGCTTTTGCAACTTAACAAATAGCACTGCCCCATGAGAGGTAAGAGAAGGAGCAGTGGTTGGGAGGGCTAGGTTGGTTGATGTGAACGCAAAGTGAAGAGAATGGTGACAAATGGAGTCTGGGGAGGGAGAGCAGGCGGTGGGAGCTCTGAGTGCTTTCTGGTCCCTGAGCACCGATGGATGTGGGTCTCTTCCTACCCACACTCACAAGCAGATCCAGTGGGACCTGCTACAAGACTAGGGAAGTGAGGAAAATTGTCTGTTGTCAGTTGCATTTAAGTATTTATTGAGCACCTATTGTGTGCCTGGCCCTGAACTAGATGCTGAATTAATACTGTCATTAAAAATCTAAGCTGGAGGCTCTTCCCATGTTCTCTCTCACTGCAGGTGAATCAATCAATCCATTGATTAGTGTATCATGATTTTAATACAAAAGCCATAAACCGGCAGTCCTTGGCTGTGACCAGCTCAGAAACAGTTTTATTCATCCTAAATACTGTTGGCTGCTTTATTTTGTTTATTAAAATATAATCATTTTCTCTAGTGCTGAGCTTTAAAAACAGTGGTTTATAACTCCTTCGTGGGTTTTGAAATCAGCTTAGAAGGGATCCCCAGTTGCCCATCTTAAATTTTGATTTTGGAAAAATCTATCTCTAAGTAAGTTCTTGAGTTGTGCATGGGGGATTTTTTTTTTTACTTTCATAAATAAATAATACAGATTAAAAATAGAAAGGAATACATTGGACAGGATAGCATGGGATGTAATGAGGTAGAACTGACAAAAAAGAGAAGAAATGGGAGAAGAGAAATGAAAAGGGAATTGCTCATGTGATCACACAGTAGGTACTGCTTTGAGTTTCTGTGTGGTGTGTGTAACCTACTGGGCTGTGGTCTACAATGTACATCTTGCCATGGGTCTGAACCATAGTGCTGGAAGCCTCTGCGCCCGTCTGGGATGCCACGCTCACACGTGTGCCTTATTGAGCGTGTCCTTTGATTTGCTCCTTGGGTTGGTGAAGAGTGCAGGCTCTGGGCCTGGTGGCCTGAGTTTGACACCCACTCACCACGTTTTCCATGTGACCTTGGTGCTAGAGCCCCGTGGCAGCCGGTGATGTGGCCATGAGTGGCCAGTGGCATCAGTATCCCAAGCAGATGTCCCTGTGACCTGGAAATGGCAGGCCTTGTCCCTCTTGGGTCCTGCCTATTCTTCAGGTTTGTTTCTTGGCCTGTGCTCAATTCTGGGAACTCATCGAGCTCCTTCCAGTGAAGGATTCTCATTCCTGGGGCCTGAGCTGGCTCTGTCCTTGCAACTGAGAACCCACACTGCAGTATGTGGAAATCAGGAAAGACTGACTTTCCAATTTCTTTTTGGAGAAAAATAAAAAGGAAACTCTAGTTTCAGTTTGCATTCCCCCCGGCAGGCCTCTAGATGGGGCAGTCATTTCCTGGGGCTGCTAAAACCAATTGCCCCAGACTGGTGGCTTAACACAGAGATGTATCCCCTCCCAGACCAAAGACCCAAGTCCCAAAGCCAGCAGGATCGAGCTTCCTAGGGGCCAAGCTTTCTGGGGACCATCAGAAAGAGTCAGCTCCCTGCCTCTCTGGCTCTGTGGGCTATCTTGATATCCCCTGGTCTGTGGCCACATAACTCCAGTTGCTGCTCCATCTCCCATCTCCTTGCCCTCTAAGTCTGCATCACCTCCCCCGCCTCTCTTGCAAGAACACTGAGATGGCATGGGGTCCTACCCTACAATCCAGGATGATCTCTTTATCACAGGAGCCTTCGCTTGATTACCTCTGCAAAGACCCTTTTTTCCAAATAAGGTTCTGGGGTTGGAGGGTCCTACAGATGGAGTTCCACAGTCTCATCCAGCTGCTTCATTCATGCACGTGGCCTCCTTGGCTGCTGCTACAGGAGTTGGACCTCCCAGCATAATGAGAGCCTGCTCCACACCTAGGCACAGAGGGCAGATGCAGAAGTGCAAGGCCGGTGTCATCCTTGGCTGCCTCATATCCCTGATGGGCTGGAGTAGTGGTGAGAGCTGCAAGGCACAGGTGGCCTTGTAAGAGCAGAGAAGGCTAGAGATGAGTAGAAGGGGGTGGGGTAGTTTCCTAGAGGGAATTCCTCTACATGTGGAGGAGACAGCAGCAAACAAAATGGACGAAGTTTGTGTCATTATGGAACATCCATTCTAGTCGGAGGAAAAGGACAAGAAACAGTCACATGAATGTCCGATAGTATATGTGTGGTTGAGAAAAAGAAAGCAGGGAATCGGGGGATATGAGTCCTGGGGGAGAGTAAGTGTTGCTATTTTCATAGGGTGGTGAGGAGAGGCCACTCTGATAAGGTGACATTTGAGTGGAGTCCTCAAAGAAGGGAGGAAAGGATCCATATATTTCTGGAAATAGCAATCTAAGCAGAGGGATAAGCATGTGCAAAGGTCCTGGGGTGGCTGCATGCTCAGTATGTTCAAGGAATGACAAGAACGCTGATGTAGTTGGAAAGGAGTAGCTAGCAGGTAAGTGGTAGGAGATGAGGACAGGGGAGGGGGTGTGGACAGGGCAAGGACTCTGCAAGAGTTCCAGATCCAGGAAACAGTCCTTAACACGTCTTTAAAACAGGAGATTATAAACATGGATGAGGGAAAAAAAGTATTTAATTTCACCGACCTCCAACTGAAGCTTAGAATTTCATTTAATTATGAATATAGGTACCATCCATAACATCCAATCCACAGCAGTTCTGGCAGGACCAGTGACTTGTCAGCAGTGGGAATCACAGATATTTTTATGTCATATTACAGTTATACTTATCTTGAAATATCGTTTTCTCCCAGCACTACTTCAAAATTATGTAATTAGACCTGACACTAGAACTTATTATTTACTGCATTAATAAAAAGCTCATATATTACTATATTACAAATTAGTTTTTAAAAATATTTTTATAACTGCACTTCAGTGTAATTTATTTCCTGTGTAATCCTATGTGTTTTATTTTACGCACTTGCAGACATTATTCTGGGAAGGAATCCAGGCTTCACCACAGGGGTGAAGGGTCCATGGCCCATGAGGAAGGCAGGGACCCCTGTCCCCAGGCCTTTCTCGGGCAGCCCCTTCTCTGCCCTTGGCTTTACCTCTGACCACTCCAACCCCTGGCCCTGTTGCCCCTGTGACTCCATACTTCATCCATTCTGAACCAGGGGTAGTTTCTTCAAGCACCCTCTCTTCATTGCCCGCGGGCTTCTGTAGTGCTGCTCTTGCCCTTTGCCAAGTTCTTTTTATCCTTCAGGTCTCGGTGTTGCTGTCACCTTCTCCAGGAAGCCTTCCCCGAGGCCCATGCTGCCTGGTGGGAGTGTCAGAGCACTCAGCAGACTATGTGCTGGCTGTTCCCCACCAGCTACCCACTCCATGAGGACACGCACTCTGCAGTGCCTGGCATAGAGCAGGCGCTCAACACACTCAGAGCACCTATGGACTCTAAGAATGAGTCATCTCACTGGATCCCAATATGCTCTTGTGAGGTAGTTGGTGTTAGTTGCATTTTGCAAATAGAGAGGAGGAGTGGGTAGCCAGTGAAGAAGAGGAGCTGGAGAAAGGGTTGGGAACCTTGGGGGACAATGAGAACTTTGAAGCAGGGCATTATGGGAGCTGAGAAGATGAGGCTGGGAGAGAGGGTAAAGCAAGTGGGTGTGAAGACTCTGGAGGCCAGGCTGCAGAGGGAGGGCAGTTAGGGAAGGTTGGGCCTAGAAAATTTTCAACATCTCCTCCCCTCCTGTCTCCTGGGGAAGAGGGGAAAAGGGGAGCAGTTGGTCACTGGCTTTTGTAACTGATCTTTATTATTTCACATTCAGTCCTTTTGCTGAACTTCTATGGCTAGTTCTTTTTGCCCTTTCAATCTGATTGCTATCTCGTTTTTTTTCAGAAAGGGTTGAGTAAAAAAGTCAAAAGAGTTATATTTCAGCTCTCTCTGACACTCACTAGCTGTGTGACCTTGAGTACGATTCTTAGATCCCAGAAGGCTGGCACGTGTAGGTTCCTGAAGACACGTGTTCTCTGCGAGCCCCGTCCCGAGTGACTCCAATTTGTTTTCATGCTCCCTGTCTTTGCTCATCTTATTTTCCAGTCCTTGTCACGGCCCTGATGGGAGGGCAGGCTCCTCTCACCAGCTTTCTGACCCTAGAGACCATACCCATCTTTCAAGGCTCAACTCAAAGGCCACCTTCTTTTTTGAAGTTTGTGATGCTCTGTAGCTCCAGGCAAGTTATGCAGCCTCTCTGGCCTGCCTATATATAGGGGATTGTTGGAGTCAAATGAGCCAACATTTGCAAGAGGCCACCACGAATTTGTTTCCGCCCGCTCCCAGGTGTTCCCGACACTGGCTGGTCAGTGTGCACGCAGGACGGAAGCCTTCCTTTTTATTTTTCTCCACTGCTCTCAGACGCTCTATCCCCAGGCATGCGTACTACTTGTTCTTCATCTTGCCTTCCTCTTGCTCTCAGATCCCGCCTGGATCTCCTCTGTAAACCTCTCAGCACTGTCTTCATATGTAAGGAGACTGCAGACTGGGGCCATGTCCACACAACGGGCTCCCCTGGGAGCTGGCAATGAAGCTGTCTTCAGAGGCAGCTTGGAGGCCTCCCTGTGTGTCTGTGCCTTTGGGGACAAGGCTTGGGGCACCTGTTTTATGTGAGATGGCACTCTGGGCAGTTCTCTAATCACTGGTATGGAGGAATGGAGAGGAAAGAGGCCTGACACTTATAGAGGACCTCTGGGGTACGCATTTAGTCACCGTGTGTGGACCCTTGCACGTCTCTGTTCTGTGTGGTAGGGTTATTATTTGCCCCCAGTTTACAAACAAGGACACTAAGGCCCGCAGAGATTAAGGGGGTTTTCTCCAGTTTCTACTGTTTGTGATTGGCACAGCTAGGAATCAAATCTTTGCTGGTCTGCCTCCCAAGATAAAGTTCTTCCCATTATGCCCCTTTGTCTGTGTACCTTTGTTACTGGATTCCAGGGCAGGAGGAATAGAGAAACTGAGGCAGAGAAGTTAAAACAAGGCCAAGCAGTGTGGGCGATTTGCAGCCATCTCATAACTAACAAACTATTATCTTCCCCAACCGAGGACAGGGAGGAAATGGTTAGAAACCTCCCTAAGGAGAGAATGCAGAGAGCGACAGGGACGGGCAGGGAAAGGGGTAGTTCCACTCCCTAACCAGAGAAACCAGCAGTCTCAGGCTGGGCAGGATAATGTTGCAGGTGCTTTTCATGAATTCTGGGGAGGCCACAACAAAGTAAAAAAAAAAGGGGGGCCTTGAGAATCACTCTGCACCAAAATAGACAGCAGAGGGATTTTGAACCCTATAGACAGGAGGCTGTATCCCACCCAACGCGCTCTTCAGATGAGCTCAGAGCCCATCTGCGCTTCATAAGCCAGACGTATACGTTTGCTTGCTTTTTTGCTTTTTCAACAAAGGGGCATGCTTTAATTGCTTTAGTAAACTGGCTTTTCATAATGCAGTCGAGGTCCCTGATATAAACTCATTTATATGAGAAGACCAGGACTGAGGTTGGGAACACCCTCTCCGTGGACTCAGGGGGTAGTCCTGTCTGGGAACATCTATCTGGTGTGGATGAGAGGAACCTGTACCACCCTCACCCCAGCCACCAAGAGGGCCAGGTTGCTTCCTCCTCTTGGGAGAAAGACCCTACCCGCCCCAGGCAAGGTGCCAGAGTAGCCACAGGGCTGCCCCTACTCCCATCAGCAAGGCAGAGGTGAATGGGAGCCCATGGAGGCCCCTTCGTCCATCCGTGTCAAGAGCATGAGGCAGGGACACCTGCCCTGTGGCTCAGGGTCGCTGAGGGTGGGTGCTGACAGGTCTGCTCCTGTGGCCTGGATGCTGCCAGAGTGCACTGGGAGGGGCTTGGACCTAAAGGCCAGAAGAGTCCTAGAAACATCTAGCTGGACCTCTGATGTCTAGTTCTTACCAATAGGCCCCTTCACCTGCGTGTCTCAATTCCTTCACCCCTCAGCTCCTCCTCTTTCATTACTTCCTCCCGTAAAGTGGCCAGATCTCTGCAGGACCTCAGTTCATTTCCTTCCCACAGCCACAGTCCAAGTTGGGGCTTGCCTGGCTAGGGCCATGGGCTTTGGAGCGGGACACCTGGCTCACTGCAGTTCTGCTTCCTTAATATGTGATTTCTATAACTTCCCCATGCCTCAGTTTCTCCATCTGTCAAGTGGAAGAATAATTACGCCAGCTTCGTAGCCTCTCTCCTATGCCCTCCAGTGTGTACACTGTGGTCCGGTGACCCTGGACTCTGCTGCTGGTTTCTCTGCCGATATTCGGCTGCATACCCTCCCTCCACCAACGTTTTCTCATTCTCTTCTTGCGAGCTCAGAGCAACTGCCTTTCCAGGAACTTCTGCCTCCACCTTGAACCTGGTCTGTGAGCCCCATCACAGCCTATAGGACATTGCATTCTTTTTTTGGACTCATTTTTGAATTTGAATATTTGACTTCATTATCCCAGGAACTCAATAATATGTGTTAAATTAAACGAAGGTCCCTTGCAACTTAATTTATTTCCTTTCAGCAAGTGCCCCTTAATGAAAATCCGTGTTAATGATCACATAATGTGGAGAAGGTTTGCTCTCAAAGGCAGTATCTCACCTCCCCCTGAGGAGCACCTCTGGGCGGGCAGTTGTGTTAGCCCATTTTCCAGATGGGAAAGTGAGTACTGGAGCTGTTTCACTTGCTGCTCCAAGACACTAAGGTAATGGTGGTGGACCAAGACTTCCAACTCTGACTCCCAGTTTCTTTCCACCTCCAATGTTCCCTTTGCTCAAATGCAGAGAAGATGTGCATCCCCCCAGTTGGTTATAAAAGTTTTCAGGACCTTGAACTCTGCCCTGGATGCTGGTTGGGAAGCTGAGGCTCACGGGTCTCCCCTGCCCCACTCCTGAAGGCTCTCTCTAGAGATACAAAGGGAACGGAGTGAAAGATGCTACCCCGGAGGCTGGGATGCCAGCCCCCATGGCCAGCACAACTGACTGGTTCAGAATCACGCCGACCTGGGATGAAATTTACTACACCTGTGTAAACTGGGGATAACACCCCACATGGTCCAGTTCCCAGTGCACCAGGGATGCCCTCAAATAGTAACTAAGAACAATAGATAGCATTGATTAAGGATTTCCTTTGCACCAGACCCCGTATTCTCTCCATGTATCCCATGTAGTCCTCCCCACAAGCCCTGGCAGTAAGATTACCATTTTTTCTCACAGACGAGGAGGCTGAGACTCACCATGTCACATCGTGGCCAAGCGTCACATCTAGGGTGAGATAGTTTGCTCTGGTGCCTCTCCAGCCCTGTGTGCCCAGCACAAGGCCCTTGACGGGCAGAGCCAGAATGGAAACTATTATTATTACTGTGCTGCAACATCCAAGTCCAACAGGCTGTCTTCATATGCTTGGTGGCCAATGAAGGTCAGGAGTTGGAGCTTGGGGATCTGTTGCTAGGGGTGAGCTGTGGGCAGGTGAGGAGGCAGGAGCACAGGGCAGGGGAAGATGCCACGTTCTTCCCTTGGCACCAGGGCTAGAGGCAGGGCCCTGGGCCACTGGTGCCTGCAGTCCGCCCCCCCCCCCACCATGCCTGACAGATGGCATCTGACAGAGTGCCCTCGTTGTGCCCAGCACCGGGAAGCCACGCCAGCCAGCTGAGCGTGGAATCCAGGCAAGCCACAGGCCTCAGGCCATGCAAATCACCTCTCAGGGGTGCTGCTGCCTGGAGCTTTCCTCTCCAGGCGCACCTCTGACAGAAGGAGAGTGAAGCAGAAAGCCAGACAGACCCGCTCTGAGGCTGTGAGCCCAGGTGGCCCTGCCTGCAGCAGCCTAGCCCTCAGGCACAGATCTTTGGCACCTCCCAAGCCCCTTCCCTGGCAAGCCCAGGAGAGGGTGGGACTCTTGGAGGTGAGGCTGCCTGGTGGGCAGCTAGCACACTAGGGGCAAGGAAGGCATCTGGCCCCAGGCCCATTTCCTCACCACCCACTGCAACCCGGTTGCCACTCCTAGCCCTGGAGGGGCAGAGATGTCTCGTCTAACATTCGCAGCAGGTGCCTGTGTGCGAATTAGGAATGGCATTCTCTCCGGGTAGGCATGACTGTGGGCTTGGCCAGCAGGTACCACTTTTGTGAAACTGGCAAAGACGCCTTCTCTTGGGGACATGCCCTATGCTAGGATTCTAGGCTGTGGCATGGGAAGTGGCTGGGCAGGACCGCAGCCCCACTGCCCCCTCGGAAAGACCATATTCTCAGCGTGGTTGCAAGCCCACCTGCAGCCACACTGGGTCCTCTGGGGCTCTTTCCTGCCCCAGTGCCTGTATACTGGGGCTTTCTCCCCGGAACCTGCTTCCTGCTTTTTCTGGGCACACTGCCACTCATGCTATTAGTCTCAGTTCTCCCCTGACATCTGCGATTGGAAAGGACCCCAGTACCCACTCCTTTGACAGAGGCAGGCTATGTAGTATCCTGTGTGTCCGCCCCTTCCCAAGGCCAGTGCTGCTTCTGAGCTCCAGGAGGGTGGGGATTGCTGTTTGCCAGCGGATCGCCAGCATCTGGAGTAGCCCCTGGCACAGGGGTGACACTCAGCAGATAAGGATTTGCTGCCTGACCAAATGTCTGTTGCATTCTTCCTGTGGGAGGCCTGGTACAAGCTTGGGCAGCAGGACTATCAGAAAGGGAGGGACTGGCCATGCTGCACATGCTCCTCTGGGCATCTGGCATCGGATGCAGCTCTTCACCCCATCCCCCGCCCCAAAAGGCCCACTGACTCCTTCTCCAAGCTCTGGCCTGCCATTCCCTCATCTTTCCTAGAGTTCTTTGCTACTCCTCACTCAAGTGTCCTGGGGAAGAAGGTTTGGCTGCCCATGTGCTGGTCTCAGGAAAACAGTATTAGCACCACCTTCACTTCTATTTTAACCAACAACTGATCTTGCTCCCAGCAGAGTTTTTCCAGCACAGGGCTGTGGGTCAGTGCTCATTGCACACCTGACTCCGCCCTTGGAAGCCAGCCGTCCATCCTGCCCCTTCTTGTTTTTCCTCTCCTAAGGCAGAGCCTGAGAAAAAGCAGGTCCTAAGAGGAGCCAACAAACCTCAACCAGTGGTTGGGGAAGGGATGGGTGGCCTGTCCAGCCCGGGACCGGACCTGTGGCTCCAGTGACCATGCCTGCAGTCTGAACTTGGCCAAGGGGCTGTGTGCAACTCTAGCTCCTTCTTCTAAATACACCACAGATGCAGCTTGTACTGAACTTGTACTTTATTCTTCCAATAAACAATCATTGAGCACTTGTTCGGGTGTGTGTGGCTCCAGACCTGGGATTGGGGGGATAACAAATGGGATTCTGAGCCATGCCTCCAAGTTACAGTCTCTGGGGCATGTATAACTCACTAGAGGCCTGGTGCATGAACATTTGTGTTCTGATGTGGGGGCTGGGGGGAGACCCCTCATCCCAGCCTGCACCCTCTTGTAGTCTGGGAGCCCTCAGGGGATGTCTGACTCTGTGGGAGTGACCAGGAGGGCCCATGAGGGGATGGAGCCAGCTGGTGAGTGGCTGGCTCTGCCCTCCCTCCCCCCATCTCCCCTGGGCTGCTGCTGGTCACTGCTGCCCCCCAATCACCATCCCCTCCCTCTGCCTGCTGGCACACACCTTGGCTGGCCTGGTACCACCTGCTTGCCTGGCCCTGCGCAGCCCTCCACCCCCGCCACACACACACACACACACACACGCACACACACACACACACCTACCACCTACAGGTCATTCCACTGTTTGGTCGATTTGCAAATTATACTTTTCTTATATAGGATATGCTAAGTCCAAAGTAAGAATGTTGCCCACAGGTCCACAGAGGAGTGCCTGGTAATCTGCCCTTGCTGGGCAGGAAGGCCTCTGGGAGGACCTGCCACCTGCATGATGTCTCTGGAGGCCAAGACTTGATAGGGATGGAGGTGGTCCAGGGAGAGGGGACAGCACATGCAGATATGGAGGCCAGATGTGGACAGTGAACTTGAGACAGAGCCTCTTTAACAGGGCTGGAATGGAGAACAGCTAACAGTAAGTGGTGAAAAATGAAGAGGAAAGGAAGACAGTGTTGCTTTGAGAGGATCCTGGTCACCTCTGACCCTTTCCGTACTGCCTACTTCTCTAAACAGACTGGGGGGGCTGGAGGGGCAGCCTCACAGCTCCTGGTGGGGCCCTATGCCTGCCCAGCTGCCCAGGAAGGACCTCAGGTCTAGACAGGCTGGGGCAGGGCCACCAGGAGCTAGAGAGGGTCCTCCCACATGAAGCTGGGAAGGAGGTATGTGGAGTTCCCTCTGATCACAGGGTGAGTGAGGGACCTCCCTCACTGTTAAATTGATGCATGCTCTCTTCGCCAGCAGGAGACAGGGGTCCCGGAGGGCAGTCCCTGCAGGCCTGCCATAGTGTCTTGTGACTTCATGGGCCCTTTCTGGCCCCCACTGGGAAGGCTTTAATTTTTCTTCTTTTAGTTCCCCATTTTTAGTTGACAAATAACCAACTTTCTGGAAACAAGAGAAAGTCAAGTTCATGACTAGGTGAGGCAAACCAACAACCTAGGCCAGGAGCATTAGAATGGAGCCTCCGTCCAAGGCCAATGACAGGGGGAGTGAGCCCAAGGAGATTCACTCAAGGGTACATGGAGTGAATAATCCCCAGCAGTGATTAATATATACATCATCAAATTTAAAAATGAATAAATGTTTCTTTTCAGCAGACTTACTTTCTCAATGATGCTTGTCTTAGATTAATGATAATGCGAGTCCATGTTTCCAAAGTACACACAACCTGCTTGCTCTGCATGGGGAGCTGAGGGAGGAGGCGGGGTGGGTGGGGGAGAAAATTTTGGTGGCCCGGAGGTGTTGTGGGGAGGGCTGCCACAAGCACATGCATTTAATTAACATTTAGCTCTACTTGTGCAGGATGGGAGGCTGTCAGGCATTTGTTTACATAGAAGAGAATAGAATGTATTGCATTTCAGTTGTTCTCTGAGGCTGTCTCACCCTGGCTTGGGAAAACTAATTGTTAAACTTTCAGGAATTGTGTGAACTGTTTTACATCACGTTGATAGCTTAAAGCCAGCAGCAGTGGGATTATTTACACAGAGGTAATGGGCAAACCCTGCAAAGCAAAACCCCACTCTATCCCACGCCCTGCTGCTTTGAACCAGTTAGTTACCAGTACACCAGTGTTGTAGCAATTCCTTCCACTAGAGTGTCTGAGCTAATATTTATTGATCACTTACTATTCTAAGCTATATATATATATATATATACACACACACACACACACACACATATATAGACACACACACAGACATATATATAGATATAGATAGATAGATAGATAGATAGATAGATAGATATAGATATAGATCTTCATGAATCCTCTCAACTCTTGAGCCTAAAATTATGTACCCAGAAGGCTGAGACGTAGAGATGATTAACCTGTGTCCCACCCCTTGTTTTACAGAGGGCACTGACAGCAAAGAGGGGGGATGGCGTGGCCAAGGTCAGCAGCCTGGTGATGAGTCTGCTAATTCCCAGCCGATGTCTGTTCTCTTGTTCCTATTCTTCTGCCATGCCATGCTGTAGCCCTGCCCGAATCCAGGCAAGAACTGAACTCCAAGGCTCGGAGGTGACCAAGGAGGCATCTCCGCAAGAGTCCATGGCCAGAGAGCCCTGTAGCCTGTTTGTGCTGTTCCTGCTGCCTCAGCGGCGTGGTTGGGGTTTGACTGCTCCCTGGTGCCCCAGCCCCATCCAGAGCTGCCTTCCTTCCACTCTGCCTTTGCTGAGGGTTCCACTGGAAACAATTCAGACTTCAATCTTTCAGCAACAACATCTAGAATAAATAAAAATAAAAAGCCACTCCGGAGCTCTGCCTGTTAGCTCAGAGTCTTTAGCTGAGGGGATCGGGAAGGAGATAGATGGGTCGAGATTTTCAAATGGCCAACCTGGAGAATTCACTGTTAACTGCAGAGGGGCTCAAGGTAAGCCTGGTGTAGACTGGAGTGTCCCTTTGGCGTACTTCGGTGGCTACTTTTGTAGAGAATAAGGTGGTCTGAGTCCAGGAAAAGATACTGAAGAGGAAAAGGCCCTCAATTTTTAAATATATAGGTCTATTCTAATGTAGACTGCATTCTAATAGTAAACATTCCAATGTAGGCGGTAGGATTGGGATGAACCAGAGCTGCAGGAACCTTCCTGAATGTGCTCCCTGCCTTCAGGCAGGGGAACTCCTGTCACCTGGGAAGAATGGGTATTGGAGAAGCAACTTCCCAGGCAGGGACCATGGAATGCTTTCCCACATCAGGGTGTTGCTGGCAGCAGGGTGCTATAGCGGAAAGATGGGTGCCCTCACCACCTTGTACAAAGCAATGCACCTTTTTGAGGCTCAGTTTCCCAAAGTATCCTAAGCGCAAGGGAACAGCATTTCAAAGATTAAACACCACACACACACACACACACACACACACACACAAATTGACAAATAGGGAAAGCTTTCAAAAATCTTATTCAAATTATTGCTGGATTTGTCTATTAGTAAGATTTGTTTCTTTGCATGTGCTAATTGGTCTTGGCATTAATTAATCTGATTTTATTATATTCTCTAATTTGTCAGTATATCATTTTGTTATTGGGTGACAAAGTGCTTTGGAGGATTGTTAGATTTGGAATATATTCCTCCCCCCATTTAAAGTTACTGAAGAAAAGTCATTATCAATTAAGTTAATTTGCATACACATTAGGTTAATTGGTTTAGTTTAGCCAAATTTGTGAAAATTTACATAGCAAATTGACCCTCTACATTTCACTTAAACATATGTAGCATAAAGAGTGGTGCATTTTGAGTTGCTAATGAAACTGAGGTTACTTTACACGCTTCTTTTAGTAAAAGAGGTCTAATTAGACCAAGTAATTTTTTATTTCATCCGTAATTGCAAAACAAATAAGCTTCTTGGCATTTTTTTTAGCGGAGGCATCACGGACAGGGACACTAATGGGAGTCATGTTTTCCTAATTAGGCCCATCCGACTCCTGCTCACTGTTCCTGTGGAGTCCCTCCAGCTCTCTCCAGCTCTCTCCAGCCTTCTCCTAGGTGCTCTTCTGCCTGAGTTGCTAAGCCTCCTGCTATACCTATTAATAGAAGACTCCCCCACATGGAGCCAACGGAATTAAAAAATGTAACTGGGAAGGCAGGGTGGGAATTTTGACAGATTTGTTTTTTGAAATTTTTTTTTTATGCCAGAGGAGAGAAAGTTGAATTCATAAAAGGGTCTTGCTTTTCTCCATCAAGAGAATAAAAGAGAAAAATAGCTTTTGTTCTCCCCCAAAAAGAGGTTGGCACAACACATTGGTAGTGTTTCAACAGGGACTCCAGGGGCCAGCTGGCTCCTTGCTGGAAAATTGGCTGCCGTCTCCCCTCCAGTGCTCTGGGGGAGAGCGCACAGAATGCACGATAGCGGCACTGAATGGGACTGGGAGCTGAGGTTTTGCTGAAAGTGGAGGGAGGGGGTTTTGGCCTCTGTCCTGGAGGAAAGGGGTAGAAAGGAGGAACATGCTGGCAGGTATTGGTATAGTGAGAGAGAAGCTGGGGGATTGGTGTGGTTAGACAGAAGCTGGGAGATTGGTGTGCTGAGACAGAGGCTGGGGATTGGTGTGGTGATAGAGGGGCTGGGGGGTTGGTGTGGTGAGACAGAGGCTGTGTGCCACCGCTTCTCCTCATTCCACACCAAAGACACAGAAAGGCCTGACCCAGTGTCCTGTTGGGAATGATAGAGGAGGAGATTGGGATGGACAGTCAGTGAGAGTGGGCAAGTTGGGTCAGAAGAGGGAGCTGTGCCTTCAGCATGGAGACCAGTTCCAGTTGCAGCTCAAGGGTGCAGGAAGTGCCCCGATTTTTCCATCCTCCCCAAGAGCCCGTCCTCTACAGCCTGACATTGCAGCTCTCCTTGAGAAGTGATATCTGTTTCTTTCCTCCTGGAATCTGGTGTCCCATGACCTCTTAGGCCAACAGCATATGGCAGGCTGATGCCATGCCAGTTCCAAGCCTGGTCCTCAGAGGGCTGGTCTGGCTCTGTTCATGCTGTTGAGACTTCACTCCCACCCAGGCCAGCCAGCTGGATGATCAGCTGAGATACCTGTGACCCGGTTGTTACCATTGCCCCATTGACAGTCCCCAGAAGCAGAGCTGTGCAGGGATCTGCATGTGACCCCAAATTGCATGAGGGGTCCCAGTTGAATCCAGCCTAAGTTTCCAGAGGTGTGAGCTAAATAAATGGCTGCTGCTTTTATGCATTAGTTTTTAGGATGATTTGTTAAGCAGCAAATAACTGGTCAATCATTAACCAGTTGTGTGTCCTTTGGAAAATCCCTCTTCTGGTCTGAGTCTGTAAAGCCAGTGGGACCCGAGGATCTCTCAAGTTTCTTTCAGCTTTATAAAGCCCCCAAACATCATTGCTGTGTATAAGGCAGCCTAACATTTCACCACAAAGGACTCAGGGATGGCATTCTAGGCTTTGATCAGGCACTAGCACATGAGTTCCTCTCTATATAAAGAACCAGGGTCTGTAACATCCAAAATGACTGAACGGATGACCTAACACTGGATGTCAGTCCTGCAGTCAGTGATGGGTTGCCCCTGTAACCCAACACTTAACTGCCGAGGGGGTTGTGGATCAGGCCTGGAGAGAGGCCCAAAGAGAGAAGCAGGGTTTGATCCACAGCCTCTATGGCAGCTGTTGATCAGCCCTTATCAGCCCTTGCCTCTTTCTTTCTCTCCAGCTTTGCCAGCAGACAAGGGGGCTGCTGATCAGCCCCACCTCTCTGATCAGGCCCAGATATAGGCCCAGAGACGTTGACTGGCATAGAAACCAACCAATCAGAACCAAATATGAGTGAACTGCGAAGGCAGAACCTAAGGTGGGGGATGAGGTTTTAAGGGCAATAGCTGTTAGGTGTAAAATGTAAGATAGAGGTTCAATTTTTTAATAACTGGTTTGGCAGATTAGTGCATATGGATGGCTATCAGCCCAGATATAGGGATTATGTATTTTTGTCTGCCAAGAGCATCTCCTCCTGCTGAAAAAGGCTGCCCCCGCTCCTGCCATTTAAGCTATCCTATCCTATATAATCTATTTATACTAATAAAAGGGTTATATGCTAATCAGATGGGGTCAACCAGCCATCTTCCAGATATCTGACTTCCTTTGGGATAAAGCCATGATGGTGAGAGTTCACATAGAGTCAGTTAGGGGCAATCAGGCTGTCAAGGGAGGGAAGTTGGGGGTGATATCAGGTTGGCAGGGGAGGGAAGTTGGGGATGAGATCAGGTCGGCAGGGGAGGGCAGTTGGAGGTGAGATCAGGCTGGCAAGAGAGAGCAGTTAGAAGTGAGAGCAGGCAGACAGGCAGAGGGGTTAGGGGCAATCTGGCAGTCAGGCAGAGACAATTAGGGGCAATCAGGCAGGCAGGCAGGCAGTTGAGCGGTTAGAAGCCAGCGGTCCCAGATTTTGAGAGGGGTGTCCAATTAGAGAGGGTGCAAGCTGGACTCCATCTTGTGCATGAATTTTGTGCACTGGGCCACTAGTATACATATAAGAAGGAAAAGGAGCATCATTGGGGCTCTGGAATATGATATGGTGACAAGGGGGTGTATGTGCATTTAAAGTTTTTGAGGATGAAGCACTGAACCTCCAGAGGTCATTATGCTTTGAATAACCATAATTTTGTTGATACCAGTGATACAGCCAGTTCTGGGCTTGGCACTTCATTAAGGTAGGGCACCCAGCCTTTGCCTATCAGTCTAACCATAGACCCCAAGGGGCAGTGTGGGCTGGTGAGGAGGGCCCAGCTGCCCTTTAGAATTGCATTTCTCAACTTTGTTTCACTGTCACAGATACCGGTGCCTGGTGTGCACAAGACACTAGAGTGGCATGCTGAGTTACCCTCAATCTCTGGGTGGTCTGTACCTTTTCCTTTATATTCAAGAAAATAATCGTAGTATAATAATGAAAGATGGAGATTCAGTGCTTAGCTTAGTCAAAGCTTAGCATTTGTGAGTGAAGAAATAAACAGTGCTCTATGGATAAACTTGACTCCACTCTGATTTAACCATATACTGTATCTATAGATTTTACTTTCTTGTTATTTAGAATCTACCACTTCTGAAATATCTCTCAACTGACAGAGTTCTGTGGGCTGAGATGCTGGAATATCACATCATAGAAAATCATACCTGCTGAGCTGGCATCTGGATAGTGTGCAGGCTACAGGCAGGCCTGAGCATTCTCTCTCTCTCTCTCTCTTTCTCTCTCTCCGCCCCCCACCCCCCGAGAACCAGGTGCGGGGGGAGAGTTTCCATTGCCCTGGCCACATACAGGAGCAGGCTCTTTCTCCTTTCCCACCAGCCCTTGCGGTCTAAGTCCCAGCATTAATTGTGGTCTAGCAGGACTGAGTGAGGGTGGGGTGAGGTTCGAGCTGCGAGAGGCAATGCTAAATCTTGCATCAGAAGCCCAGGCATATTTGAATGGGGAGTGGCAGGAGCAGGGTCTTGGGCTAGTCAGAGTCCTGGGTGGCTGAGACAAGAATGCAGGGGAGGAAGTCAGGGGTGGTGAGTGCCTCTCACCATCCCTTTCAGTCCACCCACATGCTGGAGGTCTTTCCACCTCTCCTCCTCACTCCCCTAGGCTGCGTGGTTCCATGGCATTTTTTTGTGCCCACTACTGCCTTATGCCATTGTGTCTGTTTCCTATAAGTGACTCCATTGTGGGAGGGAAGGGCCACACTTCCTCATCTTTGTATCCACCCAGCACCAAACAGATGCCTTGTACATGGAATTATGTGTTTAAAAAGTGAGCAAGCTGTTTCTGACTAAGGTCCCAGTGCTCACACTCCATGGGCGCCCCCTTCTCTGTAAATGCAGTCCTGTCTTAGGGCAGAAACTTCATGTGAAGGACAAATCATAGAGCCAGGCAGGGACTGTGCGTGCGTGACGGGTCAGTGGCACACAGCGGGGTCAGGAGCGACGTGGACAGCTGGCCCCCGCTCCCTAAGAATTCCAGGTCCACTTCTTTCAAACACTTTTGGTGGAAGCAGCATGCCTGAAGCCTGCCAGGTGAGACAGTTTCCCAGCAGCTGCAGGTCCAGGTGGAACCACATGGACGTGGAATCAGAAGATAAGAGGGTTAGTCTTGACTATCATTATTGGCTGAAAGATATCCAGGCCAAAATAATGTAGGTGAATGCACTTTATAAAATGTGAAAATTATTACACAAAGGCAAGGTATTGTTGTGTGGCTTCTCCTCTGAGGAATTGCCTGGGTCCTGATTTTATCAACAGTCAAGGACCAGTCGGGTTGAGTATGCCACATCCCACCCCATGGACCCTGCCCCCTGTCCCCTTGATGATCCAGGAACAAAGTAGAAAATGGCATTTCTGAATGAGGCTGACAGTTCACCAGGCAGGAAAACCCACCCAATGTGACTCAGAGTTTTGGAGGCGCAGATAGAATGAAGGAAATGTTAATGTATTCACATTGCTTTGCTTCCTGCCTACACAGGCATAAGCGGGAAGGAAGGAGGACGTGGTGGGAGAGGGGACAGGGGAGGATGGATTTTGCTGATGGACTCTGGGGGTAGGGGCAGGGGACTACAGGGTCCCAAGGTGGTGGGAGGTACCCAACAGATGTGATTATGGGGAAAGATTCTCCCCCTAATATGCTCCCCACAGGCCTTCCTCTGGGCCTGAGATCCCCAGGGTAAGGGAAGGTGTGCTGGCATCTGGTCTCTGCCAATGGGTCTGCCTTCTGGAATACAGGACGAGCGTGGGCACAGAGTTAGAGCAGAGGTCCTTGGGGGGCAAGTGTTCACACACAGAAAGTGGAGGTGTCGAGGGATGCAAGTTGGATAACCCACACTGTCTGCTGCCTCTGTGCTGGGGCTTGTCAATGGCAAACAGCCATTTAGAATCGATGTCTTCCAAACGAGGCCCCTGAATGCTGTATGCTTAATAAGATCTATGTGTCTGCATTTATGCAGGGAGCTGGTTCCCCAGGGCACACAGCCGGTATACACCGCCGTATGGAGCAATCCTCCGGGAATGCTGCCTCTTTTCCTCCCTTCTTGAGGGGGCTCCAGGGCTGAGCCCTGAGGGGCTGGGATGAGCAGCTGCCAGGTTTATGGGTGTATGTGGTGTTACCTGGTATCAGCAGTTCTGCTACTTCACTTTTCATTCCTAAGTGCAAGCATCTGTTGCAGCATTTGCCAAGCACCCACTGGGTGCCACTGAGGGTGGCAGACAGGTAGAGGCCACCCAGCCCCTTCTCCCGGGCTCACAGGCTACAGCCATCTCGGCCTGGGCCCCCTTCACTCCCTAGCAGGGAGGTGCCCAACAGATGTGATTATGGGGAAAGATTCTCCCCTTAATGTCCAGCCAGACTTAGGCCTGCTCTCTGTTCAGTTCAATTATGGGGCCAGTAGTGGGGCCTCTAGGCATTGCTACGAGTCTGGTGCTGGCCCTTTGGGATTCTAAGAAGGAAGGTGCTCCTGAATGAAGGTGCTCTGCAAGGTGGCCCTCGTAGAGGAGAAGGCATCAGGAAATGACATGACATACTTGTTCTGGGGTGTTTACCTCATCCTTCCTGCTGACAGTTCAGCATCGTCCAAGTGAACGCCCACTGAGGAGACCCCAAGAAGAGGAAGGCCTGTGGGGAGCACATTAGGGGGAGAATCTTTCCCCATAATCACATCTGTTGGGCACCTCCCACCACCAGCGGCTAGGGAGCAAGGGGGCCCAGGCTGAGATGGCTGTAGCCTGTGAGCCTGGGAGAGGGGGCTGGGTGGCCTCTACCTGCCTGCCACCCTCAGTGGCACTCAGGGAGAGGAGGCCCCACCAGGAGCATCAGTCATGAGGGCTCTGAGCAGCTCTTGCTGGTGGCTGGCCCACCTGCAGCCTCACTTGGGAGGAAGTGCCCACTCCTCTTTTTTTGCCCTCTCCTCCTTCTTGGGCCTTGAATGTGTTAAATGCCAGTTTTCATGGTCTGATGGAGAATTTTCCACTAATGCAGAGTATTACCTAGTTAATATGACTAGAATAGACAGTAATTTTACATGGTGAGGCTGTTGCCTTCTGAGCTCACAGTTCCATTGCGGTGGGCCAGGCTCTGCGCCCTTGGAATCTGATGAGCCAGGCCCTTGGCAAATGGGCTTCCCAGCTCCCTCTCGAGGGCTGAGACAGGAGGCTCTGCGGCTGGGTGTGGCCGAGCAGCCCTGCACTGGCTCTCTTGTTCCTTTCTTTACTCAGTGACAGGCTCATTCAGGCTTCTATTTACAGTAATCCGTTTCATTCACCCTTCAGCAAGCTCTTAGTGTGGGCCTGTGAGAGCCTGACCAGCGGGAGGCCCGGTACAGAGATGCCTAAGCCCAGTCCCTGTCCCTGAGGCACGCACAGGCGTGCCAAGGAAATGTTGCAAGCTGCCAAGGGAGGCACCATGATAGGCCGTGGGGTAATCCACAGTCTATCTTGTCCTTCCTGGTGGCTCGGGGCTGAGGTGCACTCCACAGGGGCTGAGCCTCGCTGCCCCTCAAGGCTTTCCATCAGGCGAGTTATTAGGCAGTTGAAGTGGCAAAGGGATCAAGAGCTGGGTACAAAGAAACCATATCCTAGAGAGAGAGCTGACAGCGGGCTTCAGTAGAGCTTATCAAAAGACATATTTGACCCTCTCACACCCACCTCCCCACACCCAGTGTCCAGCGTCCCTGCCTGTGGAAGAAGAGGGCCCACTGATTTAGTGTGCTGCTGTGCCACCTCTCCCTCCCCACAGCCACTCAGGGAAGTGCCCAGGGAGCTACTCTGGAGACTGGCAGTGCTTGCAGGCAGAGAAGGTACAGCCACTGCCTAAGCCTTAGGCCCTCGGGCTGGGCTGGGCAGATCGGCGGGTTCTGGTGTCCTCTGCGGTGTCTCTCCTGGAGACCTCTGAGGGGGTAGGCAGGAAGGGAATTAGAGCAGTGTGCGTGTTGGAGCAGCTGGGCCAAGGCCAGATGCACTGGTGCAATGGGTCTGGAAGAAGAGGGGAGCATCTGCCTCCATCCTAATTCTCTCCACTCTCTCGTGGATGTGACAGAGGAGGGTGTGGAGGAGGGCATGGCTGACAGGCTATCTACTGTGGAGGACAGACACTGGGAGGGCCCCAGGTAGCCAGAGCTGTCCCTTCCTGACATGAGTCTCTCCATGAGGACAGCAGTCTAGGATAGCCACGTACACTGCTCATGGGCGGTGCTCCTGGTGGGAGATGGGGCCAGGCTGAGCCATTAGAGGCGGGTACCTTCCCTGGTGAGGCTGCCAGTTACCCAGAATGGTCCCAGTTGCCTGTCCTAACCCCATGCCTGTTCCCAACACCAGAGGGCTCAGACCCAGGAGTGTGATTGGAAGTTAGGGGATCTGGTCCTGAGAAATACCAGGGAACATGTGGAAGGTGGGGTAGGAGAAACATATGTCACAGACATATCCCACAAGTACAAACAGTTCAATAAGCCAGCTCAACAAAAAAGGGGGGAAGGTATTCTGAGTAAAAGGAAGTCATGAGGGGTGCCAGTGGGTGTCTGGCAGGTGGTGGGAAAGTGCTGGGCATGGAGGAGGCCACCACATGCTCTCGGAAAGCACCTGGAAGTGACCTGGGAGGGTCTCGCCCCTGGACAGCCTCATCCCTTTCAGCCCAGTTGCCACTGCAACCTTCCCTGGGCCAGGGGAGAACACTACTTACCCAGCATGTCAGAAGGCCCCACTTGCCCCCTTCCAGCACCTACACTAACAAATGCAGTGAAGAACCCATGGAACCTCATTCCTGGGCTCCAGGGCTCAGCTCTCTGTGGGGTGACTGGAAGCAAACACTGCCCTTAGGAGGAGCCCAGGCCCCAGGGAATGCTCTCCAGGGCTCCAGCCAGGCTCCTGAAGAAGAGGCAGCTGAGGGAGAACATGCAGGTTGGTGGGCTGAGCTGCCACCCACGTCAAGGAGGCAGTGCTGGTGGAAGGGGGTGGGTCCTAGAGATGGGGGATGGGATTTAGGCAGTGGAAGTACTTAGATATAAGAGCAATTAATTAACTTGTCAAATCCTTCCTCTCAGCTCCATGCAATAGATTGCTTCATAATGAAGCATCCACAGGGCTGAGCATCCATGTTCTTGTTTTCTTTATGTTCAAAATCAAATTCGGAAGCTATTCACTAATTAGCGTGGCATTTGCAATAGTTGCACGTAAAAATCAGCCAAATTTTGCAACGTTAAACTCGAATCTCTCTTCAGTGTGTCTATATGCAGGTCGAACAGAACCTGTGCAAAGCGTGGCCCAGATCCCCCACGTCCCTGTGCGGGTCTTGTGTTGCTGTGAGAAGCAGTGATGAAAATGAACTTTTATAACTCTCTGAACAGTAATCTGTCATATGTGCCCATATTATGTTTGAAAATAAGTAAAATTCAATGCTCATTTTCGAACACACAAAAGTGAGACTTTAAGAATCTTATTGTCATTTCCAATATCTCCTGCCTTACCAGAGAATTTTCTCCAAATTGAAATGAATTAGAACACTATCTAAGAACTAAAATGACTCAAGAAATGTCTCCGTTGGCATTAATCTTAATAGAACACAAAGTATGTAAACATCTCGACTATAACAACATAATTAGAAATTCTGTTTAAATAAAAGTAAGAAAAATAATTTTGGAGTAAATATACAATGGTCTTTGAGTTATTTTATCTTTGTTTTGTTGCTCATCCAAACATTGTCAGCCCCAAACATGTGCAATAATAACTAAACTCATCCATCTTTGATATTTGCCAACTTCCAGTCAGATGAGAAGGAATCATGAAAACACTAACTGGAAAAGCTTTGTGCACCTCATGCTCACAGCAGCACTGTTCACTGCAGCCGAGAGATGGAAGCAACCAGTGTCTATTGATGAAAGGATAAAGAAAATGTGGTATTTATATCTACATACACACAATGGAATGTTATTTGACAAAAAAAAAGAGGAAATCTTGCCATTTACAACAACATGGTTGAATCGTGAGCGGATTATGCTAAGTGAAATAATCAGACAGAGAAAGCAATGCAACATTATCTCACTTATATGTGAGATTAAGAAAAAATCACCAAACACATAGATACCGAGAATGTGTTGGTTGATAGAGCTGGGTGGGGCAGGGCAGGGTGGGGTGAGCAAAATGGGCAAAGGAGGTCAAAAGGTGCAAACTTCCAGTTACAAAATGAGTAAGTCGTGGGGTGTAATGTGCAGCAGGTAGGCTGTAGATAATAATTGTTTATCTGAAAGTTGCTAAGAGAGTAGATCTTAAAAGTTCTCAGCACAGGGAAAAAAATATGCATGACTATATGTGGTGATGGATGTTAACTAGACTTACTTTGGTGGTCATTTCACAATACAGACAAATATCAAATCATTATGTTGTCCACCCAAAATATATATATATACATATATATAAATATGTATATAATTTTATTTTTTGAAAGAGGGAGGAAAGGAGAGAGAAACATCAATGTGAGAGAGACACATCTATTGGTTACCTCCTGCTTACATCCTGACCAGAAATAATTGAACCCACAATCTTCCGATGTCCAGGACAATGCTCTCACCTGGCCACCTGGCCAGGGCTGTTACATTTTAGCTCTATTTCAGTTTTCAAAAGCCCATAGTCTCACTTAGAGTTTCCCTTCATGACTATATCATCATCAAGGGAAGAAGCTGAGCATTTCTATCACACAGTCTGTTAGGTATGTTCATTTATATTTTTAATATAAATATTTAGGCCTCTGGTTTCCAGGCTCCTGTTGCCCTGGAACACCCCTCTCCGAAATGTTAGAAGGAGGTCTGCTCATTCCTTGTGAATATGTTCTGGACTTATCCCTGCCTGAGCCTTGGTACTAGCATTGCAGCCTTTGAAGGCACAGAGAGGCCTGGGAAATGGTCTAACACAGTGGTCGACAAACTCATTAGTCAACAGAGCCACATATCAACAGTATGATTGAAATTTCTTTTGAGAGCTGAAAACCTACTTCTGTGCATAGGCTACAAAGTTTCAATCGCAGTGTACGTGTGTGCCTGCAGGTGGTATTTTGTGGAAGAGCTACATTCAAGGGACCAAAGAGTCGCATTTGGCTTGCGAGCTCCAGTTTGCTGACCACTGGTCTAACACTTCAACTCATGGTTCATAGGGTCTGGAAGGCTTTCCTGGCCTGCTCCTTTGTTTTACGGATCAGGAAATGGAGTTACAGAGAGGCCCAGTGCCCTGGCGAGGTCCTGCAGCTGATGAAGCATCCGGAGGCCCTGGACTGGGGCTCTCTGCGGGGAAGTGGGCAGCAGAGGGTTTCCTCCAAGCACCTGCACCTCAGCCCCCCTCCCAGGCTCTAGCAGTTCCTTGGGTGGCGCTGTGGCTGTGCAGAGGTGGTGTAGGGGTAGGTGGGGTGGCGGGGAGATGGTGGTCCTCCCCGGCCTACTACCACTCATAGCACTTCTCGGTAATGACAGAGAGGAATTGGGGATGTGTTCCTGGCGCTTCCACTCACCTCCCCTTTTCCTCCCTATAGATGAGTCAGGACAGAAGGAGCCCTCAGATGGCTTCCAATCCCCACTTCTGATGTCTGAGGGACTTTCCAAGGGCTGCAAGTTGTAGAACCCAATCCGTGTTTCTCCTTCATTTCTGAAACCACGCGCACTTGCTGGAACACTGACTCCATCTGGTCTTGATTCGCTACCACCTGATTTCACTCCCTGTTGGGACGCGCAGCATCGCCCCAGACACCTTGGGGAGCTGCTCTCGCCAGTTCCCTGGCTGTCCTCTCCTGAGGCTGAGCAGCTCCCGTGCTGCCCAGAGCTCTCTTCGGGGCCTGCAGGGAGGAGCAGCATTGTCTGCTCAGCGGGCCTCGGCCTCCCCCCCGGGGGGCGGGCTGAGGTCCCCAGGCTCCTTCCTGGGGCCTCCTGGCCTGGGCTGTCCCTCCAGGAAGTCCGGCCTTGGAAGCTTTGTCTCTCTTTACAACTGTGTCTCCTGCATGCCCGACCCTGTCTGTCCTCTTGCTCTTCTTCCACCCCTTTCTATCAGGAAGGGGGGCACAGTGGTTAGAACATGGCTAAGTGTGAATCCAGCTCCCCTGTTAATGGGTGTGAGACTCTCTGAGGTGATGCTCTTAGGTGTGAACCAGGCATAGCAATTCCTACCCCCTGGAAATTACTGCAGCGCCTCTAATTACTGCCTGGGGTGGAGCAGTAAGCACCCTTTTTCACCTCCTGAGCACTGGGTAGCACTTTATTAGTTGCCCCGGGTTTCTTCCCAATTTGATTAACAGCCTTCACCTTGTGCTTCATTTCCAAGTAAAATAATCCGAGCCTGCACCCCACACACTCTCCAGAGTAACTCTGCTCGCAGTCCCCAGGGTGCTGGGGGCCCTATGTCCTCCTGTCCCAGTTCTGGAGTGCCCATTGAGGCCTTGCTCTCCACCACTCATTGCTGCCTGCCCAGGCTTGCTCACAGGGAGTCCAGCCTGCTCCCTTCTTTAGATGCCACTCGTGCAAGTTGTGCTTTAATGGCAATTTGTACAGGACTTGTGAGAATAGAGGGCATTGTGTGTGCAAGGAGAGAAAACACGGAAGTTGAGTGGTACATGCCATGGGTCAAAGGTCATGAGTTTGCTTCATGGGACGAGGGGAAGTGGGCCAAGTGAGGCATCAAGCAGGGAGGACACATGGGAAAATATTCTCAGGCCCCTGGTAGCAGGCTGCTCACTCTTCTCCAGTCCATGCCTCCTGGCTCTCCCTGCCCTGAGATCCGGGCGTGGCGCGTGACTGAGGTCCCTGATGAGAACATGAGTGAAAGTGATGTGGACTGGTGACTCCACGCCTGGCCATGGAAAGCACCCAGCAATCCCCTACCCTGCCCCCCTGCTCTCCCCTGTGACTGTGGTAGTGCCCCGAAGCCTCCGAGGAGGAAGCAGAGGTGGAGGGAGAGCTGTTCTCACGTACCAGGAGCAATCTGTGTCCTGCATGTAAATGAGGAAGAAACTTCTTGAGTCTGAGCCATTTTACCTTAGGGGGTCTATTTGTTTTAGCAGTGTGTAGTACGCTAACGAATATGCAGCCCAAACTGTTCTTCTTTAGGTTTGCCCTGCTTGTACTGCTTGAGTAATGTCAGCCTTTCTTGACAGACTTTGAGCTACATAGGGCAGGGACCATACTTTCCCATCATCCTGACCCTGGCCTGGGGGGTGGCAGGTGCTTCAGGAAGAGGTGCCTCATCGGATGAGTGGACTGGAAGATCGGAAACACTGTGGTGCCCCCTGGAAGGCAGGCGGAGCAGCACTGCCCTGCCCCATGGGCTCCACCCGGCTCTGCCTGCACCCTGGCCTGCCCTGCAGCCTCATTATTGCTCTGACACTGCGAGTACACCTGAGTCCTGCTGCTCTCATGGCTGGAGCCTGGAATTTGTCTCAGTCACCAATGTCCTGCGATGCCGTGTGAGCTCTGCAGAGCCCAGCCGGCTCTAAGAACAGCCTCACAGTGCAGAAAATGGTAACTCTGCATAGCTGGTCAAATCACAACTCCTGGGCTCTGGGCACTGGGTTAAAGCAGGTGAAGAGAGCAGCCCAAGAACATGTATGCATAGCCACATGGACACAGACGACAGCACTGTGTCTGGGCAGGGGTGGGGACTGGGTGGAGGTGGGCAAAGGGGCAGGGGAACATCTGCACTAGTGCCAACAAATAAACAACAAAACCCCCAACAAACAACAGGCAAAACGCATGCCAGGATTTGAATTCTGGCTGCACCACTGACTAGCTGTGCTGCCTTTTGGAACCGAATAATCTCTCTGTGCCTGACTGTCCTCACCTGAGTAGTCAGGACACTGACAGGAAATGGCCGTGAGTGCTGAGTGCCAGCTACACACACTACTTAGAACAGTGCTGGTGCACCGCAGACCCTGGGAAAGTTGCTGTGCTTTCCTCCTCACAACTGTCACTTAGCACTCCTCCTGCGACCTAGGAGAAATCAGGTGCAAGGGAAATGGACACTCAATACAGTCTGATTCAAATGCTACTGTTGATAAGTTCAAGACATCTCCACCAGTTTTTCACAGGAGGTACCAGGAGAAGCCCAGTCCAAAAAGGGTGCAGGAATTGCTAGTGAGCGGTAGAATGGGGCTCAAACCCAGACCCCAGCACTCAATTTCTGTAAGGAGTGTACTTGCTATTCTGCTGCTCCTGAGGACAGCGACTAGGCAGAGCAGGGAGGGTCTTTTATGGCCGGGCCTAAGCTCCTCGACGTCACCTGCCATGCACACAACTCAGCAGCACCTCCACGTCCAATGGACAGGTGGGCTCAGTGGTCCCTTATGAACCGGACCAGTGTCCAGCTCATGTCCTGTCAGGACTCTGCCAGCCTGCAGGCTGTCTTCTCCTGCAAGTTCCTTGCCATGACTGCAGGCTTTGGCCCTTACACCTGGCACCTCCCACTGCTCTCTGTTGTCTGCCTTCCCCCGTTCAAGCCCCAAGCCCTGAACTTTCCTGACTTCTCTTTCCACAGAGAGGAGGCCCCAGTTCCCCCTCTCACAGACCCTGGCAGGTGACAGCTCAATGGACCACGGGCTCCTGCAATTTGCCAGGATGAGTGAAAGAGGCAGTAGTGAGTTATCCTACTAGTCTTATTGGTATTTTGCACAGGGGAGAGTCTCAGGCATAGTTCTGGGTAGCAGGCCAGGCAAGGTGATCTTAGCAGAAGGTTTTCAAAGAGCTTCCTTTGCCCATACACTTGCAGACCCAGCCTGGCCCTGCTGTCACTCAGCCCCTCACTCATGCCTCACCTCTCCCATGGGGGTGCCAGAGAGAAGTCATCTCCCAGCTAAAGATTCAGCTCTTTCCACAACCTCTCACCTGAGCTCCCAGACTCCTGCCAGCGCCCTGGGCTGGCCTGTGGGGCCGGCCCTTGCAAAGGCTTCTGGAAGGTGCAGCTCCAGCAGCAAACAGCTGCCAAGGCCCATTTATTTTCTTCTGTGCATTTGCAAGGTGCACAGTTAAGAGCTCTGCTGCGGGAATAAGGCACCATTAGCTTTGTTAGCATATGATGCCTGGCCTAGCGCACTCCAGGGTCCTATGCCACTAAGACATTAAGGTAAGATTCTAGAAACGGCTTCACAGTTGCTTGATGGGATATGCTCTGTGTTAATTCCAAATGAATATTTGCCATTCAGGCTTTTATATGCTTCTGCACCAGCAGGGATTCTGAAAGGTGGGCTCCCCACCAAACACGTTTTATTTCATTATCAGATCACTTACACAGAGTTCTTAAGGCTCTCCCACTCACCCTTCTGTTTTGCTTCCATCTCTTTGCTATCCTGATCTTGCCTTCCTTCTTGCCCTTCTTCTCCTCTCTCCTGCCCTCATCTGTATCCTCGGCCTGCAGAGCCGAGACAGAGTCTGTTATGGATTCATTAGTGGCCTCTCCCACTCTGCCTCCCAGAGGCTGCCCTGTCATGAAGGACGGAGCTCTGCTGCTCACTGCTCCTGGCGTGGGTGGCTGGTACTAGCAGTTCTCTGATGGGATTATTTAAAAAACCTAATTCAGTTCCGGTCTAAATTCTTAGAATCTCAGTGTCTAGAAGACTCTGCGTTATGGGCCAAATCTGGCCCTCACCTGCTTTTGTAAATACGGCATTATTATAACACAGTTACACCCATTTGTTTAAGCATTTCCTATGGTTGCTTCACCCTCTAACGACAGAGTTCAATTGTGCCAGCTGAGAGTATATGACTAGCTAAACCTGAATCCTTTGCTACTTGGCCCTGTATAGGAAAAGCTTGCCAATCTGCCCCAAAGCACATCGGTGGTGCCAGTCCCACCTGGTCTCCTCTGGTCAAATCCACAGGATACACACACGTTAAGAGGTCAAGGGAGAAACTGCAGGGTGCTCAGGAGAAGAAGCCACACATAAAAGGGAAAAAAGGAAATCCACACCATATTTTACTTCATCCCACAAAGTTCATCGATGCCTCTGGTGGGCTTTGATCTCTTTTTGTCACCAAAGCATGGAGGCACAGAGTTAAAAAAGGAGCCCAGCACCCAGCAAATCATGACCTAAGCCCCTCTTCCCACACGCCAGGGCTCTGGGCCTGTGCAGGTCTGGTAAGTCAAAGGGCAAACCCTTGAAAGGTGGCGTCTTTAAACGTTAGCAGTGGCAGATAGAGCTTAGAGCTGCCCCTTCTATTCTTTGGTGTGGTTCCTATTTTAGATTGAGTAAAATACATTTATTTGTAATGTGAAAATTAAAGGATTGTCCTGGTAAAGCAGTGCAGGCATCTCTGTCTGCAGGCTCAGGGCCCTCTTGCTCAGAGCCCCGGGGGCTGGCACCAGAAGTTGACATCCTGGGCCAGTTTGAGTTGTTTTCTGAAGTCAGAGGCTCCACTCTGGGCTCTGGCTCCCTGTCCTGGGAAGTCCAGGTCGAAGCTGCTGGGCAGCTTACACTGCAGCTTCCTGAACAGGCTGTCATAGAAGAGGAGCCCTGGGGCCACACCGAGCCGGGCTGGGCCTGCTCAGCTTCTGAGACTCAGAGGTGGATGTGGATTTAGGAGGACTCAGGCTCAGGCTCTATCCATCCACGTGTTTCTCACTCCAGGGCCAAGACTCTATAGTCCCTGCACTGCTTGTCTGTCCTCTCCCCTCCCTCACCTGCCTTTATTCCCTGGTCTCTCTCTGATCCCAGACCCACCCCTGTCTGGAGCCTCTAGGGGCTTGGAGGGACCATGACAGGGTCAGGGGTAGGGAAAGAGGAGTATGGAGAGGAAGGGGAGGTGCAGGTCTGAGCAAGCTGGGTCTGGGGTACTGAGAGGGCCAGGCATTGAGGCCAAACCCCAGGTCCCGTTGCTCCTTCTTCTGGCTGTGAGGGCCCTCCACCTGACTTCCAGGCCCAGGGACCCACCTGCACACCCTCCCCGCCTGAACCAGCTGACTGCCTCTGGGGCTGCCCTCTTCCACTGCCCATCCAGAGGGGCTGGCTGCAGGGCCGCCTTTGTACCCCTGAAACCTCCCTAGGATAGCTGTAAGGGCGGGGCTCTCTGCTTGGATGTGCGGTGTTTACTCTGCCTGGCTAAAGTTCATCAGAGCCTCTGGTGGGGCACTGACTGCCAGGGAGACTGGATTAACACCGGACACCCTGTCACTGCTGGAGAAAGGGGATTGATTGTACAGGGACTTTAGTCAGAGCTTCGTGACAACCCCCTGGGGCTGCTCTGGAGCAGAGTCTCCTCCATTAGGAGGACCCTTGGGAATACTCAGCTGCAACGTGTATTACAGCCAAGGCTGCATATCACACATGCAGTGTTAGCTGCTTTACTCAGCTCACCTGCTTTCCACGACCTGGCTCCTGGTGGCTGGGTCCTCTGCAGGCAGCTGCCTGGTCAAAGGACAGTTGTGGCTGGACCAGGACTATGCCCATGTGTGTGCATGTGCATGTGTGCATGCGTGAGTGCCCGATATGCAGGCTGGGCATCAGTGGGGCAGCTCCAGAATGCCATCTCCTGAGGGGAAGGGATAAGAACCTTTTTGGTGCTATGGAACTGTCCAGCAGGGCTCATAGGGCTCCTCTCACCCAACCAGGCTGCTGAGGACTGAACCAAGAATGTTGGCCTGTCCTCTTCCCACAAAATATAGATGGGAGCCACAACCAGTTTAGCTCAGTGGATGGAGTGCCAGCCTGCCAACTGAAAGGTCCCAGGTTCGATTCTGGTCAAGGGCATGTACCTTGGTTGTGGGAACATCCCCAGTAGGAGGCATGTAGGAGGCAGCTGATCGATGTTTCTCTCTCACTGATGTTTCTAACTTTCTATTTCTCCCTTCCTCTTTGTAAAAAATAAATAAAATATATTAAAAATATATATAAATGGGAACTTAGAAAACTTGCATTCCCAAGAGAATATTTGCCCAAGAATCAGTCGGAGCCCCTTTGAGAAGCTGGAGCAGAGTCAGCTCTGTGCTACAGGGATTTGCCCTTGGGCAGATCAGACAACTCTTCTGGGAGTGGTTTCTTCATTAATTACAGAGGTGCTCTAAGAATTAAATGGACATCACGAACCAGGTAACTAGCTCATAGGAAGCACTTAATGCTAAGTAATGCTGTGTGTATTAGCTGATTATTCTAATATTAGAGCCTGGTGCATGAAATTCATGCATGGATGGGGGTGTCCTTCAGCCCATCCTACTTCCTCTCCAATCTGGGACTCCTTGAGGGAGGTCCAACTGCCCATTTAGGCCCAATCCACAGAGGATCAGTACTAAATGGGCAATAGGACATCTTTCTCACAATCCAGGACTGCTGGCTCCAAACTGCTCACCTGCCTCCCTTCCTGAATGTCCCTAACCGCTTCTACCTTCCAGCCTGATCACTGCCTAACCACTCCCCTGCCAGCCTGATTGATGCCTAATTGCTCCCCTGCCAGCCTGTTTGCCCCTAACTGCCCTCCCCTGTGGAACTGGTCACCCCCAATTGCTCTCCCCTGCAGGCCTGGTCACCCACGACTGCCCTCCCTTGCAGGCCTGGTCCCTACCAACTGCCTTCCCTTGCTGGCCATCTTGTGGTGGCCATCTTGTGTCCACATGGGGGCAGTCATCTTGTATCTTGAGTGATGGTCAATCTGCATATTATTCTGTATTAGATAGGATAGAGGCCTGGTGCATGGGTGGGGGCCAGCTAGTTTGCCCTGAAGGGTGTCCTGGATCAGTGTGGGTATTCTCTTGAGGCATCGGGTGTCCTGGGAGAGAGACCTATGATGGTTTGCAGGCCAGCCACACCCCCAAAGACCCAAATGGAGGCCCTGGTATCTGGGATTTATTTATCTTCTACAATTGAAACTTTGTAGCCTGGAGTGGAGCCAAGACTTCTGCTGGCACAGCCATTGAAACTTTGTTGCCTTAAGCACTGGCCAGAGTTTGCTGAAAGCTTGGCTTTCTCCATCACTAGGGGCAACCCAAGTCTCCCTCCTGCTCTCTCTGTGGCAGTAGCCCATCTTGGTTGGGTTAATTTGCATACTTGCTCTGATTGGCTGGTGGGTGTAGCAGAGGTATGGTCAATTTGCATATTACTCTTTTATTAGATAGGTTAGAGGCCTGGTGCATGAATTCATGCACAGGTGGGGTCCCTCTGAGTGGCCTGCAGGGATCAGGCTGAAACCTGCAGTCCAATGCCACTTGCAGCTCCTACCTACCATTCCCACTCATCCTGGCCCCACTGTGCCTGCTGCAGGCTTGCACCCAATCAGTCCCATAGGAAGAGGCTTGTATTGCCACAACAGCAGTCGCCAGTCATGAGGCCTGCGTCTGGAGCCCTCCCAAGGGGAGTGGCCTGTGGGATTGGACTGAAACCAGCTCTCTGACATCCCCTGAGGGGTCCCGATTGTGAGAGGATGCAATCCAGGCTGAGGTACCCCACTGGTGCACAATTGGGTTAAAGAGGGATCATGAGAGGGCTCCAGGGTGTGTCCGGCCCATCTCGTTCAGTCCCAATCCTTCAGACCTCAGCAGCAAGCTAGCCTACCAGTCAGAGCATTTGCTCCATGGAGGTCAGTGCACATAATAGCAATTGGTCAACTGATCTACTGTCTACCCCCTGGTGGTCAGTGCATGTCATACAAACGGTTGAGTGGCCTTAGCATATCATCAGCATGTTACACTTTGATTGGTTGTTTGGTTGTTCTGCCATTCGGTCTATTTGCATATTACCCTTTTATTATATATAGGATAGTCTAAATGGGATTCACACTACAAACATTTGGTTTAAACAAACTTTTTTTGAAAAATCTTTATTGCAGAAAATATGGCCACCCCTGTGGAAGCTGGAGGGCCAAGGAGCTCTCAGCCCTCCCCAAGGTGGAGAGCTGACAAGGCTTTGAACAGAAGCCCACATGAAGTGCCAGAGTCTGGGACCAGCCATCTCTGCACAGGCACTGTGCCTGCTGGGCCTGGCACCCTCTGAGCAGGGTGTGGGCCTGTGAGCCCCACTCAAGTGGACAAAGGGCTGGAGGCCAGTCCAGCAAATGCTGGTCACGCAGAGCGGATGCTGAGTCTGTTACAGATGACACGGTTCAGGCCGAGGTCACACGAGGGTGGAGAGAAGGCAGGAGGCTGACTCAGTGAGCAGCAAATAGGCAGCTGGGGCTCTGGTCAGCTGGGAGGCTGACAGCTGAAAGAGCTCCTGACTGATTTCCACGGAGCTTGAGTTTTCTACGTACCTGTCCATCACCGAACTAGGCAGGTGGCCTCACTTCCTCTGAGCCTGGTGTTTAGGACTGGTGATTCTGGACAGATTGCTGAGGTTCAAATCCCTTACTGCCCTTCAGTTACCTGATATTGGGGAAGGTATTCTTGGCCTTGTGCCCTCTTCATCAAGCTGGATCTGGTACTAGGACTTGCTCCCCAGGACTCTTGTGAGGGTTGGATGAGATGCGCACACAGAGTGTTTAGCACAGTGCCTGGCAGTAGAGTTACCACATGGTAGCATTGGCTGCTAGAAGACCTGGAGGCCCTGGGAGGAGAGGCCTGGACTCTAGGTTTCTGTGTCCACAGAACTAGCCAGGGGTCGAGCTTATGGCGCTATGAGCTATGTCATCAAGTAGGGCAGAGTATTGTCACACCTCATGTTTAGGGGTGACTCAGAACTGCTGGGAGCAGCTAAGTCAGAGAGGAAAGACAGAACGAGGTCAGGTGCCAGGTTGGATGTTATCAGAATAAGAAGAGCTGATGTTGGGAACCGAGCAGGTGGGATTTCTGTGCTCGAATCAGAATCCAAGGGACAAATCGAAGACACTGGTGACAGAAGGAGGTGAGGGGCAAAGATCAAAACATGTAAGTGCCCTGTCAGCCCAGACGGCAGTGACTGATCCCCATTTTCCTGCTGCTGGCAAGGAGGCAGGCTTGGGGAGAGTGATGTGGGTAGACTTTGAGTGTGCCCGTGGGCGAGGAGCTACCCTGATGAGGGGGACTGAAGTTCTCAGAGGTGGGGACAGCAGGGTGTGGGCAGTTAATCCAGCTGCAGACATTGGCTCTCAGGGCACTGCAAAATAAAGCAGTAAACCAGTGCCTGGGAGCCTTTCCTAACAGCAAATATCACCAAATACTTTTGTGACATGCCTAAATAATACTAAAGATTCAAGGAAGACATGGAAACATCCCAAATTCCACCTCCAAAAGATGGCCAGTATTGATATTTGGGTCAATACCTGTCAGCAGATGGAGATGCTCATAATCTTCACCTGTGTCCCTCCCTGCCATCCTCAGGAGCAACCTAACACACACACACATACACATACACCTCAAAGGTTGGTTAGCAAATGCTGCTTTGAAGTGGGTCCCCAATCCTCTTTCCACCCCATCCCGCCCCTTTTTTCAACCAGAGTGCGATCTTTAAGTCTCCAATCTGAACCAGCAATGCTCCCAGCATATAGTTATCCTAATGCACACATGGATTTGTGCATATAACTTACACAAAGGAGCTCAGACTCTGCATGCTGCTCTGTTGTCTTTTTTCACTCCATAGAATGTCAAAGACATCTTTCCAGTCAATAAGTACAGAGCATCGTCATTTTTAATGACTGTGTACTATTTGTTGTTTTGTAAGTCTCATACTTATCTTAACCATTCCCATATTGATTGACATTTAGGTAGTTGCTAAGTTTGCTGTTATAAATAATCCTTCAACAAACATCCTTGCACTTATAAAAAAGTAAGGTGACATTCTATGAGCCACTGACTGAGAAGATAAAAGACACCCCATTCTCTCTGGGGCCCTGCCTCCGGAGAAGCCCAGGATGGTAAATGCAGCAGTATAAGTGCATTAGATTTTAGTTGGGGTCCTGGGATTCGTGCTAGAATGGACTACAGAGCTCAGAGATCTGAGACTAGAGACAAGGAGGTGAGGCCAGGTTGGTGTCAGTCCTGAGGTAAGAGGAACAACGAGTGATTTCCGAAGCCCAGGGATCTAAGGTGCAGAATCTAGCCACCAAAGGGCCCCCCGGGCTCCTGGGACAAGCTGCCACCCTTCCACAGAAAGTCAGGCCAAGCCCCAGAACCAAACCCTGTAGGATGAGCCTGAGCTGGGCCCCAGAAGCCACAGCTCAGCATACTCTTCAGGGACTCCAGTCCCCCAACCCCCTTCCCACCTCTCCTTGGGAGATCTCAGAGTCAGGGTTTTGTTTTGCAATTTGTTTCAGCCCCCACCCCTCCTTTTCTCTCAGAAGCCAGTCTGGGCTCCTGCTGCCCATGGAGGTGGAGGCAGGAGGGACTGGAGAGCAGTGCTGGAGTCTCACTTCCTGCCACATGGCATCAGCCGGTCATATTGCAGCTTTCCACATGGCTTCCCAGACACAGGCAGTCATATTTATGAAAATCCTCCTGATCCCAGCTCGGAGCCTCCGTGGAACTCAAGGTTCCTGCTCAGACTGTGGTGTGTTCTGCTTAGAGGAGCAGCTGACATGGAGTGCTAGTAAGGCCAGGTGCTGGGTGTGGATGGGGTGGACATTGACCCCTCCATCCTGAGCAGCAGCATCTTGCCTGCTTCGTGCTCAGCTCCAAGAGGCTATACAGATTAGTTAATATACTTGCTCATGGGACAAGTAATTCCAATAGAGGTTTTCTGATTCTGTTGCATTTTTATATCCTATATAATAAAAGCCTAATATGCAAATAGGTTAAATGGCAGAACAACCAGTCACTATGCTGTACAATGGCCATCAGGGGCAGATGCTCAATGCAGGAGCTGCCCCCAGCCCACAGGCTCCATAGGGTTGCTAGAAAGGTGAAGTGCTGGGTGCCGGTAGGGTGGGCATGGTTCTCCACCATCTTGAGCAGCAGCATCTTGCCTGCTCGTTCTCAGCTCCAAGAGGCTTCCATGCATATGATCAGGGTTTTCCTAACATGGGATCCAGTTGGAATGAGGAGTTGGGGAAAAGCAGCAATCACTTGGGGAGAAGCCAGGGCAGAGTCCCTGGCTTCAGTAGGTCTGTTGCTGAGCTGTGCTGTGGCTTTGCATGAACCATTCACCAATCTAGTCTCAGCTCTTCCTATCACTTCCCTAAAGCTGAAAGAATGATTTCCATTCCTCCTTACCAATGGGGGCATAAGGACAGTGACAGGAAATAAAGAGACACTTTTGGGAGAGAAGCTCAGTAGACTTAAGAAGTCATTTCAATTATCCAAATTGCAGTTTTTTCCTATTCTATATAATAAAAGCCTAATGTGCTAAGTGTCTGTTCAACCAAACAAAGCATAATATGCTAATGATGATATGTTAAGTCCGCTCAACCACTCGCTATGATGTGCACTGACCACCAGGGAACAGAAAGTCGACCAGTCACTATGACGTGCACTGACCACCAGGGGGCAAACATTCCAACCAGTAGGTTAGCTTGCTCCTGGGGTCCGGCCAATCAGGACTGAGTGAGCTGGGCTGGACATGCCCTGGGGTCCTCCCTCGGTACCTTTCCCACTGGCCAACCTCCCACCTCACTCCCTGGCCAGGATCCTGCAATAGGGGGTTCCTCGGCCTGGCAATCCAGGCTGAAACCAATTAGAGCCTCTAGTATAAAATAATGGGGTAAACCTAATTGATTTCTAAAGTTCTTTGGTCAATACTCAGGAACCAAAGTTATCTCAGGAATCTTAACTATGAGTCAAAGCTTTGGATGGTTAATTTAGCGTAAATTCAGTGAACTGTGGCACTTAATTCCTTTGCATTAGCAATCCCTTGAACTTCAGGCCTTTCAGTGCTCCCTACAGTGCTGTGATGTTTGGGGTGCTGGGGCTCTCCCTCTGCTACTCCCTCTCTGTGCACCTGGGGCTGGTCGCTGTCTGGGATCCAGCCTCTCAGTTCCTGGCCCAAGAGCATGTAAACTCTATGGTGCAAAGGCCATACCTTGGGGGTCTTTGCATCCTCCACACTCACATGTTCAATGGCAGCCATTCATTCCCTCACTCACTCATTCACTCTCCAATCACCCATCCATCTGTCCATCCATCCATCCATCCATCCATCCATCCATCCATCTGTCACCCTTAGACCCTGGAAACATACAGAAGACAAGGTCAGGTGGAAAGTGAATCTTCAGCAAATTTCCTGAGTCCCTCCACCCTCACATGCCTGCCCCAGGAAACATTAACAAACAATGAGAGCAGCAGCTAACAGTTAGGAGTGGCATGGACCAAGGGCTAAGCAGGGTGTGTATGTGGATCATTCCTACAGGAGTCCCAAGAAGCATGCAGTCCTATTGGTCCGTACTTTCTGTTAAGGAAGAAACGATGGTACAGGGAGGTTGGGTGAATGCCCAGGGCCACAGAAGAAGCAGCAGAACCTATATAGACTTGGAGAGTATAACTGCTGAGCTCCGGCCTTCAGCCATTGCGGGGAAACTGCCCTTTGACCCAGATTCTAAGAGAAAAGAGAGAAGGAAGAACCGATTTTCCCAAGGAAGACTAGAGAAAGGTTCACAGAGGAGGGCATTGTGTAAAGAATGAGAGAGGCCTGGAGTAGGAGGGCATCCTGCACCTGCAAGATTGATGAGGGCTCTGGGCTCTAGCCACCAGCGGGAATGCAAAGAGCTGTGGGAGAGCGCCCAGCAGGAACTGGCTCCTCCCTCTCCTCTCAGGGAGCCCTTTGGAGAAAAAGGTACAGCTGTAGCAGCATCCAAGAGACCCTTACTCACTCTCATGAAGACTTGGCCCTGGTCACCATGCACCACTTTCGTGAAGTCCTGCAAGTGAGGGAAAGAACTGTTGGGCAAGACTGAGAAGGAGTATCCGGGGTGCAGCAGCCACTCGAAAGCCCAGGGAGGCCAACTCCACCCTCCTGCCACCCTCTCTGCTGCCAGTGGGGAGCCTCTCTGGGGCTCAGGGACAGCCGCTTCACGTGATTTACAAGGGGCCGTGCTGAGCTGTCATCCCTTCCTAATGGGCCAAAGTCATACTTCTCAGCAACCATCCTCCTCTCCCCGCCTGCCACCCGCTTCCTGTGGCTACTGCTCTGAGGCAGTTGGGGCAGTTTTAAAATGAAAGTCAAATCAGATTCACCAAGTAAGGTGCCAGGCCAGGCGAGAGAACTGGGGTTTCAGAGTGATAGCCGTGAAGCCGGGCAGTTTCTTGGAGACTATGAAGTGAGTGTATTTTATGGCCAGACACAATGCTGGGAGAACAGTCAATCACAGGAAGTTTGCCACCTGTCTGGGAGAATACTGAGATGGCGGGGGTGAGGTATAACACTACATTTGTACCATCAGGTCCTCTGAAGGTCCTGCCTGCTGGTGGCACCCCGGCTGCCCCCATCACAATGAGCCAGGTGGCCTTGAGGTGGATTCTTTCCCAGGAAAGCTCTGCAAACCTGCTCTGCATTAGAAGCAGAGAATTCCCAAGATGGACTGGGCCCTTCTCCCAGGGGAGAGACAGGAGGTCAGAGAGTGGAGGAATCCTTGCCCACAGTCACAGAGCTCCTGGGATCAGGAAAGGGGTCCTGGACTCCTTGGGGCCACCAGGGCCTCCCATCCTGTGGGAAAGCAGGGAGCAGATTTCCTCCCAGATCCAGCCACACAGACTTGGAAGTACTTCTCAGGAACCTTGCAGACCTCAAGGCCAGGTTGGGTTTCGGTGGAGGTCTCAGCCGTCCTCCCAGCTCACATTTCAGGAGATAAGCCCTTCCCTGGAACCCCTATGCCTCGCCACAGGCCTGGACTGTTGATCTGAAGCTGGCTCATCCTCCCTGATAGGTTGCTGCCTATCTGAACTGTACTTATTTGTCTTTGTATCACATAACACGGTGCCTGGCATGTGTGATGCGGGCCATACACACAGGCTAAATAAACGAGGGCACCCAGACCACCTCCATCACCATCCTGTCCAGAGATGACACTGATGTGGCAGAGGTGGTGCTGGCCAGGCTCACCCAGTGAGAGACGGAACTGGGCCCAGGGCCAGGTCTCCAGCTCTCAGACCCTGTGCTCCACCTCCACAATGTGTTACTTACCTCAGGTTCAGCCACACAGGACTCTGGGGCAGAACTAACTGGTCTGGAATGGATCCCTACTCCTTCCCAGTGGGAAAATCCTGGGGTGCCACCCAAGCAGCTGGGGTCCCACTTTAAGGTAGGTGATGCTCAGAGGATGGGATTTCCTCTTTGAAGTCCTGGGGCTCTATGGCCCCTCCCTCCTTGGCATCCCCTCCCTCTACTGAACCCCTGCTTTCTCCAGTGCCCCTCCACCCCAAGTCAGCTGATCTCTGCTGGACAGCACTGAAGACCTGGAGAGGTGCAGAGGGAGCAACTCCCGGGGACCCCGCTGCTGGCTTATCACCTAGTTGCTCTGAGCATAGATGGCCTGACAGTGGCATTGGCATGAACACCTCCACAGTGGCAGCGCCAGCTCTGTGCCAGGGCTCTGGTCCCAGCTCCATGCCACTCACTGTCACATGGGTGGGCATCTGCCAGCCAGAGGGCAGGCTGTCTCTCCCTCCAGGATGCCAGATTCTGGGCCTGTCCCGATCTCTGGGCTCCTGTGGATGCTCTCAGCCCCAGCAGCCACCCATCAAGAGCCCTTTCCTGGGGCATTCGTACCCAGCTTTTCCTTGTCCAGTGAGGGCTCCTTGGGTTCCCTCCACTTTCCTCAGCAGGAACCCTGCTCTTCCTGGGAGAGTCAGGCCTTGTCTCCTGGGCCCTGTCCCTCTTTAGTGCCTCCTCCCTCTACCCAGGTTGCCCTGTCACCCCCACTCCCTCTGCCCAGGTGAAGGGGAACTGTGAGGTAAGGCTGTGGGTGAGGACCAGGTCTCACTCAGAGTGAGGGGACACACTTCCCCGGTTCCCCTGCCAATGCCCCTGGAAGGTAACTCTTGGCCATGTGCGGGGAGATATCTATAGCAACTAAGCACAGGATCTCGGAGAAGAAAGGCTTGGAGACCTGAGGCCAGACTGTGCAGACAAGGGAGGCAGAGGCCAGATCCACTGACCTCCCAGGGGCCCCTCACCTAAGTTCCACCACCAAGGTCTCACCTGCTTCCAGCCCTTGTACCTGGGACATACTGAAACTGGTCTGAAATGCCCCTGGATTTCCACAGCCCAGACATTATAAAAACAGAGCAAGATGGGTGGAAGACAAAGGAGTAGCAATTGCAACACACAAACCACTTCTGAGCCCTCTTCTGTCCTGGATCCTGCTGGTCACTGGGGCTTTCTGCTGAAGTGTGGACATGTGGAGGCCACCATTCTTCTCCTCCTTCCCCTCCTCACTCTCCCTCCTCCCTCATCTCTCTCCTCCTCCCCACACTCATCCCTTCTCTCTCATTCCTCTCCTCCTCCTCCGCTTACTCCTCACTCCTCCCGCATCCCTCTCTTCCTCTTACCCCTCTTCCCCCCCCACTTTCCTACTTATCCCTTTCCTTTTGCCTCTCATCCCTATCTTCCCTTCTCCCTCCTTTATAAGGACCTCCAGTTCCTGCCTTGATCCTTTGTGAGATTCTTCCCTTTGCCTGGAACCCCACCTTCTTCTACTCAGAGGCCTTGCCCAGGTACAGCCTGGAGGAGCATCCCCTCTCATTGCCTGGCCCGTCTTAAATGAGGAAATTATATACTGTTGTGCAAATATTTTTCATGTCTTAAAATACTCAATAAATATATGCTTCTCTTGTCATTTTAAAATTACTTTTTAACCAAAGTAATCTATACACACACTTTAAAAATCAAATAATGTGCAGAGATGATTCATGCGAGGCATCAGGCCTGAATCACCTCTCTTTCTGCCCTCCAGAGATAATCACTCTCACCTCTTGGCTGTTTCTCCTCATGTTTAGGTCCATTCACCTAAATAACATACTTCTGCATTCCCCCCAACATTTTATTACAAAATATGTCAAATACTGAAAAAATTTATAGTGAATATCCGTAAACCCACCATCTAAACTGTACCATCAACATGTTGTTATATTTCTGTTACACACTTTCTGATTTTCCATCTGTCTATCTACCCAGCGTCCTGTCTTACCCTTTGGTGCATCTCAAAGAAAGTCACAGCGGGGAGTTCACTCATCCCTGAGCACTTCAGCAAGCAAGCATCAGAGCTCAGCATTTCATGAGGGTCTTTTGTCCCACTTTGAGATAAATCTACAATGCAGCAAAATGCACAGTCCTGAAGTGTACCAGTCCATGCATCCAGACCTTTCATACAACCATGTAACCAAACTACCACCAAAGGTCAGAGTTTCATCAGTCCCAGGGGGCTCCCTTACCCACCCTCTCAGTACATACTGACTGCTACCCACATAAGGCGGGCAGCCCCTGTTCTTTCTCTCTCTTTTTTAAAAAAACTCATCTATTGACAAACCAATTTTTGACCTTGTCTATTGACTCTATTATGTCACAAGTCTTATAACTTTGCCTTCCCATGATGTACTTATACCAGACTTTAAAAAATTAAAACAATATTCTCTGCTTATACAACAGTAAGTAAAAACTGCTCCTAAGACAGAACTGCACAACGAATGATTATGCTGTCTTTCTTGTGCAACTTTATGCTTTTCCTCATT
>JAAGEH010000005.1:40563107-40769720 GCA_011751065.1 Lasiurus cinereus | reverse complement strand
TCAGTTAAAAGCATAGAGGCTATGACATGTTTTTTATACTTAAAATGTCTTCTAAAAGAGGTGGAGCAGTGGGGGATTGGGGAGAATGGTCCTCATTCTTCTCCAGAAAATAAGCAGATGGATGGGATAAAGGGTTTACCAGATGTGTTTGGGAGAGGGGCAGGGCTGTGATGGCAGAGAACACAATAACAGGTGGGCAATCTCTTGGCTCCACAACTCACAGGTTTGAGCATTACAAAGAAGGCTAGGCATCCTCTGATAGGGCATGAGCTGGGGTCCTGAGTGTCTGGCAACAAGGAAAAGGGCCTGACACCAGCCCCAGTGCTGGTTCCACTTGTCCCCACCACACCCCCTCCCAGAGCAGGATTTCTGTCTTAGGTGGAGGGTGGGAACATCCATGGGAACTGGAAACGTCTTTCCTGCCCTAGAAGGCCAGGAAAGGCCATGACTTCAGCCTGAGCTCAGATGCTGGCTGACGTGCTAAAGATACAGCCATGGGGATCCCCCCTCCTACCCAGACTTAATGTGGTTTTAAATGAGGCAGCCTCTTTCTAGTTCTCCCTTTCCACTGTCATTTATTTCAGTTTTTATCTCCACAACAAAAATTCCTTCCAACTATTCCCCCCTCTCTCTAATGCTCTTCACTTTCAAATGCTAATAATCTCTGGCTGTAAAAGGCTTAGAAGTGGCTCTAGATTGTTTGATCTTTGGCCTGTGATCTGCTTTCATCTCTCTGCTTTCAAATGTTACTTTAGATTTACTTTAACCTATTAACATGCTTGGCATTCATAGACTCACACTCTCCAAATCAGCTTTCTAGCCTGCTCCCCTTACAGCTAGACAAGGAAGGTGGAACTCTGCTTAAGGAAGGCAACTTTGGCCAGTGGAAAAGGGACCTGGGAAGAGAGCTGACAGAGGAGGAGGGGCGAGTTTCCATTGCTGCCTGCTAGGTGGTGAGACTCTTGGATCTATCTGCTCAGGAAGTTGGAGCTGGGATGGGGCTTGGAGAGACTGGATTAGTGCTCAGGTTCCTGCTCCCACCTCCGATGGAACATTGGGTGTTCCCTCCAACAGGAAACGTGAGGCATGAATATGGATGCAGCTCCTCACTGAGACCACAAAGATACAGCTCAGTTATTTGCCAAATAAAGTAATACAGGGGTTTTTTTTGCACTTGGTCATTTTCTCTCCCTTTCTCTCCCGCCTGGCCCCCTCTCTCTCTTGCGTGCATGAGCTTTGGGGTGCATGTGTGAGCAGCTTAGGGAAGGGTCTCTAAGCCCCATCAGGAGCCCCTTTGAAAGGCACCTTTCAGACCTTTGCTGAAGCTTTGATTGCCTTGTGGTTTGGGAAGAGGAGACCTCCACTTCCCACCTCCCTCACTCCAACACTCACACACAACACACACTCACACACACTCACACAACACACATACATCATGCACACACACTCACACAACACACACACATCATGCCCACACACTCACACAACATACACATCATGCACACACACTCACACAATACACACGACACACAGCACACACACTCACACAATACACATGACACACAGCACACACACTCACACAATACACACGACACACAGCACACACACACTCACACATTCACACATACACACTGTCACACACAACACACACAACACTCACACTCATATACACACAACACATGCACCAAATACACAATACACACTATCATACACACAACACACAAATACTCTCACATGCTCTAACACTCTCAACCACAACACACTGACACACAACACACACAGCACATGCACACTCACTCTCATACACACACACACAAAATGCACTCACACAGTCTCATAGGCACACAGATCTCTCACACTCACACACAATACACAACACATGCACACTCACTCTCACATTCACACTTATATATGCTCACACACAATGCACTCACACAATCTCATACACACAAATCACTCACACACAATGCATACACAACACATGCACACTCACTCACAATTTACACTCATACTCACACACAACACACTCATAGAGTCTCATACACACACAAATCACACACACACAATACATGCACACTCACTTTCACACACACTCATATACACTCACACACACAATCCACTCACAGTCTCATACACACACAAATCACTCACACTCACACATAACACACACACAACACACTCAACACACCCTCACACATACATTCACACACAACACACACACAGCATTCTTTCTCTCTCTCTTCTCTCTCTCTCTCTCTCTCTCTCTCTCACACACACACACACACACACACACACACACACACACTGAGTAACTGCTGTGACTCCACAGCTTCTGAATCAGGAAATGGACAGTGATCAGAGGACTGTGATGCCAGAAGTTCTGTAACCTGAGAGTTCAAATCTGGGCCAGGGACTTAGCCCCTTCTGACCTCAGTTTCCCCATCCATGAAGTAGACTAATTCTTCTTCCTTCAAAGGGGAGTTGGGATGCGTGAATATCCTAGTCAGGGTCACAGTTGTACCTCCCTAAACGCTTGCGGTGAAGCAGAGGCTGTTTAATATGCTGGAACATTAACTCATGGAGCCTTTGAGGTGAACACATTGTTAGCCCCATTAGCAGATAAGGAAACGGAGGGGTGAAGTCACTGCACCGGGTCACACAGTGAGAGCTAGTGAGGCTTCTGGGGGCTGGGAATGTATCCGTTACCTCATTTCACCCCACAGCACACCTCTGGGCTGATGTCCATGCACCTGCTTTCCACAGAAACTCGAGGCTGGCCAGGTCCCTGCCACCCGCCCACACTCCTGGCATCTCGCAGTGCTGTAGAGATACTTTTCAATGGCCCAGGGCTTGAAAATGTTAGTTGTCGTTACCCACAAATATTGGGGATTTCTGGCAAAGGGAAAACTCATGTTTGGTGAATTAGAGGCCCAGGTGCTCAGGAAAAGGAAGGGTTTCTAGGCTGTTCTCACCCTAATATCTTCTCTAGGGCAACCAGAAGCTGCAGTAACCAGTCTATTGCTTTTGGTCCTGAACAAAGAGGCAAGAGAGAGCAGATGGTGCCCTGCTCTGGACCCAACAGAATCAGCTCTGGGAAGGACAGGGAAGCAAGGACCTACCATCGATTAGGGGCCACCTGAAATGAGCAGGCTGTCACACACAATTCCCAGAAATACAGGCTCCAGGGGCTGAGCAGCAAGGAGACCATCATCTGGGCACATGGGGGAGCCCTTCAAGTTCCTAGGGTCCATGGAAGCCAAAGAGGAACAAATCCGACCTGAACACTGCCATGCACTGGGCACATGAAGGTATTTCCATGCTTACCAACATCGTCAACATCGCACCAGCCCTGGGAGTTAAGCATCTTACATACAATCATTCTGCAGCTGCTGAGAATTTAAGTGACTTGAACATGGCCCCCAGAACTTCCTCTCTACACCCAGGCCTCCCTAGCTCTCAGCAGGTGTAGATGGGTGATGACAGCCCAGTGATGAGCTGGAGAGGAGCTCCCAGGCCCATGGCAGGTCCCATGTCACCAGGCCCTAGTTTTCCTCGAGGCTGGGCCCGGGTCCCCTTGTGATCTTAGAGAACTTGTCCTTCTCCCTCTCTTTGGGATTCTCTCCATTTGCTGGTCCAGCAGGAGCCCTGCCTGTTACTGTGTGATGAGGCAGAATTTGCTCTCCTGCTCCTGGCTCTGGGCCCCTGAATAAATAACAGTCTCTCTGAGCCAAAGTCTCCAAATCTGCCTATGTTGTGAAATAGTGGGGGTCCTAATGATCCATGGTTCCTGGATGACAGGGCCTTGAGAGAGCCTATGCAGAGCACATGGGTGCTTCCTGGGAAGCCCTGGGTCGCACCTGCAGGGCTTGCTCAAGGTTAGTGCTGATAATAAGGAAGAAGAGCACCAAGAGCCTCCAATTTTCTGGCTCCAGCAGAGCTCAGACTTGGCCTCCTGCCCCAGGGAGTACAGTCCTGAACAGCGACCTGTGCCTGCCCGGTCCATGGATGCTGAAGCACCTGCTCCTGCTGTGGAGTCTCCCCCTGAAACCCAGCGGTGCTCCTCGGGCCAGGAAGAATCCTTGGGTGCCATGGGGATGGGAAAGTGGTTGTTCTTGTTACTCTGTTGCTTCCTTTGATGCCAGTCTCAGGAGCCCAGGAAGGTGGAAAGGGCAGCAGGCACCAAGAGAGTCCTCACTCTCTCTCAGTAGCCACCGGTCCTTGGTTACTGGACAGAGCACATGAATGGATCCCATGCAGTACCCCGAACGCAGGCCACTGTTTGTGGGGCACACTTGGAGTTGCAATGAGCCCCTCCTGGGGGCTGACATTTCCCTGGTTCAAACAGCAGCTGCACCTCGAGCTTGGCAGAGGGGAAGGAGCCAGTCCCTGCCACCCCAGACTCAAGCACAAAGAAAACACAGCTTCACAAATCCCTCCCAACATGGCTGGGCCACACAGACACTGACACCCAATCCATGCATGCACACTTCCACACGGATACCTTTCACGGACCCTCAGATACACACACACACACACACACACACACCCATACCCACACCCACACCCTTTCACATACCCTCAGACCCACTTATACACACACACACATACACTTGCACATATGCACCCTTTCATGTATCCTCAGGCCCTCTCCCACACACACTTTCATATGCAAACCCTTTCATGGGTCCTTAGATACACACATACTTCCACATGTGTAGCCTTTCACGGGCCTTCAGATACACACATACATGCTCCCACATTTTTATTTTTTCACAGACCCTCAGATCCACTCACACATGCACATACACACAAACACTTCCACATGCATGCCCCTTCACATACCTTCAGATTCACACACACACACATACACACATGCTTACATATGCATACCATTTCACTGGCCCTCAGATACACAAACACACACACTTCTTTATGTGCATGCTTTCATGGACCCTCATACACACACACACACACACACACACACACACTTCTACATGCATGCCCCTTCACATACCCTCAGATTCACACACACACACACACACACACATATACACATACACATGCTTCCATATGTGTACCCTTTCATGGACCCTCAGATACACAAATGCACATAAACACACACACACTTCCATATGTGTACCTTTTCACGGGCCCTCAGATACACACACACACACATACACACTTCTATATCACATCCTTTCACATACCCTCAGATTCACTCACACACATATGCTCCCACATGTCTGCTTTTTCAGAGACCCTCAGATCCACTCATACAATCACATACACACACACACTTCCACATGCGTACCCCTTCACATACCCTCAGATCCCCTCACACACACACACACACACACACACACACACTTCCATATGTGTGCCCTTTCACAGGCCCTCAGACCCCCCCCCCCACATTTCTACATGTGTAATTTTCCATGGACCGTCAGATCACACACACACACACACACACACACACACACTTCCACATTCATACCCTTTCATGAATCCTCTGGCCCACTCACACATACACACACATGCACACATGTATCTGCCTGTGAATGCATATGCTTGTGACCGGAAGGAAAGGGTCTTGCCATGCCCCCTGCCCCGAGGGTAGAGCTGAGGAATTGAAATAAATGCATGTCTAGGAAAAGAACTGTCTTCCCCTCCAGGCTCCCAGCCAAATCTCCAAATGCTATCAGGCCGGGAGAGATGACAACTGAGATGCACAAAACAATGTGCAGAGGACACAGGAGGAACGGGTGGTAATATAAAAAGGTGAGAGTTATTTTTCAGCTCACTGGCTTTCTGAAAAGTAATATAAAGTTGGACAACGTCTTCTTGGAACCAACCTTTCTGAGCCGAGACCCAGGCCACACGCACTCTCTTTCCTCTCTTTCCATTATGTGGAATTTGTATGGTTTCATCTCCTCTGATTTTCTTTCATTTGTGTGCCTGTGCAAACCCCTGTGTCAGGGCTGTTGCTAGCCTGCAGCCCTGCAGCTGGGAAAGCTTCTTCCCGTCTCTCCCCATCTGAGCCTTGCCACCTCCATCTCCTCACCAGAGAGATGCAGACCTCCTCCCGCTCCCACTTTACACCAGTCTGGCCTCCTGGCTACCTTTGTTCTCAGGAAAATTCTCTTACATGCTGTTCCCTCAACTGAGACTAGAAAGGGGAGACTGGACCAGGTAAGGGACCCCAGGTCCTAGAACCCAGAGCACTCTGGCCCGGTGCAGGGATGAACAGACAGTTAGGGGAGGGCATGAAAGGGCAGATGTGGAATCAACAGATGATTCTGCTTTCTTCAGAGTGTGGAGGGGAAAAGTTTCCACTCTAACACGTCTAGGAAAATGGTCTAGGAGGGGGGGCCCAGAATCTTCCAGTCAATTCTCTGCTGGACTTGAGATTGGGAGGGCTAGTGATTGACCTTTGCCTCTCTGCCACCTGTCATCCCTCAATACACATGGATGTGCCCACACAGATATGTGTGCAAACACACATGCATGAGCACCTAAAATACATTCAAATTGCTGCACATTCAAAAGCCCTGAACCAAACACACATATGCACTCCTCTCACACACATGTACATGCACTTCAAACACATCCATGGAGACTCACACCCATGTAGACTTCAAACACACATATGCATACCCTGAAAACACACAAACAGGTGTGCACAGCCCTCACACATATTCACACACAAACACACACACACACAAACATGTGGTTCAGGTGTGCATACTCTTCCTTCTGCATGACTATCTCTCAGAGAAGTGCCAGCGCCTTTTCTGAAAGGTGAGCCATGTATGCCATCAGCTCCCACTTCCTGCCCTAAGTGGGTAGGGGTTTGAGGTTCTGAATCCTTACTGACTTCTGCACGGAACACATCAGATGCAGCGATGGCACCTGTGGCTCCTTTGTTGCAAAGATGGATAAAGAATGCCTAGCTTCCTCAAGTCTGGAAGGGCAATGGTGAGAGTGGGACAGACTGGCACCTGCCCTGATCTGCCCCAAGAGATGAGAACTCTTTGTATGGGAGTGTTTGGGAGAGGAAATGGGGGCATGGAGATGACGATAAAGTATTGAATCTTCCCTCTGGAAGAGACTAGGAGAGTTAGTCTAGAGATAGGTAATTCTGAGGCTCATCATTTGGGACACCCCTTTGTCCTCACTCAGTGGTCACAGAATGAGTCATGTGAGGGACATTACATGACATGACATGAGGGGTGATTCACTCACACACACACATTCATACTTCCCCATATGCAGCCTTTCACAGACCCTCAGATCTATACACACACACACACACACACACACACACACACACACACACATTTCCACATGCATAGTGCCAACAATACCAATAACTTATGTTAGTGAATCATTGGCTGTTTGCCAAAGTGCTTCCTTCGTCATTATGTCATTTCTATCATCATATTCATTTTGTGATGTAAGTGGGACAGTTAACAGTGGGCCTATCTTATAAAAGAGGAACCCTGGGCTCAGGTAAGGTAAGCAACTTGCCAAGTGTATCAGTCAGGCTAAGCTAATCGCTATAACAAACAGTTCCCAAATCTCAGTGGCTAGCTCACTAACTTTCTCAAACCCTCTTCCAGGAGAATTGGCAGAGGCGCTGGTTGATGCAGTATTTCAGGGACTCAGGCTCCTTCAGTCTGAGGCTGTCCTTGAGGTAGTTAGAGCATCTTGATTTGGCAGATTGATGGGAAAAGCAAGTGAAGATTTCCTGTGAAATTCTTTCATGGGCCAGGCCTGGAGGTGGCCCGCAACATTCTGCTCCATTCCAGAGGCTAGACCACAGTCACGTGGCTGCAGCTAATGACAGGGAGGAAAGGAGAATGAAGACTCAGTGAGCCCCACAGTCTCCACCATGCCCAGAATCACACAGCTAATGTGGTGGAATCAGTTCTTAGAATGAAGTCTACCAATTCCAGTTCTGTGCCTTCCCCTTCCAACTTTTCACCTGGAAGTAGTGAGCTTCACATCAGAGCCCGATTCCAGCTCTGCAAGTCATGGCATTTATAAGAACACAATGATAAAGACAATACTATTTCCCTGTTCACTTATGTACACCACCTCATTTAAGCCTCACTACTACTCCATAAGATATACCCTAGAACCTTGCCCGCTGACGGAGGACAGTGCAGCTCAGGAAGAGCAGGTACTTTTTGGAGGTTGTGAGATAGTGAGCATGTGAGCCAGGCTTTCTGGATCCCCTCTCCCATCGTTCTCACATGCTGCTCTAGTTCCCACCAGACATGGGATTGGAGGTTGGGTGGGTGAAGACTCAGCTTTCTTTAACCTACAGCAGATGTCCCTGACGAAGCGAAGCCTGAGTAAGATGCAGTGCTGTCGGTAGTGGGCAGAGTCTTTGCTACCTCTCTGGGAAGCATCTGGAGAAATGTGAGGGCCTAGCCCTTTGTAGCTTAATTTCATAGACGACTGTACCTGGGGACATTGGCAGCTGTGGGAATGGAGTTCTGGTTCTATAATTTGGAGCAAAGCATCTTGGGTTAGGAGTCAAGATATGTACATGAAAACCCAACCACAGTTAACTGTAACTTTGGGCATCTTACTTAAAGCCTCTGGGGTTTAGTGCCACATCCTTCCCTCCCTTGCAAACTGGATAATCTACCAGGCTGCCTAGCCTCCTAATTGGCTTTCCCAACACCATATAGTTTCTCTTTAAAATTTTATGTATGTATTTATGTATGTATGTATTTATTTATTTCAGAGAGGAAGGGAGAGGGAGAGAGAGATAGAAGCATCTATGATGACAGAGAATCATAGATTGGTTGCCTCTTGCACAAATCCTCTAGGGGTCAAGACTGAAACCCAGGCATGTGCCCTGACCTCCTGGTTCATAGGTCAACACTCAACCACTGAGCCACACCAGCCAGGCCTACATAGTGTCTCTTTAAATCCTTCCTGCACATCTCTGACAAAGTCACCTTCTTAAACACACACACACACAGACACACACACTTCATCATGTCTTTCTTCTGCTCAACACTTCATGACCACCATAAAGTAAAAACTCCTTAGCCAGCTCTCATAGTTCTTAACACTTTGCTGCTGGCTTACCTGTCCAGGTAGCTCACCCTCAACTCCCCTAAATATAGCGAATGCTCCTGCCATAACACCACCTTTTTCCTCCCTGAGGCCCCTTTGCCGGGCCGCCCTCATTACCAGCCTGCTTGTTGCCATTTCGTCACCCATGTAAGCCTCACTCCTGACATCATTGCCTTTGCACTCATGCTGGCTTCCCTCGAATGTGCCCTTGGTGCTATGGTCTTCTGAGACTTGGAGAACTTTTATTACTTTCTTCACCAGCCTCTTCAACAGGGTGAGAGCTAAGTCTCATACAATTTACACCCTTGAAAATAAAAGCACCCAGACAATGATTTACACATGAAAAAATAATCAAAAGATAGCAAGAATTTCCAGTGATATGCAAATGAAAGACTTGGCTTAGGAGTCTTCATTAAAATGGTTTTAATTGTTTTTTTGCCAGTCAGGGTTCCTGAAGCAGTCCCCACAGCCTGGAGGGTGGTGACTCCCTTGGGTTTATCTCTGAGGCTGTATGGATGGGACCTCAAATCAAAGACTTGCAACTCTTTGGGTTGTGTTTTCTTTGTCCCCTGAGAGACCCAAGCCCTGGCCTCCAGCAGGCTTGCCTGTGAGGTGGAAGCAAGCTGGGCACCTGCCTTTGGGGAGCTCTCTTGGCTTTTTGCCCACACTCAGCCCCTCCACACCAGGGCAGACTGTAGGCTGAAGCCAACAAAGGAGGTAATAGATTGGAACCAGGATGCTCAGGTTAAGTGGGCCACCCTGTGGAACTCATCCATAACCCTGCTGGAGCCAGAGAACAATACATTAATTAAAGTGTACGGCCGCTCCCACCCACCATCCATCCTGCCTGTGTCTGCAGGCCCTTCCCCACGGACATGCCAGCCCACTTTCTTTTCTGAAAGAGATTCATTCCTTATCACTGTTTGTCTGTGAGGGATTTGCTAGGGAGGGAATTCGATTCTGAAAGGGATGGGCTAAGAGGCAGAGCCCAATCTGCTGGCAGTTGATGAATGGGCGTGTTTGGGGATGTTTCCAATAAGAGGATTAGGCAAGCCCACCTGGTTGGACAGGAGAAGGGGTGACCAGAATTTCAGGAAAGGTGTCCCAACAAGTGGTCATTTGAGGGGGTGGGGGAGTATTGTTAGCCTTGGATCCAGCTCGCTTTGAGCCACAGTGAAGGGGAAAGGAGATCAGGAATAGGTGAGCAGGCTCCCATGTGCTTGCTGGGTGAGTGGATGGCTCTGTGGCAGCCAGAGGGTGTGGGCACCATCATCAGACACTTGCTGCCAATGAGCAGCGAGATCGAGGAGCCTAAGAGGCCAGGAAGGGTTTGGTTTCCACCCAGAGCTTCCTGGGAAGAAGGGGATGCATGCTTCATTTTTTCTGGATTCTGCTTTTTGTGTCTCATGTGGAAAGTTGGAGAAACTGGGAGAAGGCCAACTGACCTCACTACAGTATTGCCCAGGGAGGTAAGAAGTTGCAGGTCTGGGATGGCAGCCCCTGGGCAAAGCTCCAAAGAGAGCGAGAAGGGTGCAGTGGCTGCAGTCAGCCCCTCACAGGTTCCTCACATGAAAGGGACAGGAAACTCCTCTGGGGCTCCTGCTCCCAGGTGAGGAGGAGGCGAGGTAGGGAGTGAGCCCTGAAAAGTCACATTGGTGTGTGCCATGGTGTTTGAAGTGTGCCTCAGGCCACAGCACCTAACACATGGACCTTTTCAGAAACACGGAGTCTTGGGCAGCACCCCAGAGCTGCTGAACCCAAATGAACATTTTAACAGTTTTCCACATGCTCAATCAGAGGAGGAGGTCCACACAGGTCTAGTGCCTCATTCTCAGGACTGTGTGTGTTTCAGGGTGGGGACACTCCCTGAGTGATTGGAACCTGGCACATCCCATAGCCCCTCACACATTAGTTTACTCATCCTATATAATAAAAGCAGAATAGCAAATCAACTGAATAGTCAAACAGTGGAACGACTATCCAGATAACCATCCGGGACCAGGCTATGACACCCACTGGCGCCAGGCCTGCCAAGGCAGGTGCAATGCGATTGGTTGGGGGCCAGGCTATCGCCCTATAATGGCCCTGCAGAGGGAGGTCCAGGCCACTGGTCATCAGGGCAATCAATCAGGGGCTCCATGATTGCCCCAAGAAGGGTGGCCCAGGACACCCACCAGCAGGTTGCGGTGGGCGGGGGCGGGGGCGGGCCCTCCTTCTGTGAGAAAAGCCCAGGTCCCAGGTGCTGGTAGTTGGGACCTGGGCTAGGTTCCAGGTGCTTGCAGGAATTTCTTACATCAGACCTCTAGTTTTTAGTATGAAAGATTGAACCAGATCAGTAATTTTTTAAAACTTGAGCCACCATCAGAGTCACCTGAAATAAAAGGCAGGCTCCAAATTGCTGCTCCCATGGTTTCTGTGTGGGGCCTACAGTTGGCATGCTAATGGGCCCGGTGCTGCGGCTGCTGCTGCTGCTGGCCTGACTTCTCAGGGTCACCTCTGATGCAGACAGTCTGGGACTTTCCCTCCCTGTGGACTGCTCTTCCTCGATCAAGTGGCCTGGGCCTGTCCTCTGGCTCTAGGCTGCCCTGCTCCAGGCAGTGAGCATCGATGCCTGGAACCCACAGGACAGATGAGCCTCATCTTGTAAAATGCATGAGAGGCAATAGAGGCAAAGTGTTACTCAGGAGATTTAAGAAGAGTCCCAGGAAGCACGGCAATAAAACCTGGGAATAACTATCCATTTCCTACAACAGAATGCCTCATTTCTGAGTCCATAAGCGCTCCTCATCTAGGTCCCAGGCCCATTTGTTTTGTAAGCATGTGCAATTATTAGCACCATAAAGTCACTCTCTCTACCTAATGCAATTATTGGAGCCAAAATGATATCAGGTGGAGGTGCAGCAGGGAGGAGGCAGCTTGCTCACTGCCCATGCAGATTATTTCTTTAAGAAAAGTAGTCACATGAGGAGACAGGTTTCTTTATGGTGATATTATACTTGCCATGGAGGTGTTGGGGACAGCTTTGCAAATGCGACTGAGCTGGCTCATGACAAACAGCAGTTTCTTGCGAGTCTGTGGACATAGGCTCTGTGGGGAACTAGGAATTGGGGTCAGGTTCTCTGGAGGCCCACGGCCTGGCCTCCACCCAGAGGCACTCCCAAGTCAGTAGTGTCTTTCCTTCCTTTTGTTCTTCCTCCCATGGGAAAAAAGCATTTGCAAAGCTACACTGAGATATTTGCCAACTGGGGATCCGTGGTTCCGATTGTCTCCCTGCAGTGCCTGAGGGATCCACTTAGTTACCTGCTAAATGAACACGTCAATGGATAAAGGGCTGGGTGGATGGACCAGGTGCAGGCGGTGACAGTTACTGTTATCAGAGGGGAGGAGTGCATGATCCTTCTTCCCTGAGTACTGTTTGTAAGAGGTTCGGGGAAGAATGAGGACCAGGGAGCCCTTACAGGCAGGATTTTCAAACACAGCCTGGGCAACCTTTACTTATGAATCTGCATTAGTTAGGCAGAAGGGATTGGGGCAGGTCATGAGGAGAGTGTTTACTGAGCATGTACTGTGTGCCCAACTCTACTCATATGATCTCATTCATTCCACTCACCAACTCCATGAGATAAATGCTCTTAATCCCTCATTTAGAGAGAAAGCAAGCTCAGCGAGTCTTGCACCAGCCCATGCCACCCAGCTAATTAGAGAAGGCGCTGGGATCCAAACTAGGGCTGTCTGCTCTGAAGCTCATCTGCCTTCCATAGCAACATGGGAGACCACACCAAGCCTCACATTCTCCTAGGGTGTTGGAGCTGATTTGACGTGTTTGACTTGCGGGAGCTTGGCTGCTGCCCCACTGGCTGAGAACTGCTCTATCTTGTGGATCATCGTTAAGAATTCAAAGCTCTTTTAAGAGGGCCTGTATGGGAAGCCACTGTTTTTAAGGCACTTCTCTGTTGGTCCAAATTTGTTTGTTAAGCTGCCCTGACATCTACTCATCTGCCGATCTGCTTGCCTGCCAGGATTTAAAAGCGATGTGACAGTTCAAGGATTTCATTCTGTGATCTGGAAGTCCGGGATGCTGTGGCTCTTCATGCCTCCCCCATCCTGGGGGCAGCTCTACAGCCATCATGGCGACCATGCTCAGGGCTGGTGGAGAAGCGGTCTAGCAACGGCTCCTGGGGCTGCACTGAGGAACCCCAAAGGTTCTGGGGGTGCAGACTGGAGAGAACCGAGGGGCCTTCTGTGTGCTGTGTCTCCCTCTCCCAGCTCTCCCGGCAGGCCCCAGTTTGCATGGCAAGTATCTGGTTCATTCCCACCTGTGTGCCTCCAGGCCTTGTTTCATCTTGTTTTGCAACTGCACAGCAGGGACTCCTTCCCGGGTGCTGGGGCAGCTCGCCACGAAGCGGGCAGGAGACAACTTGTCTGATGGTGCCAGGCTACTACCTTCCCTCTCTGAAGTCTAATCCCTTCCTTTTGCCTCTGCTTGCCTTTAAGTTCCTTCCAATCTAGTTTATTCTATGTCAAATGGGCCCCAGCTAGACACGGCACCAACCAATCCACTGGACGGCATCTGCTTCTGCTGATGAATACCTGGTCTTTGTCCTACCCTTTAGCGGGCAAAGGTGCCCCCTCCTGGGAGCCAGGAGGTTCAAGCAGGGAACTGGGCACTGGCAGGGAGCCTTCTCCTGGGCACCAGTCTTACTCTGTCCTCATGCATTTTTCTCACAGAGTCACCATTGCCTTATTAAAATTGATTCTTTCTTGCAAAGCAAAACAAAGTCTCTTGGAGTCTACCACTAAATGTGGTGGGAGTTTGGAACTCCAGGGGCCCAGAGCTCTACCTATAAGAAGGAAGGATTTGGGGGTCTGAGAATTGACTCCCCCTCCAGGCTGGGGGCAGTGTCAGCCAAGAGGCTGCATGGAGGGCAAACCTGCCTCAGGCCTGGGTTTACCTGTCCAGCGCAGTGCATTTGTCCCCTAGGACTGCCTGGACCAAGTGCCCAGACCAGTTGGCTTAAACAGCAGACTCTGTCTCACAGCTCTGTGGCTGGAAGTCTGAGATCCAGGTGTCGGCAGGGTTGTCCCCTGTGGGGCCTGCATGGGAAGGACCAGGTCCAGGCCTCTCTCCATGGCTGGTAGATGGCTGTCTTCTCTCTGTGCCTCTGCACACATGGCCATTCTTTGTGTGCATCTGTGTCCAGATTCCCTGTTTATAAGGACACTGTTGTCAATCAGTTCAGGCTGCCCCAATGGAACTCAATTGACTACACAGTGAGACAATGGTGCTGACTTGTCTCACAGCCCTGGAGGCTGAAGGACAAGGCCTGATGGGGCTTGGTCTCTGGCAAGTACTCTCTTCCTGGCTTGCAGATGGTGTTCTCACCCTGTGGAGAGAGCTCTGGTATAAAATGTCACCAGTCTGTCACATGAGGTTACCTTTATTATCCCCTCTTAGGCCCTATCACCACTCTAGTCAAATTAGAGGTTAGAGCTTCGACCTATGAATTTAGGGGTGGCGGAGCAGGGCGCGACAATTCATTCCATAGCACCAGTCATGTTGGGTGAGGGCCCACCCTAAGGAACTCACTTCCACCTAATCACCTCTATAAAGACCTTATCACCAAGTGCATTCTGAAGTGGTGGAGGTTAGAACCTGAACATCTGAACTTCCAGGGAGAAAATTCCACCGGGCGGCCCAGACTCCACTGCTCACTCTGTTCTGACTGAAGCCACTGTAAGAGAGGCGATGACTCCTTAAGAACGGTCCCTTCTGGGACCATCACCTTGTTTTCTGGGTTTCCAGGGATGAGAATAGTCTCCTCAGCAGCTCCCTTTTCTGAGGCCGACACCCCAGGCTCTGCTCGGCGCCACCATCTTGTGAGGTTCCAGCTCTACACATAGCTGCCAGGTCCCCTGCCCTCAGCATGCCCACGAGGGCCACTGCCCCAAGGACAATTTGCCTCTTAGTTGGCAGGAGTCAGGAGGAGAGCGAGAGGGAGCACTTCGAAGAGGACTTGGGGAGGGGGAGCGTGGACGGTTGGAGAAGTGGGGGGGATAGAGAAAGAGGGCAAGAATGGAGTAGAGAAGGAATTAGAGTCTCTTTCCTTCCAGACTTGTTGTCACAGACCTGCAGAAACCCTTTTACCACACATTTCTCTCATAATAGGGTTATTTCAAAAACATTTCAAACAAGAGAAATGCTAGTTTCTTTTAAATCTTTATTTAAAGTGCACAAAGGTCAGAATTTTATTTTCTAGATTAGGTAGTCCTTTATCATTCTCCCATGATTTCCTTCTGGAGGTGAGAAGGCAGAGGTGGGGGTCATTTCCACTCCCACCAACTGTGGTTGTCCACAAACTCCCGCCTCATTGGCACACAGAGGACCCAGGTCTCCCCAGGGCTTCTTCCCCGCTGCCCCACCCACGCATCCCTCAGGCTCGTGGTGGGAGGAGATCGTGGGCCTGGGAGTCAGAGGAACCCACTTGCTGGCCACGTGATCTCTGTGAGTAGGTGGCAGTGTGGACCTGAAGGAGGAGGTTATGAGAAATGGGTTTCACGTGACTCCTTTCACTTTGATGGGCCGGCCTGCCCACATCCGGGAGGATGCCACAGGCAGGCCGCCCTCCCCATCTGTCTTCAAACCATAGACTGAGAGTCTCTGGAAAGCTTAGAACTCATCTCCTCCTGGGTGTGTGGGTGCTGGCTAGCACCCAGCTTGCATATGTGCAGGCGGGAGAGGCGGAGAAGGGGGTGGTGGAGATACTCCCTTCTCCCTCCCATCCTGCGGCTGGGCAGCTCTGGGTGTTAGAACATCTTATCCAATGTTGAGTGTTAGTCAGAGTTCAGAGAAACAGAACCTATCAGATATTTATGTAGATGCAAACATTATATGTTCACTCTCTCTGTGTGTGCGTACATTCATAGATATATAGAAAGAGCTTTAGTAAGAGGAACTGGCTTCTAAGATTATGGAGGCTTTCAAGTCCTAGAGCTGCAGGAGGGGTGGAAGTTCAGATGTTCAGGTCCTAAAGCGAATGGCTTGGTCCCAACCTGATCTGAAAGCCTGAGAACCAGGGGTGCCAATGTGTAGTTCCTGTCTGAAGGTGGTGGGCTCCAGATCCAAGAAATGTTGCTGTTTTGGTCTGAGTCTGAAGGCAGGTAAAAGCCCACTTCCCAGTGCCAAGGAAGTCTCGCTTACTCTGGGGAGGGTCATCAGCCTTGTTGTTTCATTCAGGCCTTCACCTGATTGGATGAGGCCCACCCGCCCTGGGGAGCGCAGTCTGTCTTACAGTCTCACCATTCAAATGCTAATATCATGCAGAACACTTATAGACTCACTCAGAAGAATGTTTGACCCAATGTGCTGGCAGCCCATGGGCCAGTCAAGTTGACACATGCAATTAATTGTTACACTTTCTTCCTCATTTTCCAATTAGCCTGGTTCTCCTTATCTGCTCTAACAGAGGAAGCAGCCCCAAACTGAGTTCAGAGGCCCAGCCCATTCAGCTGCTCCTGGAAGATGCCTGGGCATCCTACCGGGTTGCCAGCAGGTGGCATCTCCACAGTACAGAGGCCAGCTCCCTGCCTCAGCTGAGCCAGAGGGAGCCTCCACCACGCATGTGCTGGGCAAGGCATTATCGCTGTGGCCAGAAAGGGCAGTGCTGCTGGCCTATGTTGGGATCTATCTCGGAGAAAATGGCTGGCTCTCAGGCTAAGCAAGCCCACTTCCTGGTCCCTCCCCTCTGGATTCCTTTCTGCTTTGGGTTGAATTATGGGAAGCGATGGTAGGGCCAATAGGAACCATATCTTGGGACCAATCTGTTGTATTTTAATTTATTTTTTGAGAAAGAAAATAAGGAAGTTCATTCCATCTTTGTTTCCCAGCCTTACCAGTGGCCTCAGAGGGAGGAAAGGGGGCCCGCTACTTAAATACCAAAAGCTCTCCATGTGTCACATCCTTGAAGCTGCGTGAAACTCACCATGGGTTGATCTATCTCATCTCTATTTTAATACATGGGAATGGTGCATAGAGTCAGCCTCACCAGCTCTGAGAGCAGAGCTGCTGAGGGCAGGGGGCAGCATCTGTTCCCACCCTGGTGTGTTTCAAAGGCTCCTCATTCCAGTGCTTGGTGGGATGCCGGGCCTGTGCCTTGGGTTTGAGGACAATGGTCAGATGTAACAGAGTTGAAACCACAGCAGTAGCTCTCCCAGGTGTGCAGGAGGCTCGGTGGTCAGGAGAACGGAGTCCCGAGGGTCAGCACTGCTCGCTGAGTCCTCTTCATGGACAGTGAACGAGGCTGGGGGACATGACTTCTAGAGGCCTCCTTCTCCAGCTGTGGGGTCCTAGGGAAGAAAGCCTCTCGAGTGATGGGGAGGAATCCCAGAGCAGAGGCTTGAGGCCCCTTCATTTTGGTGGCACTTTCCCTCCACATTGAAGCAGCCTGCAGCCTGCTGCTCTGGGGAACAGGCGGCCAGCGCCCAGGGTGCCTCAGGGCTGCAGTCACCCTGTCCCCTTCTGTGAGAGACAGGGGTGCTTGCTGGGAAGGCAGTGTTGGAGGAGCCTATGGAGGACCCAAAAGCACAGCCTGCCCCCTGGGTCTGGGAGGGTCAGTCTGTGCTCACCAGAGACTCAGAGGGGAAAGCAAATACAGTAAGGGGATTTTCAGATGGTCGTTGTGTGCCTTCTCCTTTGTTCTCCCTTGTAGGGAGAGGCAGCTGCTGTGGGCCCTAAATCCTGGCTGGAGGAGCCAGGCAGCAGCAGAGGAGGGGAGGCTTATGGGCAGCAGGAAGCCTGAGCCACGTTAAGCTGAGAAGGCAGGGTTGGCAGCTGCCTGGTAAGCCTGCCCCTCCAGAGAGAATGTGAGCTGACCTGTCAAGACTTCCTTGCTTCTTAGCAATGGGCTCTTTAACAGAGATGGATGTGAACTTGGAGAATCTTGGGGCTGAGAGGCCTGTTCATTCACCCTGATACTCTTTGAATGGTACCCCCAGAACAGCCCATTTTTTCTGCACAACTTCTGCCCCGGGAGTCTGTCTCCTAGTGCTTCCGTTCATCCTTCCAGGGTTCCTGAGCCTTGGATGGGGCTGTCTCCTCTTGCTGTATGTGTGCTTGTCCTCTGACCTCTGACCTCTGACCTCTGGGTGCATGTCTCTTGGAGAACCATCTCACTCCAGTGGGAATGGAGCAGGCTCTAGAATTGCTCCCGGGACAGTGGTCCATCTCCTCAGCGGGAATGGAAGCTGCCTTTAGCAGGGACCAGACAGGCTCTACCTTTTATGTCCCACAGTCACTGGCAGAGGGCTGAGCATGGGTTGGGGGGAGGGATGGAGGGGGGGCAGAAAGAAGGGATGGGGAGGGAGGGACAAGATTTTCTTTTTTAAGACTGAATACAACTCCATTCTGCATCTATTTGTAGATAAATCATATATATATATATATGTGTGTGTGTGTGTGTGTGTGTAATGCACAAGAGTTGCCCCGTATTCTCTGTCTCCACCCTGGATAGGGTCTTGGAGGACAAGAGTGGCTCCTGGCTAGGAGGGACCCTGCTATGGGGAGCAGCTGCAGGCTCTGGCCTCAGCTCCTGGTTCCAGGCTTTGGAGTTCCAAGCCAAGCAGTCTTGGCCATGTCACTCACAACAGCTCAGTTTCCTCTCCGTAGAAGAGGAATCTGAATAGCTTCTTCATGAAGGCTTGTTGTGAAGATTAAATCAGATTAGGGAACTGAACTGCCTCTGTGCACAGGTTTCCTTAGGCACCAGGGTCCCTCCCCTGGGTTGGCCCACAGGAGACCATGATGCCAGCACTAACTGTGCTGTTATTATTATTTGACTAATTTCTACTGTGTGCTGACCACTGAACAAGTTTTCCTATATGGTGCCTCAGTATATAGCTTATGAGGTGGGCAGTTTACCAGAGAAAATCTTAAGTGACTTGAAATCTAGGATTTGAATCCAGATCCCTAATGGCTTTTGAGCCCAAATACACTCTACTGCATCAAGCTGCTTCTCATTAAAGGGAAATTACAGCCAACAGAAGGGGGTGGTTAATGAGTTGCTGTTGCAGGGTGTGGAACTCAAAGACCAGAGAGACACTGAATCTTGTGATTCTATCACTTTCCCGTATAATAGGGCAAAGCAAATACTCAAGGCTCATTTTTCTCTTGGTTTTTAAAATCTTCTCTTCCCCTAAGTGTCTCATTTGCAGTCAGATTTGAGTCTGCTAGCCAGGTGCTGCTTCTCTGCCAAGAAACCAGCATCGTTGCATGAAAGATGTCTGTTTCTGGGTCTGGGTGGGGATGGGGAGAGGCGAGGGGCATCTTTTCAGCAGTCAGAGCAAGGCCAGGAAGATGTGGCTCTGAGCAGCCGCCCATCCATCATTCCACCATTCAGCAAACTTGACTGAACATTTGCAGGTGCCAGGAACCATGCTGAGCCCTCAGGGCTGGAAAAACCAAGGCTCTCCTCTCCAGGAGCTTGTGGATTGGTCAGGAAGATGGGGTTTGAGGCAGATGGACACTCCTCCTGCTCATGGATGGGCAGGGAGGGTGGTTCTGCCCAGAGGATACAGGGGAGGAGTGGCACACCTGGGTCCCTCTCTGGAATTCTCTACCCCAGCCTTCCCCTCAGGCCTGCTTCTCAGTTTAAGTCAAATAACTTTGGTCCCCAGTTGCCTCCTTCCTACCACGTTCCAACTCAATCATTCTTTGAAATTTGAAGCTGTAGCTAAAATGCCTTTGCCCTGTAACAGGATTTCCACAGTCTCCACGGCAGCGGCTAGCGTGGCTCATCACCTGCTGTTGTAATCTGCACCGCTAAGCCCCAGGCTCCAGGCAGCAAGCACACTCGTCTTGCTGATTCCAGCTCATGCTTCCTGGCATCAGAGCCCAGCGCATTTCAGGAGGGGGGCTAATCCTTCCCCGCCAGTGGGCACACAGACATTTCAAAGGCAACACACCGGTAGCAGGGCTGCAGCTCCTCCTGGGAGGGGCTGTGAGAACCCAGGCACCTTACACCTGAAGAGATCCAGGAATGTGCATGGTCACTGTAAAACACTTCCTAAGAGCGGTGGGCAGGGGAGCTGAAGTGGCCAATTTTTCTAAAGGTCTTGTTTCAAGGACTGGCCTGCTTTGGGATAGTTGACTCTGTTAAAAGGATGGGGATTTGTGAGCAAGAGTGAGTGTGTGTGCATTCATCCATCATGCCTGATTAAATATCTAGAACCTTTTCTAAATTCGTTATAATCATTGGTAATGTTTTTCCCTCTACTGCCATCTTAACATGCTATCTTCTGAGGACCAGAGCCCAGATACCTAGAAGGAGCATCAGACATGTAGGAGGATATTAAGTGCTGGGTGAGTGAGTGAGACCAGCATGTCTTCTCGGCTGTGTTCCAGGCACGGTACTATGTGCTAAACGCATGGGGGATGAGGTCATTTGTGGAAAGCAAACTAGATGCAGGAAACACTGTACACTCCTTGGAGGCAGGGGCCATGCAGACACAGAGGCATCTGTCCATTCCACAATGCTACTGAACCAGGTGTATACTCTGGATGTTGAGCATATCACAGTGATACATGTAGACAAACATTCCTGACCCTGTTCTAGTGGAAGGGACTGGACAATGAAGAGGTTTGAGCTTCATCTAAGAAATGCCTTTCTGACAACTAGAACTGTCCGCGATGTAATGCGTTGTCCTGTTAGGTGGCACCTGCCAAGGCGTTGGGAACGTGTGAGCAGGCACTCCATGGGCAGGCCCTGCAGATACAGATGAGGTTGCAGCAGCTCTTGTCCCATATCCTCTTACCCATCTCTTTGGTGCATGCTGGCCAACTTCCAGCCGCTGGAACTGCATTTCTTTGCCAGACAGTTTTCTCTGCCTCCCCCTCTCCCTCACCCCAGTGGATTTGCTGCCCACTAATCAAGCTGAATGTGCCAAGGAATGAATAGCCTCTGGGAGCAGTCTTTTCTGTCACCTAGCCAGAGAGAGACCAGGGCCTGGGCCTGAGCAGGCAGCTGAGGGGATCATCGCCTACTCCCCACTAGGCCTGGGCAACCCAGGGCCCAGGTGCTGCAGCTTAACCCATATTTCTGGTGGAAAGGGGAAAGCCCAGGTAGTTCAGCAGAGAGACCTGCAACAAGCCGCCCGGATCCTCTTTGTTGAAGAACTTGGGAAGGAGTCAGCAGAGGAAGGTTGCAGTCAGTCCCTTTGGAGAGGGTGGAGATAGCTTGGACTGCAGAAAGCTTCCTGCCTAGGGTTGTCCCTGCCCCAGGGGAGCCCACACCCCATGACAGACAGCTGCCACAATGGGAGGGGCTGGCCATCTGATTGGATTTGTGACAGTCCTAAGGGCCATTCCAGCTCCAGCCTCCTTGCTCACGGGGAGGACCCAGAGGCCTCTATTTTCTGTGTGAGAGCTGGACTCCTCCCACTGCTCACACCTACTTTCTAGCCCTTTCTCCACTGGTGTGGACCTCTTGGGTACTCCTTAATAAGCACCTGCCTATTATGGTTAACCCATTTGTGAGGCTGCTCCCCAAAGAACCCACCTACAACAATAAACCAGCACCCTGGTGCTCACCTGAGTGTCTGGAATTGGTCTGCTAAACTCTGTTCTTCCCAATGTGGCATTTCTCTAGCAAGTCTTCCTGCATCAAGGAGTGAACTTCAAGCCAAGCCCAGCTCCTTCCCCACTGGTCTTCATCTCAGCTTCTCTAGGAAGAGATGGATGTGAACAGGCTGGTGGGAGTGGGGCACCTGCTTCCCTAACCGCCGTGCCCCTCCCCCAAGCAGACCCTGACTGTGCTGCATGTTGATGTCTCAGGCACTCTGCACCCACACAAACCTGGTCAGGGGGCCTCCAAGAAAATGGGACTATCCTGGGCCCCAAAGCAGCACCTGTGGATGTGAGGTACTTGCCCGCAGCGGGAACTGTGATGGGAGCTCGCTTTATTAGGCCCCATTATAAATGGATGATTTGCCATCTCTAAAGATAAATGGGAAACTTAATGCAGAGGTATCCTTTCTAGGGAAACTGAAGAATTATGGATGTTAGCTTTGTAGCTTTATGAAAGTACTTTCATATAGAAACTGAAATGACCAAGATTAGATTGAATTAGTATGTACTGTTATGAGCTTTTTCTCCCCCTATCCATCTTAATTTTTTTAAAAAAGGGAAAAGATTTATCTTCTGCATGGGCATTTCATAAAAATGCAAATATCAAGTTTGGGTTTGGTAATTAGCAGGGTTGCCTCCTGGTGCTAACGAGGCAGCTGCCCAGTGGAAATTGTCTGTGGTGGTGGAAGAAGGCACCCTCTGCTGGCTTCCTTCCCGTAGCATCTACTCCCTCCCACATCTGCCTTCCCCTTGCAGCCAGGTGCCCCCTCACCTGCCTCTCTGGAGCACAGATGGATTAGTGAGACCTTCACTACAGCAGATAGGTTCCTACCGTTCCCCAACCCCCCACCATGGAATGGGGTGACCCATCCCACACAGACCCTACTCTCCATCAGTGTTCCTTAGCCTGGTCTTTAGACCCAGGTCCCAGCTGGACAAGCAAGGCTTTCTGCCAGCAAACCAATCTATGCCATAAACAACCTCTGAGCGCTTGTGTTACCAAGCACAGCTCCAGGCACTCGGAGGCCCGGCCCTGGAGGGGCTCGGTCTAATAAGGGGAGAAATGGGGATATAGATTCCTTCCAACCAGGGAAACTGTCTGTGATGGTGGGAATGTTCCTTGTGCTGTCCAGTGTGGTAGCCTTTAGCCTGGTGTTGTCCCAATGAAATAATTAAGAACAGGGTTCCGGCCCAGCTGGTGTTGTTCAGTGGTTGAGCATTGACCTATGAAACAGGAGGTCATGGTTTGATTCCTGGTCAGGGCACATGCCCCAGTAGGGGCAATGCAGGAGGCAGCCGATTAATGATTCTCTCAACATTGATGTTTTTCTCTCTCCCTCATTTTCTCTCTGGAATCAATAAAAATAATTTTTAAAAAAGAACAGCATTCTTTAGGGGAATTCCATGCTTAGTTCTTCAACCAGCCAATCCATGGGATCTCAGGCCAATGGTTCTGTGATATAAGCCCCAATTTCTTCTGCTGTAGAATGGACTTATTGCAACCTGCTCTGTCTCTCAAATATGAGAGTCAGGAGCCTCGTGTTCATCTGGTCCCATCTGTTCCTTCAATGGCGGTGGGGAGCCTGGCCATACCTGATGGGCCTCGTGGCAGGGATGGGCAGAATGAGGCCCTACCTCTCATTCCCCGGGTTTGAGCCCAGCAGGTAGCTGCTAGGGGTGTTGTGTGATTGGAAATGAAAAAAGAAAGGAAGGTCTTTAGAAACTCAAAACTGTGTATAAAATCGTGAGCTTTCTGGAGCCACAGTGGCTGGCCCAAGGTCATCCCAGTGGTCAGCCGCAAAGTCTGAATTGAAAGTCAGGATGGCCAACTCATCTAATCATTCAATCAATAGATTTAAACACCCAGGATATGCTGCTACATCAAGGAGTTTTCCTTTGAGTGTTGAAGGCTGACTGCATCTGAAGCTCAGAAGACTCGGGTGGAAGAGCCCTCACCCACAGACATGCTGCTCTGGGCTGGCACACACCCCAGTCAGCGCCTCTCCCAAATATCAGGCAGAAAAAGCAACTCCACGGGTCAAGCTGGGGAGGAGGAGACGCCATGATGTGTGTGCCAGGAGGTAAGTGGGGCCCCTGCTCAATGCCCAGGATCCCCATCAGTAAGTGGGTGTCCCAGCAGGGCTTCTGATGCTGGCTTTGAACCGAGGAACTTTGCAGAAATGAAGAATGAAATAAATGTTGAAGAACACTCTCAACGGCCTCCAAGGTGTGTGGGCACAGAAGCAGACTTTGAATGAGGCCTCCAGTACTGGATTGGAAGGTGAAAGGGGCCAGGAGCCATCAGCCTCAGGTGGAGTCATTTAAAATGTAAAACAGAAAAAAATAAAACAGATTAAACAGATCCCGGGTGCTCTCTCCCTGAGGCGCTGGGCTGTGTCCAGTGAAAGGACATGGGCCACCACTGTTCACCAGACAGCTCTGGACTCAGGCCTGGGGTCTCCCTCAGTGCCCACATGACCTTGGGGCCTCAGAAGCTCTGCCCAAGGTCCACAGCCATGAACCATCTCACTGCAGGCTTTGCCCCATGTCCTGGCGGGTGGCCCATGCTGGTGAGGGGTCTGCTTCCAGTACTTTTCAAACTTGCCTCTGGCTTGCTACATGGGAAGGGGAGATGGTGCAGTGCTGGCTTCTCAGTCTCCTGGCGAAAGCAGGAGCAGAGCAGGAAGAACCCTAGGGACACTGCAGTGGCTGGCCCAAGGTCATCCCAGTGGTCAGCCGCAAAGTCTGAATTGAAAGTCAGGATGGCCAACTCATCTAATCATTCAATCAATAGATTTAAACACCCAGGATATGCTGCTACATCAAGGAGTTTTCCTTTGAGTGGGGGAAAACGAATATGTAATCCTAGATTTTACAAGTGTTATGAAGGAAAATAACAGGGCGACATGAGAGAGAGAAGGAGGGTGGGGCTGCTCTCTGGATGGGATGGGCTTATCTGAGCACGTGATATATAAACTCCTATCTGCAGGATGGGGGGTGGGTAGCAAAGATGGGGAGCATGTTTCAGGTGGCAGCAACAGGTGAGGAGAATGGGGTAGTGCACTTCCTTCAGGTGCCATGTCTTTCCTTCCCAGGGGCTGTCTTGTCTGGCCCTGGCTGCAGGGACCAGACTGCAGGTCAGCATGCTTCCTCCCCGCAGCGAATGTGATGGGCCAGCTCTGGAGATGGACCTCCCAGGTGTTCATTTCAGGTGGTGTAACAAGTTAATTAACATCATGCACCCTCACAGGCCATCAGGTACCACCTCACGCTGGGATAAGGCACAAGCACCACTCTGTACCCGCCTGGGATGCCACAGATACTCAGTCTATCTGGTTATAATCATTGTTTATAAGGTCAGGTCTCCTCCATTGATGCTAGTTAACTTTCTTGCCCTGAAATAAACTCCTTGACCTTCTCCCATAAACTGCTGACCTGCTGTCCTCCCATCTTTTAAGAGCAGACAATATATGGACATTAGCTTCCCACTTGGTTCTGGCCTAAGTGTGGACTGCAGCCAAGTCACTTTTGCTCCCCAAATCTGTTTCCTCATCTGCCAGTCAATTGGCTTGTTCTGAACCTGAACTTCCAGCAGGTGTGCTGCAGCCACATGAGCCTCAGGTGCTGTGTATGTGGGGACAGAATCTTTCTGGCCTGGAGATGCCTCAGTGAGTGGAGCAGCCTGGACAGACGTCACTAAGCTGGAGGGGCGGTGTTGCTGGCTCCAGTGTGCAGAACATGTTACCACGTCTGTGAGTGCCATGCTGTAAAGAAAGTTAAGATGTTCCATAAGCCATTCCTGAGGTCTCTGGTGAGGCAGCATCGCTAATATTCTGTGGATCATCTCTTAGCTTCAGACTGTACTCTTCCAAGTTGTGTACTCCGCCCATCCACAGCGTACACTGACATTTCTCCGTCATGGGCTTCTTGGCACTTAGGAGCTTCCTTAGCCTGAAATTAATTAATTTGTACTTCTTAATACGTGGCCATTGGGTTGTTTCCTATAACAGCTCCTGCTAATGCTGCTGCAGCTGCTAATGCTGCTGCAGCTGCCACCAAACTAGCAAGGAGTTTATTTCAGGGCAAGAAAGTTAACACAGTGCCAGCCCCCTTCGAGGCTGCGCTGCTCCCTCTCACGACAGTGCTCAGGGCTGTGCCGGCACCTCAGTGCGTGCAGATGGGACCAGGGGTGACAGGGCCTGAAACAGTACCCATGCTGTAGGAAGCTGAGTGCCTGGCCTGGGGAAGAGGCACAGTGTTCACCGCTTTCTCTCCATCTCCCAGGGATCAGGACCATGCTCAATAGTAAGAGTGTAATGATTGTTGCTCCCCGTCCCCCCCCCCCAGGTCCTTCGGTGTAAATAGAAGGTGAAGGTGTGGGTGACTCTGGATTTCCCTGGTGTGGGGTGAGCATGTGAAACCTCCCTGACCCCATGGCCCAGCAGAGCAAGCCCAGGTTCTGACCTCTGTGTTGTAGGGTGAGAAGACCCTTCTGGGGAAGTCGGGATCTGGAGAGTTCTAGGAGCCCATCCCTGAACCAGCTGCCAGGCCATGAGAATGGGCCCAGGCATCCTGCAGCTTTGCAGAGCCTCCAGGCCTTTCAGGAGAGGGGAAATAGAGTCAGGGATTGGCATCTGGGTTATTGAACCCAGTAACCTGGAGTGCAATTCACTTAGCCACACAGTGCTCTTCGGTGGCCCTGGCCTCCAGCCTCCAACTTAGTACCTCATGTAACAGCCCTGTTACTGCACCCGCAACCCTCCTCTCCCCTCCTCCTGGGGGTCACTGTCCTCCCAGGTCCTGGCCTGGCCTCCCTGTGTAGGCTGCCACTCCAGGACCTGTGAAGGGTTTACATTTGGACCCTTAGTGATTTCTCCACACATGGCCCTGGGCAGCCCCCCATCACACTCATCTTTCATCTGAACACCCCAAACCACACACATAGATGCTTTGTGGTTAAGGTCAGACAATCCTGGAGCATGTATCCTTGGAAAGTTTGCCAATATTCACTTACTATATACCAAGTGTTATTCTAGGCATGAGGTGGAATAGTGAACATATGGTGCTAAAAGACATGGGGTGCTACAGTGTGTGGAATGGGACAGGCAGCTGCAGGCTTGGAAGGTGCTCAGGTAAGCCCTCTTCAAGTTGAAACCTGAATAATGAACGTTCTGGAGGAAGAACATTCTACTGAGGCCTAGGAATAGCTAGTGCAAAGCCCTGCAGCACAAAGAAGGCTGACCCGCTTCTGGTTTACAGCTTGCTGCTCTCTGTGGGTGCATCGCAGAGGTTGAGCATGTGGTAGGGAGATGTCAGAAGGCCATTGCCAAGGGCCAAGCCAACACTGAAGGTGCTAGGTTACATTAGCAACCTGTACCTCAGGCTCCTCACTTGCAAATGAAGATGACAACAGTAACTCCCTCGCAGCATTGCTGTGAAGTCTAAATGAGAAAATATTGGCATGCAATACATGGTAGCTATGAGCATTGATAAAGGATAATAAATAATCACAAGCACTGGCAGGGGCCGAGGCTCACATAGCTGGGCCCCTGCGGGAGAACTGAGCCTTTAACTAAGTGGACTTTTCCACTCAGTAGGCCCAGGGGTGCTCCCAGTGAGTGCAGAGCAGATCCCTGGAGGCCTCCTGGTTCAGCATCCTGGGCTTCTGAGTGCGGGGAGGGAGGACCATGACTTCTCTGTGTTGTCAGAGCAAGTGGGCCAGGCGTGAGAAGGCTCTAGCACCCATGCTCCAGAAAGTCTTTCCTCATCCAGAGAGCCCCCTAGGATAAGCTGGGAGCTCAGGGAGCCCCCTTGGCTGAGCTGAGGGCTCCAGGAAGGCCCATTGATCAGCTAGCCGGAAAGGGAAGGATAAGAAGGCCAGGAGGCTGGCTCCTCTTTTGCTGCCTCTCCACAACTCAGGGCAGGGATCTGGGCAGCAGAGGAAGAGGAGGGGTGGCAGGATGGTTCCCTGAGTTTACTTCCTCTTACAGGTGAGAGAATGAGACGAAAGAGGCAGAAGCTCCTAAAAGAAATTAGTTTAGGTGCTTAGCAGAGCACGAACAGCAGTTGGCCCCGTGGCTTTCTGCTGGAACACAGAAGGCTTTTCTACTTGCAGCCACAACCTCTTCCAAGGGTTGTGGGCACATCCACTGAGAGGCTGGGAGGGCTCTTGGGACCTCCAGGCCCTCCCCCAGCTCTCCTGTCTGAAGTGGGGGCACAGGAGTGTTTAATGAGCCCTACAGTCTTCTGCTCCCGAGAGACCAGCTCTGATATACACATAGATCTTAAGAAGAAAAAGAAAGGGAGAAAAGCTATTTTATTTCATTGCCAAACTGTCCACTTTAAATACCCTTTTTATTACAGTATCTGCATAGTAATACTAATAATAGATCTTGTTGGCAGCTCTAATGAGGCTGGAGAATATAAGGTTTCCAATAAAGTTAATTGTTGCCTTTAATATTTTCATACATTTATACATGTAAATCTTTAAAGGAGAGAGAACACCCCTGTCCTCCCTGTTAGCTGCCAGTTCCAGCCTGGATGGACAGACTGCGGTAGGAAACAGGCTGGGCACTTGATTCTCAGAGAATTGGTTTTTGATCTGCACACTCTTTTCAACCAGAGAGAGCTTTGAGCCTGAAGGCCTGGCTTTGCAACTGGCTGTGTAGCTGGCTGGGCACCATAGCTGTGTAGCTAGGGAAAAGCGTTTACCCCCTTTCAGTCTGTAAAATGGGGCTCGGGATAAGTGCACATAAATCTCAACATGGTGTCTGGCATGTTGTCAGTGCACCACACGTGTGAGCTATTACCATTGTTTTAAACTAGTAAATGCAATTATTGTATCCACTTACTTCATGTGTCATTAATTGTGAAGTAAATCAGAGTGGGACAATCATTGTATGTGAACTGCCCAGCTGGCTGAGATTTCTGGGAGTCTGTTTCTCTCGGTGAGTGACAGACAGGGAAAGAGCCCTGCAGCTCCCCAGAAAGGAATAGCCGGGCGGACAGCCCTTCTCTCCACCGCCCCGCTCCACCTCAAGCCTCACGCGTGTGCTACCAACATCACTGTCTGTGCACCTCCTATCCAACCCATGTCTACGGCCTGGGTCATGACCAACCACCATGAAAAGGCTGGTGTGACAGAGGAGGACCCCTTTCCCAGTCCTGGGACACCACTGACTCCCCTCTAACCTAACCGAGGCCATCATTTTTCTTTGTGTTTATCTTGAAGAAATTTCCTGATTTTTACAGTCACTGAACAAAAAAAGTACTGTTTCACCATTTAGTATATAGTCGATTTCATGTATTTTTGACAGTTTCATCACATTTCTGACATTTACAATATTTTTCTCCAAGGGGGGCGGTGCGGGTAAGTGGAAGGAGATGTTTACCACCCCCATCCCTGTGGTCCAGGAAAGTGAGAGGAACTCCAGGTGCCCTAGGTTATCGAGGGGCCTATGTGACTTGTGTTTCAACAAATGGATCACCAACAAGGCCCCTTCACCTCCCTGACCTTCCTGCCTAGCCAGGGGTCTCCTCTCCACAGCAGCTGCCTTCCCTTTCCCCCCACCCCGTCTCCTGCCTCTCTCCCCACAGCCTATTCTCCCCTGTTTTCTGCCTCTCCTGCTGGTAAATGTAGGAAATGCTATGACAGTATGGTTTCCATGGCAACCCTCATTTCCAGTTAAACAACCTGGCCCTATGAAAGGAGTCTTCTCTATGTTGGTTAAAGGGTATGTTGAGAAGGGTGGGAGGCCTGTTTCTTTCTTCCTCCCTGGCCCCCTCTCTTAATCCCCACCCTTCTATCTCTTTCCCAGGGATGACTTAGAGGCACCAGGGACCATGCTTTGCCCAGTGGTCTTCCAGCCCCGCCCCCCTCAGCTCCCCACAAGCCCTGCCCTCCCAGAGCCAGTACCTGTTGGGGGAGGAAATGGCTGGTGGAGGACCCGTGTCCCAACAGGTGGTTGAGTAATTAAGTGAGCTTTAGGCACACAGCACTGTTTTGCCGGATGTAATTGCAGTTTCCATATAAATAATTCACGGGGAATTATTAGAGTGAGGACATCGTCCGCCTCCTCATAATTTGCTTAAACGAAATAGGCTCTTTCATCATCCGCGCTGATTTGCCTTAAGACTATGCACTCAGCATCCTTCACAGGCCCGCTCCTTTGCCCAGGAAAATGCAGAATTTAATTAAGTTATGCAAATCAGGCGTTCCCTGCCTGGGGAGAGGCAGGGTGTTTGCCCACGTGGGTGTGGGGTGGTGCCTGGAAGGCTGGAGGCATGCTGTGCCCAGGTGGAGAGCAGCTGGTGGTGAGGTGCAAGGAGAGTGAGCAGCACCCTGGGTGGCAAGTTCTACAGCAGGACTCCTCAGAGGGCAGTGGAGTCTGCTGCAGCTCTCCTGCCTCCCCACTTAGCTGCAATGTTAACCTCCCAGACCCAAGCTTTCTTCTCTGGAAAAGAGGATCATAAAGACACCAATCTCCAAGGACGAGGTGAAAATAAATGAGAGGAATGTGTAAAACCCTGAATGCTGTCCTGGCCACCATGCTCAATAAGCAGCTGCTTGGACTGTGATGATTACTATTACTGTTGTTGTTATTGTTAGATATACTGGTATTAGGCTCTTGGCTTGTGGCTTCCCCTGTTCTGGCTGGAAGCTGCCTGCATGTGTCCTGTCCTTCTGCCACAGGAAGTTAAATGTATGGCTCCCTCCATGTGCTAATGTATGCTTTTTGTAAGAAATTGTTGAGTTAAAAAGAAAACCTGACATTTTAGAGGCAGACAGATCAAGTTTCGAACCCCAGTTCTGTCCCTTCCACACTGTTGTCTCTGTCAACCATTTGACCTTCCCAGGGCCTGAGAACCTCTAAGGTGCAACGAGGGCTGAGTGTTTGCCTCTGCTGGACTCCTGAGGATGAGGACTATTTGCAAAGCATTAGGCGCAGGCCTGCCACGTGGCTTATGCTTGACCATGGGAAGTGCATCCCGCAGCTGGAGCCAGTTCCTCTTGCTGAGTAGGCAGGCCAGACTTTTCCTTGATGCTGGCCTGTCTCCCACTCCTGCCAGGCACACTTTCTCTCATGCTTTCTGTTAAAGGATCAAAGGACCACAATCTACCCTGAGGCACGTGATGATGGGCTTAAAAGCTTTTCTACTCCTGAAGGTATTGTCATTTTTCTCAAGAGCATCACATGCTTACTTTCTCTTAAACCAAGGTTTTGGTCATGAATTGGGGCATTCCAGAAACCCTCACCAAAGCAGAGAGGAACTTCAGATATCCCAACTGGTCAGGCGCTGGCTGTGGGATCTGCCCTGATGGCTGGTGCCTCGCAGCAGCTCTGGCTCTGGTTCAGCTTCAGGCTCTGTCCTAGAGCCAGTTCCCTCATTCATTTAGCAATATTTATTGAGCCCTTACTACCTGCCAGGTACTGAAGGAAACACTGGGTTTACAGAGGTGAGCGAAACAGACACAGGTCCTGCTCTGATGGACCCTAAAAGCTGGAGGAAGTTAGTAAACAAATTGTAGTCCTTTTCAATCTATAGTTACATACCCAATCCATAATAATAAAAGCATAATATGCTAATTAGACTCGATGTTCTTCTGGAAAAGCTGGAGCTGTGAGGGAAGCCTGGGTCCTGGATGCCAGAGCTAAGCTAGTGCCAGCAGCCAGCAGGGGGGTGGGGAAGGGAAGGCCTACTCTTGCATGAATTTTGTGCTTCGTGGGCCTCTAGTAAGAAATATAAGGGAAAGGACAGGGCAATATGACAGTGTAGAGTGATCGGAGTTTAAATGGTGAGTGGGTCTGGGCAAGAGCAGAAGGAAGCTTAGGAGTGAGCTAGGTGAAGAGAGAGTGGAAGACCATTACTGTGAGAGGGAAGTGCATGACCCAGCCAGTGCAGGACCTGCCAGTGAGACACTGGAAGAAGATCAGCGGCTAGAATGACTAAGAGAGACACCAGGTGAGCAGGCAGGAGTCAGGAGTGAAGAGTTTGCCCTGTCCAGTTTGGCTCAGTGGATAGAGTGTTGGCCTGCAGATCAAAGGGTCCCAGATTCGATTCCGGTCAAGGGCACATACCTTGGTTGCAGGCTCTAGCCTGGGCCCTGGTTGAGGTTTGTGCAGGAGGCAACCAATCAATGTGTTTCCCTCTCTCTTCCACTCTCCCTAAAAGTCAATGGAAAAATGTGCTCCCATGAGGATTAACAAAACAAAACGAAAAAGAGTGGGGGATTGTAGGACAATAGGGAGCTTTCTTGAGCAGGAGACACAAAGCCTGGGATCCTGGTTGAATTCACAGATCAGAGCAAGGCCCTCAATCCCTAACCTGGCTTTGTGACCCAAAGAAGCCCAAAAAGAAGAAGGAACAAGCCTGTCAGCAAGGACTGGGGAGAATCAGGGCTTCCTGGTTCTGGCTTTGCTAACTGGTCTTTTGGTATGAGCTGCTGAGCCTTGGTGTCCTCACCTGTACCTGTGATGAGTGCACTGTGGATTTCCTGCCAGGGCCTCAGAGCTGCTCCTCCTTTCTCTGCACTGCTCCAGGTGGGGGCTGGTCTGTGGGAACTGCACCAATGGGCTCCCTCACCTCTGGTGTGGCCAATAGGAGGGACAGGACAGAGGCTGGAGATTTGGGGAGTTATTTCTCTGCACTGGGCTATGGGTCTTCTGCATTCCTCTGTCACAGGCCACCCTCCAGCCCCATTTTCTCTCCCATAGCTACTGCATCCAGGTTCTGGCAGCTCCCACCAGGAACCCTCCCCAGGGAGTGGCAGAGGTCCTTGTTATTCGAGCCCTGAGGGGCTTTACTCTTCCAGGTCAGTGTCTCTTGACTCTGCCCACATCTTTGTCAAAAGTCTTCTCAGGGGGTATTATAGTGATTTTTACAACTTGGCTGAGCTATGAAGGACCCAGATATTTGGTCAAACACTATTCTGGGGTGTCAGGGAGGGTATTTTTGGATGAGATTAACATGTGAATCAGAGAGCGAATCATGTGGGTGGCCCCATCCAACCAGAGGAAGCTCTGCCCAGGGCAAAATGCAATCCTTCCCAGGAGAGGGCAATTCTGCCTGGCCTGAGGCCTTGGAGCTGGGACTTGGTGTTGCCAGCAGATTGGGACTGGACACCAGCTCTTCCGGATTTAAGCCTGCTTGCTGCTTCCTGCACTGCCAGCTCAGCTCTCTAGCCTGAGACTGCAGATGTGCTGCCTGCCATCCCAGGGGCCACCCTGACACCCCAGGGGCCTTGCCACCCCAGGGCTGTGTGGGGCTCTGTGACAGGCCCTGGGAGAGAGCCTTGTATAGAGTGCTTTCCATGCTCTGCTGTTGGACACATGGTGATTGTTGCATTTTTGTTCAGGGCTGTGTGATGTTTGTTCACTGAGGTAGGGGTTGGGGACAGGACACTCAAGACCCAGCATGTAGTTACTGAAGACTCCTGGGAACTGTCCTCCAATAATGTCCCATGCAAGGTGAGCTCGAGCCATGGCCCCATGACAGCTCCTCTCTGCATGTGCACGTGCACCCATTTGTGGAGCAGGAGGCAGAGAAGTAGAAGCATAGCCTGGAGGCCAGAGGGTCTGGGCCCAGATCCCAGATCCTCCTTCGGTGCCTCTGGGATCCTTAGCAGCTCTCTCATCCACTCAAGCCTTCAGCTCTCACCTGTAAATCAGGTGGGCTAGCAGGTTAGCTTCACTACCATGTAGTTCACTCCACTGCACTGTCACTCAGGCCTGGCAGAGTGCTGGGCACAGTGTGAGCCGCAGGCAATGCCTGTTGCCTCCACCCATTCTGGGCAACTCACTTCCCTTTCCTGTGCTTCATTCATCTTTTCTCTAAAATATGCCTGAGGTGCATGGATATATTAGTTTTCTATTGCTGCAAAGCAGATGTCCACAACTTTAGTACTTTAAAAAGACACACATGTATTATCCTGAAGCTCCTGTGAGTCAGAGCCCAGCCTGGCCTCGCTGGGTCTCCTCCTAGACCTCACGAGGCTACAGGCAGAGTGTCGGCCAGGCTGCATCCTCACCTGGGGCAAAGGTCCTGGCCCGGCTCCTCTTTCCAGCTCTCACAGGTTGTCAGTGGAATTCAGTTCCTGTGTCAGGAAGACAGAGGCCACCAGCCCCCGGAGGCTGCCTCTTGCTATAGATAATTCACAACACGCCCGTTTGTTCCGTGAGGCCAGCAGCAAAGAGGGTCTTGTTTCTTTTTTAAGGGTTTTACCAGATTGAGTCAGGCCTAACCAGGATAACCCTATGTTATTGGTTGGAAGCAAGTCATCTATTCTGTCCACACTCAAGGTGTATACAGGACATAGCCCCAGGGGCAGAGGTCATGGGGGCCATTCTAGAACTAACTATAGATCACAGGACATTCCACACCAATGTTCTTAATGTCTGTCCCACTGTAGACTATGCTCCAGGAAAGCTTGTCCTGGTTTATTCCAGGGGTGGGGAAAGTCTGGCCTGCAGGCTTACAAGGCCTGTGAAATTCTGTGGTCTGGCCTGCCAAGGCATCAGGGCTGAGTTAATTAACTGCTTGACCAAATACAGCAAGATAATTTTTAAGTTGATCATTTTGTGTGGCTCACGAATGATGCGATAACTATCTAAATGGCCTTTGGCAGAAGAAAAGTTCCCTACCCTGGTTTATGCTTTGCCCCTAGAATCTAAGACACAGATCATGTGATTGTTAATTTTATGTGTCAACTTGACTGGGCCACCAGGTGCCCAGACATTTGGTCAAGCCTTATTTGGGATGTGTCTATGAGGATGCTTCTGACTGAGATTCACATTGGAATTATAGACTGCATCAAGCAGATTGCTCTCCCTACTGTGGGTGGCCTCATCTGACCAGCTGATGACCTGAATAGAACGAGAAGGCTGAGTAAGACAAAAGCTGCCTGACCCTTCAGCTGGGACACTGGTTTTCCTCTGTTCTCAGACTTGATTTTACACCACTGACTCTCTTGGGTCTTCAGCTTGTTGACTACAGATTTTGGGACTTCTCAACCTCCATAATCACACTTGCCAATTCCTTAAAAATCCCTCACTCTGGGATTTTTTTTTTTTCTTCTGTAAACTTTTGTAGAATTCACTAAGGAATCTATTTGGACCTACAGTTTTATATTTCAGAAGATTTTAATTTCAAATTCAATTTCTGTAATAAATATAAACATATGCATGTTATGTGCTTCTACTTTTTAAAAATATATATTTTTTATTGATTTTTTTTTTTTTTTTACAGAGAGGGAGAGTAATAGAGAGTTAGAAACATTGATCAGCTGCCTCCTGCATGCCCCTACTGGGGATATACAGTGGTACCTCGAGATACGAGTTTAATTCGTTCTATAACCTTGCTCCTATATCAAGTTGCTCATATCTCAAAGCAAATGTCCCTATTGAAATCAATTGAAATGCCGTTAATCCGTTCCAGCCCCCAAAATGCCACCCTAGTTGTTCTTGTTACATGTTTTTTAATAAGAAAAATGTATTTATAAATGACAAATATTGTATAAAAACATAATAAAAGAGAATGTAAAGGAATAAACTGGTTTTATAAAGTGTATTTACCTACTCGTTACACTCTTAATGCTACACTTTATCCCTAAATTGAATGTAACTTAACTAATCTTCACTGAACTTAATTGCTACTGGTCTTTGCATTTTTGGCCAATTTCAAAAAAAAATGTGTCCAACGAGGTTTGCCTCTTCCTCCCTTTCAGAATGTTTCTGAAATGGGTGAGGCAAGTTTCATTGAACAGCTCTGATGCATGACCAGTAGCAACTTTTTCAGGGTGTTTCTTTTCCACAAAGTGTGACACCCTCTCCCACATTCCTAAGATCTCCTTTATCTCACTTGTAGAGATCTCCTCCACCTCTGGCTTCTCCTCAAAACCAATTTCTTGGAGAACCTCTGCATGTTGCTGAGACTGCAACTCTTATAACTCCTCCATGGTGAGTTCCAGAGAGTGCTCTTCGACGAGCTCATTCACGTCTCTCTCATCCACCTCCAGGCCCATGGATTTTCCCAGAGACACTATCTCCTCCTCCACTGGCACCTGGGGTTCGAATCCTTCCAAGGTCCTTTCGGCTACGGCCTCAGGCCACATCTTCTTCCATGCAGAGGTCAAAGTCCTCCTTGTAACACCCAGCCAGGCCTGATCAATAATTCTGAGACATATCACGATGTTAAAGTGGTTCTTCCAGAACTCTCGAAGGGTGAGGTTTGTGTTCTCCGTCACCTCAAAGCAGCGCCGGAACAGGTGCTTGATGTACAGCTTTTTAAAATTAGAAATCACCTCCTGATCCATGGGCTGCAGCATAGGAGTGGTGTTGGGAGGTAGGTAGACAACTTTTATAAACTTGAACTCTTGGAGGAGTTCATCTTCCAGGTTCGGTGGGTGAGCAGGAGCATTGTCGAGGACAAGGAGGGCTTGCATGGTTAGGTTGTTTCCCTGTAGATATTTCTTAACAGAAGGGCCGAAAACCAGGTTTACCCATTCCACAAAGACCTGCCTGGTGACCCATGCCTTCGGGTTTGCCCTCCACATAACTTGCAGTTTATCTTTTAAAATCTTATGTGAGTTAAAGACTCTGGGGTTTTCCGAATGGTATATGAGCAGAAGCTTGATCTTGCAGTCACCACTCGAATTGGTGCACAGTGCGAGAGTTAGCCTATCCTTCATGGGTTTGTGGCCTGGCATCGCCTTCTCCTCTGCCGTTATGTAAGTCCTATTCGGCATCTTCTTCCAGAAAAGCCCTGTCTCCTCACAGTTGAAGACTTGCTGGGGGATATATCCTTTGGCTTCTATCAGTTCAGAAAAAGTTTTGAGATAATCCTCAGTTGCCTTCACATCTGAACTTGCTGCCTCACCATGCCTGACGATGGAGTGAATGCCAGACCTTTTCCTAAAGTTATCAAACCAGCCTCCACTGGCTTTAAATGAGTCTTTCGATGCTTCGTCCGTGGAAGGGCTTGGGGTCTGCTCGAGCAAATCACCGTAAATCGCTCACGCCGTCTCGCATATGATGCCCTGTGTTAATGTATCTCCTTTAAGCTGCTTCTCCCTCACCCACACCATCAGTAGATTCTCCATCTTTTCATGGAGAGAGCTATGGAGCTTAGAAATTATTGTAACGGCCTTAGCTGGCGTTATACCCTTTATTGACTCCTTCTGTTTAAGCACAGTGCATATCGTTGAAGTACTCCGCCCATACTGCCTCGCCAAGTCAGCCACTCGCACACCTTGCTCATATTTTTCTATGATTTCACGCTTTAATTCAATAGACATCATCCTCTTCTAAGCACTGACCTTTCCACTCGCTTTCTTCGGACCCATGGTTATAAAAAGAAATGTGATAAAGTATGTAAATGCACAAAAGATGCTTCGACAATGAGGTAAACAAGCACACTGACTGAGGCGTGGGAAACTATGAGACGCTCCAGTCACGGTAAAGTGGTGGGTCATGTGCAGCCGGCCGATCAGCGCGATTACTGGTATCCCAAATGTTGCTTGTATTTCAAACAAAAAATTGCTTGCTCAGTGGCTCGTATCTCAAAAATCTCGTATGTTGGGGCACTCGTATCTCGAGGTAGTACTGTACTCGCAACCAAGGTACATGCTCTTGATTGTAATCAAACCTGGGGACCTTTCAATCCGCAGGCCAACACTCTAACCATGGAGCCAAACCAGTTTCGGCATGTGTTTCTACTTTAATGAGGGTTGGTAATTTATATTTTCAATCTATTGATTTTACCTAAGTTGCAATTATTGGCATATGGTTGTTTATAATATGCGATTATTATTCAGTGATATGTGTGAAATTCGTAAAGTTGCCATATGTCTTGTTATTTATTTTGGTAGTTTATATATTCTGTTTTTACTGATCAGCCTGGCTTTATTCATATTCCCAAAGAACCAACTTTTGGTTTCACTGATTTTTCTCTATTGTTTTTCTGTTTTCTATTTCATTGATTTCTGTTCTAATCTTTATTAGCATCAGACCACTTGGATTACTTTGGGTTCAAAATACTTCTTAATTTATTATTTTTCTGTGTGACTCAAAAGTAATTTTAAATTGTGTTATTTCATTTCCAAATGTTAATAACAGATATCCCTGGGGATTTCTCAGGGTTATCTATTACTAATCTCTAATTTAATTCCATCAAATTGAAAAAACATGTTTTTTTTGTCTTGGGTTCTTTACATTTGTTGAGAATTGCTTGTGGTACAGAATATATTCTATATTGTGAAATTCTTTATGCACTTAAAGAAATTTGCATTCTACTGTTGTTGAGTATTCTACAGTGTGAATTAGGTCTATTTATTTGATAGTGCTGTTCAAGTCTTCTTTATCTTTTTGAAAAATATACTTTTTGTTCATTGTTTATGTTGTTCATTATATTCCATAAATGAACAAAAACAGAGCCAAAGACAGAGAAACATCGGTCAGACTATCAAAACTCAGAGGGAAGGTAGGGGAGGATGGGGATATGGGGGGGATATCAACCAAAGGACTTGTATGCATGCATATAAGCCTAACCAACAGACACAGACAATGGGGATGGAGGGGTGGGATAAGGGCATGAGGTGGGGGGAGTAGGGAGGGTAATGGGGGAATAAGGACACATGTAACACCTTAATCAATAAAGAAATTTAAAATATATATATTTTAGAAGAGAAAGGAAAAGAGAGATAGTAACATCAATGATGAGAAGGAATCATTGATTGGCTACCTCCTGCAGGTTGGACCGAGCCTGCAACCCAGGCATGTGCCCTTGACCAGAATCGAACCTGGGACCCTTCAGTCCACAGGTCGATACTCTATCTACTGAGCCAAACTGACTAGGGCAAATCTTCTTTATCTTTAGTAATTTTTTTTTTACTTGTTCTATCAATAACTGAGAAATAAGTATTTTTATTTCTGACTATAATGGTGGATTTGCCCATTTCCTTGTTGTTCTATCAGTTTTTCCTTCATGTTATTTGAAACTCTCTTTTAGGAACATGCATATTTAAATATATTTAAGATTGTTATGTCCTTTTGATAAACTGACTTCCTTTTTTTAATTTTAATTAAATCTTTATTATTCAGATTACATTTGTTTTTCTTTTTTTCCCTCCATAGCACCCCTCCACCCAGCTCCCACTCTTCCCTCCCTCCCGTTGACCTCATCCATAGGTGTATGATTTTTGTCCAGTCTCTCCCTGTATACCCCTCACCCCTTTCCCCCTGAGAATTATCAGTCCACTCCCTTTCAATGCCCCTGATTCTAGTATATTCAACAGTTTATTCTGTTGATCAAATTTTTAATTCACTTAATTTTTAGATTCACTTGTTGATAGATATGAACAACGTATTTGTTGTTCATAATTTTTTGACTTTAATCTTTTTCTTCTTCCTCTTCTTAAAGAGTACCTTTCAACATTTCATATAATACTGGTTTGGAGTTGATGAACTCCTTTAGCTTTTTCTTATCTGTGAAGCTCTTTATCTGCCCTTCAATTCTGAATGATAGCTTTGCTGGATAGATTATTCTTGGTTGTAGGTTCTTGCTATTCATCACGTTGAATATTTCTTGCCACTCCCACCTGGCCTGCATCGTTTCTGTTGAGAAATCAGCTGACAGTCATATGGGTGCTCCCTTGTAGGTAATGAACTGTTTATCTCTTGCTGCTTTTAATGTTCTCTCTTTGTCTTTTGCTCTTGGTATTTTAATTATGATGTGTCTTGGTGTGGTCCTCTTTGGATTCCTTTTATATGGGGTTCTGTGTGCTTCCTAGACATGTAAGTCTATTTCTTTCACCAGACGTGGGAAGTTTTCAGTCATTATTTCTTTAAATAGGTTTTCAGTATCTTGCTCTCTCTCTTCTGGCACTCCCACAATTCTGATGTTGGTACGTTTGAAGCTGTCCCAGAGGCTCCTTACATTATCTTCACATTTTTGGATTCTTTTCTCTTCTTGCTTTTCCAGTTGAGTGTTTTCTGCTTCTTTATATTTCAAATTTTTGACTTGATTCTTGCCTTTCTCTAGTCTGCTGTTAGGACTCTGTATAATATTTTTATTTCAGTCAGTGAATGTTTAATTTCTAGTTGGTCCTTTTTCATCTTTAGTTGGACCTTTACCATCTCTAGTTGGCTCTTTTGCATCTCTAGTTGGTCCTTTTTCATCTCCTCTTGGGACTTGATAAATTTATCTATCTTTTCTAGCATATTCTTGAAAAACCTTATAAGCGTGGTTTTGAACTCTATATCCAGTCATTTTTTTCCCTCCATTTCTTTTGTTTGTGATCCCTTCCCTTGTCTCGGCATTTTCACTATGCCGGGAGAACTTCTGTGTTGAATTCAGCCTTATAATGCCAGACATGCAAAGCTGCAGAAGCCTCTGTTGAGTTTGGGAGGGGTGGAGTCTCAGGGTTTAAGGGACTGCCTTGCCTTCCAGTCGGCCCCGCCCTCCACAGCCCCTGAGTCTCACGTGACTGGGTAATGGCTGGAGCGGTCTGTGTGCACATGCACACCTGCAGTGCCTCTAACCGCTGCCTTTCCAGCTCCCCTGCGCACCAGGACCACACGAGTCTAGGTCCTCAGGGTTTCGCCCAAAACAGGGTCTTAGTGGAGTCAGAAGTGGCACAGTTGGGAGGGTCTGTCTCCCGCCCACTCGAGAAAGCCAGCGGCACAATCAGCAATCTGTCCTTCATGCAGTGCTGTGCGCACCACTACCAGCCCTCTGATCTTTTGCGACTCCCCTAAATTTCCAGCACTTCTCCCTTTTCACAGTCCAAACTCACCCTGTATGAGTTTCGGCTGGATCTGGGGTTTAGTGTCGTAAGAGAAGGGGTTCAATGCTGTTGGGAGTCTCCGTTTCCCTCCCGCCAGAGAAAGCCAGCCAGGTACTCTGGCACCCGCTCTCTCCGCGTGCGTGTCTCTGTACCTCAGCTTTTTGCAGTTCCTCTGGGTCTCCGTGAGCCTCTCTCTTTCCTTCTAGCTGTAGAACTTCCACTCAGCCAGCTTTCCTGTGGTTCTGGATGATGTCTGTTCTGTCTTTTAGTTGTAGTTTTGAAATTGTTGTGCGAGGCAGCAGTGTAGGTGTTTACCTATGCCGCCATCTTGGATTCTCCTCCTGACTTCCTTTTCATTAGGAAATAACCTTTCAAAAATACCTGGTAATATTATTTGAATTGCAATAACTTTGTCTGACAATAATATAACCACTCCTGCTTTCTTTTTTACAGTTTGATTGTAATATAAGTTAAATAGCATAAATTCACCCATGTCAAGTGTATATTTCAATGTTTTTAGTATATTTACAGAATTGTGCAACCAACACCATGATCTAATTTCAGAAATGTTCATTACTCCCATAGAAGCCTCATACCCATTAGCGGTTATCCACATTCCTTCTCCTCCATTAGCCTTCAGCAACCATTTTCACATTTTATAGATTTGCTTGTTTTGGATATTTCATATAAGTAGAATGAATTCAAACTATTTTTAATTATAATTTTTATTTTGAGATAATTTCAGATTCACATGAAGTTGTAAAAAATAGTACAGAGAAATCACATGTACAGTTTAATTAGTTTCCCCCAATGGTATACTTTTTCAAAATTATAGTACACTATTACAACCAAGATATATACATTGATGCAATAATTACACAGAACATTTATATCATCAGAAGTGTTCTTGAGGTTGCCCCTTTATAGCCATACTCACTTCCCTCCCAACTCCTATTTCCTCAACTTTTGCCAACCACGAATTTATTCTCTATGTATATATCTTTGTCATTTCAAGAATTTATATGAATGGAACCATGCAGTATGTGACTTTTATATTTTTCACTCACCATAATTCTTTAGTGATGCATGGAATTTGTTGCATGTAGGAATAAATTTGTCCCTTTTTATCGCTTAGTAGTATTCCATGGTATGGCTGCATCACAATTGTTTAACCATTCAACTTGGACATCTTAGTTCTTTCCATTTTTTGGCTATTAAGAATAAGGTTTCTGTAAACATTCATGTAGAAGTTTCTTATGTCAATGTAAGTCTTTATTTCTCTGGGATAAGTACTCCAGAGGGGAATTACTGGGTTATATGGTAGGTCACAAGTTTAGTTTTTCAAAAAACTGCCAAAGAGTTTTCTAGCATCTAGAAATGTAAAAGTGATCCAGTTTCTTCACATCCTCACCAGCATTTGTTGTTATAATTTAAAAGAAGAACTATTTTGAAGTGTGTATAGTGATATTTCGTTTTAGTTTTAATTTGCATTTTCCTAAAGACTAATGATGTTGGACTTTTTTTATGTCCCTCTATATATTCTCATTGGTGAAATGTTTCTCCATATTTTTTGCCTACTTTTTAATTGAAATTTTTGAGTTTTGAAGGGTCTTTATATATTCTCGATATACTCCTTTGTTGAACATGTGGTTTGCAAATTTATTTTTCCCTTTGTAATCCATCTTTTCAAACTTTTAACCTGGTCTTTTGCAGAGCAAAAGCTTTTAATTTTTTGAAGTTTAATTTATTAAATTTTCCTTTTTCAATTTTGCTTTTGTATCAAGTCTAAGAACTCTTTATCTAGCTCTAGATTTTCTTCTATTTTTAAAAAAATATTTTGTAGTTTTATATTTCAATTTGTAATTTAAGTTGAGGATCCCCATGCCCTATCATGGGTGTCCAGTTGCTCCACTACCATATGTTGAAAAGGCTATTTTGCATCCACTGAATTGCTTTTGCAACTTGTCATAAATCAATTTGGCATATATGTGTAAGTCTATTTCTGGAGTCTCTATTCTGTTCCATTTATCTTTGTGTCTATTCCTCTGCCAATACCACACAGTCTTCATCACTCTAGCTATATAAGTCTTGAAATCAAGTAGACTCATTCCACCCACTTTATTTGTGTTTTTCAAAATTGTTTTAGCTACTTTAGTTCCTTTGTCTTTCCTTAAACATTTTACAATAATCTTATCCATTTACACAAAAAACTTGGCTGGGATTTTGATAGAAATTCTATTAAGCTATGTTAATTTGGGGGAAATTAGCATCTTCACTCATCTTTGTTGAGTCTTAAAATTCACAAACCCCAATGTCTCTCCATTTATTTATATTTTACTGAACTCTCATTGAAATTGTATAGTTTCTAACATACAAACCTATATATGTTTTGTTAGATTTATACCTAAGTATTTATTTTTTTTAAAGAGTGATTATAAATGATATATATATATATTTTTTTCAATCATAGTTCATATTCAGTATATATTAAAAGGTCAGGACCATAAGCATAATGACGGGAATGACTGCTCAACCAGTCGCCATGAGGTGCATTGACCAGCTCTCAGTCCTCTTCCCCTCCCCGCAGGCTCCGATTGCAGCATGGGAACAGGGAACAGGGTGGCGGTGAGCGTTGCAGAGCATTTCGGGGCAAGGTGCATTGCGGAGCATTGCAGTGTGGTGGCAGGGAACATCACAGAACATTTTGGGGCGGCAGACATGGCCCTGATTGCAGACTAGGCCTAAGGACCCTACTTGCACACAATTTTGTACGCTGGGCCTCTAGTTATCCAATAATAGTTTCAGGTGTGTAATGTAGTGATTACACTATTATATACTTCACAAAATGACCCCCCTCAATATTTCCAGTACCCACTTATGCCAATACATAGTTATTTTACATTATTGACTACATTCCCTATTCTGTAATTTACATCTCTGTTACTATTCTGTAATTACCAATTTGTACTTCTTTGTCCCTACACCTTTTTAACCCAGCTCCCAACCTCCTCCCCTCTGGCAACCATCAGTCTATTCTCTGTATCTATGAGTCTGTTTCTATTTTGTTTGTTTGTTTTGTTCTTTAGATTCCCCCAAATAAGTGAAATCATATGGTGTTTGTCTTTCTCTGTCTAGATTATTTTACTTAGCATAATGTCCTCTAGGTCCATTTATGCTTTTGCAAAATGTAAGAGTTCATTCTGTTTTATGGCTGAGTAGTATTCTATTGTGTATATATACCAACATTTTTTTTTAATCCACTTGTCTGTTGATGGGCATTTGAGTTGTTTCCATATTTTGCCTATCTATAATAATAAAAGCATAATATGCTAATAAGACTGCATAACCTTCCAGATGAAGCCTAGGTTTTGAAGGAAGCCCAGGTCCCAGGTGTCTGCTGGCAGCCAGAGGGAAGCCCGGATCCTCGGTGCCAGAAGGAAACTGGTGCTGTTACCAGGGGAAGGAAGGCCTACTCTTGCACGAATTTCCAGTATCAGGCCTCTAGTTATAAATAATGCTGTAATGAACACGTGGATGCATATACTATATTCTTTCAAAGTGTTTTGAGTTTCTTCAGATATATACCCAGAAGTAGAATTGCTGGATCATAAGGAAATTTTATTTTTAATTTTTTAAGAAACTCCACACTGTTTTCCATAGTGGTTGTACCAATCAGCATTCCCATCAATAGTACATGAGAGTTCCCTTTTCTCTACATACTGGCCAACTTGTTTGTTGATTTATTGATGATAGCTATTCTGATAGATGTATTTGGTATCTCATTGTGCTTTTGATTTGCATTTCTAGCAACTTTTCATTTGTCTGCTGGACATCTGTATATCCTCTTCGGAGAAATGTCTATTCATATTCAGATCTTCTGCCCACTTTTTATTAATTTATTTTTTTTAATATTTTTTTATTAATTTTAGAGAGGAAGAGAGAGAGAGAGAGAGAGAGAGAGAGAGAGAGAGAGAGAGAGAGAGTTATTGCCTTTTATATACACCTTGACAGGGAATCAAACCTGAAACCTGAGCTTCCCACTTCTTAAATGGGTTATTGTTTTTCTGGTTTTGAGTTTTTTGCATTCTTTATAAAATTTTAATAAGAACCCCTTATGGATGAATCACTGGCAAATACCTTCTTTCATTCAGTAGGTTGTGTTTTCATTTTTTTTTTTTTTGATGCTTTCCTCTGCTGTGCAAAAAACTTTTAGTTTGGTATAGCCTATTTGTTTATTTTTTTTTTTTGTTTCCCTTGCCCAAGGAGATATGTCAGAAAAAATATTGCTAAAGAAATGCCTGAAATTTTACTGCTTATTTTTTTTCTCCTAGGAGTTTTATGGTTTCTAATTCATTTTGAGTTTATTCTTATATCAGTGTAAGAGGGTGGTTTAATTTCTTATTTTTTTTGCATGTATCTGTCCTAAATGGTATTATATTTCAAATTTTGGTTTCCATGTGTTCATTGTTACTATATAGAAATATAATGCATTTTTGTATGTTTTTCTTATATTCTAGAATCTTGTTGGAGTCACTTATTAGTTTCAGAAGTTTTTTGTAGGTCCTTGGGAATTTTTACATATGCAGTTATGTCACCTACAAATATTGACAGTTTTATTTCTTCCTTTCCTACTGTATGCATTTTATTTTCTTTTGTTACTTTATTTCACTGGTAGAATTTTCAGCACTATGTTCAATTAGAGTTGTTAGAAAATATATTTTTCCCTGTATTCTACCTTAGGGAGAAAGCATCCAATTATATACCATTTAGTAGTTAGCTGTAGGTATTTTTGTAGTTACTCTTTATCTAATTGAGGAAGTTTTCCTTTTCTTATTTCTCCAAGTTATTTTTTTAATCATGAATGAGCATTGAGTTTTGTGATATGCTGTTTCTACATTGATTCATATAATCATATGATTTTTTTCTATTTTAGCTGGTTAATTTAGTGGATTACACTGATTAAATTCTAAATATTGAAGTGATCTTGCATCCATAGAATAAACTCCACTTTGTCACAGTGTAAGATTCTTTTATCAGGTGCCTGAGTTCTACTTGCAAATATTTTGTTAAGAATTTTTGCATCTATATCTTGAGGAATGTTGGTCTATAGTTTTCTTTCTGTGTACTGTCTTTGTCAGAATAATGCTAGTTGAAATGTTTTCTCCTCTTCTGGTTTCTGGAAGTGGTTGGATAAAACTTGTGTTAATTTTTTTGTATATTTGGTAGAATACTCTAGTTAAATTACCTGAGCCTGAAATTTAAAATTTTGGAAAATTTTTATTGCACATTCAATTTCTTTATTAGTTCTGGGCTATTCAAATGATCTATTGTATATTGGGTGAACCATGGCAGCCTGTGCTTTCTAAGGAATCGGTTCCTTTCATCTAAATTGTCAAGGGTATGTGTGTAGGGTTGTTCTCCATAAACTCTTACTGTACCTTCAATGTCTGCTGGGTTTACAATCACATGCCTGGTTTCATTCCTGATATTGGTAATTTGTGTTTTCTCTTTTTTTCTTTCTCAGTCTTGCTACGGATTTGTCAATTACATTAATCTTTTCAAAGAAGCAGGCCTTTGTTTTATGATTCTGTTTTCAATTTTATTTATTTATTTATTTTTCCTTGAGTTTAATCAACTCTCCTTTGTTTAGAAGATAGTTAAGGTGGAAACTTAGATTACTAAGTTGAGACTTTTCCTCTTTTCTAATGTGTACATTTAGTGCTATAATTTTCCTATTACTACCGCTTTAGTGGTGTGCCACAAATTTTAATGTTTTATTTTTATTTTCACTTCATTATCTATGCTTTTTAAAGATTTCCCCTGAGGCTCTGTCTTTAATCAATGGCCTGTTTAGAAATGTGTTGTTTGGTTTCTAAGTGTGTGGAGATTTTTGTTATGTTTCTGTTATTGATGTTTAGTTTCATTCCATTGTGGTCAGAGGACAAATTCATATGATTTTAATTATTTTAAATTTGTTGAGGTTTTTCTTATACCCCAGGGCATCATCTATTTGCTATAGGTTCCATGGCTCTTGAATGAATGTATATTCTACTGTTACTGAGTAGAGTGAGTATTCTGTAAATGTCAATTAGATTCTGTTGTTTGATGGTGGTGTTAAGTTCTTCTATATCCTTGCTGGTTTTCTATCTAGTAGTTCTATCAGTTGCTGAGAGCAGAGTGTTGAAGCTCTCCACTATAATTGTGTTTTCTCTATTTCTTCTTTCAGCACTACTAGATTGGCTCCATGTACATTTTAGTCTTGGTCTTTGGGTCATAGCCTTTCAGAATTGCTATGTCTTCTTAGTAGATTGACTCTTCGATCATTATATAATGTCCCTTTCTATCTGTGGTGATTTTCTTTGCTTTGAAGTCTACTTTATTTGATATTGGTATAACTACTCCTGCTTTCCAGAGAATGAAGTTTGCATTATATGTAATTTTTTATCCTTTTACTTTCAATTTGACTGTATCATTAATTTAATGTGAGTTTGTTGTAAACAGTGTATTGTTGAGTCAGTTTTTTTAATCCACTCTTTAAATTGATGCATTTATACCACCTAAATTTATGTGATTATTGGTGACATTAATTAAGTCTTTAACTTTTTGTTTTGGCTTGTCTCTTTGTTGTTTTCCTTTATTTTTAGTTTTCTGCTTTCTTTGGGTTACTTGAACATTATTTTAGAATTCCATTTTGATTTATTAATAGTGTTTTTAAATGTTTCTGTTTGTATAGCTTTTCAGTGCTTGTTCTGCATATTATTTCATATACACATAACTTATTGCATACTACTATGATCATCCTTTTGCCAGTTTGGGTGAAGCATAGAAACCTCACCTCCCTTCACATTTCTTTACTTTCCTCCATTTATCAAATAATTATCTTAAATAGTTTCTACATACTTGTTAAGAACCACATCAGATAATGTCATAATTTTTGTCAAATATAATTTAAAACATTCAAGAGAAGGAAAATATTGAATTTCCTCACATTTTTGCTTACCACATTCTTTTTTCCTTCTTAATGTTGTAAGATTCCTTTTTTAAAATATTTTACTTTCTATTTAGTGAAGTTCATTTAGCTATTCTTTGGGGTTAGGTCTTCTGGCCCTGGCTTCTTCATGGTCTTTTCTGGTACCACATTGTTAGGGATGTTGGGAAATATTGTGATAGCTTCCTGAGCGTGGAACCTAGACTCCCCACTCAGCCTTCAGTGGCATGGGTTGAAATGAAGCCACAGTTATTTTCTGTGGCATTTGGCTGGAGTAGAGAGGTTATTATCTAAAACTGTTCTGTCTTGGTCATTGACTTCTAAGAATAGGATTGCTTTTTCCCTTTTCTTTTCTTGCCTGTTCATGTTAGCATTTCTAAGTTTCTGGTATCTTCATGTATTCTTGTAGGATCAAGACTCAAAAAGAAATCCATAGATAATCTTCCTTCTCTCTACCTTTCAATGTTGTTGTATGTTTTATATACAAAATATTTAGTTGTACTTAGCAGAGAGAATGAGGAAAAGTATATTTACTCCATCTTCCCAAAATGGAAAATTTGTTTTCTGCTTTTTTTTTTATTAGTGTTAGCATATGTTCTTTTTCCATTCTTTTATTTTTAAACCCATTTGTGTCTCCATATTTGACATACTTTTCTTGTTGGAATTATATAGTTAGGTCACATCTTTTTTTTTATCCAGTTTGATAATTAAGATGTTTAATGTCAATTTGAATTTAAAGTGATTGATTTGGTTATGTTTAAGTCTATCATATTGCCTTTTGTCTTCTATTTGTCCCATTTATATTTACCTTTTTTCCTATCTTTTTTTGATAAATTAAATATGTTTTAAAATTGCATATTATCTCCCTTATGTCATGAGCTGTAACTTTATTTTTATTGGTTACTTTAGGGTTTACAATGTTGTTTCCTCATTGATAATGATAGTATAATATTTAGAATATAGGAATCTACCAATGGTATACTTCTATTTCTCCCATCTCACTTTTTGTGCTATTATTGTCACACATTTTACCTATTATAATTATCATACTTCATTGCTATTATTTTTGCATAGTCAATTATTTTCTAAAGATATTAAAACAATTAGGAAAAATACATATTTACTCTTATAGTTATTTCTGATATACTACATTTCCTTGAACAGGTATCTAAATTTCCAGCTGGGATCATTTTTCTTCAGCCTAATGTTTATTCTTTAGTATGGGTTTTGCTAATGATGAAGTATTTTGACATCCAAAAAGTCTTTATATTGTGTTTATTTTTTATTATTTTTTAATATATTTTATTGATCTTTTACAGAGAGGAAGGGAGAGGGCTAGAGAGTTAGAAACATCGATGAGTGAGACATGGATCAGCCACCTCCTGCATGCCCCCTACAGGGGATGTGCCCACAACCAGGATACATGCCCTTGACAGGAATAGAACCTGGGACCTTTCAGTCCGCAGGCCGATGCTGTCTCCACTGAGCCAAACCGGTTTCGGTGCATTTATTTTTTGAAAGATATTTTTTGCTGGGTATAGAATCTAAGGTTGACATGTTGTTCTTTTAATACTTTAATGATGTACTCCACAGTCTTCTCATCTACCTAGTTTCCAATGAGAAATGTATTGCCATTTTTGTTCCTTAGTATATAACATGCCTTTTTCTTAGCTGCTATTAATACATTTCCCTTAATGATTTTGAGTAGTTTATGATATAGCTTATAATTATAGTTTTATTCATGTTTCTTGTCCTTGGGGCTCATTTAGCTTCTGGATATGTTAATTTATAGCTTTTAGAAAAAAATTTAGCCCATATTCAATATTTTTCTGCTTTCTCTGTCTTGGAGACTCCAATTGCATATATATTATGGGGCTTAATGTTGTTCCATGGTTTATCAATGCTCTGTTCATTTCTAAAATTCTCTTTTCTATATGTGCTTCCTTTTGGGTTGTTTATATTGATATTTCTTCAAGTTTACTAATTTTTTCTTTTGCAATGTCTAATCTGTCATCAATCATACCTCATGTATTTTTCTTTTTACATATTGGAGTTTTAATTTCTTGAAATTTAGTTAGGAACTTTTTTATATATTCTATATCTCTGTTTAGTTTTTCAACATATGAAATACAATAATAATAATGACTGGTTTAATATCTTTGCATGCTAATTCTAACATTTATGCTTTTTCTTAACTGATTTTAATTGATTTGAATTTTAATAGGTTTTGCTTCTCCTTATGGGTTGTATTTTCTTGCTTCTTTGCATGCCTGGTAACTTTTTATTGGATGTCAACTCTCATGAGTTTTTCCTTTTTGGATGTTGGATATTTGTGTGTCTATTTTCCATTACTTTATTTTGGCTGGAAGATGAAATCACTCTTTGTCCTTTAAGATGTCACCAGTGGTGAGGTATCAGAAGGAGTATATCTGGACATTGACACGTCTTACCAGATGGCAGCAAGTGAAATGGTTTGGGCTGGTCTTCTAAGATGCTCAGAGTTCACTCCCCAGTGCTGGAGAGTGGCTTGCTCCCTCTGTCAGACTCCATTATCAATATTGTACTTTTTATATTCATCTTTTTTGCATTAAAAAAAGAAATAAATCTAAACTACTGGTCTTCACCTGACTTGGAGCTACTCTTCTCCACCAAATGTGTTTTGCTCCCTTTCTTCTTCATTCTTCTGTTCATTTATAGTACAAAGTGCCCAGTTTTGTTTTTATGCACTTAGAATTCTGTAATAAACAAAACAGGCAACATTTATAATATGCTGCAGTTTATACTATGGTGAGGGAACCTATGATAATCTGAATAATGGCTTTCAGAGATATCTGAATTCCCAAACCTGTGAATATAATACCTTACATGGCAAAAAGAACTGTGCAGATGGGATTCAGTTCAGGATTTTAAGGTGGGGACATTATCCTGGTGTCTAATGGGCCCCTAGTAATCACAAAGGTTTTTACAAGAGAGAGGTGGGAGGGTCAGAATTAGAGAAGGAGATGACAACAGAAACAGGGGTCTTATTCAGAGAGAGTTGTTTTAAGCATCTAAATGTGTTGTAGTTTGTTACAGCATCAGTAGGAAATGAATATGGGGCAGAATAAGAAATGAACAAGTAAATAATTAACAAATTCCAGAGACCAGTAGCTGCTACAGATGACGTGAACAAAGTAGGAATGATGCGGTGGTAGAGAACAGTGGGTGTAGATGATGGTAGGGGAGAACCCAGTTTGGATTGGGTGGTCAGAAAAGGTCTTTCTGGGGAGTTGACATTAGTCTTGAGTCCTGAAGAATAAAAGAAACAGCCATATTATATTTCCTTCTCTTCTCTTTCTGGCCCAGCATGAGTTCCTCTCTTGCTAAGAACCCCAGAATAAGAACAAACCCCATTTTCAGGAGAAAGTATTAGGGCAGAAGTGGGGAAGACCCTTTGCCTGGAAGCCAGTGAGGAAGGCCTTGTTAATCCCGAAACACCAGCATCACTCACCTTTGAACTTGGAAGATAGCTCAGAGGGCGGTCGGCAATCCCTCACTGCTGAGGAAGAGTGGCACTTATTCCTGTGCTCAGCTGGCTCTCAGTGAAAACAGCACCTAGGCCCAGGTGTTGTAGGTCCCCGTTTTGTGCTGTCCTCCCCACTTCCTCCACCTCAATACCACCAGGATTAATTTCAGATTAGGGGGTTGAGCCCTTCGAACCAATTACTTGCCAACACTCCCAAATGGCCTTGGGCTAAACAGACTTCTTGGATGGTCTGAGTAGGTCACTTGTGCCAAAGTCAGGAGAAAGACTGGGGGTGGGAGTGGGCCATTTGAAGGAGAGATATTTGGTGGAGTCTGAGTGCCAGCACCCCCACCCCCACTGAAGGGCCAGGACGTCCTTGCGGGTTCCAGGCCACTGAGGCCATATCTAGCTAGGCTGGTCTGTGGCTGCCTGGCCACAGCCCCTGCCTGTGTTGTGGTTGCAAGTCGGTTGGGAATGGGAATACCCACTGGGATGGAGAATGGGCCAGGGTTGCCAGTGCCTGTCCTGCTGACGATGACATGCACTGAAGACCCTGGGAGCTATCCTGGGAACCCAGCTCACTTACATGAAGTTGGCAGATGTTGACTAACGCTCACTCTGTACCCAACATGGTACTGGGTCCAGTGGGTGGAGAGGTGAAGAAGGTGGCGAAGGAACAGGAGGAGGAGAGGTATGGATGTTGTGATCACAAGGCTCTGTCTGACTGTGGATTCAGAAAGAATGCTCGGTGGGGAATTCCCTAAGTCAGAGTCACCAGACCCTTAACAAGTGCCTCTTGATATTGGGACTGTGCTACATCACCTCACTTCAAGCCTGTGAAGTCCCCTGCCAGATTGGTCCTTTTGGCCTTCATCCCACACAGGACATAACTGTAGTCCTGAGTGGACCAATGACTTGATCAAGGTGGAGAGACCTGGGCAGGTCTGGATCCTGGAGTCATTACTGTCCACACTGAACAAGCAAGTGAGGGTGAATGGGGAAGCAATCCTGTGCCAGCAGCTTCAGCATCCAAGCAGAGGTATGAGCTCTGAGAAGGAAAGGGCGTGAGCAAGGATTGTCAGGAAAACCTTGGCAAGGAAGAGAACAGATCAACCCTGCTCATGCCAGGCAGATAAACCTTTGGCAAGAGAAGATATACCTACAAAATAAGATTAAGTTAAACAAATAAATGTGTCAGGAAATCTGAATAGAGCCACATGCAAATCTAGTGGCTAAACAGAGAAAGACCCACTGTCAGGAGTGGTGACACCCCAGTTAAAGGTGGGGGCTGGAACCTGGAGGGAACAGGTGGCATTGATGGGGAGAGGGTTAACAACATGCTCAGTCAGAGGAGGGCAGAGCAGCACATCCTGGGAGGGAATGTGGCATGCAGAGCTGGGATGTGGCATGGGTGCCTATATGTGAGTGTCATGCTCAGCACTGTGTGTCTGAAAGGAGGACTTGGGTGACCAGTGGAGGGAGCACCATTGACCAAGGCTGAGCCTGAAGGCATCTGGGAGGAGAGTGAATTGGTGGAGATAATCCCAGGGAGGTCCCAGGTCTGGTCAGGCTGCCTAGCCCTGAGGGAATGTGTCCTTGCTGGGCCTTATATCTCTTTAGCATCTTTTATGGTTCTCAGCTTCCAATGTCCTGGTCCACATTCCTTAACTGGCACTTGCTGCTATTCAGGTTCTGGCCTCAGCACATCTCCAGTGCCTGACTGCCCTGACCCCCATGTCCTCTGCCTCAGGGGCACCGTCTTCACTTGCTCCTAGAATAACAGAGGCCTCTGGCTGTGAAATCATTGCTCAGCTGCCTCTCACCTATCCCATGGCCCTCTCCTTTCTGTATCTCTAAATCAAACTCATCCATTGAGAACTAGCTCAAGGGCCACCCCCTGGATTTCCTAGCCAGAGGGGCCTCTATCTCCCTTGAAGAGTAGTAGAATTTTCTGTCCAAGCATCTCCCTTTACCGTTAGCACATCATCCTTGAACACATCATTCTGCTATGAGAAAACAGTTACTGGACTCGTAAAATGTGGTTTCAAAGCACGTGTGACTTTTAATGTGATAGTAAATCTTTTTGTGCTATGGTTTTCTTTTTTTGTGAAAAAATTGTGTTGTAATTTTCTTATGAGGATTAAAACACCCTAGGATATGGGATATAGCTAAAATACAGTTGCTGCCCAATACACAGTTTCAGAATGCATTGTTTCCCCATTGTCTCCCCAGCATGGGACTCTGATACTCAAAGGGGTCAGCCACTGTTTGATCAAGCTGTGATTGCTCAGCCTGTGCCTAGATGAGGCATGGAAGGAAGTTACTGGCTGAGGACTCAGGGGCTCTGCGGTCCACTATTACTGCTTTTCCTGCCTCCACAGCCATTGGTGGTTACTAAGCTCCTTCATGGTCTTGGTCCCTAGGAATCTGTCTGCTGTCTTTCTGAGATTCTTAAACAGGTTCTCAAAGCCCACCCCAGGGATTCAGTCCCCATTTTTGTTGGTTACAAAAAGTCCTACTTTCCTAATGAGTTAGTTGCTAAGGAGCTGTCAATTATGGATGCAAATGAGGAGGCCAGAAACTAATACTGGCCCAAAAATGATTGCAGGAGCAGCTTCCCCTTAGCCTCCTGGCCGGCTCCTGCCAGGCCCTGGGACAGCTGGGGCAGGGCAGGACAGGGAGGGGCCACCCAGGGCCCACTGCCAACAACCTTCTTTCCGTATAACCCCTCTGCCCTAGGTTGCTTCTCCAAATCAGGTCAAAACTTCAGGGTGTGTGCACATGTATTGCATAGGCTATGAGATAGCTCATACACACACTATAATAAAAAATAAATTAGCAGCTATTAAACATATTTGAAAGACACATTTTCTTGCTCTTCAAAATACTCTTAGTAAACTTTCTCTTTTTAATGTTACCATTTTGTCTCTGACAAAAAATAAAAATACTGGGACAGTAGTTGCTCAATAAAATTTCACTTTATTTCATTTAAAAGGGGGAACATAGAACCGAATAGTCTGGTTGAGTAAAAAAATGGGAGGTAGGCCCGAGGCTGCTCATCTTCCTGACCCCACATCTTCTCTGCCAGCCAAACCCCCTCTCTAGTTCCTAGGGACCAACTGTTTTTTCATATTCTAAGGAACAAAAACATATTTCAGTGATATGTTTGATAGGACACCATATGAGGTAAAGTTTAGAAGTGTGGGTTTGGTATCAGCCTGACTGAATACTCACATACCAATCTCCTCTCAGGCCAAGTTCTTATTTGTCTATGCAGGCCATTTGGAGTTTGTAAGGCCGAAATGGCATAATGCCTGAGAGGGGCTCTTAGTCAATATCATAATGACTCATCCCCTCACGGTGAGCAAAGGGGCCACCTAACTCTGCCCTCACAAAGATCTAGGTGAGGAGGCCTGTAGCTACTATTGTGCCAGGGAAGAAACTGAGGCTCAGAGAAATTAGCCAAGGCAGCTAAACAGAAGTGGGAGTCAGCCCTTTATTGTGGAAGTCTGTGATTTCTGTTTTCCATTTGTGGAGCTGACTGCTATACCTCATTGTGTTGTCTCTCCCAAGGGATTTATATTTCATGGTGGCTCGAGGTCTTATGTGAGTGCATAGACTATGAATATCTAATTGCTGAGTCTTAAAGTACCACCTATGGGCCTGGGTGGAAGTGGGCACAGTGGTAGTGAGTTGGGAAAGGAGAGGGGGTGATTGGAAAGAATGGCAGGGAAGAAAACAAAAAAAAAATGCTGCTTCTGAAATCATGGTGTAGGCACAACTCTTCTTGCTCTAAGCTGATTCAGGAGGATGGGATCTCCCCCAGGAAAAGGGAGGCTGAGGAGGATGTTGAGGGCTGCATCTTTTGGGTAGAGAACAGTTGCATGTGTGGCTTGGAATTTGGAGACACTTCAGATGGTTACAGGTTTAAAGAGGAGCTCAAGAGGTGATTTGAAGCTACAACAGCATCTACAGAGCAAAACTGACAGATCTGCTGAAGGCTGAAAAATGATTCAGTCAGAATCTTTAGCTGTAGACACCCTTGGCCAAATGCAAGAGGAAATGGGTTTAAATCATTGCAAAGGAAACTCGCATTACATTGCACACTGAGAAGCGCAGGCCTGCCACTGACTTCAGACAAGCTGGACTCGGGGGGTCAAATAATGTCATTACGTCTCATTTCATCTCCATTTCTTAGATCTGCCCTTCAGGGCTCATTCTCAGGTTCCCAGGATGGTTCCCGCAGGGCCAGGATAAATCCATCCCTGATGCTGCCGGCCCAGTGATGGCAGGGAGCACCCTGAGGTATCAGTCCAGGTTTGGTCAGGAAACAGAAGCTATTCCAGGTGTATGTGATATAATCATTCCAGGATCCGAGGACCCCAGGGTTCGTGATCCAGTGTGAGTTCTTGGCTTCATGCAGGAAAGAATTCAAATACAAGCCGGCATAGCGTTTAAAGTGAAAGTGAGTTTGTTAGTGAGGCAGTGAGACAGAGCCTGGGCTACTCCCCAGACAGAACAGTCGCTTTTAGTAGGATTAGTTTCCTTTATTGAGGTTCATTTAGTTGTGGGGGAGGGGTATAGAGCACCCAAATAAGGGACTCACCAGGGGATGTATGGAACCTTGCATAGTACCATGCTGCTGGAGGACAGTGCTCACTCCCCCCCCATCCCACCCTCTCCATCAACACTCTGTACAAATGCCTCTCATTGGTGACTCTCAGAGACCAAGTGCAAGGGGGTCTGGAGAAGGTAATTTTCTGGTTTTCAGTCCTATACCAGAAAAGGGCTAAGAAAAGTGGGGACAACAGTGAGGATCAATAATAATTCTCTTGCAAAAGGTTGATTGGGTTCTGTTGTCAAAGCACTAGGCCTGAATCTACCATGCTGTAAGGGGACACCTGAGCTAAAAGAAGCCCTGAAGTTGGGATCTGAGTCAATGGCACCCAGAGCACATCAACTGAGAATGAGGAAAGGAATGTCTTGAAAAAACAAACTGGGGTACTGTTACTAAAAGAAAAGGAAACTTAATTCAGGAGCCAGAAAAACACTGGTTCAAATTCCTGTGTGATTTGGGCAAATGTCCTCAGTGCTGGGAGCTTCACTTACCTCCTGGGAGTAACCAGTGATGCTGCCTGGTTGCTGTAATATTTGCAGTAATGAATGGCTATGCTATATCCTTGCACAAAATATATGAACAGGAAGGCTTCATATATCCTTCCAGTAGCGTATTGATTGATTCCATACATGTTCATTGGGAATCTACCATGTAGACCAGCATCATGCTAGATGCTGGGAATCACAAATACATATGACAGTTTCTGATCTTGGTTAGTTCAGGGTCTAGGGATTAGGATAGTTATAAGCAAACTAGAGGCCTGTTGCATTGGCCCTCCAGATAGGCAGTGGGACACTCTTGCTGGTCAGGGATCTGGATCTGTCCTTCTGACTTTAGTGCTGATTGTCGGGAGCCACCAGGTGGCCACTTTTATATTGTTTCTTCCTTGTGGAGCATCTAGGGAGGGGAAGTGTCTGTGGTGCCCACAGCTGACTTCCAGGAAGCTGGTAGGACTGTTGGGATCTTGTCAGCAGCACTGGTCTGTTGGTGCCTGGCTCATTCTCTGGAGATTAGACCTGTAGGACTACTGAGGGAGTGAGGCTGGGCTGGCGGACGGATGGTGGAGACAGGTCTCAGGGGAGCAGCACTCCCACTGTGGAAGTGCACTGACCACCAGGGAGCAGCTCCTGCATTGAGGGTCATAGCTACTGGTCTTTCCAGTTGTTCTGGTTATTCCATTGCTTAGGCTTTTATATATATAGATACAAAAAATTATGTTATGTGGTATAATTCATATAACACAGGGTGTCTCTTTTCTGATGTATAAACACAATGAGTTACATATTAAGTTACATTTCACTATATGCTTAAAACTATTGTTGTATGCAATTAGGGCAATTCTGGGACAATAGGGGTTCTCAGTTGCTATCATTCTCTATCTGTTGTCATTGCTCTATTACTTCCTATCCCCATCACAGAAGCCACCTGCAGGCAGCCAACCAGATGGTTCAGCTCATTGCTGCTCTTCTTGTCCCTTCCCCATTCCACACAGCTTAGCACTCTGCCCCACAAATAAGAAAGGAAGGCCTCTAGGTTTTTAAAAATCAGATAACCACCCCTAGTAGCTCTGTCCCCTTTTCTGCTTAGTTCCCCTCACCTTGGATGAGCTGTGTCTGCCTCCCCTGGGGCTGGTGGGGCATGGGACCAGGTGGTTGCTAGACTCAGTGGGTCTCCACAGGAGGCTTTCCAAGGCCCATAAGGAGCATATTCCAGCCTTCTAAACAACTTCACCCTGAAGGATTAAACCCTCAAGGAAAGGATGCCAGGAGGCCTGGCTTGGCCAACTCTTCACTAACAGTGGCAAAGACCCCCTCCATAGTTGCCTTCAGTCTGATTGTACACTTGGCATCATTCAGTGGACTCACAGTTCTTTGGGGAAATGACAGGAGACTGAGCTCTGTGATTTTCTACCTCAGCTGCCACCCAGGCTCCTGTGTAGGAGTCAGCAAATGGCCCAATCGTGGCAGTTCCCGAGGTTGGAGCTGTGGCACGAAAAGAAGAGGGATAGAAGAGAGGGAAGACCCCCTGAGGATGTGGTTCAGCTGCCTCAGAGGTGGTTGGAGAAGGGCTGTGATCAGACTGTGTCCAAGTGTTGGGGCATCCTTGTGGAGGAGTTGACTGTGGGCAGGTAAAGAACCTGGGACAGGTTCACATAAAAGGAAGCAAAATGGAGAGAAGGATGGGGCCTTCTGAGTATGAAAGTAGTGAGGCAGGCATGGTGTGTCATTATCACACCATTCTGGGAGGCAGGCTGTGCTGAGCCATTCAGGGAGGAGAGCCAGTCCCTATATGTAGTGTGTGCCCAGTATGATGTGTGCTATTGTGTGTGTGTTGTATGTGGTATGTGCTCAGTGTGGTGTGTGCTGTGGTGTGTGCCCAGTATAGTGTGTGCTCAGTGTGGTATGTGCTCCAGTGTGGTGTGTGAAGTGTAGTGTGTGACTCAGTGTGGTTTGTACCCAGTGTGGTATATGCCCAGTGTGGTGTATGCCCAGGGTGGTGTCTGCCTAGTGTAGGGCCACCCCAGCCACTGTCAGGCCCTATGCCCCACTTGCTGAGACATTGAGGCACACTGGTCTCCTGCCCACGCTGTAAGTCACTGCTGTTGTGGTAACCTTTGTAAAACACGAGGAACCATGTCACCTTTCCCGGATCCTTCAGCACTTCTCACAGGCCTACAAAGAAGCACATACTTTTTGGTTTGGGGCTCAACCTACCTTTCCAGTCTCTGCTCAGGTAACTCCCTCTGCACACCTTGAACCCCACCCTCCTCAAGTCTCAACTTGCTGGGTGCGCAAGGCACCATTATGGCCACATGCCTGGGCTCCTGTGACTTCTCTGAGTCTGGTTGCTTTCTCTTTTCACCTACTGACATTTTACCTGTATTCCAAGTGCCAGGTCAAGGCATCCCTGATCTCAGATGAGAATCTCAGATGAGTGTCACTGGGCATGCACCTCTCCTGACATTAACCAACAGAAGACACCCCACCCCCAGGAGGTTGTTAGCTTTTTGAGGTAAAGAACTATATTTTATCTGATGCCATCCTGTCTCCTCAGTGCCAGGCTTATGACCAGAGCCAGTGGGTGGGATTAAACAATTAGAGGGGAGCCCTTGTTCGCAGCAAGTGGGAATGAATTACAGATGCGCGACCAAGGCAGTAAGAAGCAGTGAGGAGCATCTGGCTTTACTGTATTTATTTGTTTGCAGGCTAAGCTGGCAGTCCTGCCACAGACAGTGCAGAGTGTGAGGCCCAGAGGCCTGTTCCCAATGGATCCAGCTATTCTTGGGAACTTTCTGTATAACAAAGAGAATTCTGGGAATGGCCGCGGCCCTTCCCCAAGGCTCCCTGAAGGCTACACTGGGGACTGGTTCACAGCACAAGCACTGCTTCCCCGGAAGAGACAAACATACAGGAGCAGCAATACCACCAGCATCTGCTGCCTCCTCTGCTGAGCACTGAGGGTGCACCAATCACTCCATACTCTGGGGGCTTTGGAATGTAAGACTGCCAGACTCAGAATGCTTCTCATCTGACCATGACCACACAGCTGGAGACTGATGGAGCTGAATCTGGATCAAGTGTGTCCAATTCCGGATTCTATCTGCTCAATGGCTCCATTGAATAACCTGGGGCTGCGCTTTTGCTCCTCAGGGGATCCCTGTCACCCAGAGACTGAATGACAATTGGTTTGTGATGGAGGGGCAATTGGTTTGTGATGGCTGCTCCTACCCTTGGGGTGTCTGAGGTGTGTGTGTGTAAGAGAGAGTGGGAAAGAGAGAGAGAGAGAGGAAGAAAAAGAGAGAGAGGGAGAGAGGAGAAGACAGGTATGATGAGAGAGGGAAAATTTACTCTACCAACTGCTGTGCATCTTGGTGGGACAGCGGTATGACACATACCAGGCCTGGCACTGAGTGTCCCCGTGGTCCTGCTGCCTGCTGCTGAGGTGTCTCTAGGTGGGAGGGAGTCAGGAGAGGTGGGTGAAACCTGGTGGCATCTCGGGCAGCAGCGAAAGGGGCAGGCCCTGGGCTGGACGGGGAGGGCAGGGGCTCCCGGAATGGTGGGGTCCCTGTCCCGTGGGAGGGACTGTTCCTCAGGCCAAGGCCTATGAGGGAGGCTGTTTGCCTCTTCCTAAGAAAACACTAATGCAATTCAAAGCTCATTCTAATCATTACATCTAATTACAAAAAAAGAGTAAATCACCAAACAAAATTAGTTTTCAGAGCCTTAATTATCACCAGAAAGAGTAATTAATAAGCAGAACAGAAAATGACCAGCTAGAGTCCACGTCCTCTGGAATGTGGCTCCCTCTGCAGCGGCCAGAAGCCTGAGAAGTTTCTAGGTCATGCCTTCCCAGCCCTCTCTTTCCTAATCCACAAGTCCAGTTAGGCAGCAGAATTGGAATCCACAGACAGGAGTATCCCCTCTTCTCTCCCCCAGGTAACAGGCTCTGGGCCAGAGCTCGCAAACGAATTGCTGATCGCAAGCTCAAATTCAGTGCCCCTAGATGTCTGTTGAGGCCTTCCGGGCTTTTCTCATCTCTGCTCCTCGGCTTGTATTTCTTTCTCTATTTATTCATTTTAACAGCAGCATCATATAAATAAAACACCATCACAAAAATGTCGCTGAAAGTTCAAAACTATTCATTATCCATTTCACATGGATTAAAATTGCCATCCAGGCTGCTTGGGTTTGACTTGTGTTCCTTTCCTTCTAATGAGCCAGATAGAGAAGGCAAAGATGCTAATTCATCCTTCCGTCTCTATCATAGCTCAGCCTTTACTATATAAAGCATCAAGGTCGCATTCTGGGGAAATGTCTTTTTACCAAAGGTGCTATAATAATAATGAAGAAGCAATTTGTTTCAGCAAACTGCCTGCAGTAATGAGGCTTAATTATAACCATGTTATTAATACTGCTGCTTAAGGTAATTCACTTCTGAGTGGGGTGCAGAACAGTAAACTATAATTTAAACAAGAATTGAGACCTAATTTAAATCATTGGATCTACTGCGGTAAAAAGCAAACAGAATGGCTGTAACCTGCCCGTGATGTGGAGTTTCCTTGGAGCTGGTTCTGAGCTCTTGGGCACCTGTCATAAGGCAGGGTGCTTGGGCACTGTTCTCTTCCTCCTGCCTCTTCCAGGAAGCTTTGTAGCTAACACAGCTGCACTTCATTCCCTATGTAAACAGGGGAGGCCAAGAGGTCAGAGGAGACTCCTATCACCCTGAGAACATCTCTGATGTGCTCTTGGACACATCTTCGTTCTCTCCCAGCTCATTTGCTATGAAAATGGGGAGTTTCAGCTGAAAGGCACCTTGCTGTTCCACTCCCACTTTCTGCAGAAGACCTTACCCAGGCCCAGGACAGGGCACAACAGCATGTGAGTGTTCTTGCCTGAGAACACACATTGGCTGCCAAGTATGAGCAGGAATGGCCCGCTTGCCATGACAACAACGGCAGAGTCTGCTGTGATCCGATGCCCAGATGCTTCCTCATGGCACCTCGTACATCTAGCCCAGGGAGTCCCAGACCCGGCTGTTCATGGGTATCTCCTGTGATGCCCCTTAGGATCACACATTTGTGAATCCTACCCATCCCTAGATTCTGATTTTGTTAGTCTGGCTTTGGGCCAGGGAGTCCATGTATTTGTCAAGATCCTTGATTGTTCTGATGCAGGTGATCTAAGGGGGAAGTATGTAGTTCATTCATCTATTCAGCAGCACCAGACATTTCAATACACAAGGTGGTGTGTGTGTGTGTGTGTGTTCTTTATGACCTCTCTCACTCATTCATTTATTCAACATTTATTGGGCACGAGTTGTGTGCCAGCTACAGCTGATGCACATCAGTTCTTCCTTGTCAACTATGCTTTAGTCATTTCAACAAGTTTTTCTCCTTTTAATGCAAGATTCTATTCCATGTTATTTTAAGTGAAAGTAAACAGGGAATTGAGGACAGAGTTGAGTGTGTGGCAAAACTGGTAAAGCACCAGTTCTAATGGCATGTTCAATGCCACTGTCCTGTGGATGCCAGCTGTTCCCAGGTTGCTCCTTGCCAAGAGCCTCACTAGCGCTGCCAGTGTGTGAGACAGGACTCCGGGCAGTTGAGGTTGAGCTGATGAGGCAGCTGAGGGTTTTCTGTCCATTGCCCAGCTTTTATAGAGGCAGGAGAGGATTCTGAGTCAGAGAAATGAAGAGGCAAGGATAAAGCACATGATGGAGCACAGGCCTCCACACCCAGGGGTGGTGTGAGACTGGCCCAAATCTTGCCTGTGCATCCTCCAACCATCCATCAGATTAGCCACTGTTCTAACCAGATGCAGGGGCGGGGGGCAGAAGGCAGGAATCCAGGAGCCTGAATCCCAGAGTTCACCTGGGCCCACACATGCCTTTCCAGACTAAAATCTCCTGCAGAGCATGGCGGCCCTGCCCTCTCCTCCTCTAGGCCTCATGCACAACACAAAACTAAATGTGGGACCCATGGGATTCAAATCTGGGAATACTCCAAGGGAATTCATCCAGAAACCTCTCTCCCGTGTGCTGAGGCTCCACTTCTCCAAAAGCTGATGTTCCAGAAGGTCTGCTAAAGTGAATGTCAAGATCCTTGATTGTTCTGATGCAGGTAGTCTAAAGGGTAAGTATGTAGTTCATTCATCTATTCAGCAGCATAGATGGCTCATAGACAATAGAAATTCTCCTTCATTGAAGAGAAAGAAAGGCTTTACTTTCTCCTAAGATCAGTCAATTCCCTCGGGCCTGCCTCAGTTTACATATGGGGTCATCCACATGAATTCTCAGCCTCTGCTGCTTCCTCCCCACCCCCTCACCAGCCTCCTCTGCTTTTTCTCTTTTACCTCTGTTATTTTCCAAAACAGCTCTCCCTCCTGGGTTTCTCCTAGCACAGGGGGCTGCAAAGCCAAATGACAGGGAACAATGTCTCCAACTGGTGGCAGTGGCTGGGCTGGGTTGACTGTGACAGCAAGGCTGAGGGCCGCAGACAGAACCCAGACTGTGTCTGAGGAAGGAGCCCTTTCCTCTGTCTCTATTGCTGTCTCTGTCTCACTTTCTCTTTCACACACACACCATGCACATATGCACACACACTGCATCCCATAACTTTACATGCATACACACATATAATTTATTGCACATACACACAGACATGCACATATAATTTGTATGCATGCATATTTAATGCACACATGCAAATTTACATGCACAGTATAAAAAGACACTGATGCCAGTTGGTATGTGCAAAGGTGTATACCCGTGTAGATCTGGAGGCAGGCATGGCTTCATAAAGCAACACCTTCCCTCTCCTCTGAATTAACTGCCTTCCTTCCCAAAGTGCTGAGTTTCCCCTACTAGCCATGGGGGCAGCTGCCTGGGGAAGTAGTCCATTTTGTCCTGGAAACTCCGTGAACCAGCCAGATAGAAATGTCTGGGCACCAGCAGCCAGCAATAGAGGTGGGAGGAGAAGGACATGGTAGGGTCTGAGGCATTGGCCTCGGGAGAAAAGAAGCCCTCCAGCAGGTTCCGTTTCTCTGCCACTGCTGTTTCATCTCAGATTGAGAGCTCCAAGGCTGTCCAATTTGAGGTACAATAACTATAACATCATTTGCACTGCCCTGCTGTGGCTCAGTGTCTGGCCCATCTGGCTACATACTGCACTGACTCTGAAGACCCATCCTCACTGTGTCAACTCCCTCCCTCTGGGGCCTAGTTCCCAGCCCCTGTCCCTGAGCAGAACCTTCAGTGGTGACTGGAATTTGGAGGAAGACCAGTTTAGGCTCATCTTCTAAACTCTAAAAGGAACTGGGAATCTAGGTGGCAGGCCAGGACCCCAGCGAATATTTGGGAGTGGAGAGGCCACTTCAGGTACCTAATTGCCCTCCCTTAGTGTGACATGTGTCTTGAGTTTGGAGGATCCACTTCTCTAAAAACCATGATCTACTGCCAGGAGCCTCAGGGCTGTATTAAAAACCCTGGAAATTGGAACCCCTTTTAAGAAGTAATGATAGGTGTCATCTCCCCTGGCAAAGAGCGAATCACCCTGCCAGGCAACTGTGCCTAGGCCCCTGCTCCTTGAAAGTACCACTCTCTTCCTCCGTCTCTATTCTGATAAAAACCTCTTTCATCTTCACCTTTCAAAGCACTTCCACAGCCATTAGCCCACTAACTGATTCACTCATTGTGCACATCTATTGGACAGCCAGGCAGTTCAGATCTTTTTCAGAACAAGGTAGGATCTAGATAAGTATGGGCACACCTATTGAACAAATTGCTCAATACGTAAAGAGCATGTTGCTCTGCTGCACACTGGTGCTTTACAGAGGCAGAGGGGCAGCCTCCAAAGAGAAGGCCTGGCACTCCGATAGTCAGAGAGCAAGTCCATTGGGCTCAATCTGCAGATGTGTAAACCGAGGGTCAGGAAGGTAAAGTGCTTTGCTTATGGCCCTGAAATGAATTGAGTCTAATCAAAATACACTTCCTGATTCAACTCAATGTGTCCTCCCATCCTAAAATGTTCCTTTCCAGAAAATTCTTCCTGTGGTTAGATCTCCTTTTCCTTCTTCTTTTCCTGGTCTTTCTGGAATAAGCTATTTCAAAGGAGAAACAATCACATTGCAATTATTTTCTTTTTTATAGCAAACTCTGTTTATGTTATTTATTTATTTTTTTAAATTTAAAATTGACTTTAGAGAAAGCAAGAGAGAAAGCGGGGGAGAGAGAGAGAGAGAGAGAGAGAGAGACCATTTCTTGCCTCCCGCATTCATCCTGAATAGGAATTGAACCAAAACCTGACTGGGAATCAAAGCGCCACCTTGGTTCATGGGACAATGTTCCAACCAACCAAGCCACTCCACTAGGGCCACACAGCAGTTCTTTCTGGGCCCACATGCACATGGCTTCTGGAACAGTAAACAAATCCGTCTTCTCTATTTCCACAACAAGGCCAGCAAGGCCCATAGTTTTCCTAGGCAGTCCCTCAAGGACGTTCATCTGCTCCAGCAGTGCCCTGGGTGGGCAGGCAGGCCTTGCTGCACACCTTCAGGACTGTGACCTCCTATACTGCCACCTTTCATAGTAGATGAAGGACACCCTTCTCAGCCAGGCTTCCTTCAGGAGCCTGAAGTGGGGAGGTTAAAGAACTCGCCAGGACCATGTCCAATGGTGGCAGAAGGTGGGCACGGTTGTCCTCCCAGAGGCTCTCACATGAGAAAGACCAGAGTGGGCTCTTGCCTGCTTTTTATTCTTTTTATGGGGAGAGGAGGTGGGCATTATACTGATGTTTATTTTTTTAATTTTTTTTATTGTTTAAAGTATCCATATAGTATAGTAGTACATATATCTCTTTTTTTCCCATTGACCTTCCCCCAGCCTTCCCTACCCCTTGTCACATGCTCTCATCCCTCCCATCCCCCAGTGTCTTGTGTCCATTGATTGTGCTTATATACATGCATACAAGTCCTTTGGTTGATCTCTTCCCACTCCAGCCACCCCTCCAACACTCCCAAGCCTTCCCGCTGTAATTTGATAATCTGTTCGCTGCTTCATTGCCTTTGTATCTACCTTTTTGTTCATCAGGTTATAATGTTCTTTATTTTCCATAAATGAGTGAGATCATGTGGTATTTTTCTTTCATTGCCTGGCTTATTTCACTTAACATAATGCTCTCCAGGTCCATCCACCCTGCTGCAAATGGTAAGAATTCCTTCTTTTTTATAATAGTGTAGCATTTCATTGTATAATTGTAGCATAGTTTTCTAATCCACTCATCTGCTGATGGGCATTTAAGCTGTTTCCAAATCTTAGCTATGGTGAATTGAGCTGCCATGAACCTAGGAGTAATATATCCTTTCTGATTGGTGTTTCTAGTTTCTTGGGACAGTGGTTGGCAAACTGCGGCTCGTGAGCCACATGCAGCTCTCAAGCCATGGTTTGCTGCTCTGTTGACTAATATGTTTGTGGACCACTGGGATTGGGGCTTAATCACAAGGAACAACGACAGGCTGTAATTATTGGAATTGAGAGTCTAGGTCAGTGGTTGGCAAATTCATTAGTCAACAGAGCAGCAAACCGAAGCTCACAAGCCCCAGTTTGCCAACTGCTAAGTTGGGTTACATTCCTGGAAGTGGGATTATTGGGTCAAATAGGATTCCATTTTTAGTTTTTTGAGGATACTGTTCTCCACAGTGGCTGCACCAGTCTGCATTCCCACCAGCAGTGCACAAGGGTTCCTTTTTGTCTGTATCCTCACCAGCCCTTGTATTTTGTTGATTTGTTGATGATAGCCATTCCGACAGGTGTGAGATGGTACTGCACTGTTATTTTGCTCTGCATCTCTCAGATAATTATTGACTTTGAGCATGTTTTCATATGTCTCTTGGCCTTCCTCTTGTCTTCTTACCAAAAGATTCTATTTAGGTCCATTGCCCATTTTTTTTATTGGATCATTTATCTTCCTTTTAATAAGTTGTATAAGTTCCTTGTAGATGTTGGAGATTAAACCTTTATCAGTGATAACATTTGCATATATGTTCTCCCATACAGTGGGCTTTCTTGTTGTTTTGTTGATGGTTTCTTTTGCTGTGCAAAAGCTTTTTATTTTGATGTAGTCCCATTTGTTTATTTTCTCTTTATCTTCTGTTGCCCTAGGAGTGGTATCAGTGAAGAAATTGCTTCTGCATATGTCTGAGATTTTGCTACCTGTGGATTCCTCTAGTATTTTTATGGTTTCCCATCTTATGTTTAAGTCTGTATCCATTTTAAGTTTATTTTTGTGTATGGTGTAAGTTGGTGGTCTAGTTTCATTTTTTTCTACGTATCTGTCCAATTTTCCCAACACCATTTATTGAAGAGATTATCTTGACTCCATTGTACGTTCATGCCTCCTTTGTCAAATATTAATTGAGCATAGTGGTTTGGGTCAATATCTGGGTTCTCTATTCTATTCCACTGGTCTATATGTCTCTTCTTGTGAACAGTGGCTTTGTGATACAGCTTGAAATCTGGTATTGAGATCTCACCTACATTGTTCTTCTTTCTCAGGATTGCTGTGGCTATTTGGGGTCTTTTTTTATTCCAGATAAATCTTTGGAGAGTTCTTTCTAGGTCTTTAAAATATGGCATTGGTATTTCAATGGGGAATGCATTGAATCTATAGATTGCTTTGGGTAGTATGGACATTTTAATGATGTTGATTCTACCAATCCATGAACATGGTATGTTCTTCCATCTGTTTATGTCTTCCTCTATCTCTTTTTAAGTGTCCTGTAGTTTTCCGCGTATAGGTCTTTTACCTCCTTAGTTAAGTTTACTGTTAGGTATCTTAACTTTTTTGGTACGATGATAAATGTGATTATATTTCGAGTCTCTCCTTCTGTAAGTTCACTATTGGTATATAGAAATGCCATAGATTTCTTGGCATTAATTTTATATCCTGCTATATTGCTTAATTCATTTATTAAATCTAATAGTTTTGTGATGGAGTCTTTCTGGATTTTTTATGTTACAATATCATGTCATCTGCATAGAAGGACAGCTTTATTTCTTCTTTTCCAATTTGGATGCCTTTTATTTCTTCTTGCCTAATAGCAATGGCTTATACTTCCATTACTATGTCAAACAGCAGTGATGAAAGTGAGCATCTCTATCTTGTTCCTGCTCTTAGGGGAAAATGGTTTTAGTTTTTGCCCATTGAGTATGTGGGTTTATCATATATGGCTTTTATTATGTTGAGGTATGATGCTTCTATTCTCACCTTGCTGAGAGTTTTTATCAAGAAAGGGTGTTGGATTTTGTCAAATGCTTTTTCTGTATCAATTGATATGACTATGTGATTTTTATCTCTCAATTTGTTTATATGATGTGTCATGTTTACTGATTTGTGGATATTGTGCCATCCTTGCATCCCAAGAATAAGTCCCACTTGGTCATGGTGTATGATCTTTCTGATGTACTGCTGGATCTTATTTGCTAGAATTTTATTGAGGATTTTGGCATCTATGTTCATGGGGGATATTGGCCTGTAATTCTCTTTCATTGTGTTGTCTTTATCTGGTTTTGGTATTAGGGTGATGCTGGTTTCATAGAAGGAGCTTGGAAGTGTTCTTTCTTCTTGAATTTTTTGGAATAGTCTCAGGAGGATAGGTTTTAGTTCTTCCTTGAATGTTTGGTAAAACTCCCCTGTGAAGCTGTCTGGCACCAGGCTTTTGTCTGCTGGAAACTTTTGGATGACTGCTTCAATTTCTTCCAAGGTTATTGGCCTATTGAGATGTTTAGATTCTTCCTGATTGAGTTTTGGAAGGTTGTATTTTTCTAGGAATATGTCCATTTCCTGCAGGTTGTCCATTTTGTTGGAACAGAGTTGTTTATATTATTTTTTAACAATCCTTTGTATTTCTGTGATGTCTGTTGTTATTTCTCCTCTTTCATTTCTGATTTTATTTGGGTCTTCTCTCTTTGCTTCTTGGTGAGCCTGACTAGAAGTTCATCAATCTTGTTTATCCTTTCAAAGAATCAGCTCTTGGTTTTGTTGATCTTTTGTGTTATTTCTTTGGTCTCTATGTTGTTTATTTCTGCTCTGATTTTATTATTTCCTTCCTTTTGCTTACAATGGACTTTTCTTGTTGCTCTCTTTCTAACTCTTTTAGTTGTAAGATTAGATAATTTATTACCATTGTTTCTTTTTTTGTTTGTTTGTATGTTTGTTTGTTTGTCTGAGGTAGGCTTGTAGAGCTATGAACTTTCCTCTCAAGACTGCTTTCACTGTGTCCTACAGATTTTGGATTCTTGGTTTTTATTATCGTTGCCATGATATTTTTTAATTCTTCTTTGATCTCTCTGGTAACCTAGTCATTATTTAATAGCATGCTATTTAGTCTCCCTGTATTTGATTTTTTTGTTTTTATTGTAGTTGATTTCCAGTTTTATGCCACTGTGATTGGAGAAAATGCTTGATATTATTTCTTTCTTCTTGAATTTGAAGAGACTTTGCCTGTGACCCAATATATAGTCTGTCTTTGAAAATGACCCATTTTCAAATGGACTTGAGAAGAATGTATATTCTGTGGCTTTGGGGTAAAATGTTCTGAAGATGTCAATTAATTCCATCTGGTCTAGTGAGTCATTTAGGATTGATGTTTCTTTGCTGATTTTTTGTCCAATGGGGATAGTCGGGTATTAAAGTCCCCTATTATGATTATATTACTGTTTTACTCTTCCTTGATATCCTCCAGGAATTTTTTTATGTATTTGGGTGCTCCTGTATTGTGTGCATATATGTTTACCAGAGTTATTTCCTCTTGTTGGATTATGAAGTGGCCTTCCTTATCTCATTTTGAGATCTAATTTTTCAGATATAAGCATTGGTACCACAATTTTTTTTTCCATTTCCTTTTGCCTGCAAAACCTTTTTCCATCCATTCACCCTCATTTTGTGTGCTTCTTTTTTTTCTGAGGTGGGTTTCTTGTAGACCGCAGATATATGAGTCATGTTTTCTTATCCAATCCATTGCCCTATGTCTTTTGATTGGGGTATTAAAAGTTATTATTGATAGGTATTTGTTTGTTGCCATTTTTATTCTTTATGCCTGTATTCCTTCTTTGCTTTCTATTTCTTTTTTTACAGCAGACCCTTTAGCATTTCTTGCATTGCTGGTTTGGTGGTAATAAACTCCCTTAGTCCTTTTTTTGTCTGTGAAGCTCCTGATTTCACCCTCAATTTTGATTGATAGCCTTTCTGAGTACAATATTCTTGAATTCAGACCCCTACTTTGCATGACTTTGTATATTTCATTCCATTGCCTTCTAGCCTGATGTGTTTCTCTTGAGAAATCAGTCACTAGTCTGAAGGGGGTTCCTTTGTAGGTAACTTTCTGTCTGTCTCTGGCTGTTTTTAAGATTTTTACTTTATCATTGGTGTTTGCCAACTTAATTATAATGTGCTTTGGTGTCAGTCTTTTGGGGTTCATTTTGCTTGGGACTCTGTGAGCTTCGTGGATTTGTGTGGGTTTTTCTTCCCTACTTCAGGAAAGTTTTCTGTCATTATTTCTTCAAATAGATTTTTTATTCTTTGCTCATTTTCCTCTCCTTCTGGTACCCTTATTATGTGCATGTTGTTTTGTTTTGTGTTGTCCCAAAGTTCCTTGGGCTCTCCTCCTGCTTTTTCATTTTTTCTAGAAGCCTCTCTACTTGGGTGTTTTTTCTACCTTGTCTTCTACTGAGTTTTCTACCTTGAACTTCTACTGAGTTCTTTACAGCAGTGAAGTCATTTTTCATTTCTTCTTGGTTCTTCTTCATTTCCTCTTGGTTTTTACACATATTGTCAAATTTGTCTTCCATTCTTTTCATCCACCTTATGACCATTTCTCTGAGTTCTTTCTCTGGGACGTTGCTTGCCTCCATTTTGTTTACTTCCTTTCTGGTAATGCCTGCTTTTCTTTTATATATGGGCTGTTTTTTGTCTCCCCATGATCTCTCTTCTCCAAGTGTCTGGTTATGTAATTCTCTCTCTCTTTTCTTTTTTTTAAAAAAATATATTTTATTGATTTTTTTACAGAGAGGAAGGGAGAGGGATAGAAAGTCAGAAACATTGATGAGAAACATCGATCAGCTACCTCCTGCATGCCCCCTACTGGGGATGCGACCGCAACCAAGGTACATGCCCCTGACAGGAATCGAACCTGTTACCTTTCAGTCCACAGGCCAACACTCTATCCACTGAGCCAAACCGGTCTCAGCTCTCTCTCTCTTTTCCATGATGGAGTGTAGAGCTCCTCTGAATGCATGTGCTTTCATCACTTGGGGACCAGTGTTTTCAGTTTCATAGCTGTTCGGTGTGTGCTATAATTGTAGATTCCCTGGGCTTTTCAGGCTTCCAATAACATCCACTTTCCCTCTCAAGATGGCATGGTCTCTACATCTGAGCCAGTCGCTCTGGCCAGGAACTCAGCAGCAGTGGGGGCTGCCTGCTCAGGGAGCCCCTACTTAGGGAAGTTCCCTAAGTCAGACATGGAAGTGCATCCCAGCCCAGGGTCTTGTGGGGACTCCAGAGTGCCTTAGGCCACCTAAGTCCCCCACAGTCTCCTGGAGTATAGCTGTCCCTCAACTCACCAACAAACACTCCCCGTGTGACCACACACTCTTCCTTTGTTTTCTCACTCATACATTATCTTGCAGTCTGCCTTCCCATCAGCAGCCATCTTCTCACCTGCTCTTTATTTTGAAGAAATATGTCTGCGTGTGTATGACTGAGTGTGTGTGTTATAGAGAGTATGAATGTGAGCGAGTATGACAGTGTGTGAGTATGAATGTGTGAGAGTGTCCGTGAATGTGTGTGAGCATGTGAGAGTGTGTGTGAGTTTGAATGTGTGTGGGTGTTTGATGTGAGTGTGTGTATGAGAGAGTATGTGTGAGTGTATCTGTGAGAGTGTGAGTGTATGTGTATGTGAGAGAGTATATGCAGGTGTGTGTGAGTGAGTGTGTGAGCATCTGTGTGTATGAAAGTGTGTGTGTGTGTGTGTGTGTGTATGAAAGTGTGTATGTGAGTGTGTGTGTGTGAGAGTGTTTGTGTGAGTAAGCATGTGTGTGTGAGAGTGTTTGTGAGTGTGTGAGTGTGAGGAGGTGAGAGTGGGGTAGTCAGAGTTTAGGGGATGTATGAGACATTGTCAGGGTTGGTGGGTGGAGCAATGTAACTCTCTTCTCTCTGCACATGTCATCTTGTCAAAAATTCTAAGACCTTTCAAGCCCCAGGACCCTCTGGAGGAAGGTCACAGTGTCACTCAGGGAGAGCAGACTGCCTGCTCACCTGTGCCAGGGTGGGGCCAGCACTCAGAGCTGTTTTGGGGCAGGTGGGAAACTTCTGGAGTGCATCCATCACTTGCCTGCTCTGGCCTTCCTGTGGACTAAGGGGCCAGGACACAGAGTGGCTGTGGGTGAGTAAACAGGAGGGGAAAGTTTGGATAGAACAGTAGTGGCTTGCTAAGTCTTAAGGCAGGAAGGCTGCCTGGATGGGCTGAGAAATGGCCAGGCTCTAAGGTGAGAGGTAGAGAGCTCAACAGTTGCCTGGAGATCTCTGGGCAGGATATCACCCTGCTTTGCTGGGGCAGCTATGACCACAGCCATAGGCCACCTCTTCCCTGCAGTCCCATCTCCAGGGCTCAGGGCCTCAGGACCTTGGTCTTTCCCTCACTCAACCTAGAACCAGGGTGCAGGCAAGAGCAAGGCTTCAGCCACACCCCTCCTGGGAGCATGGGCTCTGTCCCTGTGCAGTGAGGACAGCACAGCAGAAAGAAAGGACTTGTCTATCAGCCATGCTGAAGTCCCAGACTCATTTTGTGGGAGAATTAAGTGGAGTAATGAGCCTGGAAGAGGCATACTAACTCATTTTTAATGACTGTTTTTTCAGAGGCTGATGGACAGATGGCCATGGAGAGTGAATGGGCTTCAATCACAGCAAGAGAGTAGAGGTTGGGTGTGAGAGAGGTGCTTCCTGGCAGAGGGCTCCCAGGACCTGGGGTAGAGGCCTGAATGAGGTCCTGCCCAGGAGCAAGGAGCTCCCTCAGGCCCCAGCCTATGGAGGAGTGCCTGTGGTCTCCAGGAGTCTAAGGAGGCATCCTTTCCTGGAGGTATATGTAGTATATGATGAAGGGTAGAAGGGTGATGGGAGGATGGGGTGCTTTATTTTGAGGAGAATAGATGAAAACACCACTGGAACTCTCCCTGGCCTCCAAGAGAATGGGAGTGGGAGGAGCCCCAGTCTGCAAGGCAGGTTCCTTAAGTCAGACATGGAAGTGCGGCCCAGCCCGAGGTCTTGTGAGGACTCCAGAGTGCCTTAGGCTACCTAAAAAAGAGGCATGCTGGGACCCATCCTGGCTCTGGATATGTGCGGTATCCTGTCCCTTTAAAATACCCCCTGCTTGACATGCTGGCTTGTGGAAATGGGGCCAGCCAGCACCTCTCTAAGGAGCCGGAGCAATAAATGATGAGCATCTCCCCTGAACTCATCTCCCCATGCCCTGTGTTTAAAGTGAATTGAAACGAATATCTGATAAATGAATAAAACTGTAAATGGAATAAAAAACCTTATGAACCTGAAGGAGAAATAGGAATCCCAGGTCTGTTCTGTCTAAATTGAATAAATCTGATGAACTCCCTGACAGTTTCTGCCAACACTTCTGAAGAGGAAGGAGAAGAGGGGTGAGCAGAGATGGCAGAAGAGGGGAAGGTGTGAGGAGTGAGGTGGGAAGCGGTTCAGTAATTAAGCTATCACCATGAGCCAGCGGAGAAGGCCCAGGTGACCCACCTCACTCCATTGGACTGAATACAGAATTGATATTGGGAGCACTTGTAAGACTGGCTGCTCCTGTGTGCCTGCACAAAGAACACCTTCGGAGCACAATTACAAATGTGTACAAAAGGTTTATCAGGACCTTTCTGGGGGAGGCACTGAGAAGGAATGGCAACCTGTGACTTATCTCCAGGCCCAGGTGAGCGTGGAGCTGGGCGGTGTCTCTGAGTGGGAGCTGGCCGGGTATCAGGAGGGAAGTCACATCTATAATGCCCTCAGAGACTGGTGGGGCCAGAGAGTGCCTCCCTTGCTCTCCTTGACCTCTGCCACATTCTGGCCTTTATGTTGGTCAGGTAACCTCCTGTAGTGGCACTCTTGCCTGACCACAGGATTCCTTAGTGCCCACTTCAGAGAAAGGTAGTGATGCTGCTGGTGGTTGGAGGGTTGTGGGCGATCTATGTTTTCTCTCCCTGGATCTTGGTGGATTGTAACTGCTCAGACCAATACTAAATGGTGGCATTGGTGCTGTGTGTCTTTCAAGGCTGAGTCATAAAGCTTATGCCTGATGCCCTAGGAGGGAAACGAGCACTGTGTAGGAAATCAGTTACTCCCAGACTGCCAGGCTGGAGAGGTATCAAGGCTGGGGCCCAGCTCCCAGTCAGTGTCAGCTGTCTGCCCTGGGAATGAGCCCCGAGGGCCATCTGGCCTAGTGGTGCTTTCAGGTGCCTGAAAGCCCAGCCCACATCTGCTTGTAGTGGCCACAGAAGAGCTGGCTGCCAGGCTCCTCCCAGATTCCTGAACTGCACACTTGTGAACACCAGAAAATGGTTCCTAAGCTGCTAAGTTCTGGAGTAATTTGTTAATAGCAATCAAAACACTCCTGCTCTTGGATCTTGGCTTTCTGCCTTAAAATGAAGGGTTAGATTAGATCATTTAAAAATCTATACTATTTAGAAAACTATAAGTAGTAATTGAACATAGTATTTTCTATCTTCACCAGAAGATATGTCCTTTTTAAAAAAATGATTTGAGAGAAAGAGGGAAAGAGAGAGAGAGAAAAAAAGAGAGAGAGAAAGAAAGGAGAAACACCGATCGGTTTCCTCCCTTATGCACCCGACCAGGAATGGAGCCCACAATCTTTTGGTATATGAGAAGATACTCCAACCAACTGAACAGCCAGGCTAGAGAGTGAATTGGTATTTTTTTAAAAGAGTTCAAGAGCACAAAGGATAAAAATAGAAGCTAAGCAATTTCCTTCCTACTCTTGAATTCTCCTCACAACTGAAATTTATAACTTTCAATAAGTTATAAATCCTTCCAGAAATGTTTTATGTAACTACAACTTATAATTATATTTTCGAAAATTATACATAGCATATCATACATATTTTTTTAATTTTGCTTTTATAATTTACTAATGCAGAATGGAGATATTTCCATATCAATATACATAAACCTACCTCATTCTTTTGATGGTTGTGTAGTATCCCAAGACATGGCTGTGCCATCATTGATTACCTCAGTCTCTATGTGATGAAGGTTAAGTATATTCTAAGTTGCTTGGCTTTTGCTATTGTAATACAGCCATGGATATTCTTACATACTTATTTATGCCCTTTTATCCAAGTGTATGTATAGGTTAAATTCCTAGGAGTGGCATTTCTGGGTCCAAGAATATATGAACTAAATACTTTGATAGTTATTGCTAAAACTGACTTCTAAACAGAAGGGTAGTTTATATTCCCACCAATGGGAGGGGTATTTTCTTGTACCCTCATGATCTGCTAAGTTTTGTCAAACTGCTGGAAGAAAAATGATGTCCTAGTTTTAAGTTTTCACACCTTCAATTGTGAGGTTGAACATTTTGTACATGTGAATGGATGGATTTTGACTCTTTTCCTTGAACAGCTCCTTTATACCTTTGCTGATTCTGTAGGTTTATTAATTTTATTCAAACTGACTGGTAAAAGCTTTTCTTATATAAACTTTTTGCTATTATAAGTCATAAATATTTTCTTATTAAAATTATTAATTGCCTTTTTACCTTATTAAAGCTTTTTTGTGTTTAGACAATTTTATGTGTTATGAAATTAAATCTATATATATAAAAGCCAGCAACCTTGATGCTATTATGACTGGAATGACCAGAGACCAGAACACCATGGCCCATTGCCCAGGCCAGCCCTGCTTCCCAGTGGGGACCCCCACCCCAATGGGGGCATGGCTGGCCTAAAAACCACCAGCACCCCTCCCCAAGGCTGGCCTTGCCTCCAAACGGGGACCCCCACCTGGATCCTGGGCCCCCCATCAGGTCAGGTCAGCTGGTCCACACTTGTGCACCAGGCCTCTATACTAATACATAAAAAGACAAGAGCTGTCATGACCTAAATGACTGGATCTGGACAGATGACTGAACAACAAGCTGCACACAAAGCATGCTTGGGTGGGTGAGGATTTGTGGCAGTGGGGTCAGAGACTGGGGTAGACAGGCCATCAGAAGGCAGCCTGTACTCCCCACATGGCAGCAGCGGCAGCTTTGAGCATTCCCAATGGCCACTGCCCTTGCTCAGGCCCAGCTCTGGGCAAGTGGAGGCGGGGACAGGCATGGCAAAGGTGGTCTATACTCCCCACATGGGGGTGGTGGTGGCTGTGAGCCCTCCTGATGGCTGCTGCCACTTACCCAGGGCCAGCAACAGTGGGAACAGAGATGGGGGAGGCAGAGGGCAGCCTCTACTCCCCACATGGCAGTGGCAGCCGCTTTGAGCATTCCTGATTGCCCTCAGGTTCTGTTTCAGCTCAGCCAGCAGGCTCTGCTTGGTGCTGCTCACAGCTGCCTCTACATGCTGTGGTATAAAACACGTTGTGTAAGTTAACAGAAGTGCAGGTACCACCTCCATGCTATATCCCCACTTCAATCAGTCCCACCAGCCTTGAAGCACCCTCCCTGAGCTGTTTCTGGTGAAGCCTGTGGGAAGATTCTATCCTTGGAGTGTGCCGGGCTCCAGAGGAGGTGGGTGGCACCACAGGCATCATGGCAGGCAGCCCAGCTCCCTGTGACCTGAGGACCTGGGAGAACCCCAGCAACAGAGGTAGCACAGGGCCCAGTGATGAGGTAGCTGTGGGGGTGGTGGCTCCTGCAACTGACATCCTGCTGGTCATCTGTGGAGCCCTCTCAGCCGGCTGCCATTACTCTGGCCCTTGCCCTCGCTGCTGGCTGATCCCGGTGCAGCTTCCTGCCCCAGAAGGTGCGCAATTGCAGGGACAGCCACTGTGGTGGGCCAGATTGATGTCTTCCTCGGTGCACCACGTGGGTTTTGGGATCTGCACAGGCACAGGCCTCTGGTGCACGCATCCTCTCCCCCGACCCCTCGCGTGTGAATATCCCCCAGCATGCTGCTACCCATTTGTGCCCACAACAGTCCTGGACCATGGTGCATGCACATTCCCCCTGCCCCTCCACCATACTTCTATCAACCCAGGTGTGCCTACATCCCCCACATGACATGTGGACATCCCCTCCGGCATGCTCACATCCTTTGGAGCATGGCTGGGTGCTCATGGTGGGAGCCTGTGAGATAACAGTGAGAGGGCACAGTGGTGACACTCAGTTCCTGTGGAGGCCAGTGTGGTGATGAGATCACCTCTGTGGGGCTAATGCAGGTGCTGAGGCAGGAGCAGGTGCAGACAGACATACCTGGTGGGTGTGGGGCAGCCCTCACTGAGGTACTTTTGGTCAGCATCCAAGATCAGGAACCAAGAGGAAGGGAGGAGGTTCATCCTCTCAATGAAATGGCAGGAGAATCAGGGCAACCGCAGAGGAGGAATGTGCACTTGGGGTGCCGGTGCCCATGAGCAAAGGCTGCCCTGACTGAGATTTACTCGCTCAGGGCCTAGCACACTCCTGCCAGTGGGTGACAGGATGTGCTTTTCCGAGTTAATGAGAGAAAACATTGATTCTTCTGCTGCCCGCAAAGGTGGAAAGTGAAGTGGGGAAACATGTGTGGAGTGAGCGAGGCTCCCTGTCTGGGGATTCCAAACCCACTGTTGGTTCCTTTCACTGCTGACTAGAGATATACAGGATGTTCCCCTTAAATGTATACACACTTTGAACATATACTAATCCCAATGGGTTTAAGTATGAAAAGAAAGAAACAACAATGGAGCTGTCATCTGTTAAAAGTGTGGGCATAAACCGGCAGTTGGACATTCCCCAAACGGTTCTGGATTGGAGAGGGTGCAGGCTGGGCTGAGGGAACCCGCCCCAGCCCCTTACATGAATTTCATGCACTGGGTCTCTAGCTCCTATATAATAAAAGCATAATATGCAAATTTACTCCAAAGGTGGAATGACCAGAATGACCATTTGACCAGTCACTATTGAGGTGCACTTACCATCTCTTGGTCCCTTTCCCCAGCTGGGAGGTCCCAATTGCCTGATTGAAAATAGAGAACAGGGGTCAGTAGAAGGGGATGCAGGTGGTAACACTGCACCAGTTGCCCCAAACACAGAGAGCAAACTACAGCAGGGGTGGGACCTGTGACAAGGCAGTAACAGCTGACCTCTCAGTCCTTTCCCCCTGCCATCAGGCACCAATCACCAGATGGTGAAAGGGAAACCAGGGGTGGGTAGTGGTGGAGGGTGGATCCAGCTGTGAGAAGCTGGGGAAGATTGCCCTGATCACAGGCTAGGCCTAAGGCTGTACCCATGCACGAATTTAATGTGCTGGGCCTCTAGTTTACCAATAATATTTTTTAAATCTTTTGAGTTTTGTCATGCTTTTAAAAGCCTTCCCCACTTCTGGATCACAAAATAAAATAATAAAATAAGTTTATGCATGTTTTTCCAGGTATCATAGTTTACATTAAAATTACTGGTCTAGTCTGACTAATGCGGTTTGTTGGTTGAGTGTTGACCTATGAACCAGGAGGTCATAATTCAATTCCTGGTCAGAGCACATTGCCCAAGTTATGGGATTAATCCCATGTGTGGGGCATTCAGGAGGCAGCTACTCAGTGATATTCTCTCATCATTGATGTTTTTAACCCTCTCTCTCCCTTTCTCTCTCCCTTCCTCTCTAAAATGAATAAAACTATATTTTGAAAAGTGATTGGTCTATTTGGATTTTGTTTTTGGTATAAAGAATGAATAGGGATTCAATTGTATTGCTTACAAATGATTAGAATAATTATGTCCAATAGAAATATAGTGCAGGCCACATATGTAATTTAAAATTTTCTATTAGAAAATTTAGAAAAGGGAAAAAGAAACAGGTGAGAGTAGTTTATAATAATATATATTATTTAACCCACTGTATACAAAATTTGATTTCAACATATAACTGATATAAAAATTAGGAAGGAGTTCTTTTGAATGTTCTTTTCCACAGCAACTCTTCAGAGGCCAGTGTACATCTAAGACTTTCCATTGCATGGCAGCGTGCATGCCTGGCACTGCCATACCGACAGCTCAAAGTTAAATGACAACCCAGGAAAATTAGTTAAGTCGATCTCACCCTGCAGTGATTGGATGATGTCACCATTATGCAGGCTAAGTTACTTTTTGTTGTTTGACTTTTTTCTGGTCTCTATTCTTTCCCATTGAACTTTCTCTCCATTCCCACACAAAAATTATATATTTTCATTATAGTTGCTTTAAAATATTGTTAATACCTTGTAGAGCAATTTTTTCCCTCTTATTTTTTGTTTCTTTAAAGTTTTTGTGGTTCTTTCAATTTAGTTCTTTCTCTTGACAAATATTAATAGCTAATATTAAATTATTATCTAAGCCTATATAATAAAGAGGTAATATACAAAATGACCATCACTCCAACACACAAGATGGCCACCCCCATGTGGTCAAAGGTGGCTACCCCCATGTGGACACAAGATGGCCACCACAAGATGGCGGCAGCGGAGGGCAGTTATGGGCAATCAGGCAAGCAAGGGAGGGCAGTTGGGAGGGACCAGGCCTGCAAGCCAGGGAAGTTGGGGGTGACCAGGCTGGCAACAGAGAGTAGTTAGGCACAATCAGGGAGGCAGGGAAGGGCAGTTGGAGGTGACCAAGCCGGCAGGGGAAGACAGGGGTGACGAGATCAGCAGGGGAGGGCAGTTAAGGGCAATCAGGAGCAGTTAGGTATCGATCAGACTGGCAGGGGAGTGGTTAGGGAGTGATTAGGATGGCAGACAGAAGCAGTTAGGGGCAATCAAGCAGGTAGGCAGGCCAGCAGTTGGGATCCAGCAATCCTAGATTGTGAGAGGGATATCACACTGGTGGGATCAGGCCTAAATGGGCAGTAGGATATCCCTCGAGGGGTCCCAGATTGGAGAGGGTACAGGTTGGCCTGAGGGGTAGCACCCCCCATCCCAATGCACGAATTTTGTGCACTGGGCCTCTGGTTCTATAATATAAGTACTATAGTGTAGGTACTATACAATAGCATATGGAAATATAATATTGTCACAATCTAATATTATGTAAACATTAATATTTAATACTATATTATTTTGAGTAATAAACATGCTATATTGTTAGTGTTGACTGGGGTTGCAATGGGCTCTAAGGTTGCAATATATTTCTAAGGTTCCTTCTGCTCTAAATTTCAAGGACCCCTGTTTGCCACCTAAGAGGGGCCTGGTGATAGCCCCATCCTATGTGACTCCTGTGGTGGCCCTTGTTCCTGTGTGTGACCTCCTGTGCGTGCTGCAATGTACATGCTCAGGAAGCACTCAGTGGCCATGGGCCAGAAAACCCTCCAGGCAGGAATAGCTGGGACAAAGGGAGCGCTGGGTGGAGGAACTGTGCCTGTTCCCTGGAGACAGTTCTGTGGGAAATAGGTGAACTGCGGTAGGAGGAAAGAAGGAACGAAGGCTAAGGTAGGAGGAGAAGGAGTGAGTGGGGAGAAAAAGAAGGGAGAGGAGGAGAAGGGAGAATAAAGAGGAAGGAGGGGATGGGGAAGGAGAGGGAGTGGATGCAGAAGAAGATTTTAATAGGACATAGGGGCTGAAATAGACCAAGTGCAGAGAACCTGAGGAGGAGGGTGAGTGAGCTGCGGGGGAGGAGTGTTTGAAGGGGGAGAAGAGAACTCTGCCCGGTCAGGCTGGGGTCCAGGGGACAGGACCAGGGTGTTTGGGCCCAGTGGCCAGAACCCACTGTGCCTGGGAGATAGGCCAGGAGCCCAGAGTAAAGGCTTACAAATTCCAACTTTCACAAATGGCTGCGATTGGGGTGTCCCGTTACCCGCGTGTGGGAGAGAAACAAGTAAGAGACAGGCAAAGCTGCACAGGCACTGAGTGAGAGAGTGAGGGCTCCTCAGAGGTATGCAGTCCCTGATGCCGCTTGCTCATGTGGCTGTCTTGCTGCTTAAGGGCAAATGCACGTCTTCGGGATGCTTCCAGGAGAAGGGGAAGGGCATCATCCAATAGCCCTGTCCACTCTCAGGTCAGATCACTGGCTGCGATCGCACACCAATGTGGGATGGGCAGCGGATGGGTTCTCTGTGGATCCCACTCAGGAAACCCAAGCTTGCAGTCCAATCACACTGCCCATGCTACCCCATTGTTAGCTGAAGGGCTGGGACCAAAGCCTGGCCTCCCCGTCCTGGCTGCATGCCCAGAGCAGCAGAAAAAGCAAAGTCAGGCAATGCTTCTGAGCCATTGGGTTTTCAAGGAGCCACAGGGTCACACTGAGATGGAAACAAAAGGGGAAGAAAACATCTTCACAGACTCCAGGAGGTGTGCAGCCTGTCTCCACAGCTCACAGTCAGCTCGTTCCTCATCCCAGCCTCAATGAAATGCTGTTTCCTTTCCGTGGCACGCACAGGTGCCCATCCAAATAAGCACTATGCATGCCCTGTCCATGCTCCGTGACACCTCACAGGCTGATTAAACCTGACACTGTTGCTTGACATCTTCTGCACTCCAGTCAGTGAAAGGCTCTCTCTGCTACATCTGCCCCCACTCTGTGCCTTTCTCCAGCCACCCACTTCCCATGGGGGCAAAGCATCAGGAGAGGATCGTTCTGGTCTCCTTGGAGGTGCTTCAGGGAGCCTGAAGCTATCATCCCCATAAACTGAAGGACTTCATTTCTGAGGACTCAGGGAGGAGGGTGCAGTGTGGACAACTTGTGTGCAATGAGGGCTCCTGGCAGGGGTGCCTAAAGGCCAGGAAAGTGAGGGATTTGACTTTGATTGCCCAGCAAATCCATGTTCTGCTGGGTGTGACTGGCTGCTGCCTATTGGAAATACAGCACCTTGCTCGGCTCTCTCCATGTCATTCGTCCCCACTGGAGTGACATGTCAGTGGAAATCACACCTGGGAAAGTGAGGTGAGAGTGCAATTCTGCAGACCTGTCCCCTGCAGCCTGACCATGCTGCTGGAGGGACCCAGTACCGCTCATGGTTCCCTTGCAAACCTGAGAGCCATTCTTCATATTTCCTTCATCTCACCTGTCACGAGAGGTGGGCACATCCAGAGTTTAGCCTTTCCATGCCACTGGCAGTGCTTCGCACAGGGGCCGGTGCCCAGGAATGTTGCGGGAGGAGGTAAGTGCAGGACAGTGAAACGCAAACACTGAGGGGGACCTTGGAAGGCCCCAGTCTCTCCAGTCTGTTTTGTTGCCCGGCATCCTCTTCCTTCTCCTTGGTTGAAGCATCTACATTTCCGTCAAAGAGATACACCTTTCCCAACACAGTCAAGTGGTTTGAGTGGGTTCCTCTCCACACCCTCTACCCCACCTTCAGGAATGGGCACATGACCAAATGCTGGCCAATCAACGTTTGACAGAGTAACTGACTCAAGGATTAGTGTGGAAACCCAAATGCAATGTTGGGAATACTGATAGGAAGTGTCTGTTTCATTTTACCTGGTGCTGCTAAGTTGATTATAGGTAAGACTGGGACCACAGTCAACTATCTCTCTCTTTCTTATTTGTGATCCTCACCATAAGATGTTTTCATTGATTTTAGAGAGGGAGGGAGGAGAAGGAGAGAGAGAGAGAGAGAGAGAGAGAGAGAGAGAGAGAGAGAGAGAGAGAGAGATGTGAGAGAGAAACATAGATAGGCTGCTTTCTTACCTTACGTGCCCCTATAGGGGAGCTAACCCACAACTTAGGTATGTGTCCTGAGTAGGAATTCAATCAGCAACCTTTCAGTTTATGGGGATGATGCTCAACCAACTGAGCCACCCAGCCAGGGCCACACTTGACTATCTTGATAGCACATGGAGGGACCATATCAGTGGCTGATAAAGAGTATATAACAGTGGAGACACATATACAATGACCTGAGTTACAACAACAGATGTTCCACTACAATTTAGTGGGAGAAAGGACTCTCTTTTTAATGCAGGGTGATGGGTTCACTGGGTATTTATGTGGAAGAAAATGAAGCTTGACCTCTAGTTCACATCATTCACAATAAAGCAATGCAGGAAAGATCCCAGGTCTAAATATGAAAGCTAAAACAATCATGTTTCTAGAAGAGAACCAAAGAGAATATACACACCCACCCACTCACCTTCATACACAAACTAAACAGAAAATAAATATTAAATTGGACTTTATTAAAATTAAGAACTTCTATTCATAAAAAGGCAGTATTAAGTCCTGGTCAGGTGGCTCAGCTGGTTGAAACATTGTCCCCCACACCAAAAAGTTTTGGGTTTTATTCCCAGTTCGGGCATGGACAGGAGGAGGCAATGGAACAATGATTCTCCCTCACCTCTCTCTCTCTCTCTCTCTCTCTCTCTCTCTCTCTCTCTCTCTTTCTCTCTCTCCCCACCTCTCTAAAAAATCAATAAAAACATATCTTCGGCCAAAACCGGTTTGGCTCAATCCGTCGGCCTGTGGACTGAAAGGTCCCAGGTTCGATTCCGGTCAAGGGCACGTACATTGGTTGCAGGCACATCCCCAGTAGAGGGCGTGCAGGAGGCGGCTGATTGATGTCTCTCTCATCGATGTTTCTAACTTTCTATTCCTCTTCCTCCTTCCTCTCTGTGAAAACTCAATAAAATATATTAAAAAACAAAACAAAACAAAAAACACCACATATCTTGGGGTGAGGATTTTTAAAAAAGACACTATTAAGAGAGAGAAATCAAGCTAAAAATTTGGAGAAGATATTTATTATAATTCATATATCAAAAATGGACTATAATACGTACTCATATAAAGGACTCCTACAAATCAGTAAGCAAATAGCAAACAATTCAATTAAAAATGCTAGTAGGGGTATAAATTGGGATACTGCTCCAGGAAAATAATTTTGAAGTATTTATTAAGACTACACCTACACACCCTCGATTTTCTGGCAACTCTATCCCTGATTATACATACCCAGCAGACAGTGTTTTTGTTTACCAAAGACATGCACAAAAATATTCATAGTGTCTTTATTCATAGTAGCTCAAATTGGAAGCATTCTATGTGTTTATCAACAATAATTAGTGATAAACAGTGTGTCCTCAAAAGTGTATATATGCTTTATCAGCTGATAACTCACTTTTGAAAATGAAATGTACTTTAATAAACACTGCTTTTATAATTATTCAAAGTGTGGGTATATATTTTTCGGGACACCCTATCTATAATAATAAAAAAGTAATATGCCAATTAGACCAGATGTCCTTCTCAACAACCTTCTAGATGAAGCTGTGACTGCAAGGGAAGCTTGGGTCCCAGGTGCCAGAAGGAAGATGGTGCTATCAGCCAGAGGAAGGAAGGCCTACTCTTGCACAAATTTGTGCATTGGGCCTCTAGTATTCATATAATAGAGTACTGCACAGAAATAAAAAGAACAGACTCCTGTTGCCACAAGAGGCACACATTCCACAATCATAATCTTGACTGAGCGAATAGTCACTATATAACCTGATATTTGCATGAAATCAAGGCAGGAAAGACCAATCTGTGGCAACAGAGTCAGTACAGGGGCTGCTCTTAAGAGGCTGTGGACTCTATGGGGATTAAGCCCTATGGAATCTAGACTTTCTATGTCTTGGAGCTGTGATGTTGCATGTAGAACGTTACTGAGCATGCTCTAAGATCTGTACACTTTATTCAGTGTAAGCTAAACTGTCGTTACAAAAGGCTAGTGAAGAGAAAGGAGAGACTGACTCTCCTGATATCATCTGAGCACCTGATCTAGGCTGAAAGGAAATGCCCCTGAACCTCTTAAGAACAAATCAGTTCTTTTCCGTCCCCCTTTCCTCTTTGAGTCCATTTGTGCAGGGCTTTCTCACACTTGCTACTAAAATTATCTTCACTGTTGGTGTCCCCTGTTTCCAAGCCCAAGGATTCCTGCTTCAGCCTGAGCAGATGGGGAAAGTTCTACACTTAAGTGGTTCCCAGGTGAGCAGGTTACATAGTCTGTTTCTGGTTCTAGTAGGAGAAACCATGGACAAGAATCCGACATTTGTGTCTCAGTTTTCTCATCTGTAAAATGGAGCTGATCAAAGTACCTCACATCACACAGTAGGGCAGGTCCTTGTGTGGACTCTCAAATACACATGCTCTATTTTCTGGCATGCAGTATTTTATTCTTCCTTCTAGTCCTCTTTTGACTAATGCTTGTGACCATGGGCGAGAATTGTCCATTTTCCCCATGATTATATCTGGGTCAGGGCCACCTGAGGGTGTATTGAATCCTGGGCATGTTTTGTGGGGCGGGACCTCTGTCTATATATTTCATTCACACAATTGAGTGTATCAGCACAGCTCACAATAAAGCCAATCTCATGGGACTGCGTGGCATTAACACTGCCATGGCCAAAGAATGATCTGCTTACCAGTCCACACCCGGGAGGCTAATGCTATAGGTGGGGGGCACCTCAGTGCAGTGGGCAGCCCATATGTGGGGGTTGGGGAGAGAGTCAAAGGTTGTTCTGAAGCGGAGAAACAGGGATGAGGCTCAAATGGGGTACAGGGGCTCCTACCTAGTCTGTGTGGCCAGGTCTAGCCAGTATGAAGCACCTGAGCAAGACAGAAAATTCTCAGAAAGGTGCTCCAAGGGCAGGGCCTTGAGGAGCAATCCTGACACCCGGGCCTGAGGCCAGGCCTGCCCAGCACAGTGTCTACCCACTCAGAGGACTCAATTGCGGTTGTTACATCACCCCCTAAAGTGGTCAGTGTGGGGAGCTATATTCTTATTCCTCGGAGGCAGTAGCCCACCTTGCTCCCATATCCCCCAAAGCAAGGGAGCTGGGGAATAGGGTCTTGTGACGGCGATTGAGGAGTCAGTTTCCCACAGGGTCAGGGGTGGGAGCAGTCCCAGCGCCCTGCCACAGAGCAGAGTCCCAAGGAGGAACAAAAGGCCCATAGCGGGGCCAGGGAGAAAATGCCCCTTCGATATTTTAGCTTGTTAATTGGTCACCTCGTTAGCCGCCCATCTGCAGCCTGATTCCAGCAAGCAAGTGGAGGGGTGGAAGGGCCCTGGCCCAGGCGAGGCGGCCTCGCAGACTCTAACAAGGACAGCAATTACCCGGCTCCCAGCCAGGCATGGAGCCCTGGTGGCTTTGTCCTGGGAGCCAGGGAAAGGTCAGCATGCCCCGTGGGAGGAGGAGCCGGCCCTTCATGGCCAAGGCACTCAGGGAGGGAGACAAAGGAGAGGAAGCCTGTGTGGAGGTGGAAAACTAGAGAGAATGACATTTGGAAGTTCCTCGAACAGGGGTGAATATGAAATAAAAACCCCAAGGGAAAGGGAGCCAGTGAGCATCGGAACGACCAGGGGCTGGCTGTGTGGGAATCAGCTGATGAGGCGGCATGGCAGGGACAGCGTGTGCCTCGAGCCATCACAGCCCTCTCCCGGCTCAGTTTCCCCATCTGCACATCTTGTGCGGGCATAGGAGGGAAGGGGTGCCAGGCTAGAAAGCTGTACTAGGAATGCTGTTTTCTGTTTTCCTTCTGACATGCCTGAGGGTAAATAGCTCTTCCCCAAACATTCCCCAGGTTCCAGCATCTGGCTCAGGCAAAGCCCTGTGGCTGGATCTGGTCCTCTCCCTGCCCCTGAGGGAGCAGAGGCCCCCACAGGCCCATGTAGAGTAGGTGCGCTGAGTGAGAACAAACCGCTGTTATGTGGAGGATTCTGACATGTGGGCTTGTTTGCCACATAAGCCTGACCAGGTCTGTGCTGCCCATGCACAGGCTTCAGTTAGAGCCTCGAGCAGGTGCAGACTTCCCGGCAGTGCTGTGCCGGATCCCAGACACTGCCTGCCCACTGCCCTGCGTACCTCCTGACTACTGGTCTCATGTCTGTCTTTCTCACTCACTCGGGTTTTCCAGGGCCCACCCCCAGGTGAAAGGCGAACACCTTCCAATGTTGCCAAAAGACCCTTCATATTTAGGACCTACATCAGGTGTCTTTCAGTTGGGAGTGAAAAGAAAGAGAAGATGAGGTGGGGGGTAAGGTGTAGACTTGACAAGCAGGGGTCCGGGGCTGGGCTGTGTGTCTGAAATAAGCGTGGGCTCTATGGGCCCTGAGGTCTGGGTCATTGCTAAGAGTCCCTCTGCCTCCTTGATCCTATGTATGCCTGTCCCACAACCCCCATCCATGGCTGGAACCCATTACCTGAGAGAAACAGAGCTAGCAATTGCTATGCGACCTGCTGTGGTGAACCCTCTGGGCTTGAGCCCATCGGCTAGAGGGGAATAGACATATCTCACCATGTGTGGACTAGGCCTGCAGGAAATGCAAACCAGCATGCCCCTTCCTACACATCTTAGAGTGTCATGGGTTTGGGGTGGGGTGACTTCCTCCAATACCTTGGCCCACCAGGAAGTACATGGAGATCAGGCTTCCATGTACTCACCTCCTCATCATTGAGAAGGAACTGGATGTCAACAACCACACACACAAGGCTATCCCCGAAGGCATGGCCTTAGAGTCCACGGGGGTGGGGGGGGAGGGAGAGGGGGAAAATGGGAGGGGAAGGAAAAATACTGTCCCCTGACCCTTCTCCCTCTATCTTTGTTTTACAAACCAGTTATCATTGTTGGCCAGAACCCTTTCCAAGGGACCAGGAATCCATGTGAATGGGAGTGGGTTATGGGGCGATGTTTCTGCATGAAAGAGGAGCAGGTCCCACTGGGTGAAGTGAGGGTGCCCAGCACACTTTCTCCTTCCTAGCCCTCACCTTCCTCCCAGGATGCCTGCCCTGCTTCCCCCAGACCAGCCTGACCTGGTCCTGAGCTGAGCACTGCTATAGGAGCCTCTGTTCTCTCCTGTCTCGCTCCCCGCCACCAGATCACCCGCAACACTGGGAACTCATTATTTAAATAACCCAGGCCTCTGAAGTCTATTTACCTAACATCTCTCCACAGCACATGTCAAAATTTACAGTAAGTGCATTCATTCCACAATAAACACTTGGCTCTGCTGGTCTACTGGTGCTGGGCTAATTAGGCAGAGCAATTCTCTTGTTATGGGAAGGGAGGTCAGATGCAGCAATTAGCATCCTTGCATAGCTTTCATAATTGTGACTCTGAGGCGAGGGCCTTTGGTGCCAGGTGGGAAGAGAAGTTGGCAGGGAGGGGAAGGGAGCCTTCCCCAGCAACTTCTGGAAAACAAAGCTGACCTTTCAAAAGTAGCCTGACTGCCCGGTTTCCTGGGCTCCCAAGGCTCTGCCTGTAGCCTGAGCTTCCCATTTGCCTCCCCAGCCCAAATAGGGCCCAGTCCTGAGAGCATTCTCTCACTGGCTGCCCAGCCCTCTCTGTGGGCACTTGTGAGAATATTTCCACTTGAAAACCTTGTCATCGCTTCCAACCAACAGCATCCAAACCAAGTAGACACCTCTATCAACCAGCACCTCAGAGCTTGAGAGACGTATAAGGCCGCCTGTGCGTCTCTTGCCCTCCCCTTCATGGTCTCTATGGAACCTCTACCAAGTAGTTGTTCCACTCTCTGGGTGCTTTCTCCCCACTCTCCTCTGGGGGCAGCTATGCACTCAGCTAGGCTATGGTCCTCTAGGAGCAAGAACAAATCATGGGCGTGGCTGGGATGTGTCCAGATGTGGCATTTGCCATCCCTGGACAAGGCCAACTAGGAGACAAAAGTGCAAAGAGCAGGGACAAGGGAATGTTTTGAGAGCCAGGCCCAGATCTGAAACAAGAGGTGAGGTGAGGAGCAGGCAGGAGCAATGGGTCAGAGAAGTGCTGTCCAGGAGTCCCCAGACCACAATCAGGTTCAATCGTTTACTAGAAAGACAGAAAACTGTTCTACTCATTGTTGTAGTTTAGTACAGAAAAAGGGTTCCGATTACAATCCGCCCAGGAAGGCGTGTAGGTAGGTCCGGGGGGGGTGGGGTGGTAGGCTGTGCTTCCCGTTGTCCACTCCCAGCAAAGTCTTCAGAAACAATCTCTTCTCTCAGCAGCCCTGGGTAGCACAGGCAATAGCACTGCCACAGGGAAACAGGAGCTGGTGCCCAGCTGGTGTCTGGGACAGCCAGGCAAGCATGGGTGCTTCCTGTGGACATCAGTCTCCAGCCCCTGCAGAGGCCGGGCTGATACTGAGTGGCTCCAGGCTTTGGTGGACATTCCAAGGGCTTAGAGGTTGCCTTCCAGGAACTGGGCAAGGGCCAATCATTTCTTAGGGAAGGCAAAGTGAATCCTTGCCCACCATGTAACCAAAGAGGCGGCTGAGGAAGTGTTAGGAGAGCAGGCCCCGAGGGCACAGAGGCCCAGGCTGCCTAAGAAGCAACCACCCATACCTCAGCCCCCATCTCCTTAGGGGCAGGTCTGAGCTCTGGAAAAAGCCTTGGGTGTGACCTCTCCATCTGGGGATGGGCTGACCTCCAAAGAGGAGGTCTGAGGGAAGAGGCTGCTTATAATGCAGGAGCCAAACATGCCAGGTGAGGAGTGACAGGCAAAGGCACTGAGCTCCATGGCTACACAGATTTGGGGGTGTGGGGGAGGCACAGAGAAGGGGACAGTGGATGTTTGCTGTCAAGGGGTAGTAAGTGCACTGAGGTTGCAGAATCAGGTGAGCCTGGTTTCAACTCCTGCTTCTTCCCAGCCCTTTTGCTCAGGTGAGCGATGTAACTGTTTCCTCTAAGACCGTTTCCTCTCCTGTCCGGAGGATGCTAGCAGCTTCTGGTCACCAGGCTGTGGTGAGGTCGCATAGGATGGACCTGGGACAAACAGGAACTGTCTGACCTCACTCCCCTCACCTCCTTGAATCTGTGTAAGCAGAGCTGAGAAGCATGTAGCTTCTATAAAGTTCTTATATTGAGATGAAATCTACTGTTTTTTTAAAACAATTTCCTTGTTACACTGGACTAACTTTTTTAAAAAATTGCATTTATTGGGATAACATTGGTTCTCAGAGTCATACAGGTTTCAAGTGTACAGCTCAATAAAACATCATCTGCAAAGTCTCTTTTCGTCCCCATGTCCCCGCTTTGCCCACCTCTATCTACCCCCACTGTCACCACACTGTTGTCTGTCTCTATGTGGTGTGTGTGTGTGTGTGTGTGTGTGTGTGTGTGTGTGGCTAATCCCTCCTCTCTGACAGCTGTCAGTCTGTTCCATGTATCCATGTGGCCTAGCTTTATATCATCTATTTCTGTCACTGGTATCACCTTTTTTTCAGGACCATGAATTATTCATTCATTTATTCCTTCACTCATTTATTTAATATATCTTTATTGATATTTTTCTGTTGGTATTGATATTGTGCAAAATGCTGTAGGTAGAGCGAAAAATAAGACCCTCCTCACCCTCAAAGGATTATAGTTAAGTGAGGTAGTAAACAATGTGTAATACAGGCAGTTGAAGTGTTTTGTTTGACAAATGTACTGAGTACTTAGGGCATCGCAGAAGCAGTGGTCTGTTTTATCTATTTTTTTCTCCCAAATGCCCCTTCTCATTTGCTGTTATTCCCCTCTTGAGATAACTTCCAAATTCTCTCTTTATTTTCTGTTCTTGTTGCTGTGGGTTCAAAAATTATAAATAAATTCAACCTCTGGTTGGAATTCACTGTAACCTCCGGCAATATCTCGGAAAGCTGTGCGAGAGGGGTCCTGGGGCTGCCCCTCAGCCCTGAAACGGATCCAACCACCTGGCTAAGGTGGTCTGAAGTGTGATCATTACATATAGCTGAGCTTCTACTGCTGTGCATCTGCAAGGCCTGCTGCAGGGAGTATCTATGCACCTTGTCATATTTCTTCTTGCTAGACTTTAGGGAGGATGCACGAGATACCGTTGGAGCAAGAGTAATGAATAAGAACCTGGTTACCCAGCTCACATAGGCAGGTGCTCACTACCTAAGATGGCAGGAGCTTCCAAGAAGAGAGAGAATGTCTTAGAACAAACTCTCTGAATCAGAGCTAACGTAGAACAGCAGGCTGTCTCATCTCTGCTAGTTACACTGAGGGGAAGGGTTGACTTTGGGTCTTGGTTTGAACAATGTTGAAGATGTCGAGTCTTGTTCCCATGAGTGAGAAGACATGATGTCACCATTGCACTCTTCTAAGAGTCTATAGGCCAGATGGGTCAGGGTCTTCCCTACCTTATCTCAAGCCTTTTAACTGCTAGAGCTACCTATAAAGGGGGGGATATAGAGGAGGCACCCAAGAATCTGCCAATATTGGGTCCCACCCAAAATATAAGGAGTAGGTTCCCTGCACCTGTACATCACCCAAACAATAAACACTGGTCAATGATTTTATGGCCATTTCCCTGAGAGGTGCTCCCCCTGGACCTTCTAACCCATGCCTCAGGTTGCCTGATGCTCTTCCAGGGGAGGCTTTGGGGTGACCATCTCAGCAGAGATGAGAACAAAAGGACAAGCCTCCTTGGTCACTTTTGAGATTAAAAGAAGAAAATAAGAGAGAATGGGAAAGAGAGAGAAGAAAACGAAAGATTGATCCAAAAAATTCTCCTTTAATCTTAAAGCTGCCAGGCCTGGTTTCCCTTTTATCTAGGACTTCCAAGTTACTTATTTTATGGGTAGAGAAACCACAGGCGAAGAGAGGATGGGAGAGATTAAATTAATGAGCAGGTAAGCAGGTTTATTATTTCTTCTGATCCTTCCTTCCTTCCTGCTCATTTCTCGGAGCCAATTTCGGAGGCAGAGCCTATCATGTTAACTCAGAGACAGTCTATTGTGTCCATGTTCTGTCTGAAGCCATTTATCTGAAAGATATTAAAGATCCCATTTACACAGACCTTATGACATTGTGAGGAGGATGTGTACATGTGCACACAGGAAAGAAAGAGAAAAGAGGAACTGGGGTACCACCCAAGCAGGCTTGTGTTTGTGCACATGCTCAACTTGCATTGAAAATCATCTCCTGTGAGGCTCTCACAGAAGTTTGCCATCACTCAACAAGTTAGTGCAAGAAGTCATTGGACCTTAATAGAAATCAGGCTGCAAGCAATGGCAGAAATATTTATTAAATTTGTGATTTAACCCTCTGCTTCTGCATTTCATTATCATTGCTACAAGATCACAACGGAGGAAATGGGATCCTCTTGAATCTGCCTAATTGGATGCCTGGTTGTGTTACCCCAGCCCATGTGTGTGCTGTGTGATGAGGAGCAGAGTTAGAGTCAGACTCCCAGGTTAATCCTTGGCTTCTGGTTAACCCAATCCAATGTTTAGAGGCCTTGGTTCCATGCTTTGGTGAGTGGCCTGGGATAACTCACATCTATTTTGCTTATGACCTTGGTTTGTTTTGAGAGTGAAATGGAGAAATATGCATAAAAGCACTTGAACCAAGTTAGCAGAAAGCATAGTATAACACTCAACTATAATAGTTTGTTGTGAAGACTATCATCAACAGCCAATTTCCCTTTGCCAATGGTGGGTTCACCATGGAGTCTCCTGATAAATAATTTGGCCTCCTGCACAGACTTATCCACGAGGCTGGGCCAATGGCAGTAACAGTGACCTTACAGGAGGTGCTGCCATTGTGAATGAGAGCTGGCATTCACCTCCAGTTCTCCCGCTCATTCATTGTTTCTTTCATTCATTCCATTCACATTCACAGATAACCTGGTATAAGGGTTCATAGACTGGACTACACATTAGATCATCTGGGAACCTATGAAAATCCCCAGTCCCCATGCCCTTACCAATCAATTCAGAGGATCTGGCAGAGGCCCCGGGCATCATTATTTTTATAGAGTGTCCTCAGTTGTTCTAATAATGAGCAGCTAGACGGGACCATTGCATGTATTGTGCTCATTTCCAGAAGACACAAGAGTGAAGAAGATGCTCTGAGCTCAAGCATCTAGCACCAGAACACCCCAGGGAGAGGTAGCAAGGTTATACTCCTGATTTTGCAAAGTTGGGAATCAGGAGGAGAGCCAAACTTCTTGGTGACACAACCAAATGAACTTGCCGTCTACCTCTTGCTCATGTACCCAGCCTGCTGGCCTTACTCCTTCAGAATAACAGGCACTTCCAAAATCAGGCCCCACTAAGCTCACCTTGTCCCCCACTCTGACTCTCTCCTGGCCCAAGTATCTTTCAGGTCCCACTGCCTGCAGCACAGATGGTTCAGTTGGTTTGGTGAAGCTCAGCCAGTTTTCTATCCAGGCTCTGGGCCAAGTCCTGCTGGAACCCACAAGGAGTTGATAATCTCAGGGGCCATCTGCCTCATGTTTCCTTACTCCAGGAGCTCCAAAAAGACAAACTCTTTCCATCATTTCTAAAGCCCGGACTCCCTTCGCACCTGCAGTTAAGTTTATGGCTTGTTTTAAAATAACATAGCTCATTTGAAAAGGAGAAAAGATGCCTACACTCTTACCAATGGATGAATGTAGGTCAAGCAGTGAGCTCTGTCCACTTTGAGTTTTCTGATTTGGCCAGGTGATACCTCCTCCAGGCAGGAATCTTTCAAGGGTTATTTCCCCACACTATTTCTGTCCTTCACAACTCAGTTACATGTGCTTTACTACTCATTCATGCCCTGTATTTCTTAGCCCCTGCCTGTCACCAGTCAAGGAGGTGGTACCAACTTAGGTCAGGCGTCTGGCTCCTGGCTGGCTTAGAACTCAGGCTTCCTAATCAACGGCTCCTTCTTTCACTCTCTCTGTAGAATGGGCTGCTACAATTGGGTGGGATTGTGCCGTTTCCTCATTCAAATCTGTTAACAATCTGTTTCTGTATCAAAACTTTGTTCCCATCTTCTTGGGGACTTAAAATAATGTCCTTGAACTGAAATGAGGCCCTCAAGCATTAAACACACTTGCAACTTCAAATCTGTCTGTGTGTTGCCACAGAGGGTCCCAAGGGAGCGATAGTAAGAATTGTGTGTTTGCTATAGTTCAAAGAGAAGTCTAGCTTCCTGATGGAGTTGCTTGAGGGGCAGGGGTGTCCGAGGGGGTGCTATTTGTCTACAAAGGAAGAGAGGTTGAGGGAGGAGAGGATGAGGGAGGAGAAGTTTAAACTCCAGGAGGAGCTGGTGGTATCAGCAGCCTTTTCCTGAGGAGGATCATTGTCTCCTATTCGAGCAGAAGCAAGGCAGGTGCCACAAGCCCTGAGACTCTGCAGCGCCAGCTGCTCTGCCCATTGGTAATGGTAAACCATCACCCACTGTGCAGCACGTTTGCACGCTCCACCTGACTGGCTGCTCACGTTCCCTGTGGGCAGGTAACACTATTGTGACAACTGTCACATGAAGAAGTGGAGGGACCAATTGCACGCATGGGATTGTCCAGCTCATATTGGGTCTGTACTGTTTCTTTGATCAAAGGTGGCGAGTAGACTTCTGTGCCTGATAGACTGACAGTTGTTGCTTAGAAAGCAGGTGAGTTGGGAATTTTGGGATTGAATACAATCTCAGAGGGAAAGTAGGCTACAGTTAACGTGTAAGGTAAACATATTTCATCCAAATTGAAACCCTTTTCAGAATGACGGGGATTGCATTTGTAATTATGTGTGAATGACAGCTCGAAATGGGGGGGGGCTGTGTGAAGCAGGATGTGTGGTCCCCTAATTTAGTAACTATGTGTGATCTGGAGGTTAGGGTGAGGTAATGGATAGGGGTTGCCAATCTGCAATGAACATGTCAGCTCTGATTTAGCTCTATTTCTAGGAGGCCTTCTCATTCCTACTCCCAAGTTCATCTACTATGACCACAACACAGACCATAATACGCTTTGTCATTTGCCCTCCCGGATCCCCATTGCCAAATAACACATACAAGGAAGGGAAATGTCACAAAGTGAGCATGACTCTCTTTTATTTTTTGCTGTGGCATCGATGTCACTATCACCCTCACCATCTTGAGGATAGCCCCAGAATCTCTCAAAACCCATTCTGCTTATTTGACAACTGTTTCTTTACTTCTGCATTGCCAAATCCTCACCAACTTTTGTTTTGGCCACTTCAACAGCCTCCTGATTCATCTCTCTGCTTCCATTCTTGACCCTCCCTTTCATTTCCCCCTCTGCTAATAGACTGGGATTTCTAAAAATTCAATCTAACTATACCACTCCCTGAAATTCCTCCTAAAATATGTTCACTCCAAGTGCATGTTTGAGATATTAATAAGTGCAAAAAGGAGTAATTGAATGACACCAGACCCCTCGACAGAGCTTCTGTGCTGTAATGTCCAGGCCGCCAGCGGAATGCACTCTTGGCTTATAGGGAGTTTCTTCATTGCAAGGACCAGGGAGCAGGAAGACAGTGGAATTAACAATGGAGGCTGAATGGATGTGCAGCTTTGCCTGCCATCCTCTGGGCACCCACTTTGGGTAGAGGCCAGAGGGCAACAGTAGGGAACAATGGGGCTGGGGATGAAGGGGTGCCTGCCCCCTTGCATGGCCCACCCAACTTGCTAAAAAAACTGCTGCAAAGTGGAAAGTGGAGAAACAACAAGTAGGGAATGAGCTGGGAAAGCAAGCCTCTCTCTTTACCTTCACTTACTCCATTTCCTACTCTAAGCTTTCTCTTCTGACCCAAAGCTGTAAGTGAACTTTTTTGACTGAATCTACTGACATTCATCCCTCTCCCTTCCTTTCTTCATGATCTTGGCCTTGCTCTCTGGACATCCTTCAGGAGCTTGCTCTTCCTGATCTTCCTCCTCAGCCTCCTTCCTGAGAATGTCATGCTCAGTAATCCTCCCTCTTCCTCCACCAGCAGTCCCCCCACAGTGATGTTGCAGGTGGGTAGGTTAGGGTGCAGATAGGGTGGTGGAGGGGCGGGAGGAAGTGGCCTGGACCTGAGTCTGAAATAGGGAGTTCCATAACATTAGCCCCTGGGGCTGCCCGGGCCTCATAGTGAAATCTCACCTAATCCTCAGGCCCTTGCCTTGCTTTGTGGGGGCTCTTGACTGCACCTTGCTCCTGCCCCCTTCACAGGCCCCTTGATGCAAAACTGTTTATTCCCACATCCTCTGCCCCTGCACATTTAGGGAACCACCCCAATTAGAGCCTTGCAGATAGTTTCTCTGGTCTGAGCAATCCTCCTACCCAACCTTTCACCTCCCGATGCTGCTTTCCTGCCCATGTAGGGAATGTTTGACAAACTCTCTCCCGTTCCATTGTCAAGCAGCTGGCATGCTCAGAAACTTTGCTGCTGCTACTTCCAAATGAAAAGCAGGTTAATTAAGGCATATTTCCCAGCTTGTTTTAAAAAAGGAAAACAAGAGAGAAAATAGTATTTTAGTTAATGGTTCCTAATTTGTTTCTTTCCCAAAAAAATCTTTTGCGTAAAACAGCCTAATTGAGTACTTCCCAATCTGGCATTGAAGAACTGAGCAGGGCTGTCCCGGCCCGAAACTTAACTCCCACTCTTCACAAGATCCAGCTCTGTGTCATCTCATCATGGAAGGCCCCCTCTTCTAGACTGGGTCAGCTGAGGGTAGTAGACTCCAAGCTGAGCAGTCCAGAATGTCGGGAAGAAGTTCCCTGCTAACTGTGGGAGGGTAGTCAGCAGACAGCCCTCACCTGTTCTCCTCCTTAGAAATCGCCCTCAATGAAGAGAGTCATCTTGTCTAAAGTCTTGCCCCTTTCCCAGGGTATGCCAATGATTGGCCCACACAAAGGTGCCAAGTCCTGGGCCTTTATTTCAGCTTGGCACAACTCGGAAAAGCCATTCTGGCTTCAGTTCCCTGTGCTGTTGGCTATAGCCTTTGAGGAGATTGCATTGCTGCCCTGTCCTCCCTCTGTCCCATCTTGCTGCCTTCCCTTTCCTACAGGTGTGGATTTCATGAACATTCCCTCATTAGCTTCCTGCAGGCTAATGCTCATCTCATGGTCTGATTGCTGGGCAGCTCAGCATGTAACAGTGAATCTCCTCCATGTCCCTTAGCATCCATCCTTTCTGACAATCATTGTCGGGGTGTAGTAGTGTGTGGCCCAAAAAGGCATTTTTAGGAGAGACATAATGCAATGAGGCCATGCATATCTTTTCACCTAGCAGGGACATGTTGATTTGATTCTTTAGAGACTTCTCATGCCCTTATTAACTGCTACAAACACTACCTACCTACCTACCTATAATCTGTCCCCATATCAGCCATCTGCTTATATCTATCTATCTATCTATCTATCTATCTATCTATCCATTCATCCATTATCTACCTATTTATCATCTATGTTTTTGGTGCCCTACCCAGGTCCCCTTTACTGGCAGGTGCACAATCTCCCACCTGTTGTAACTGTTGGCTCATAACAATTCACAGCTGCACCCTTTTCTGAAAATTTTCCTTTGGCCAAACAAGAGCTGCTTTATGCTGGAGGCTGTACACCCACTTACCTTTCCCCAGTGGCAGACCTCAGGGGCTTCCCTCTTTCCTCAAGGTAGGGCAGACTCTGTAAGAGAACTTGCAGGACCCCTGAGAAAATACTAAAGTTGGTTTTTAGTCAAGGGCACATTCTCTCCTTACCCTGTTTTGCTTCCCTCCTTCCCCCTCTCCTGGGTATATTTCTCCAGTAAATAACTTGAATGAAAGTCCTCCTCTTAGGCTCTATTTTTGGAAAGCCTGACCTAAGACATTTGGTATCAAGAGTGGTCCTAAAAAAACAAACAAACAAATAAACAAAAGGCATGCAATAAGTAGGGATTCTAGAACTGGATTGCAATAAAGATCTAATTCCTGGTGGTAGGTGGGGTATTGTTAGTTTCTTGAGAGCCATAGCAGTGTGAGTGCTAAGATCTTTATCCAGGTGAGTTGAAAGGGATGCACCAGTTGGTTCAATGTCTTATGCAATTGGGAGGTGTATTGGTCTGCTCAGGCTGCCATAAAAATAATATAGACTGGGTGGCTTAAACATCAAAAATTTATTTTCTCTCAGTTCTTTGGGCTTAAAGTCCAAAATCAAGGTGACCACAGATTTGGTTTCTCCTGGGACATTCTTTTTGGCTTGCAGGTGGCTACCTTTAGCTGTGTCTTCACATGACTTTTCCTCTGCACACATGCATTCCTTCTCCCTCCCCCACTCCCCCCCTCTTTCTCACTCACTCTCTCTCTCTCGATGTAAAGTATATTGGCTTTGGGGCTTTGGGCAGTGGGCCACATGCGGCTTGCAAGCTGCGGTTTGCCGCTCTGTTGACTAATGAGTTTGCCGACCACTGGTTAGACTCTCTATTCCAATAATTACAACTGTTGTTGTTCCTTGTGATTAAGCCCCTATCCCAGTGGTCGGCAAACTCATTAGTCAACAGAGTGGCAAACCATGTCACCACCCTAATTGTGCCACACCTGCACAGTCAAGGGTGAACCTGAGTGGAGGTAGTGAAGGATTGAGAAAAGACAGATAAGAGAATAAAAACTGGGTCTTGGTGTGATGTTGTCCTCTCTGATGGAGAGCTAGTGACAGCACCATGGACTATAAGCCATGACTATATTTTATAGCCAGATTCCACGAAGCAAAGTAAGGACGTGGTCAAGATGTTTACAACATTATTGTGGGTTTCAATCCTACTCAGTTACATGCACCTGAACTCTGTATCAAGCTCACGTCACTCAGACACGTGGGCCACATGTTTGGACCATAGGTTCAAGCTTACAACTATAGCTGTTGGCTATAATTGTGCTGTGAGTTCTCTGCTCTCCAAGCTGGGTCTTGCATGTGGCCATGAGAGGACTCTGCCCTCTCATTAGTCCAAGGCCTGACCCTGTCCAAACACTATAGCTGCTCTCCACATCTAATGACTTCATTTAATCTTAATTTTCCCTTTTAAGGCCTTGTCTCCAAGCAGTCACATTGGGGGTAGGGCTTTAACATATAAATTTTGGGGAGGCACACATCAATCAAAGATAGAAGGTATGGAGAAATAACTATAAAGGCTATAAAATTGGCTAGTTTTGCTAGGCACCATTGATTTGTTAAAGAGAGGAAATGACAGGCTCAATTGTATTAATTAACAATTTAAAACAAAATCACAGCATTTAAAGAGAACTTCCATTCATACAGCCAGAAGCAGACAGAGCTAAAAAGCAGGCATAGGGCCTAATTGTAGGAGTGACAGAACTTCCAAGAAGACTGACTTCTTAGTCAAGGAGGGTCACCTATGCTCTAAGCAAGGACCTGCTACCCGGATGGAGAAATCAGGATAGATGTACTTGACAACTGATTCCCCAGAATTCCCTGGTCCATTGTGTTTTCACACATGGACTACCCATCTTGTTAACAGACAGAGACCTGTGCTTATTTAAAGATGATGCAGAAACCTCAAGTGAGGCTCTACAGGCAATGCCTGCCTTCATCAGATCTGCCCCTATCCCAGGCTTCAGCCACCGGAACCACAGGTTAGGGTCAAATCTCAGCATAGACTGACTGGGGAAGTGCTGGATCTGGGAGGTAGGGGCAGATTATATCCAGACTTCCAGGACTTGGCTATAATAGAGTGTCAGGATCAGGAATGGATTCAGAAGGGCCTTGATAGGGATCGGACAGAGTGTAAAGCTGGTTGGGAAGAGTTTTCCAGGACAGGGCCCTCCCTGTGACACAAGGCACAATGCATAAGCATGGACCCTGAGACTCAGCTCTCAGACACTGTTGAAATGGCTCTTGAAAGCTTAGCTGAAGCAGTAGCCCACAGGAAACAGAAGAGTTGCCTGAATGGGTAGAAAGAGATCAAAGGCTTAGAAAAGAGTGAGTCTGTTATATAATCTGCAAAATCCACCAACTAACAGTACTCCTTGATAGGGCTCGGGTGACCTCTGATCCCTAAGGTGGCAAGAGACATGGACAGCACCAGAGTCCAGTGGTAAGAATGATGGAGATCCTGCTTCAGAACTGAGCTCCCTGTAGAAATGGGATCTCTCAGCATAGCAGAGGTCAGGTGGCAGTAGCTGATGATCAGAGGCAAGGTGAGCATAATTACCATAATAGTCAACAGACTGGGATGGCCATCAGGAGGGCCTGGCCTGCAAAAGAATTCTGGAAATTGTACAGAGGGAAGCCAGCAAGGCCAAGTTCAGCTTCCCCAGTAGAAAATCATGATCTTTTGCTTAGTTTCTGAGACTTAGCCAGTTTTGAAACCCAGAATGCATTAACTAAAGGGGAGGAAGACTTTGCAACACTGTGATAAGTGTACACTATAGTATACTATATACAGTAATGATTCTCCCAGTTCTTCCCTGAAGGACCTGTAGTTATTTATTTACATAACCAGGCCCTGGGGGAAAGGAAAACCCAGAGCCTTGTGCTAAAGGTCTATTGGAGACAAGGTCTGAGTTGCGAACTGATACCCAGGGATACAAAGCACTATTATGATACCCCTATTAGATTTGAGGGGCCAGGAAATAAGTGGAGTTCCAGCCCAGCAGTGTTTCAAAATAGCCACCTTATGATAACTTTCCTGGTTGATGAAATATAAGTAGAATTCATATAGTTTGCAGAATATATAACCTTTACTTGTTGTTGTGTGTGTTTTTGTGTTTTTTTTTCACCAATAGAGAGAAAACTATTGAGTAGGAAAGGCCCTTAGAACACTCTGACAGTTCCCTCCCTTCACCAGCATAGTAAAAAACAAATGTCACATTGCAGGGAGGACAGCAAAGATTAGGGCCACCCTAACTGAATGAATGAATAGAGATGATGGTTCCTTTTCATAGTCCCATTGAATACACCAGTCTGCTCCTGTGAAACTCAGGTAGATCAAGGCAGACTGCAGTGAACAGAATTATGCAAGTCGGTGCAAGCAGTAGTCTCCATTATAGCTGTTGTATCAGTCATCCTATATTTACTAGAGTGATTAACATGGCCTTGTAAATGGTATGCAGCTATTGATCTGGGTACGCATTCTTTTCTTCATTCTCATAAGCAAGAAGGATCAAAAGCAGTTAGCATTCAAGTGGAACAGACAACAGGATATATTCACCATCTTTCTCTGGGAGAATGTTAATTCTCTGTCTGTAATACAGTCCAAAGTATCCTACACCATCTGGATATCCTACAATTCATCAGACTGGCCCAGTGCCTGCTGCATCATGTTAACTGGCTCCAGTGAGAAGAAGTGACACACACTCTGGATGCTGTGGAAAGATACATGTTCTATAGAGGGTTGGTGATAAATCCTAGAGACTCAGGATTCTGCCACATCATTGAAGTTTTAGGAGGACTAATGACCTAGCGAGCACCTTCCTCAGAACAGTTGATGCTCCCTGTACTTCCTATCACTAGGAAAGCATAGCACCTAGTATGCTTTTTTTTGGGTTTTAGGGGCAATATATTCTACAACCCATCCATCAGGTGACATGGGAAGGTCCCTGGGTTGGACAGTACAAGCTAAGTCAGTCCACCAGACAAGTCACTTAGCCAACAGGAGTGCCAACTAAATCTGAGAGTACAGAGGGGTGGTGAAAGCAGAAGATGAATAGCAGCCATGGCCTTGGGAACAAGTAGCGAAATTGCGGATCATCCTATCAACCCTCCTTTTATATGTTTCTGAGGAGATTGTGACTTATCAGAATCCTGGAGACGCTGTTTGGATGGAGCAAACTAATGGGAGAAGTGGGTCAGAGCTATGCAAGGGTGGACTGGATTGGACTAGATGCTGCTAGAGTCTGACCTAGATGCCTTTTGCCCACTCTGAGTGTTGGCCACCTGACTTGAAAATGACAGCTCTCTCCCCTGGGAGTGATCTTGGCTGTGAAGAACTGGCACAGAGGGGCAGATTTCCTCAGGTGGTCTTACTACCGCACGGTGCTCTCAATGCAAGCTTCCCCAGAGACTGTCTGAAGCTACTTTCCAACAAAGACTAATTTTCACTTAGTTCTCCCAGGCCTCCTGTCCTTTCCTAAGAGTGGACCCATCCAATAACTCACTGGAGCAAGACTCCCTGCTCAGGGACTGCTTTTGGGTACTCAGCCTAAGCAATGGATACATTTTTCTCCTGTGTATTTACTATTTTTAACACAATCCCCTTTCTTCAAAATCGCCATCCAATGTACCCCTCACAACCCAGCGGTCACATTTGAGTTCCCTGAATCGTGTCCATTAACTACAAGTTTCACAGGTATCTGAGTGCAGTTTAGCTTATGATTTCTCCTATGCCAGTGAAGTAAATCCCATCTACATGTTTTGAGGGATGGAGAATTTTACCCTAGGAAAAATGTTACTATTTCAAACTGAGTAAGTGAACCACATCACATAATTGAAATTTAGCTTGAATTCTATCATAGAAAGTCAGAGAGGGAGGGAAGAAGGGAGGAAGGGGAAAGGAAGACACAAAGAAGGAGAAGGGACTGTGACAAAGATGGAGTTACCTATCCTCTCTTTCATAGCTCTACTTCAAAGAGAAATAAAAAGGAATTAATTTTTGGCTTTTGAACTTCTGAGAGCCCATGTTTGGGAGATTTTAAGAATTTTCAAGAAGACTTTTGACAATACCTATTTTTACCTTGCATGCTTGATGTTTAAGAATCTATTTTGAAACACTATGGAATTATTTTATTACTTACATTCTTCATTTCAGAGTAGGCTTCCCCAGTTTTGTCTGAATTAGTGAAGTTTGACTAAATGTGGGCAGCAAATGAATTGCAAATGATATGTAAATGTGTATAAATTAGCACCAGTTATTAGAATAATTTGCATCAACAGCTCTGTAATTAGGCAGTAACCTGGGAGAGGAGGGCGGTGGGCAGAGGAAAAGGAAGCTGGGAAAAGCAGCCCAGGAGTCCAGGGTTCTGACCTCTATGTTAATGAGGCTCCCTTTTCCTTCCCCCCAACCCTGGCACAAGATCTGGGGCATCTGAAATCCACAACCAGGCTTCCGTCTGACTCCTTGCTGGTCCTGCTCAGGAACCAAGCTTTCCTGCTCCATGGAGCACAGTCCAAGCCCTGGGATTGGAGTACGGGAGCCTCAGAGCTAATGCTTGCAGGATGGCTTTAGCCAACTAGCTCCCTGATCCTCGACCTCCTCATCTGGAAAATGGGGTTTGCAGCAGGTGCTGGCTCCCATGACACCTCCCAGCATTGTGTGGTTCTGATGAGATGATGTGTTGAACTGTAGAGCTCTCTCTGTGCATTTGGCGTCTTGATAGCTGAGTTCATCTAGCAAGCAAGCAAGCCAGTGGGAGGTTCAGGATAAAACTGGGCTTGTGTGGCTTCTCAGCCACTCTCCATCGCTGTCTCCATTTGGGCAAATAGGAAGTGTGCGTGCAGAACGGTTCATTTCCAGAATGCCTCTCTCCTGGCACCCCTTGGCCACCTGCCTCAGGTGGGCAGGGCTCTGGAAGCCAGAGGCTGTGTCTTCCATGCCTTCTGCATCCTGTTCTCGGCATACTGACTGGTGGGCCATCTCTAGTGGGTGCCAATCTTCTGTGCTTCCCTGTGAGCTCATTGAGGAGGCATTTCTCTTTCCCCTTAGCCTGGGACAAGGAGAATGCCCCAAACCTCTCGCCCTGTCTATAGCTTGAATAGCCCATTCTTGAGCAGATGCCAGTAGTGCAGGGGCACAGGGAGTTGGAAAGAGTATCTGATGAAGTAAATGAGCACCCACTAGCCTTTGGCATTAATCATATATTTTTTATTTTTTTCCCTACTACCTTTTGGTTGCTGCCACCTCTGAGGGAGATGCAGTACCGCTGTTGCTAGGGATGCTAGGGCTTATTCCCAGCATGCTCAGCCCTCCCACAGCGGTATGTCCAGACTGCCCTCAGAGCAGCACCAGGGACTGCTGACCCGAGGTCAAAGAGTCTTGCTCCTGGGACCTGTCTCTTTCTGGGCCTCCCGGATGGTGGGTGGGGGGAGGGAGAGAGAGGAGTTAGTTCCAGTGGCTGTTTGGGGATTTCCTTTTTAGCATATATACCTTCTTTTTTTGCCATGAAAACACACATCTATGTCTCAGCAGCCCAGAGGATCACCTGTGGCTGGAGGGAAGCACTGAGGTGTGAGTCCTCCATGTGCGAATGCCTGTCACAGCAGGGGTGCAGGGTTCAGGTTCAGAGTCAGGTTTCAGCTCCTGCTCTGTGATCTTGTGAGCCCTCGGGCATCCTTCACAGAGTAACTGTGAGGATGGAATGGGGTTTTATTTGGAAAAGGAAGTTGCCCTTATTTCATTATGAGTAAGGACTCTCCGCACAGACCGGCAAGTCCTTGGTCCTTGGTGCCTGCCTCTCCATTCCTATTCCTACACACACACACACACACACACACACACACACACACACACACAGGTGCTGGCCAGGCCAGTTAACTTTGCTTACATTTCTGTCTCTTCCTGGGTGGCTTTTCCAGCTCCATTTGCTTGGCCAACATCTACTGATAAATTTCTCCATTCAACAGATGAATGTCTATTGAGCATCTACTGTGTGCCAATCACTCTTAGGCACTGGGAACACAATGGTGAACTGAACAAAGATGTTTGCTATCCCCATTTTCTCAAGCATTTAACCCTCAGCTGAAATATTACAGCATTCCCTGACACATCCATCCTCCCTCAACAGTGGTAAGCTCCCCTCCTTTTTACCTTTGTCTCAAATTCTTTTATCATTGTGTCTTAAGCATCACAGTAACTCTTACTCCATCTGCCTGCTTTACGCTTCCTCCCTCCAACCTCCTCTTTGCCTTCCTTCATTCCTTCTTGTCTTTCTCTCTCTCTCTCTCTCCTACTGGCGGGCATCTTCTTTGTCCTTCCTTGAATTTATGAGGCAAATCCTTGAAATGAGAAGGTGACTACTTTCTAACAGATAAAAGAAAGCCCTTCTCTTCCCAGCAGATAATTAATTTGTGTCACTTGCTGGTCGTGGAACATAATTGAGGCCAAGGGCTTAAAAAGACCCTGGAAGGAATTAGACACGTAGCCACACCAAGAGAAACGTATAATTTGCTCCATTCCCCCCTCCCAGGGAAGTGAGGTTAGCAAGCCCTGCTTGAGCTGGTACAGAGAGCTCAGCCTATCCAGAGGCCCTGGCCAGGGCAAGTGCTCACCAACCACACAGAGAGCCAGAGCGAGCGACCTGGCACCAGAGACAGACTGTCCAAGGGCAACAGAGATACTGGAAGCCTTGGTGCCAAGTCCCAGGTGTGTCCCTTTAGAAGCTGAATTATTCAGACCTGTTTCTTAACTCAGGAGTGGGGAACCTTTTTTCTGCCAAGGGCCATTTAGATGTTGATAACATTATTCACAATCCATACAAAATTATCCACTTAAAAATTAGCCTGTTCTATCACAGAACATGTCATGTTTCCATGTCTTGGCCACCATAAATAGTGCTGCAGTGAAAAAGGGATGCATATAACTTTGTGAGTACATGATTTCCAGTTTCTCAGGTATATACCCAGGAGAGAGATTGCTGGTCATATGGTAGCTCTATTAATTTTTGAGGAATCACTGCAGTAGAGGACTGGATAAAGAAGATGTGGTCCATATACACAATGGAATACTACTCAGCCATAAGAAAGGATAAAATAGCAACAGCTATTTGAGAACATTATGCTAAGTGAAATAAGGCAGTCAGAAAAAGTTAAGAACCATTTGATTTCACTCACATGTGAGATATAAAACTGAAACTTATGAGCACAAAGAGCAGTGTAGTGGTTGCCAGAGAGAAGGTGTGGGGGAGAAGGCAGTCCTGATAAATGGTTGGAGGAGAAGATGTGACTTTGGATGGTGGGCATACAGTGCAATATACAGATCTTATGACATAGAAGCCCATACCTGAAACCTATATGTTCATGCTGACCAATGTCACTTCAATAAATTGAATTAAAAAATTAGCCTGTTATATTTGGTCAACATTTAATTAACTCACCCCTAATGCTTTGGCAGGGCCAGACCAAATGATTTCATGGGTCTTCTACAGCCTGAAGGCTGGATGTTCTCCACCTCTGCCTTAATGTCTCACAGTTCTGGTTTCTTGAAGCCATGAGTCTCTGGCTAATTCTCCGTGGGCTGTGAGAGGCCCTGGGAAGAGTAACACCATGGTAGGAGGTAAAGTGTAGAGTTCCATGATGCTCAGCTTGTCTTTCAACTGTGGGAACAGTGAAGAGAGGATGCTCCCCAGGCTGCCAGCACTGAGGATGGCCTGTGAGGCACTTGGTGATCTCAGGTGAGATCTAGGCCGAAATCCCACACTGACGGGAACCCAACCTCAGACCAAGGACAGGCCGGAGGTCAGCACTGTGCTGATTTCAAATGTCCTGTTCAGCCTGTCTGTCCTTCCTCCCATTTATGCTTCTTGTGGTTAGGTGACATTCAGCCACCTTTCCCTGAGAGGCCACACCAGTGGAAGGAGGGGCAGAGGCAGGAAATCCCGCAGCTGGAGTCCTATGTGGAAACTGCAGGGAGTGGCTACAGGTGCTGGTACACTGTGCATGTTGCAACTGCCCCCTGGGGCACGAAGTGAGCCGAGTCTTAACTGGTAGCAGGTTGATAAGCCCCTACCTGTAGAATACCAGCACAGAGACAAACCATGCACCTATTTAGCATTTCCACATAAGTGCATTGGGTACCTCAACTGTGCCAGGCACTGCATTGGTTGCTGGAATCACAGAGGCGACTCAGACCTAATCTCTGACCTGAGGTGCTCTTAAACTGGGGAGGGAGAGAACAAGAGACAGCATGTAAACAAGTAGCAATACCTACTCTTCTGCACTGTGGGCAGTATTGCCTGGGAAGTTGGTTAAAATTCAGATGCCTGGCTCCCACTCCAGATCATGAGGATTGGAATCTACTGGGTGTATAATTGACACACACAATAATAAGAGGTTTGAAATGTGCATGGTGATAATCTGGTATCTGTATGCACTTCTGATTCATTGACACACCCATTACCTCACATATTTCTCTCTTTTTCTTTTTGGAGGGCATCATTCAATAAGTCCTGGTGTCCTCGCAAATGTCAATTTTCCAACACAGTGTTATCAACTGCAGTCACCAGGAGTTACATTAAGTCCTCAGACCTTGTTCATCTTATAGCTAAAAGCTTTCACCTTTTTACCAATGTCTCCTACTTTCCCTTCCCTAGCCCTGGCAACTACTTCTCCACTCTGTTTCTAGTTTTACTGTTTGGTTTTTTAGGTTCCACAGGTAAGTGATGCCCTGCATTATTTGTCTTTCTCTGCCTGGCTTATCTCACTATGGTCTTGGTTTCACACACACCTTTATTTGTGGGGGAAGTGCCTTGGAACGAACGGGATGGGTATCTGGCATTCAGCAGGACCTACATGCCACAGGAGTGTGGGACCCTTCCCAGTATGTTTATCAAAGGGCAGTGAGACATGGAACACAGAAAGTCATGCATCAAGCCACTTCCAGGGAGCAGGGGAGCCAGGCTGGGTTCTGGATGTGTCTGGCAGCCCAGTTGGCACAAGATGTTTCATCAAACTGCAGAGGTTGACACTGGGCCAGACACTTCTGTGCTTTTGACAAGGTAAGGTTTGGGCCTTGTGAGTTTCTGCAGAGCTACAAGTCTTTGTTCAACCAAGATCCAAGTCCCTGTTACAGCAGCTCCTCTAGTCTGAGTTCCACATTTAGTACCAAGGCATTCACTTTCCCAGAGCTTACATTATTTCCTGTGGGCATACCTCATCTTTTGACTAGCTCCTGAAGGCAGGAACCGGCATTTGACACCTTTCCTTCCCTAAACTAGTGCTATGCAAACAATAAGGGCTCAATAAAAACCTGTGGCTAATTGATTATTGATCTGTTGCATCAGGGAGGGTCGATGCCAGCTGGACTGTTTTGTCCTCAATTTGGGTTCATTTCCACCTTTAAAGAGCTTGTGCATTATTCTCATATTATGCAAACCAAATATCCTAAAAGACAGATAGTTAACAGACTAGCAGATTAGGGATTGCCTGTGGGACTCATCCTAATCAACCAGCCCACTTATCTGCCTGTGATCAGTGCCCAAATCTTTATCTTTCAGCAGAGAGAAGCAACAAACCAGGTTCCCAGAGGACTAGAACAGGATTTCAATTACATATCCATTTTTTTTATCACTTCGCTGAAATAACATGAGCTCCCTGGCTCTGAATTGCTAAAAACCAGTTTAAGTTAAGGAGACAAATAGACACTAATTACAGAGCAAAGTGGAGTCCAAACATCAAGGCACTTGGCTGAGAAATACTTCCCATGACTCTCTCCAATGAAAAGCTGGAAGAAATAGAAGTTTCCTCTGCTGCTACTCCTCTCAGGAACCCCTTCCATCAGGAGGATAGGAGTCTGGTTAGGGTGGTGGTGGAAGAGAGCCATCTGGGGAGAAAGTTTGGATGTTCCTCTTTTAGTCCTGGCAAGCTAGTAACTTTAAGACCATGACATCTGTTTCTTTTGTGTAATACTCTGGGATGTTGTCTACATCTTTATCTATGTAGAGGCACCCACTAAATCCTAATTAGTACTGATGCTTCCCAGTGAAGTGAGTTACATGGGCATCAGGAGACCCAGTTAGTGCCTGATCCATGATCATTTTGTTTATGACCTTGGACAACTTACCTCACCTCTCTGTGTCAGTTTCTTCTTCTGTACAGTAAGTCCCAGCGGTATGCTGGTAAATATTTAACCAGTTCTCCAGGGAAGAAAAGCCCTGTTTGAGCTTTTGCCAATTTCCCTGGTGTAAATACTCCCACCATGGCTGACTTCAAGCTGCCAACTTGATGTCACTGAACATGGAATTGGAAAGAGATGTCCATAATCAGCTATCATAATCTGGTTTCAGCATGTTGCTGGCTGAGATCTCCATCATCAAATCAGATGACAATGTGGTGGTCATACATGATGTATTCACTCCTTTCCCATCTAGGAAAATACATGCCCCTAGTTCTTAAAACTAAAATTAGATGTAGATAACAAGAAAAATGTCTAGCTTCTGCCCATATTAGAGGTGGGGTAGGAGTATAGGAAAGAGTGTTTTCAACATGAGATAAAAATAAAACATAGAATTTGTCTGTACTTATATCAGCCTTTAATGCATATGTAATGACATTATAATGAAATGTTACAATCATATTCAAACTTTTATTGAATGGAAAACACTCTCCTTTTGTGCCATTGTTAAGGAGAAGGTGGACAATTTATCCATGTCAAGCACATCTGACAAGGAATAGATTGACAAAGTACCCTTTCCTCATCTGTCACATCCAAGGCCACATGCTCAACAAATGCTTGGTAGCTATGTTGATGAAGCCTCCTGGCCATGGGACCTTCCTGTTTTACAAATGGCAGCGACCTCATGGTTTCTGAGGCCCTGAGTACTGACTGGACCATTCAAGGTTCCCCAACATGCCTCCTGTTGCCTGTACCTCCATTCATTTGCCAACTCAAATACCTCTTCCTCTAGCTTTTCTGCAGCCCTTCCCTGTCTTACATAGCCTCTCTTTCTCTGAGTCACTTTGACCTCTATTATGCACAGGTATTACTCTACCTTGACTACAGTCACTGATGCACTTATCCTATCCCCCAACCAGATTATAAGCATCTCAAAGGAAGAGATTAAATCTTATTAATATTTTTTGTATTTCTTGCTGTGTGTTTAATAAATGACTGAATTTTAATTGAATTTGTATGAATAAAAGGTAATGTGATTCCTTAATCTAAAGAGTTCTTTAAATATTGAGTTCTGAAGTTGCATTCTTTTGAAAAATATGCAGAACATCATTATCCAGGACAGTTGATGTGCAGAGGAATACTAGACAACCAAGTTCTTAGCATGCTCTGTGGGATACATCCCACATCACCTCTTTCATACACAGAATCTTGCTTGACATTCCAACATTATTCACTTTTTTAAATAAAGTGCTGAGTCATATTCACATTCATTAATTTTTTTTAGTGAAATTAATTGAACAAGAACATTTTCAATATCTTCTAATCACATGGAACATTGTTAATTGCCATGGAAGATGTAGAAGTAGTAGAATACAGAGTCTATGCCCTCAGGGGGCTTGGAGTTTGGTGGGAGGACAAGAACAATATATTTGAAATATAAGTAAGTGGTTTGGGGTAGTTAGGGAATACTTCACTGAGTCTTGAAAGATGAAGTAGAATTGGGTAAGAAGATGAAAGAGAAAAGAGGAAGACAGAGAAGCACAGGAGAAGAGATAGAAGAAGCAAAGTAGAGAGGGAGAAAAAGGAGGTAATTCTAGGACATGAAGAGGAAGATGTGGAATAGGGAAAAATAGAGCATGATGGGAGAGCAGCTTGTTAGAGCGAGTCTTGACTGGTTGGTGTAAGGTCCTCATGTATTGGAGATAATATTACAGATTCATCTGAGAACTGAATAATATGGGGCCTTGAATCTTTCTTGAGTTTAGACTTTAGTAAGCATTGGAAAGCCATCAAAACTTTGAGCAAGGACATATCATGATGACAGATACTAGACAGTGTAAACCAGAGAGTCTAAGGCAATTGGAGTTAAGAGCCTCCAGTGGGACTAACAAGGAGATCTAGGGTTCTGGTTTCAGGGTGACATGGTGGCAATGAGGATGGAACCAAAAGGACAGGAGTGAGAAGGAAAGATCAGGATAACTTGGGGTTGGTCACATTGTTGAACTGTGAGTCACAGATTAAAATAAAAGGTGATAAGTCCATAGTGACTGAAAGGATGCAGATAATAAGAATTAAACCTAGATGTCACTGAGAAACCCAGGAAGACCAATGGGGCCAACTCCTTTTTCTATCGATCTCTTCCCTTTTAGGCCACAAGGTCTCTCTCTCCCTCCCTCTCTCTCTCTCTCTCTCTCTCTCTCTCTCTCTCTCTCTCTCTCTCTCTCTCTCTCTCTCTCTCAGAATTTATCTCACACTGGCTCTTCTCTAAGAAGCCCTGGGTGCTAGGTGACATGAGGCTAGCTGGTCATTTTGGGTTACAACTGGGACCCATCAAACAATTCCTTATTCTCAGATTGGTCCCAGCCTTGTGATCTGGCAGCCACCACAGTGATTCCTGGCATATCATCACAGGCAACTTCCTTAGTCTGAATCACTTCCTACTGTGCACCCATAGCACACAGTCTGGAGGTAACTTTACTTTAGAGAACCAATTAGGTCAGACCAGGCTGAGTAATCGCATTGATAAGATCAGGAGCAGACACCAGGGCAGATAAAGCCCAAGAAAGCCATTTCTCTCAGCATTGGGGGAACAGCATTACCATAGCCTTGCCTCCTCCCTTTCTCTACCCAGATCCCCACCTCTCCTCTCCCAAATTGAAAGGGCCCAGAGAGAAAGAGGATGGGAGGAAGTGAGAGGAAAAGACACCTTGGCCAGGCCCACAGCCTGTAGCTTCTCCATCAGACCTTTGCTGTCACCCCAAGCTGGGGAGAGGGGACCAAATGACTAGAGGAGCCAAGGGTTTCAACCTGAAGATCAGATAAGAGAAGTCCAGCTGCAACCCCTCCATCAATGGGCAGTGTTCTGGCTTGCTCAAAGAGGCACTGATCCCTCAGACCATAGGCTCCCCCTCCTTCTCTCACCTGCGCTGCACTTGTCAAAGGCTGCTGCTGTGTGTGAGCCTGTTTCTTATAATCTTCCTATTCTAAATCTCCCCCACTTCCCCTCACTATCAACCCACCTCCTCTCACTATCTCCCCCCTACCCTCACTATCTTCCTACCTCCCCTCACTATCTCCCAACCTCCCCTCACTATCTGCCTACCTCCCCTCCCCACCTCCCAACCTCCCCTCACTATCTCCCCACCTCCCCCAACTACCTCTCCACTGCCCCTCACCGGCCTCCCAACAGCCACTGTGCCCCTCTCATCCACTCAATAGCCTGCATCCAGGGGCATTGTGGTATGTTCTTCCCTTGCTCAAAGCCCTTCCATGCTCCCTACTGCCATGGAGATGCTATGCAGATACAGTCTGGGCAAGGTTGGCTCTCCCCTTCAGATCTTTCAATAAGCCAACATTGCGGATACTGAGATAAGCCATTTTTCTTTCATAAGATGTAAAGTGTTCAGCTATAAACTTTTCTTTAGGGGCTTTAAATCTTATTTTTAAAGTTAACAAACAGTATAGTTGACTTCTAGTTTTAGCATAAAGCTTCTGAATTATAACACGTAGGTATAGACACCATCATCACAATCAAAGTGCAAAACAGTCCAATCACTCTGGAAACCCTTTCTGGTGCTGCTCTCCAGGCTACACTTCCTCCTTCCCCAGCCTCCAGCATGCACTGTTCTCCATCACTGTACTGCTCTTTTAAAATTGTAACATCCTCTTTGAGATCCATTGGAATGGTGTCAGAAGTTTTTTTTAACATTATTTTCTTTTTTAATCCTCACCTGAGGATGTGTTTATATTAATTCAAGAGAGAGAGGAAAGGGGAGAGGGAGAGAGAGAAACATTGATGTGAGAGAAAAATCATCATCTATGGCCTCTCGCATATCAACCTGGAATTGAACCCTAGACTAGCTGGAGGAAGCCATCAGCTTACCTTCCGTGAATATTTTATCTCGAGGTCCATGATAGCCAGCAGCAGGCAACTTGAGCCTGCGTTTCCCAGGGAGGTTGTGGAGGTTTGGCATCCTGTGTTGTCAACACACATATTCTTCATAAATGACCCCTCCCACGCCCGGTGTGTGCAATACAGAGAAAGGCCCTTTGGACACATGGTTCTGTTTCAGGAAGATTTGGGAAAGAACATGAAGACAGTCCCAGGCCCTGGATTCACTGCTCCACAGAGAGTGAAAATGTCAGCAAACATGCGGATAGAGAATTCTTTCCCATTTGCCGTCCTCTCATTTGGCATCCACGCAGGGAAAGTGGGCCAGCATGGCTCACCCCTATCCCTCTCTTAGAAATGACACAGATATTTGGGGGTTAAACAAAACTGCCAAAGGTCACTCAGGATCATGTGTCAGTGCCCATGCCCCACCCTCCCTGGACAGAAGTCCCGATTCTGTATGCTTCCCATTTAACGAACGACATACTGGAAGCTACCTGCTAATATCATATAGGAATTTTCCAGAATAATAACAGAGAGAGGCAACCTCTATCTTCAGATCATGAAGACATTTCCAACGATAATGAAAGGGCTTTGGGATACATCAGGACGACGCCCCTGCCAGGAGTTGTCAGTCATAAGAAGAGACCACAGGGCAAAGCTGGGAATTTATTAATGACCTTCAGAACTCCAAGTGCTGCCCTGGTCTGGGGACTATTTGAGGCATCCTCTTCAGAGAGACCATGTGTGCCTTCCACCCTATCCTTCCTTAGCAGAGTCCAGGCTTGGGAGGGACTCAGCCTGGGGCACTTTTGTGCCCGGATTCATTCATTCAGCAATACGTGACCATAGTTGTATCAAGAGTCTCCGCAGGAAATATTTTCACCCCCAAATAGAAGCCGAGTCCCCGAGCCCCCTCGGGCACTGCAGTCCTGAGGGAGGTTGGCTGGCACTGGAGCCTTGGAGGATTCTCAGCGCCAACGCCCTGGGTGGTGGGAAGAAACCCTTGCCTCTGAGCTCTCTCTGATACTCAGGGCAAACAGCTGGCCATCAAGAGAGCATGGAGGTTCCGTGCCCAGAGTCAGCCTCCCAGGCCAGAGCAGGCAGAGCAGGGCAGAAAGATGGGCCTGGAAAAGGAAGAAGCCAGCAGAGGAGGAACAAAACCATCAAAAACCCTGCCTCCCTCTGGCTTTCAGCCTGTTCAGGAAGCCAGACTATAGAGGCCCCAAAAGAAGGAGATAATGGCCCAGCAGCATGGCAGCCAGCCACTGGGGGAGCCTAGCAGGCAGCAGTGGTTGGACTGCTGCAAACAGTGACTGGCCTCTGAGCAGGGGGCTGTGTGGATGGTGGAGGGGAGGCTGACCTGGCTCACACAGGGCAGCCTGTCCAGGTTGGGAGAGAGCTTGTTAGGAAAGAGTAATGGGGACCTGTGAAGGCTGGTTCTCGGAGTGTGGAGTCATGCTGGACCTGGCCACTCCTCCCACCTCGGTGCAATGCAGAGCCCCCCAAGGAAAGGAGGATAGCCCAGGTGTACCCACCCCACGCCAGCTGCCAGCCAGAACCTCCACCTCAGCCCTGCTGGGTGCTCAAAGCCAGAGCCACATCATCCCCACAGAGGCAGGATCCATCAGCTGGTGCTCTGAGCTCACTCAGTGTGGGGGGATCTCTGCCCTCTGATTGCCAGCAGTGACCCAAAAAATGCTGCAGGATCCCTGGCTTCTCCCCAAGACTGGGGCGAGAAGCAGCTTGGTGGGCAGGGGGCAGAGCACCCACACTCAGCACTGGCTATTTCCACAGTGGTCGGGGGGGTCCTGGAAGTGACATAATTGGGACAGAGGGAATCATACCCACCTCCCTCCACTAACAGTGTTTCTCCACCTCTCTCTCTCTCTCTCTCTCTCTCTCTCTCTCTCTCTCTCTCTGTGTGTGTGTGTGTGTGTGTGTGTGTGTGTGTGTGTGTGTGTATGTGTGTGTGTGTATTGAGTTTTATAGAAGTATGCAGTAGAAATACTGAACTAATCTATGGTGGTTGGGGAAAGCCTGTATTAAGAAGTGACATTTAGCTGGGACCTGGAGCTGTGCAGGAATTAACGACCACAGACAAGCCAGCAAACACTGGGCAGAGGAAATACAGAACTAGGGGAGAGCCAGCTGGCCCAGTGGAAGTGGGGAAAAGCTGGAACAGAGAGTGGGGACATGTCCCAGCAGGAGTGCGGCTGGCCTGGAGTGATCCACACCTCCTGCCCCTGCAAAAACTCCTCTTGGGGAGGGGCATTCTCCCTGCTTTTCCTCAGTTGTCAGCAGTTGTGATGAATGGCAGAGCTGGCACTGTGAACAAGATGAGGACAAAGGCTCTGTGCATCAGCCACCTGTTCTAGGACACACTGCTGAGGGTCAGGATGCACAGGCTAGTCTTCTGATTCTAGCCTGATAGTCCCCTCCTCTCAAAGTCAAGATTAAATATCCACGGGGCCTGGGTCAAGGCGATCAGCTCCGTCTATGCCTGCAGCTTGGGCTCTGCTAGAACGATAAACTGATTCCAGTGGCCATCAGCACCCGCCCTGACATCCTGTGAGGATGAGCACCCCGTTCCCAAGGCTGCGCCCCACCAGATTCTGTGACTGACTCGTGTCCCTGAGCCCCCCTGCACACCTGCTTGGTCAGGGCACTGATTCAGGGCGCTGATTTCAGTGTCCTCTCCTCGGAGGAGGCCAGAGGCCAGACTTCTCAAGGTGGACTGGGGCTTTGCAGCTATTGCGCTCTCCCTCTGCCCAGCTGGGCTGCGCTCACTCCTCAGTGTCCCTAGTCTACACATTCCTCACAGCCCCTCGTCCTCCCTCCCCCCTGCTCAGGGCCCTATTGTTCAGCCTGGGCCTGCCACCCTCCTAGGCTGTGGTCTCCTTTTCTAGAAACTTTCCCTAGTTGCTTGGTGGCTTCTTTGCCCGCCCCCCTCCTCTGTTTCCATCCCCTCCCAGCCTCTTGCTAATTTTCATGCTGTCTCCTTAAGAGAGGAGCTGGAGATCTTGGGGGAGGGGGGAGGAGCAAGGAGCTGTTGGAGGTGTGGCCTGGCTTCCTGATCTGAATTTCTGGAGGTCCATTGGGGGTCAATCATGAAGAGGCATCAAGACCCAACTGCCTGGAATAAGAAGGTGGAAAAAGGAGACAAGAAAACTCAACTGCAGGAAAGTGAGGCTGTTAGTCACCAGGGAGACAGAGAAAGGGAACTGGTCCGATAGCAGGTGGTTGGAGAAGCTTACAGCCCAAGGAGCCCTGAATTAGTGAGGGATTAGAGGCAGGCAGGCTAATCCTGCTGCTGGCCAGCTCCTTTCTCCTTCTAGCCCTAAGGGTGGAGGAGAAGGCAGCATCTGGGTGAGAGCATAATTGTGTCTTTAGAAGCTGAGGGGAAAGTAAGAGGAGGCAGAGAGAAGGAGAAATAACCACTGGCACTCCTTGAAGCTCTAAATATCCTGATGAGATGCAAGACAGTAATGCAGCACAGGTCCTCTGTATCCCACACTTGTCCTTCTCTTCTTCCTGGTTCCGTTGTCTAGGCCACAAATGCAAACCTTAGTGCAGTAAGCACCACAAAGGCTGATAGCACCTGTAGGTACCAGACTCATGGGCCACGCCCTCGGGATGCTCAGTCTAATGAGAGGTAGAGACTCCCCCAAGCCTTCGAAAGTCACAGGGATATAGGTGTGTGCTGGGGCCAGTTGTGGCCTGGCTGTGGGCAGAGGGCTTCCCAGAGCATAGCCCTGAGCCCACAGGAAGAGAGGAAGATGGTCCCAGCTAAGGAACTGTGTTGTTCAAAGCCTCTGAGTTACTCATGGCATGGTGTGTTTGGTGGAAAGTGTGTGTGGGGGGAAGGAAGGGGCATAAAGGGAGAGGTGCAGGCTAGAAAAAGCCAGGAGTGGTTAGTAGCTAATGTCCCTATAGGGCTCTGGTGGACAAATGGCAGCAGGATGGGAGGTTCGAGGGCATCCAGGTTTGTGGGAAGAAGGCATTGCCTCCATCTCCCCACCATGTCCAGGGGAAGGTTCTAGAGCTGTGTCAGGGGACCAGGAGATGTTTTTTTAAGAGGCTGAGAGGAATCTAGATTTTGGTCAGTGCTATTCGGGGGGGAGGCAGTATGCTTCTAATAGCACCCTCCTCTTTGCTTACTCTCTGTCCCAGAAGATCTTCATCAACTCCCCTTTCTACTCCTTGGAGAGTGCTCATCTACACTCAACTATGACAGCCCCAGGCCAGGGTCCATGTTCCCTCCCACTCTTCTCATCCTCAACTCTGGCAGAAATGGAGATAGAGCCCTGTGGAATTTCAAGGGGAACTAGAACAGAAATGCTTTAGAAGAGGTCTTCTTGTTATAAATGAGTACAAACAATTTAGAAAGTAAATTGGAAAATGTATCAAGAGCCTGCTGAAAATCCCATCCTGGTTCCCACTTGCTTAAGAACAAAATACAATCTCCTAGTCAACACGGCCGCCCTGCCTTCATGCTCAGAGTTTCCCTTCATTAGCCTCCAGTGCCCTCTCCATGTCCCCACCTGTGACCCAGCACTGACAAGCCACCGGGAAACACTGGAATGCATGTGCTGCTTCTTTTGACATGGCTTGGATCTTGCTGTGTTCTTTGTCCAGAATGTCCTTCCCCACCTGTCCACCAGGTTGCCAGTTCCTACAGTTTTCTAGTTATTTGAAAGTACATTCTATTCTGGCTGGAGCAGCTCACTGGACCATACCCTTCTTCTGGTTCCTTAGAAGTAATTTCCTAGAGCTTGGTCTATCACAACCATGGCATTTATCAAACTCTGTTGCTGACATGTTTGTGTCCCCACTAATCTGTGAACCTCTTGATGACAGAAACTAGTTCTTTCATCTTTGTACCCTCATTGCTCGGCATAGTTTCTGGCATGTGGTCAGTGTTCGATAAATATTTGGTGAAAGCATGAAGGAACCATGAAAATGATTCTATCCCCTCATCTCATAATCCTAATTGTAGGAATTTATCTGAAGGAAATATTACAAAAGAAAGAACAAGCAATGTGGGCACAGATATTCCTTGCAGGATTATCTTCATTAGGAGAAAACTGTAAGCAATCTAAATGCCAGCAATGGAGGGATTTTGCTCAGGGAGTTCCAGACTATTACACTATTAAAAAGAATTACTACCCAGACTCAATAACAGTGTAGAAAGTAGTTCCCACACAATTTATGATTTTAAAAATGATATGCAAAGTTGTATATTCACTCTGATTATAATTATGTAAAACTCTAAGCAAGGAATAAAAGAATATACAAAAAGAAAATTAGTTGTTGGGCTGAGTTTATTCAACTAGAGTGATTTATTTTCCTGCTTTAAAATTTCCTTTAATGCTACTATGATAATATTTACGTGGAGGAAGGAAGCAGCTATTCAACTCCTGAGCCACACAGTGCAGGATCTGTCTCCAGCAGGAGTTTGGGGAAAGCACTGTCCTTCTGCACCCCAACCTTGAACAGCTGTAGTGAGACCCCACACTTGGACTTGCCCCGGTGAGGCTATAAGCCATGACATACCCAAACCTTCGTAAGCCTCCTTGTGTTTTCAAAGTAGGATGCTATTGATTGTGGGTCATATCTACTTTATGTTTCTTCCTCCCTAAACCACTGAGGCCTAATCTTCAGTGAATCTGCAGAGTTATTCCCACTACCACCCTCGTCCCTTTAATCATTCTGTAACCCTTTCCTGGACGTCTCCCTTAGCTACTGCAGTATCTTAGCTCCCCATGTGCCGGGTAGTTGACCACGCTTTTCCATTTGCCAGGTACTGTCTTGGTCTTAGAACTGAGAGTCCATTGTCCTGGGAAACCATCAGTCCAGGCGTAGCAGGATGGCAGCCCACCTCCATGCCAGCACCCTGTCGTTCTATGCTGGAGTTAAAGTTGGGGATCAGATGGACAAGACCCTGCCCTCCATGTGCTTACACCCTCAGAAGTCTGAAATGACAATCTGAACATGCTGTCACACAGGCTGGCACCAACAACTATGAGTGTGTAGAATAAAAAGCAAGGATTGGTGCACATGTGTGTGCTTGTGTGTGTGTGTGTATGTGTGTGTGCGTGCACACACACGCGCGCTGGGGCAGAGCACGGTCTACAGAGGAGATGGTCTTCGAGCTGAGCAGTGGAAGAACCGCAGGAGTTCTTCTAGCAGACAAGGAGGCTGCTCACAGCTGCTCCAGGTGCGGCCTGCACAGCATTCCCCATGAGGCCACAATCCCTTCTCCAAGGGAGGCTTGTGCTTCTGCTGGCTCCAGCACGCCATTCAGGGGAGCTAGCAGGTAGCCTTTGCTGTTTTCTGTTCATCTGATCTTCTTGGACAGGAAGGAGGACAGTGTAATAAGCTCCTGTCTTTGGTCACATTTTCTAACTGGGCACTGGCCTGAAGGCTTTTTTATTGTCCCACTGTTGTGGTCTGTACTCTATGCCTTTTCATACCAAAGCACCCGCCACAAGAGCTTTCTTCCTGCCTCACCTGCTTTCACTGGCATCTACTTTCAATGCAAATGACATGAGGGACAGGGAATGTCATGGACTAAATTGTGTCTCCTCCCGCCCTTCCCCATTCCACCCCCAAGTACATGTTGAAGCCCTAACCTCTAATGTGATAGAGGCTGTCCAAAGATAATGAAGATAAAGAGAGGCCCCTCACCTTGGCTGTCAGTAACAGGTGCCCCCAGGGCCTCTGGCAATAACCCCCACCCTGTGCTCTCCCTCCCCCACCCCCTGAAGCTCAAATCCTTTCCCTCAGTGCCTCCTTCCCTCTCAGATCAGAGGTGAGAGTCCATCCTTCGTGGTCTCAGGGGAAGCTGGAGGGAAGCCGACCTACCCACTCTGCCCAAGCCCTGTTCTCCCCTCCACCCCCACCCCCAGATCCAGGTGCATCCGGAAGATGCCCTCCGACCCCTGCCTCCCCACAGGCCCTGGAATAACAGGGGGCCATGAAAATGAGTGGCTTACTGCCTGCCATCTCTGACCCCTTGGCCCAGGTGACCTGGGTCCAGGTGAGGGGAGAGGGGGAACGCTGGGTGGTACGGAGGGTGAAGCTGCAGATCTACACCAGTTGAGTCCAGCCCTGGCTGGAGGGGAGGAGACAGAACCCACAGACAGCAGAGCATGGGCCACTGTCTGGGGCAGGCCTCATGCCACCTCCAAAGCCCACTCTTGGCCTCTCAGACGCTTGCCCAGTGGGTGACCGGGCCCAGAGAAGCCTAGAGGACCTGGCACTCGCCTAGGGAGCAGGAAGCCTGGGCTGTCCTGGGTGCCAGTTCTGCTCACAGGCGATCTGTGCTGTTGGCTCAGTTCTGTAAGGCACGGCGGGCAGGGAGGCCTTGAGAGCTCCTGCGAGGCAGCTGGCTAACCATATCCTCGGGGCCGCCTGTGAAACCGCAGCCCAGCCTCAGGTGGGGGGTTGAGGGTAGGGGGGAGTAGGCATCACAGACAGGAGAAAGGGTGTCAACCCCCCTGGATTGACCAGCAGGTGGTCAGCCCCTGGGGGCAGGCTGTGTCCTTTCAGACTCACTTGCCTCTGCTCTGGACAGGCTGTGCATGGGCCCCAGGATATAGCGGCGTTCAGTGAGTGTGCACAGAATGGAGGCCCTCAGACCTGAGTGGTCACACCCCAACACTCTCATGGGGGCAACTCCTTACCTTTGCTCAGCATCACTTTCTTCCTCTGAAAAGCAAGGAGCACAGATTGAATTATCTCTACACTTCCAGCGCCGACATGTCATGATTCTATTAACTAATTGAATTGGATGGACATTATGGAGAATGTTGAATAACAGGCTAATTTTTCTTTGAACATTAACCAGATCCCCAGGCTGTGTCACAGGCAGGTCAACAAAAAGCAAAATAGGAAATGGTTTCCTTCTCCCCTTCCTGGGTGGGCAGACCAGCCGCCATTCAGAGCCCTGGTGGGAGTTTGGAGGTGGGTTCTCAGGCTCCTTGCTCCTGGTTAGAATGCTCTGGGCACTGGCTGGTTCTTTCAGAGAAGGTGACCTTGGGCTGCCTTCAGTTGCACCGTCTGGGGCTGCCTGCTGCTCTGGGGAACAAAAGTGGGGGCAAAGGACAAGGTCTGGACTGGAGAAGCCCTGGCCCCTCCAGAGAAACAAGAACTGGGGATATGTCTTCTTACAGCAAGGGCAATCAGGGCTGAAAGTCTCTCTCTGACGCCCGGCTCTCTGCTCACCCTCCTGGGGTTGCTCTTCATTTCATTCTGACTGACATGTGTTGAGGGTTGAATTATGTCACCCCAAAATTCATTTGTTCTCACACCCAGCACCTCACAATGTGATTCTATTTGGAAATAGGGTCATTGAGGTATAATTAGTTTACATAAGGGCATCTTAGAATACTGTGGGCTTTAGTTCAATATGATTGCTTTCCTGACAGAAAAGGGAAATTGGAGTCCTGACTGGGTAGCTCACTTGGTTGGCAGTTCAATCCACGGTCAGGGCACATACAAGAATCGACCAATGAATGCATAAATAAATTAAACAACAAATCCATGTTTCTCTCTCTGTCATCAGTAAAACAGGTGGATTTGGGAACAGCCATGCAGGAAGGGAGAGAGGGTGTGGACTGGAGCAGCTCCTGGGAGCCAGGGAGCCAGGGAGTTCCAGGGCCCCTCAAGGCTGGGCAAGGGGCATGGAGCAGACCCCTCCAACCTCACAGGGAGCCAGCCCTGCAGCACCTTCTTCTCAGGCTTCCAGCTTCCAGGGCTTGAGATGAGAAATCTCTGCTGTTGCAGCTGCCCAGGGCACATGTTTTTTTTCCATGGCCCCAGCAGACAAAAGCATAAGACACACCCCTTGGGGAGAAAGCCCCATAACTCCGCAGTTGCTGCCTTTGTTCCTCCCCCCACTCCACTCGACCCCACCCCACCTCACCCCAACTCAACCTGCGCTAGGACATTAGAGGGAGCCCAGTAGCAGATAATTGCCTGGGAGAGAGTGATGCTCCAGCCCAGTTCGGCTTCATAACCACTGAGTCTGGAGGCCCTTCCTCCTTTCCCAGGTATACCCCTTGCTGTAGCATTGCCTTGCTTTGCCCTCAAAGGTGACACTGAGCAAGCAGAACTCTCACTTCCAGGAGTCAGTCCTTTGTTGTCTAAAAGCTTCACTGGAACCCTCTTTCCTTGGCAGCTGACTGCTCCCACCCTCCAACCCAGGTAAACCTTCCTCTGTCAGCCCTGCCCCTGGATGACCTTTTCTGGCATCTCCCTGTGCAGGTGCCCCCTCCTTCCCCCTGCCCTCCGCCTGGCCCCTCCCGCTCGCCCGCCTGCATACAGGCTGTCTTGCAAAGACAGAGCCTGCCTGCCTGCTTGGGAGTGCAGCCTGTCTGTCTCCCAGAAGCCTGGAAATCAGTCCTGGGGGCGGGCACAGCACAATGGCGTGACCACCAGGGCCTGATTGCCTGCACAGAGCTGCTGAAAGGGGTCTTGACATTTTAAGTGCTCGTCAGAGTGAGGAATGACAACAGCAGACAGTGAGACACTTCCTCTTTGCCTCCTGCTGGCTATTAATAAGTGTTTCTGATTCTGCAGATGTGGAGAGATGCTGAGCCACCAGCCAGTGCACTGTTTCCCTCACTCTGTCTTCCTCCCAGCCCCTGGCCTCCTTGCTCCTGCCTCCCCTTCACAGCCCGGCTGCTTTCCTCTCCGAGGCTGCTGGCTGTTTGTCTTGGACTGTGGTTTGTTAGTGCTCAGGAAATGTCACCAGACGCCTGGACTCAACCTGCACTTGGCTTTTTGCAAGAATTCAATCTCTGAGGCTCCCTGGCTTGGACCCACTGCCAAACCCACTGCTTCTCCCTGGGCTGGAGAGGAATGGGCTGGCAGGGAAGACGGAGGGGAGGGGGGAGGCTAGCCTGAGAGTGAGGGTACCAGGACCACATGTGGGGATCAGTCAGTGCAAGCTGAACAGAGTAACTGGAGGCAGATGTTCCTTTCCCTCCTTGTCCTTCCACCCATGCAGACTTCAGAAAAGCCATGGAGGCTCCTGCAGCTCCACAGCCTCCTCAGGGACTTGGGGAGCATGCTGACGGCTGGATCCAAGAGGAGGCCCTTTGGTTTCCCGGGTCTTTGGTGCCCTGAGTTTCACTGATCATTTTTTTTTTTAAATCTACCCTCTCCCCTAATCAGAGGGACCAACCACCTAATGTGCCCAGAATTGAGGAGTCACCTTCAGTTATGAAACTGAGACAGTCCCTGGCAAACAATAACATAGTCGCTGGTCTCCCAAGCACCCTGTGACTCCTGACCTAATTTCCCACGTTCCTTCCCAGGGTGTCCCCTCACCTTTAAATGGGCTCAGCTGGAGCCAGTGGTGGGTCGAGGAGGAGCAGGAGAGAGGGTTGAGGCGAAACAGGAAGAACCTTTCCATAGAGCAGCATGGCCTTCTCCCCCCATCAAAGAGAGAGATACAGCCAGGGGTGAGTGACTCTACTGAGATCTTCAAGCTTCAGAGCCTCTGTATGGGAGGAAATGGGGAGCTGCACCCCTGCTGCCAGGCCTGGCTGGCCCTTGCCCCCTGCCCTGACTCTTCCCTCCACCTTCCTGCAGCAAGACCCCTGCAGCCCACACCCTCCAGCCTGGCTTCCCAGCAGTTCCCCCCGCACCCCCAAAGTCTTATCCCAAGTCCACAGCCTTTGAATCTCTTTATTCTGATTCAATTACATACACAATATGAGCTTTCCAAACAAAAAATTACACGCTGCAATAATTGAATTCTTTCCTGGACTTGAAGCTTGCTGAGCTGTGGGATAGAGCAGTTCCCCGGTACCCAGCCTGACCCCAGGGACCCGCCTTCACTTAGCCAAACAACAGCTAACATTTACACACTGTTTTACAGTTCATTCTGTTTATACCACTACCATCTCCTTCAATCTTTATAACTATGTGTGGTCATCTACTATAAATATATATCCTTATTATTATTATTTATCAATCCCTTCTTTTGAATGAGAAAACTGAGGCACAGAGCAAGTATAACACAGACTCAATACATAACAGTGGCAGAGCCAAGACCCAAACTCAGGTTTTCGAGTCAAATTTCAGGTGTTTTCCGCTCCAGCTGACAACTCCCTGCCTGACAACTACATGGTACGGCTACCCTGGTCCCTAGAAACTCATGGAAAGAGGACATTACTCATCTCCTGCCAGTCTAGGCCTGTGTCTGATCAGAGTGAGGGGCAACCCATTAGCTCCCACCATAGACCAAAGTCACTGTTCAAATCCTGTTAACAATCACCAAGGTTCCTTGGGATACCCGGAAGGATATTTTTCCTTCCCACTGTTCTACCAAACCTTCTCCCTGCAGGCCCAACAGGCAACTGCTTCCATTTACCTATGCTCCCTGACTTTGAAATAATGCCAGTCTGAGTCCTAGGCATGCACAGTCAGCCACTTCCACCCTCATCAGCCCGTCTAAGCAAATGCTTATGAGCATCAGCTTTGGGCCAGGGGTTTGTTATCTCATTGGTCTTCACAGTAAATTCATGCTTACTAATATTTCTGTTAGAAATGAGGGCCTAGGGCCCAGAGCAGAAAAATCATCCTGCCCAAGTTTCTGTTTCAGTGGCAATAAGAACCCAGGCCCACCAGCTGCAGAGCCTGCTGGCTTAACCGCTGGGCCACAGGTGCTGAGGGATGTGGCCTGCCTTCCTCCCTGTTCCACTCCACCTTCATTGCACTCTCTTCTGAATGGCCTCCTTGGTTGTGGTCTTATATCCATAAAGCCCACCCTCAGTCATAAGTGACTCAGTACACATTTCTTTTTTTTTTTTTAATATATTTTATTGATTTTTCAGAGAGGAAGGGAAAGGAATAGAAAGCCAGAAACATCGATGAGAGAGAAACAGATCAGCTGCCTCCTGCACACCCCCTACTGGGGATGTGCCCACAACCAATGTACCTGCCCTTGACCGGAATCGAACCTGAGACCTTTCAGTCCCCAGGCCGATGCTCTTTCTACTGAGCCAAACCGGTTTCAGCTCAGTACACATTTCTGACGAAGCTCCTCCTGGGCTCCAGGAGCAAGCACAGCAGTGCTGAATGTGCACAGAAGCAGCTCCTGCCAGGGGTGCTAGTGAGGTGCTGAGCCCCACTTACTTCTGAGCCCCATCGCCTGCCTCCCCTTCCCCCTCCTCATTGCACTCTATTTTATGCTTAACTGCTCATAACCCCTTTACTGCAAATACCAGGAGTTTCATATCTTGCTGTGTTTATCTTTGCTTCTCTTTCTCTTTTCCACTCTTCTTTGCCAGGTTCAATCTTACTTATTTTTAAATGGAATGTATTGGGGTGACATTGATTAATAAAGTGATCTAGGTTTCAGGTACACAGTTCTGTAATCCATCATCTGCATATTGTCAAGTCTTCTTCCATCACCAAAGTGGAGACAGACTCACGGAAACAGAGAACAGATTGACAGTTGTCAGAGAGGAGGGGTTTGGGGGCTAGATGAGAAGAGTGAAGGGATTAAGCAAAGGAAAAAAAAAAGGAAGACACATGGGCACAAACAACAGTATGGTGATTGCCAAAGGGAAGGGAGGTGAGAGAGGGTAAGGGGTTCATCAGAGCTCAGCTGGGCATGGTCCTCTCAGGAAAGCCTTTGCTGTGTCCCAGCCAGCTGTTTCCTATGCTGTGATTCCCTGGCCTGCTGTGCACATCCTAGGGATTCCTTGTTTGTATGTCTGGCCTCTCTAGCCCTGCGTCCCAGACCTGGACTCAGGGTGTATCACGCAGACACTGCATTGCTGTCTGTGCCAGCAGCTGGACAGTTTATGGCCCCTGGTACTCATTCACTGCATATCTGTCGGAAGTCTTCAACTCACTCTTTAGCTTATGATACTACGTTCTGCTCATATCCTCATAAATACCTAATCTCAGAAGACTTTCCATGTTCCTGACACTCTGAATATGAAAGGAAGTATTTCCCAAGTGGCCTAGAGTTGTATGTACCAACAAAACTCTGTTCCTTACGGGTGCAGAACAATATTAGAATAAGAAACCCTCATTTCACATGTCAGCTGATTTTGCCCTGACTTCCTTGAGGGCCTCAGGACTAGTGCAGAGTTCACCTTTCAGACTAAGGTTGCTCTGACACACAGCAGACAAGTCAGAGAAAGCAGACTTCTGTTTCCAAAGAGTATTTCAGGCATTATTATCACAAAAGGAAACCCGGGAAAATGAAAGCATTTACCATGCTTACTGATAAAGAAGACTCAGCATTACAAAGGTGTCAACTCTCCCTAAACAGATCTATAAATATTTAATGCACTTCAAGATTCAACATGATTTTTTTAATCCTCACTCGAGGACATGCATTTATTCATTTTTAGAGAGAGAAGAAGGGTAAAAGACAGACAGAAACAGAGAGAGAAATATTGATTGGTTGCCTCCCATATATGCCCTGACCAGGCAGGGAAGCTGCAACCTTTATGGTGTATAGGATGGTGCCCTAACCAATTGAACCACCCAGTCAGGGCCCAAAATATTTTTTATAGAACTCAACAAGGTAATTTTGAAATCCTTATTGAAAAATAAATATCAAGAAAATCAAGATAATTAAAAGAAAGAAAAGTAAAGGATATTTGTTTTATCAGATAAAACATACAATACAGTTATAGTACTTAAACAGTAAAATTTTGTGGTGTTGGCTCATAAATAGATAAATAGGTAAGTAAGTTAGAATACCAAGTCCAGAAATAAATATATGTATTTGCCTGGCACATAGTAGACACTCAATATTTGTGGAGTAAATAAAGAGAGCATTTCACATCAATTGGGATGGGGCAAAAATGGAGGGGAAAAAATAGAGCTGGATTCTACCAGTCACAAAAATAAATTTCAAACAGCTTAAAAATCCAAAGTAAATATATTCATAACTAGAGGCCCGTTGCACGAAGATTCCTGCAATAGACCTTCCTTCCCCTGGCTGCCGGTTTTCCTCCAACACCCGGGACCCAAGCCTTCACTCTGGCTGCCACCTTCCACCTTCACTCTGGCTGAAGTCTTCACTCCTGCTGAAGTCTTTGCTCTGGCCACGGCCTTCAGTCTTCGCTCTAGCCAGAGCTCCGCTTCTGTAGTCCCCTCTATCCCCTGCCTTCCCCTCATAGCAGGCGTCCAGCCCTGCCTGACCACTCCACACCCTCATACATGCTGCCCAGAGGCCCGGAACAGCTCAGGGGCTGGGCCGCCTTCATCTTTGTTCGGTTAATTTGCACACTCACTCCTAATTGGCTGGTGGACAATACCAAGTGATGGTAAATTTGCATATTTCTCTTTTATTAGTGTATATGTTTAGAAGAGGCTATACAACATCTTGTTTCTGACCTTAGGATAGGGAGGCCCCTTTGCATAAATGAAAATATGCAAAAAATATGAGCAGGGTTTGACCCACCACCTATTTTTCTAAAAAGTTTTATTGAGACATGACCATACTTATTATTACTATATTGTCTCTGACTATGTATTTCTACAAAGGTAGAGTTAAACAGATGTGACAGAAACCATATATAACTCATAAAACTGAAAATATTTACATCAAAAATGAAAATTTATCTGTCACAACAATGCCAGGAGTAAAGCTTGAAAGGCTAAACAGACTTGAAGAAAATATTTTCAACATATATAACAGACAAAGGGTTATACAAAGACTGCTTACAAATCTAGGAGCTATACTGAGAAGAAAGAGACAATAACCCACAGGAAACTGGAAAGAAGATAGAAATGGGAAATTCACAGAAGACATGAACATGCTGATAGAGACCTAAAGAGATTCTTAGCTGTACTGGTTTTATACTTGGGGTCCCAGCAGGAGACAGAGTGTAAAATTAGACAATTTGAGAAAAGTTTAATGAAGAAACTATTTATAAAGGTGTGTACTGGATTTAAACAAGCAAACAAGGGATGACACAGAATCTTGTGTCATATATACAGATTGAAAGCAAAAGGTGTAAGCTATAAATAATACACATTGAAAAGCCAGTGTGGCTATTTTTTGTAGACAAAAATAGATTTCAAGATTAAATATTACAGAAAATTAAAAAGTCATTACTTAATAGATCAATCAATCAAAAACAATAATCTTAAATTCTATGCATCTAGTAACAGAGCTTCAAATACAGAAAGTAAAAATTAACAAATTTAAAGGGAAAAATAGATGAATCCACAAGTGAAGTTTTTAATTTTAACAGTTTCCTCTCAGTAGTTGATAACACCCAAGATGTAAATGGTTTGATAAACAGGGAGCTGTTACCATCCAAGGCCTGAAGGTGCAAGAGAAAGAAGAGAAGCCTGGAGAACTATATGGAGAGGGTTGGTGACAGGAACTGCGGTTCTGGGCCCAGGTGTGCCATAACCTACTACAGTGGTACCTCAAGATAGGAGTTTAATTTGTTCCATAACCTTGAGGCGTGGGAAACTATGAGACGCTCGAGTCGCAGTAAGCTGGTGGGTCATGTGCAGCCGGCCGATCCGTGTGATTACTCCCATCTCAAATGTTGCTCGTATTTCAAAGCAAAAATCACTCGCTCGATGGCTCGTATCTCAAAAATCTCGTATGTTAGGGCACTCATATCACGAGGTACCACTGTAGGCCCTAGCAGAGAAGGATAAGATGGAATAAATTCCCCAACTTCATTCTCATCCCATTTTCTGTATGTTCTAGTTACTGAATTCAAGAAGAAGATGAAGGATAGGAAGCCTGTTGATGTGGTCCTACAGATCAGCATCCCAGAGAATAGACATGAAGTGGAGAAATGGAAGAGTTGGTCTGGAAGGGCAGCTGAAGATAAATAGCCACTAATAATCAGGGAACTGAAAAAGGTAAAGGAGGAGTAAATGGTGATAAAAGGAGACTTGACTAGGGGTGGTAAAGATGATACAATATGCAAGTGGTGTATTGCAGAATTGTATACCAAAAAGCTGTATAATTTTATTCACCAACTAGGGGCCTGATGCACAAAATTCATGCACAGGACAGGAGGGTTGGGGCCCTTAGCCCAGCCTATTCCCTCTGCAATCCAGGACCCCTCAGGGGATGTCTGACTATCTCTTGCAATCCAGGATCACTGGCTCCTTACTACTCACCTGCCTCCCTGCCTGATCATCCCTAACCACTCTGCCTGCCTGCCTGATCATCCTTAACTGCTCCCCTGCTGGCCTGATTGCCCCTAACTGCCTCTGCCTTGCCCCACTCCCAGGACCCAGGATTCCCCTCCTCTGGCTGGTTGCAGGTACCCAGAACCTAGGTTGGTTTCACTCGGGCCACAGCCACAAGCACTGGTGCTCAGGACCATGGGGCAGGTGGCTTGTCCCTCTCCTGGGCCATAGTCTGGCTGGTCTCCATTCCTCTCTCCCCAGTGTTGAGTGTCTGGGTCATTACTCTGTAACAGTGTGAGGGTGTGATGACCATTTGCATATTAGCTTTTTATTATATAGGATAATGCTCCAATAACTTTAATAACAAAGTAAAGAGAAGAAAAAATATAAAATCAGAGCAACAATGAGATACTCCACTTCACCCACAAGAATGACAAATATTTGTAAAGTGTGAATGCTGTGAGACATACTCTCATATACTGATGATGGAGAATAAATTGGGTCAGCTGCTGTGGAACTCAGTTTTTCAGTTGTCATTAAATTTTGAGTGACTGAATTCTATGAACCAGCAACTTCATTTCTCTGTACCTAGAGAAACCCTTGCACATAGAGGTGTGTACAAATATGTCATTTATTACATTGTTTAAACTGAGAAATAGGGAACATCCCAGATTCCTATATATTATATTATAGTCAAATAAGTTGCATTGTACTCATATGACAGAATAATATGCATTTGTTTAAAACAAGGTAAATTCTATATGTACAATTATGGTAGTTTTTCAAGTATTATTGAGAGAAAAATGGAAGTGGTAAAATAATATTTACTATTTTATTTATGTAAAACATATACAAAACAATCATATTTTATGCAAATTAAGGCATCTATGTCAATGTAATAAATATATGGACATTAGTCTAAAAAGATATTATGTCATGATTAGCTACAAGGAGATGGTCCATATTTTTAATAAAAAGCATGTATTTATTTATTATTTGTGAAATTAAAACACCTTTACCACCACCACCACTAACAGCAACAGAAAACTGCCATTGGCTCTCCTGGTACCCTCTCTCCCATTAGCCTCCTGCTTCTGCCAGTTAGAGTCCCTCCTTCCAGGCACACCTGGACCAGGTGTCCCTGTGCTAGCAGGTGCCACAGCTGGTCCTGCTCCAGAGGTCACGGTCCATGTGCCAGCTGCCTCTTCTGAACTGCCATCTCCCTGAATTCTTCGCTTGCTTTTCTAATATTTACCCCTTTCTGGCAACTGTCCCAACTTAAATCCAATCCACAGGTGACAGCAATGCCCTGTAGAGACCATGCTTGTCAGCAGTTAACCCAGGTTGGGCCAATTAGTCTCCCTTCCTGGAAAACAAGGAACTGAGATAGAGAGGCAGTTAGACCTGCAATACGTCAGCTGTCATGTTTCAGCCTCTAGGACCAGAAAAGCAGACCACGCTGGCTCCTGAGAGAGAGGAAAGGGAGCAAAGATAGGAGCCTGCTGGTGTTTGAAGATCGGACTCTGGCTTGCTGCAGCAGCATCTTTGTACCTTTATATAACAGGCATCTTGCGCCATTTTGATAAATGTCCACATTTTAAATAACATCTTCAGCTGGTTTCTGTTGCATGTTACCAGAAGAATTCTAATGAATAATGAAGAGTTGCTCTCTTTTGCATCTTCTACTGTACTTACCTCATAGCAGAGCCCACTTTATAGTAGATTCTCAACAAATGTTTACTAACTCGGACAAAATGAGGCATTCATTCCTCCTTTGCAGGTTTTCATCCAATCCCCATTTGACATTTGCAGTGCTTCTGGCTCACCACATCTCTAGACACCCCATCCCACTCATGGGCAGTTCTAACGGTCCGCAGTGGCCCCCAGGGGCCCCTCTTCATCATGGCAACTTTGTAAACTTGGGGGATCTTCTCTTTTCTGAGCTAAACATCCCCACCTTCACTTATTGTTCCTCATAAGGTACTCTTTCCAGATCTTTTTTTTTTCTATGATTACTCCTCCCAGGACAAACTCCCATTTGTCAGTGTCTCTCTCAGAATCAAGTGCTCCAAAATGACTCTTCAGATTTCAAGCTTTCGTGGCCTGTGAGTGATGGGAAGAGCTGCAAGAGGCCCTAGACACACTCTGCAGAGCTGAGAATTGATAAAGGGCTGCATTATTATTTTTCTGAGTGTTTAAAAAAATGTCTTTGGTAGGGAACTGGTTGGAAATTGCCCCATTATATTAATTCTTTGCTATTAAAGGTGTGTGAATATGAAATTTGTTAATACCCGAATTTGGTTTGCTAATGTGAAACACGAAGTACAATGTGATAGCTACATAGCACAAAGCACACATTTCCCCAGTCAATCCCACAGAACCTCCGTGACTATGAATCACTCACACTCAAGAGGTAACTAAAATCTTCTAACTCGAAATTGAACTGCAGGCTCCGCAAAGTCAAGTGGCAAGCACGGCTGCCGGAGGATGTGAGGCTAGGAGGATACCTTAGAGGGATCATCTAGTCTAATCCCTTCATTTTATAGATAAGCCAACTTAAATCCATCCTGAAACAAAAGGGACATTAATAAATAAATAAACTAAAGTAAATTTTACCTATGAGGAAGCTAAGACTCAAAACTGTCAGATGGCCATTCCGTGAGTATGGGGCAGGAGAGGAGTAGAGCTAAGACCCATCCTGCCAGCCTACAGCTCCTTCCTCTCCCTTGGTAAGAGGAAGTCAGCAGTTGTAGGCTTTTCTCAGGACAGCAGGCACAGACTGAGGGCCATGTGGTAATAGCCAGGCCTCTAGAAGCAGCTGAACTAATCAAAGTTTGCAATTAGGAAGCATACATCAGCCAGACTGCCCACCCAGAACAGTTTCCCAGCCTGTACCCTCCCCAGTGGCACACAGGAAGTCAAATCAATATTGGAGTTAAATCCTTCCTTCTTCTTAAAGGTTGAACTTGTGAAACTGCAAGGGAGAGCAATTGATTAGGACACAGTGCAGGCTTGATGAGCATAGACAACTCTTTCAACTTCTGCACAGACTCCCAGATCCCGCCTTCCCCTGCAATAGACATTAGGAAATGGGAATGGTTGTCTCTCAATGCAGTGAGCAGGCAGAGCATGCTGCGCTGCCCTGCCCTTCTAGGGGACTATTCCAAGTTCCAGTACCTCTGGTCTGTGGAAGAAAACATATCTTTATCTTCCAGGGAACAATCCAAACCTGGTATACTGTGAAAGGGCCTGAGAAGAGCCCTGGTTGGCTCTCTCCAGGTTCCCCATAGGGTTCAAGGGTGGCTGGAGACAAGCACCATCCCCGAGGATGAATTTAGATCTCTTCAGAATTTCAAGAATCTTAAATTTCATTTTGTCCCTAAGATGTGAGAGGGGTTAGGACCCTGTTGGGGTCCAGCAAAACAGCATATGCAAATTATGTGACAGCCCACGATAGCAGTAACTGAGAAAGGAGAAGACAGCAAGAGGGTGAACTGAATCTGGAAAGATTGGACAACTAGTCAAGCCTGAAGAATTCAATGTGTAGAAAACCCTGTTACTGTGTCCCACACTCCTTCTTACCTCTCCAGTGTCCCACTGGCACCTTTTCCAAATAGAATACCTCTTTAGTTGGTGGCTTTGCTTGGATGCCCAGTTTCCAATATCTTTTAGAAATATTGTTTATCTGGCTTTGAAGGTCTTATTCTGGGGACATTTCTTATTTTCCTTCTTTCACAAAGAAAGAAAGAACAGCAGCTTTGACTAGGCTGAGGGTGACACGAGAGCCTGATTTTTATGCAATGTTGCAAGTGCCTTTCAGCGACACAATGGCAGGTTCTTTGACAATGTCATGTGGCTATTCAAAACAAGCGGCATGCCAGGCAGGGCCTGGGCGGTTGCTCAGTGCTTGTTCTCTGTAGTGATAAGGCATGTTAGATTTTCCCATTCTATTTGAGAAATAATTCTGGTCTTTTTTAAGTCCCTGCTTTTTTGATTATTTTTTCTTGCCTCTTTGCTGAACAATAAGACCTGTCCTTGTTTGATTCCTTCTGTGATGCCTGTTCGGTAACAACTTGAGAAAGAGAAAAGGGGAGTGGGGACAGGGCAAGGGGGTGGAGGAAGAGGAATGTGATGGCTTAACAGGCCCTGCTATATGCTGGCCAAGAGAGGGGCAGCTTTAAGGAGAGGCTCAGAGATTAGCACCGATAGTTTTGTTTGGTCAATTTGTCCAGTTCCTTTTGTTGGAAGCCAGGGTATGTAGGAGGATGGGTTAATCACCAGGAGTCCTGCTTCCCTGGCTGGTCTCCCACAGAGAATCCCCACTCCCTTTAGCACGTGTGCAGCTCTAAGAATGGGAACGTCCTGCCCCTGCTGGAAGCATAATAGGTAAAAACAGGAAAAGGGAGCCTGGGAGAAGAGTTGGGAGGGTATGAAGTCATCCAGCTTTGTAAATGAAAAAAGAAAGGTCCCAACTACCTTCTATTTCCCAACAGGCTCTTCAGTTGGAATTTGCTGGTTCTAGTCTCATGTTTTCAAACAGATATGCCCTCCCAGCTGGTGTGTCGGTTAGCTTTTGCTGCATAATAAACCACCCCAAAACTTAGTGACTTAAAACAACCACCATTTCTTTAGATCACGATTCTTCTGGGCAATACTGATTGGGCCTGGGTCAGGCTGACCTCACCTGGGTTCACTGATGTGCAGATGAGTTGGCTAAGGGCTGGCCCAGGTGGCTCCAATTATATCTCTGGCAGTTGGCTGAAGTGACAAGGGTGACTGGGCTATGTGTCTCTCATAACCCAGCAGGCCAGGTCAGATGGTTCAGATCCCAAAGCAGCAAGCGGGCACCAGCAAAAGCACATTTTCCAACCCTTGTCCAGTCATATGTGCTAATATCCACTGGCCCCACTTAGGTCAAGGAGTAGAAAAATGGACTCCTGAGATCCTGTGCCCCAGAGGCCAGAGGGGAAGCACTGTGGCCGTTTTCTTCCAACTGCTACAACCCGGGTAGCACTTCCCTCTGGCCGCCTTCCCACACAAAGACACATACACTTACATTGGATTTACACACCTGGTTCAAAGATTCAGGGAACTTCCTTCTTGAATCCAGTACTTAATTATGTTTATGCTATTTATTCTTTCTGCGTCTCTACTAATGTCTATCTTTCGTGCTTTTGCTATTTCCTTTTTTCACTTGGCAGATTTTAGGAGCTACTCTAACTTCCCCATCTTGTGAAGGATAAAACTGTGGCCCCCAAAATAAAACACGATTTGTGCAGTGTCACCCATCAGATCAGTGGGATACCTTAGGTCCTGGCCTCCACATCTGAAGCCGGCCTCTTGCCTCCACACTCGGCCAACTAGTCAAGTTATAGTATGCCTTCATCCTAGCACACAAAACTAAATGCAAAATTCATCACAGCTGTGTGCTTTGTGCCCTGCCTCTCACCAGAAAAGAATTCGGAGTGATTTTTGCACCAAAACACAAAACAGAAAGCAACAGAAACTGGGCAGGCAGGCAGAGCAGAAGATGATCCTTGGCTCCTGAAATGCGTGCATCACACCATTTGGGCAGATCTACACTGGTTTTTTGGCTGCTGAAGCAAAAAAGTGATATTCATTGAATTAGATATTTTTATTTTCAAACACAAGAAGGCATACAAACTCATCCGTTGAGACAATTTCTGTTTGCTGGCACAAAACCGGAGTAGACATTTACTTGAAATATCTCTCCACCGAACATTGAGCAGCAATTTGGACACTGCCCTTCGTTGTTCCAAAGGCACATTTATCCGCAGCTCCCCCTACCCTGCAATGCCTGGCCTGGTGTGTGGCCCACAGTGGGCACCCAATCAATGTTGCCTACGGATTGGTGAGTGGCATCGGCTGTTTTCACTCCACACCAGGTGTCCAGTCTCTAGCCCCGGGTGAGCGTAAGGGGCTTTTTGGAAGGCTAAATTAATTGATTTAGTATTGATTGGGCTATAAACCTCTGTCCAATAGCTCTAGAATTCATTCACAGCTTCATTAGTTGAAGAAGCCCTTCAAATTCCGGTCGTATTTCATTTAAGCAGCACAAATTTGTAAATCACGGTGGAGATCAGACCTGAGTTCTCCCCTCTACTCGTTCTTTCACTTTTCTCAATACTTACCTGTCTCCTCCCCCATCCAGGTAGTGGGGAGCCATTGATGTGATCTATGCAAACTTTAAGGCCAATAGAGATGAAAGGGATCTTAGTAATGCTCTTAGATTCTGAACTCAGCTGAACTTTCAATCTTTGGTCAGAGGCCTTGAATATCCGATTCTACCCAAACCCAGGGCCTTGAGGTAGCATGTGGTAGAGGGGGGAAAGTCTGGAGAGTCTCCACATGACTATATCACCACTGCAGGAGCTGAGATGTCCCAGCAGCGCTTCCTGGCAGCACTTCCTGGGTGTGGTGCTCCAAGTCCCACAGGTAGGCTATGAGATGCAAGATCCTCCTGCCGCCACAGCCCAAGGTCCTGCACTATTGCTGCAGTCTGGGGCTTGCTCCCTGAAGGCTGCTGAGCATATGAATTTCCTGGGGCCTGTCCAATATGCAGACTGTGACTCAGGAGTTCTGGAGTAGAAATCTGAGAATCTGCATCCCTAACAAGCTCCCCAGCAATCCCAGTGATGCTGATCCAGGGAACACACTCTGTGTAACTAGAGATAAAAAGAGCCATTAGCACACTGTGAGTAGGATTATTTGTACTGTCAATGTGCCCAGCTCTAATGGTGTAGTGTGAGCAGCGCTTATGGATCACAATGCCCCTGAACTGCAGAGCAGGTGGGTTAAGGGAAGGGTCCAGCTTGCAAAGGGAGTGTTGTTATGCCTACTTTTACCATAAGCAAAGTTCCTTCTGGAATTCAGGGTGCGAAGAGGTAGGAGTGAGGGATTAAACTTGATATTTGACCCTTGGCAGGCTCAATTTAAGATCTGAAGGAGGCAGACTCTTAAGCAATCTGTTTACCAAGCATCTTCACACACACTCTCCCACTTAGTACAACCTGTGGCAGAAACATTTCTGCTAATTTCTGTTTGCAGATGACAAAAGCAGAGATTTGGAGAACTTAAGCATGCATCCTAAGGTGATTCAGTCAGTAAAGGGCAAGTTAAGCTCAAACTCAGGTCCTGGGATCCAACATTGACATCTTTCTAGAGTTTTGTGAGCTCAGAAGTCAATGAGCCAGACACTGGCTGCATAAGGAGCTTCAGCCTTGGAGCCAGTAGATACTAACAGCCAGGGGGAAAGTTCTCTCTCCTCAAGGAGAAGAGAAAGGCCCCAAATCAGCCGGACCTCCTTTCCTATGCCAAGGCCAGCTACCTGTATGGCCCAGGCACCTACATGTCACCAGGATGAAAGGAGGGCAAGGGTGTGAGTGTCATCAGTTACTAGGAAACTGACAGTCTGAGTTTTTGCTTCACAACTCATTCAAATATGTCATTGCTTTTTATTATTCGTTAAGTCTGCTGTTTGATATAGGAACTTTAGAATGAACAGTCTAAAATTTATGTATGGATCAGATAGATCCTTAAATTTCCTAAGTGCTTCAAGTGTACACATTTTAATTTGAAAAATTACCAGGTTTGTTTAAAGAAAAAATTTCCAACATAAAACACGAAGCTCATTTGAAGAGAAATATTCTCCAATGGAGTGAACCCAGACTGTTATAAAAGTTAAACCAGGCATAAAGGAAATGTCAGATGTGTGGGAGAACCAGCTGTCTCTCTCTTTTTTAAAAATTTCTATAACCTAGATCACATTGTAGAATGCGGAACGTCTGAGGCTGGGCATCGGCATTGGGAGGCCAGGAGGAAGAGTGTGCCCGATTCTCCAGAGGGAGGCTGAGCATATCCTGGAGAATAGAGGGTGCTTTTTTCACTTCTAAATAAAGCACTCTAGAGAGGCACATTTATAACTGGCAAAGAATTACTCAAATAAGAGATGCTGTCAGCTATTTATTTTAAAAGCTTTTTTTTTTTGAAGGAGAAAGAAAAAACAAAAAACAAAATGTTCCATTTTTCCCCATGTTTTTTCAAAAGGTTTATGAGTGAATTCTTTCTTGGCTTTATTTTTTCTTCTTAAAATAAGAGCCAGCCTCCTGGCCCAAGGATTATTCCTCTGTCTCTCTCTTCTCTGCCCCCTGGCTAAATTATCCATCCGCCTTCCAAGAAAAAGGGAAGCAGAGTCCTGGACTCCTGAAGTGGGTTAGGGATTTAGATGTTGTAGTGTGTGTTTCTGGAGTGCAAGAGGGATTCTTAAATAAATAGCACCCAGCTGGAAAAAAAAGGAAAGAAAGAAGAGAACAAGGTAAGAAAAGCAAAACAAAAAGGGAGAAGCAGAATAGAATAAACTAGGAAAGATCTGCATGAGCTGGTAGGAAAGGAGGGGAGGGGTACCCCTGGGCTATGGAGCAATGTGGGCTTGGGGATGGGCCAGACTTCCAGCTCCTATGGCCCTTTAAGCAACCTTCCCCTTTGGTGTCATTTCTAATCACACGCCTGAGCTGTAGACTCAAAGCCAGGAGCATGGGTGCTATTCAGTGCTGGTTCAGCACTTCCTTTTGCAGAAAGGTCTGGATGGAGTGGGGTAAGGCATACCAGGTAAGCAGGGAGATGTTTCATTATAATGCTGGGTCTTTGCTGGATACGATTGGAGAGACACATTTTATTCAATGGCAATGTTTGTTTGTTTGTTTATATCTAAGGCATATTTTTACTAAATGTATTGGGGTGACATTGGTTAATATGATCATGGAGGTTTCAGTTATGGGTTTCTAAGTTATTGCACTGTGTGCTCATGACCCAAAGTCTCATCTTCTCTCATCACCATGTACTAAGACCCCTTTCACACCCTATATTTCCCCTGGCAACTACTACACTGCTATATGTGTCCAGGAGTTTCAGTTTTATATCCCACATCTGAGTGAAATCATATGGTTCTTAGCTTTTTCTGACTGACTTATTTCACTTAGCATAATGTTCTCAAGGTCCCTCCATGCTGTTGCAAATGGCACTATTTCATCCTTTCTTGTGGCTGAGTAGTATTCCACTGTATATATGGGCCACATCTTCTTTATCCAGTCTTCAATCGCAGGACACTGGCTGTTTCCATGTTTTGGCCACTGTGAATAATGTTGCAATGAACATAGGGGTGTAAATATCTTACGACAACATGTTTTTGAGTTTATAGCCAGGAGAGGGATTGCTGAATCATATAGTAGCTCAATTCTTAATTTTTTGAGGAATCACCAGACTGCTTTCCATAGTATCTGCACCAGTCTGCATTCCCACCAGCAGCAGTGAATGAGGATTCCCCTTTTTCCACAACCTCTCCAACACTTCTAATTGCTTGTCTTGTTGATAATGGCCACTGTAACAGATGTGAGGTGGTATCTCATTGTATTTTTATTTACATTTTCCTAATTGCTAGTGAGGTTGAACTCCTATATAATAAAACCCTAATAGGTAAATCAAACAAACAGCGAAATGAGTGGCAGAACAACCAGTCACTATGATATGCTCTGACCACCAGGGGACAGACACTCAACACAGGAGTTACACCCTGGTGATCAGTGTGCTCCCACAGTGGAAGCACCACTCAGCCAGAAGCCAGGCTCATGGCTATTGAGCGCAGTGATGGTGGCAGAAGCCTCTCCCACTTCCACTGCAGGCAAGTGGTAAGAAGCGAGGGGTCCAGGACTACTAGAGGGATGTCTGACTGCCAGCTTAGGGGGATTGGGCCTAAGCCAGCAGGTGGACATCCCCCAAGGGGTCCCAGACTGTAAGAGGGCAAGGGCTGGGTGAATTTTGTGCACCAGTTTTCTAGTCTTTTCAGATATCTTTCAGCTATTCATATGTCTTTTTTGGAGGAATGTTTGTTCAGGTCCTCTGCCCATTTTTTATTGGGTTGTTTGTTTGGTATTGAGTTTTATGAGTTCTTTATATATTTTAGAAGTTAAATCTTTGTTTGAGCTATTGTTTGTAAATATCATCTCTCACCTGGTTGGCTGCCTCTTTGTTTTGTTGTCAGTTTCTTTTGCTATGTGGAAGCTTTTAAATTTGATATAGTCCCATTTGTGTTTTTTTTGCCTTTACTTTCTTTCCTTTGGGGTCAAGTCAATATTTTTATCATGATCAATATCACATGATAAGACCATTCATTAACCTTAATTTTTGTTTGTTTGTTTGTTTCCACCATGTCTATATTGTGCCTTCTACATACCACCCTCTCCCACACCCTGCCTGGAATTGTGCAATGGAACAACCCTGCAAAGTTCCCATGTGGGTCTGTTAGGTCCAAAGCCCTTGTCCTTTTCACTATATCACATTGGATATGTGGTCATAACAGCACAGAAAAGATCAGAGTTCAGTCCCTCACTATCTACTTCATAGAACTGTTATGTTAGAATTAGGTGTGATATGTAACATACCTATAACAGGTCCTGGCATAGTTATTCGTAGCACTGTGAGCTACCATAGGTAAGTGTGAAGTGCAGCAGGATTAGCCTCCACCTGAGATCTGACACCTTTTCTCCAGGAAGTCCTCAGACTAACCCAAAGGGCTCCAATCTCTTCTGGAGAGGTCATGCTCTGGGCTCTGCTCCACACGGCCCAGCAGTAGATGCAGCACCTTGCCTTCTCATCCTCCCCCAGCTGGTCTGCCCTGGCTCAAAAGTAGGGACTGCGAGGGGATAGAATCCATGGAGGGAAGCTCCGGGCTTCTGAGTTGGCCAGCACTGCTGTGTGCACTGCACACCTCCAGGGGCAACATTCCCACTAAATACAGTATGCACAGACCCCTCTGGGTCCTGACTCCTGGTTATCCCATGACCCTGTGATCTTAGATAAATTAGTTCCTTCCTAATCCCCAAATTCTTCACCTGAAAGACAGGGATGACGGCACCTCTCTCAGGATCGCTGTGAGGGGAAAAGGAGACAGTGTTTAAGTGGCTGAGCACAGAACCTGAACAAGTAGGAGCTCAATCATGTCAATGATTATTTTTGGAGCCTGGACAGAGAGGAGGTGCCCCAAAGATGGTTGCTGTTCAATGGATTTCTCCCCCAGAATACTTGGGTCGTGGGTATTCCTCCAAATAATTCTGCTGGAACAAGCCACTTTTGCTAGGCAGCAGGGCATGTTGCCACTGTCAGCACCAGTGAAGGGAGGCAAGAGAAAGGGAAGAATGGGTGATGCAAAAGGGAAGGGGCTGTGCATCATGCATTTTTGTCTGTCCTGGGGGCAGGGCTGCCCTCATGTGTCTCTGGTCTCCAGGCAATGTGCCCAATGCAAAGCAGCTGCTCTTGTTGCTACTGCTTGCTAACTCCCTACATTGCCATTGGCTGAGGCACTCAGAGACCTGCTGCCCAGGCCTGACTTTTAAAGGCGTAGTCACCCTTGGTGAAGAAAGAAACACTCACTATTTACAAAGGTGAAAACAGCTCTTGTCTTGGAGTCAGATGTCTGACATCTGGGGCTGGCCTAGCACTGTCTCCTTAGACACACAGCTTCTTGGCCTGGGTTCCTTGTCTCTGCACAAAATCTCCAGCAAATCCTCCACCTGCTTTAAGAGGATCCAGGAAACTTCAAATGGATAATACATAGGAAAGCTTTGGGACATATACTAAGATACTCAAAGTCAAAGGTAAAGGATTATAAGTATAGTACATTTAATAATTATTAATTACTAGTAGCCCTGTGCACTAATCCATGCATCAGTAGTTCTCTGAGAGACCTCGTCCACTGCCCAGAGGCTCTCCCTGGCCCAGAGGCCCTTCCCACGGCCAGGCGCAGAACGCTTGCCTCATTACCACAACAACAAAGCAAGTATTCCGCCAAGCCGCTCACACTGCCTGCTCTCAGCGGCTGCCCTCCAGACCTGGGGGACTCTGGAGGAGCTGAGAAGACTGGGTGCTGCCATCTTGTGTCTATGGGCACCACCATCTTTGTGATGGAGTGATGGTTAATTTGCATATCACCCTTTTATTAGATAGGATTATGTACCCAGTAAGATGAGTAGGCCTTACATTTCTCCATGCACTGCTCATCTGCTCTTTGAAAAGAGGATATGTAAGCTGATGTTAAATGGCTTTATGAAAAATTGAGAAAAGCATTGTGGGTAGAAAAGGAGTATGTGCAAGGCCTTGTGGATAGGAGCTCTGAATGTTGGAGGAACAGGTAGATCAGTGTAGCTGAATCAGGAGCATGTGCAGTTGGAAAGAGAAGTGATTACAGCAGATGCTCAATAACATCTGGTGAAGGAATGAATGAGTTTGTAAGTCAATAGGGCTGCTGAGGAGTTTCTGTAGAATCACTGCTGCCTGAATAACCACATCCTGGGCATTACGGGGGCAGCACGCCTCTCCTGTCAGAGACCCCTTCCAAGCTCTGCTTGCTCCCTAATGGTCCCAGGGCAACTGGGAGCTCTGGTGTTCACACTGGGCTGACCTGCATGCCCATCCTTTCCTCCTGTGTGGCTTTCCCAGGGGCACCATGTACACTTATGAAACCTGAACATGTCACTCACCAGCCCCTCTGGTCTTGTGCACCTGTGGATCAGGAGCCACTGTTCTTACCTCTCCTTTCTGTCTCTGCATGCCACCATCAAAGGCTGACCTCCCTTGGCATACCCAGACCTCGTAGGTAGTAATGAGGTCGGGGCGGTGTTAAGCTCAGATGTCAAATTGAGTGACCAGGGCTTCCCCACATGCAGAGAGTGCCTCGAACGTCACCCTCTACAAGGTTGGCCTGTGTGTAACACTTCATTAAATTGCTCAAACGCTGAGCCATGTCTTTAACCAATGCCTTTAATGCCCTCCTCTGCAGACTTAATAGAGGAGCATTAGCATACCTGTCAAGTTCTCCATTTAAACTTCGAAGCAAGTGAAGTTTAAAGGGCCTCCTTCAACCCACAGTGGATTCAGCTTCAAACTTTGGTTGAAGGGAAAGGAGCAGGAGGGGGACCCACAGTGGGTCTGTATGATGGAGTAGGAATGTTCTCTAGATTGCAACCTCCTCCAAGACTCTCCACTTGTCTCCAGGATGTGTGCCTGGGTCTCGAACAGTGGGAGGTACGAAGACACCTTTCCTGGGTACATGTGCAGACCACATGAAGCCCCAGGAGGGCCATTCCTCTGCCCCTCACCACCCTCCCTACCCCCCACACCCGAAAAGAGTGTTGCCCAGAGCAGGGCATTCAGATACTCTGGCTGGACATGGGACTGAGGCAAAGAGTGGTGCGGAGGAGAGGCTCCGGCCAGTACAGAGCATATCAGGTGCGACTGAGGCTCCCCTTTCCTGAGCGGCCTGGATGGTGCAGTGGCAAGCCCTACGCGCATGCATGTGGACAGCTGCAGCTTTGCACAAAGCCCTGCTGGGGAAGGGGAGGGGTGGGAGCGATGAGGAAGCAGCAGGCAAGGGCCAGAGGGAGGACCAGCAAGGCCTTGCCAGCCTCAGAATGGAGTTGCTGATCTCAGAGCTCCTGGGCAAGAGACTAAAAGAGCAAACTCATTACAAGGCCTGTCCACTGCCCTGGGACACACAGAGGGAGGTCTTGGGAGAATATGATGATGGGGAGGCTCCCCTCTGCTGTGAGGAGAGAGGCATGTCCATCTTGGACTCATGAGATCTTAGATGGAACAGAACTGGCACTGGGCCTCAGCAAACCCCACCTGAGAAATGGTTTCAGCTGTAGGTGGGAGGTCAGTTCTCATGGAAATGGAGTGAAAAGGCTTAACTACAGGCTCAACGAGAAGCCTTTGGTGGGAGTCGGGAGATGGGCTAATGAATGTGCCTCCGAGAAGCCTTGGTGGGAGTCGGGAGATGGGCTACTGAATGTGCCTCCGTCATTAAACCGCTGATGGTTAATTACCCCCCAGACATTGCATGTTGCGCTATCCAGGCAAAATGAAATTGCTTGAACTTCCCTCCGAAGTTCTAGTTTTAAACAAATTGCTTGTGTCAAAACTACTTACCACAGTGAGTAATTTTTATATATTTGTTGGAATTCATAACATGCTTTAATTAGTGCCAGCTAATAAAATCCTCTTGTAATTAAGCACACATATATTCCTTGTTGTTACCTATTTTAAATTTTTGCTTACATATTTTAAAAATGATTTAATGCCTGCCTTCCAGAATGTGTGTGTATGAACTCAGGTGTATGCCTTAGTGCATTATGTGCCCAAATGTCACACTGCAATGCGACACCCCCGTCATTAGGCCCCACTTAATTATTAATGCCGCAATTACAGAGAAGGGAGTTGCTCCTCCAAACAGAAAATTTGATCCCTGGAGCAGACTGGCGGTCTTCCCCTGGGTCCCAGGGGGCAGGCCTGGGATCGGGACTCTGCCTGATGCCCTTAGGGAGTGAGCAGGTCTGTGAGGAGCCTGCTGGTTCCCTGACATGCTCCTAAGAGGCTCCAAGCCAGCGAGGATGGCAGTGGTGACAGTTCCCTCAGCTGAGACACCTGTCACTTGGAGATCAGCATTTTAACTACCCCTTGCCCCTCCAAAAAAAAGGAGGACACCTTAATTTAGCTTCTGATTGGCTTGAGAGCTGTCAGAGTGACAGCCTGTCTGTGTGAAAGGGGCCTGAGCTGGTTCCCAGGCTGGCTTTGTGTGCATTATGTGTCTGCTTGTGCTAGAAATGGCAATGCAGAGGCCGCTGCATGCGCCTGCATCCACTCTTCCAGCTTGTCTTCTTCCCCCTGGCCATAGGGTAGCCTTAGGGCCTAACTAGCCAGATCTCCAGCTGGGAGCTGGAACCAAGGCTCCCCGCCCCCCAGCCCCCGTACTCCCATGGGCATACTCAATGGGTGGTTCAGAGCCTAGATAGGCCAATTGACAGGTCATGCTCATCATGCTGCCATCGTGCAGTATGTTTGAGAGAGGGACACCGATGACTGGGGACATCAGGTGTCTTCACGGTTACCTGGTGCCACAGAAATTCTTAGGCTTAACCCAACCTCCATGGAGATGCTGCAGTCTTGAACTTAGTTCCTGTATCAGGAAATTGAGTTTGGTGACTTACATTATGATGACAACATCAGCTGAGAAGTTACTATCCCCAAAGGGTTACTTGGTTTCTTAGTCCTTATAATTTCATGATCATTTGGGGCAAACATAGACCATGTCAAGGCCCCTTACCACCACATAGATTCCAATACACCTTCCATACCTCCCGGAGCAGCCACATGTGCTGACATCTGTCTCCAGGGTGTCCTCACTGCAACCTGGTCAGAGCTTCTTGCTCATAGTTTGTGCTTATAAAGCAGGCTTTAAAGTTTTTCTGAGTGTATTATCCTATACTAGAGGCCCAGTGCACAAAATTTGTGCAGGCGGGGGGGTGTCTCTCAGCCTAGCCTGCACCCTCTCCAATCTGAGACCCCCTCAAGGGATGTCTAACTGCAGTTGGAGATCCCTCTCAAAATCCAGGACTGCTGGCTTCCAACTGCTCGCCTGCCTGCCTTACTGATTGCCCCTAACTACTCCCCTGCCAGCCTGCTTGCCCACCCCTGAAGTCCTGGTCACCCCTAACTGCCCTCCCCTGCAGGCCTGATCACCCACAACTGCCCTCCCTTGCAGAACTGGTCCCTGCCAACTGCCCTTCCCTGCTGGCCATCTTGTGGTTGCTATCTGTGTCCACATAGATACAGCCATCTTTGATCACATGGGAGCAGCCATCTTGGGTGTTGGAGTGACAGTCAATTTGCATATTATCTTTTTATTAGATAGAATTAGAAAGGATAGAGGCCTGGTGCATGGGTGGGGGCTGGCTGGTTTTCCCTGAATGGTGTCACAGATCAGGGTGGGGTGGCTGGGTGAGGGGCCTGTGGTGGTTTTCAGGCCAGCCATGACCCCCAGCAACCCAAGCAGAGACCCTAGTATCAGGGATTTATCTATCTTCTATAATTTAAACTTCATAGCCTTGAGCAGAGGCTTCAGACCACCAGGGCAGGCAGAAAGCTTGGTTTACTCCAAGCCTCCTGCTCTCTCCAGCTCTGTGGCTGCTGCCATTTTTGTTGGGATTTACTTATCTTCTATAATTGAAACTTTGTAGCCTTGACAGAAGGCCTGGGCCCACTAGGGCAGGCGGAAAGCTTGGCTTCCTCCATTGCCAGGGGCAACCCAAGCCTCCTGCTCTCTCCTTGGCCACCGCCATATATTTGGGTTAATTTGCATACTCACTCTTGATTGGCTGGTGGGTGTAGCTGGTGGGTGTGGCAGAGTGATGGTTAATTTGCATTTACTTTTTTATTAGACAGAATAATAAAAGGCTAATAATAAAATAGACTGAACAGTGGAACAACTGAACAACTGGTTGCTATGATGTACACTGACCACCAGGGAGTGTGTGCAGGACATGGTGGGCATTGGTTACACCTGGGTGGTAGAGCAGGTGAGTGGGATGCCAGACCAAGGCAGGGTGACAGTCTCTATCCTTGGGACAAGCCTTTGCTGGTTTCTGAAAATTCTTTGCTCCCACACACCACAGTCCCACCCAGTGTTCCCACCTGTTGCTGGCACCAGTCCTGCTTGTTTTCAGAGCCATTGTTCCCACACTTTGCCAGTGCCCAGTGCTGGTCCTGATCACTTAGCACCATCAGTGGGTACAAGTGGCAGCTACTGGTCCTGATCTCCCATGAGGGCTTCTCCACCTCACCCTGCTCCTAAGGTGTGATCCCGGCAGCAGCCACCACTCACAACCACTGAAGGTACCGGCCCTGCTTGCACCCACTGCTGGTGCTGGCCCCAAATGCTCCATGCTGTCAGCGCATGAAGGTGGCCACAGGAGCAGGGCTGCCAGCAGACAGGGGACTGGGGGCTGCAGCAGGAGGAGCCAGGCAGGGGTGCGGAGGATGGACCAAGACCCGTCCCTGTGCCTCGTGGCCCACAGTTCCTTTCAAGGTGCACCAATTTATGTACTGGGTCCCTAGTTGTATATATTTGCTTTTCCAAAGTACACACACCCTCCTCTAAGCTGTCAGCACACATCCCTATGACTATGTCTATATTCCTGACCCTGTATGGCTCAGTGTGAGCTTCAGACATGGGTGGTGGCCAGTGGCATATTGGCTGTTGAGACTCTTGTGGCTGGTCCTACTGGGATGAGCTGTGATTGTAAGACAGCCACAGACTTTGTGTGAAACAAAGAATGTAAAACATTGTGGCAACTTTATGTTGATTACTTATTAAAAGGAGAATATTTTGATTATTAATTTAAAAAATACATTAATTTCACTCCTCATTATTTTTGTAATGTGGCCACTAGAATATATAGAGCCATGTACAGGTGTTCACTATATGTCCACTGGGCAGAGCTGCTCTAGAGGTGTGGTAGCACCAGGCACTATGGCAGCGGAGGTGGACAGTGAGGAGAGTGCCAATCCTGACCTGCGCTTGGCCTGGCTCTACCACTCACTGGCTGGGTGACTTTGGGTATATCTTTTTACTTCGCCAGGCCTCAACATTTGAATTTTAAAAGAGAAGGTTGACCGAACAAGGTGACCTATGAGATGTCCAATTGTAACTTTGTGTGGTTGTATAGAATGTGGTTGTCATCTCTCCTAAAGGAGAGGATGGATTCTCTAGGCTGACATTGGTGATGAGCCATCATGGCAGGAGATACCAAGGAGAAATAGAGTGAGCCCTGGAATTTCTGATTGGCTCAGTCTCCTGGTACTTCCCTGCCTAGTCATCCTAGAAGTTATACTCAAGCTCCCAAAGTGAACTCTGATCTCTCCACCTCCATTTTCCCATTCCACTCTGCCAGGCTGCATAGCACCTGATGGGGGCACCTGTCCCATCCTTTACCCCAGGGTGATCTGTCACTGATCAGCACAACGGCTCTAATAGTTCTCCAGGTGGATGCCAGAGAGCAATGAGCCGAATAGAAAAATCCCTTTATTATTGCCATTTCCCTTTTATATACCCATCAAGCTTTCATACTTAATCTCCTATATCACAATAGCTGATCATTTTTAACATTTGACATTGATAGAGTACTCACTGCTATTATTCTGACATACTATAAAACATTACACCCATTTGCAATAGAAAAGGCCAAGAATCAATACCCAGCCCCATTTTCCACAGTGGCCGTAAATCATGAAGCACCTAACAAATTGGTTTAAGTAGAAGAAACTTCAGAACCAATGAATGGCCTGACCAACTCCCACCCCTTGTTAGAGCTGACAGAGACCTGGATGCCTTTGGGGTGGCTGGGGGGTGGGGAGCTGGGCAACCATGAGGCAACTCCAGGGACAAGAATTGTCTATCTCACTGGGCCCCAGAGACCTTCATTGGAATAAGAGCATCTTTATTCTTCTCATTTCTGCCGCAGCCGTTGCTTCAAGTGGCTCCACAGTGGGAAACTGGTGACTTCCTACTGCCTGGCCAATCTTTCCACAGGCTCCAAAACCTATTGTCAAGATTATTGCTCTATTCCATCAGTTAGCCCATTCATTGGAACATCAGATGTTAAACTGAAGAAACTAAATTGATTGGCTATTTAATCAGATGGACTTTAGGATACATTAACTGGTCAGTTCCACTCAAAGTGACCAAAGCCAGGAGTTAAAGAAAGTCATAAATTTAGGAATTGCTTAAAATATCTAGGTTGTACTAAATACCCAGTCATTATCCTTGTATATGAAATGAATAACATTTTCAAAATCCAGAGGTTTATTTTTAAATATTTTACATGCTTTCAAATGATTTTTAGAGAGAAGAAGAAGAGAAAAGGATAGAGAGATAGAAACAGAGAGAGGAATATCACCAATTGGCAGACTCCTACATGGCTCCCACTGGGGATTGATCCTACAAACCAGGAATCCAACCCATGACCTCATGGTTCCTAAATGGCTAAACCATTTGACAATCAATGGCCTAACCACATCGCTGAGCAATAGTCAGAAAATTCCCATTATTTTTTCATTCTTTGGGTATCTTCTGGAACCAGGCTGGGCTGTGCTGATTCTGTTGGACTCCTATCAAAACTTGGTTGCATAGCTGGTACCTGAGTCCCTGGCCTACCTGAGGACAGCCACAGGGATGCTAGAGTATCTGACAGCATGAAGCCCCAGTTCAGAAGAAGAAGAAAGCAGTAGCGTGTTTGCTTATTTATTTTTATTTTAGGACTGAGTTTCTTACAGAAGTCTGGTATGTGAGTGTAAATGTTTATCTGACTTCCTGCAATAGGTATGCTCCCAGAGAGTCACATAGAAAAATTTCATCCTTTAAAGAACAAATTCATGTATTACATTATAATTTTAGAAACTATTTGCCTACAGTAGGTGATTCTATACATGATCTGTCTTAATCTTTTGATGGCCCTACATAAAATAAGAGCTTTTGTAAAAAGGGTTTTTGAGTAAAGGTGCTCTGTGAGTGGTCCCAGCCACTCTGTTCTGTGCATGTGATGGTCCAAGTGGGAAGTTACCAGATGCAGCTTGCAGGGCTCTTTTGGAGGCTTGGTATAATGCACAGAGCCTCAGATTCTGAGTCAGGAGGCTGACCTGGCCATTTCCCAACTGGACGACTTCAGGGCAGATGAGATCCATGACCTCTTTATGCATTAGTTCTTTCATTTGCAAAGTGGGAGTAATAATTCCCTATTTCTTTTATAAGATCCCTGATGATGAAATGAAATAATGCAAGTAAAATCATTTACTACCATTATTTTTATTATTGATAATGCAAGAACAATAATAAAAATGATGAGAGAAGAAACAAAGATAAACAAAGATATGCCAATGGGAGCAAAGTTCCATTTACTCAGAAGTAACCTAATGGAAAGCAGAAAAAAGTCAAATATGGTTTCCTAATTTTATACCCTAAGAATTGAAAATCAGAAACACAATCAGATACAATTAAATTATAGAAGACTTCTAAATCCTAAAAAGAATTTGATTTTTTCCATGTATTGCTTTTTCCTTGAGTGTATTTGGATATATATATATATATATTTAAATATGTTTTTATTGCTTTAAGAGATAGAGGAAGGGAGAGGGATAGAAACATATATGAGAGAGAAACATAGATCAGCTGTCTCCTGTACACCCTCTAATGAGGCTTGAGTCCACAAACTGGGCATGTGCCCTGACCAGGAATCCAAGCAGTGACCTCTTGATAAATGGGTAGAAGCTCAACCACTGAGCCTCATGGACTGGGCTGGATATCCTATATAATAACACCCTAATATGCAAATTGACCAAATGGCAGAATGACCAGTCACATGATGCACATTGACCACCAGCAGGTAGATGCTCAATGCAAGAGCTGCCCCCTGGTGCTCAGTGCGCTCCCACAGGGGGAGTGCCACTCAGCCAGAAGCTGGGCTCATGGCTGGCAAGTGCAGCAGCAGTGTTGGAGGCCTCTCTTGCCTCTGCTGAAGGTAGGCGGTAAGGAATGAGGTGTCAAGTACTGCAAGAGGGCACAGGCTGGGCTGAGGGACCATTCCCTCCAGTGCATGAAATTTCATGCACCAGGCCTCTAGTATTTTAATGAATTCATTTACTCAGGCAGTATTTATTGAGTGCCTATTCTATGTCCCACCCTGAATATATAATGAAAACAGAGCAGATTTGTGGATTGTCTATATAGGAGGTTCTTGAGCTTTCTGGTTCATAAGAATCCTTTCCAAAGACCTACCCTAAATCTTCAACATCAGAGTTTCTCATGGAAGATGTTGGGTGACTGTATCTTAACCAATTTTGCAGGAATTCCAACATGTGGGCCCACTGTCCTATGTGGGAACACACTATTGGCCAGAAGACACCATTATCAGGATCCATCTCTCCCCGAAATCTATAGCTTTCAGATGGGGGAGTTATGTTAAAATTCCAGATTTCTGATTTTCTTAAAATTGGGACACAACTAAAGATTGATGTGTTCAGCTGGTATGTGAGCACTGCAGGGACACGGAAATGGGCCAAGTCCTTTGTTCTTAGCCTATAGTTCTGCTGCTGACTCGCTGCAAAATAACCTGGTTTGTTTGGCATCTTGGACAGCAGGCCTCCTGACTGTGGGCCCAGAGGACTACCCAGAAATCTCATTGTCTCTTTTATCATCAAGCACAGGATGGTTCTCTCTTGAATAAGCTTCTGTTTAGAGTTGGAGTAAGGAGAGAGGAAGCAGGGAAGAAAGGGAAGGAGGTGTAAGTTAGCTCCCTAGCGACTTAGCCATATTGGCCTCAGAGCTAAAGCAATACTCCAAACACTATTCCTTCCTATGGTATCCACAGAAGAGCTGTCCCAGAGCATGCTTCTCCTAGTCATCTCAGCAACCCTGTGAAGGACTAGGGTAGACATCATAGTTTCCATTTCATCAATGAAAAAGCTGACATTCGGAGCAAGCAGTTTGGCCCGTTAGTCAAACTGGCACAGGATCCTTGAGGGCAAAGACAACATTGGTTTTGATCACCTTGTAGCCCTTAGCATATTTCTAGGAACACAGCAGACCCTTCAAAAATCAGCACTTGTTAATTAAATAAATGAACAAACATAAAATGATTAGTTGGAGAGGAACCAGCATTAGACCCTCTTTTAAGTCCAGAGGTTCACCACCTCACAGCTCTCTAGCTTCCCAAGGACAACTGACTGAGCCCCAGCCCTTTGCTGATATCTTGTCAGTCTCAGCAATTATGTTGTTTCAAATGTTGCAACAGCCCTTTGAATCGCTCATCGTAGGCCCCAAGTAACCCTTTTGAAGCCTGTTTCTACCTTTTGCCCAAGCCTCAGTGTGGTTTAGCATGCAGACTTTCATTTTGCCTGTGGTTCACTTTCTCTGGATGGAGAGCTAGCTATGGCTTGTACCTATTCCTGCTGATTTTGCAATATCAGATTTCAGTTGCATTAAAATGCATTTTATTGCCATGGCACTGCCCAGCATCTTTGAGGAATGCTGACTTGAATGAGAGGAGTCTGTAGGTGAGGCAGGGCAGAGCTTCCCAAATGACAAGGACTTCGGGGAAAAGGGCCATGAGTCTGTCAAAAGTCATCTGCTCTTCCCTTGCTGCGGGCCTTCACACAGCCAGGTGAGGCCCCACAGACAGCTGCCCCCTCCAGAAGCTTCACTCTGCACTCTTGAGCCTAAAATAAGTCCCATTTTTTTCTTACAAAGCCTCAGTAGATTTGGAGAAACTGCCCTTCATGTAAACCCAGGTTGCTAGGATGCACAGCAAGCTAACCTGTAGAGTCTCTTTCCTGAGAGTGCTGACAGAAAAGATGAGAATCCTGGCCACTGGGATTGGGTGAGGAGCCAGACTACCCAGGGGGCAGGCGCTGGAGGAGGCCTGCTGTGTTCTATTGAGTATACCTGGCTTTCTGTGATGGAGTCCATGTCTAGCAGGGAGTTAGAGGGAAAGAGGAGAAGGGACAGGAGCCCAAGTCTTGTCCTGGTGAATGAGGACGACAAATAAGTAACAGCCATGGCATGGTGCAGACCTAACCATGAAGAAGTGGAGACCCATGAGGGCATCCAAATCTGCCCTCTGTGTCTTTCTCCACTCAGCATGGATGGCCAGGACCCAGGCTGCCTTCTGGTCCGTCAGAAGTGACCCTTTGATATCTGATCTCCCATCTGCTGGGCTAGGCATGTGGAAGAGACCGCTGTACAGCCCCTCCCAGGGGGGCTGCAATTAGGAGATATTTAATCCTGTCACCTGGTTCATTTGCAGTGATGGATTCAGATTAGAGTGCTGAGTGGTGCCAAGGGAATATTGGATTACCAGGGCCATCCCCTTTACCCGTCAAAGACAGCTGGCCCACCTCTGCCCTGCACCTATCTTCCCTGCCCCCAGTGAATTAAGAGCAAGCAGTTGCTGTCAGTCCTCTTACCTCCACTCCCGTGAAATTTTACCTGAAACCTCCTGCAGATATAAAAACATGGCTGAGATTTTCAGCCCATGTGGTCACTTTCCCCAGTTATTTTGGAGGTTCCGTGTTACAGATTCCTGAACCTGAGGAAATAGACAGTGAATCACTACCATTTCATTTTCACGTTCCAAACTCCCAATGTTGGAAAACGTTAAGTTGGCTGTTGAATGTGGGAGGTCTTTTTCTGAATTATGGTGCTAGTCTAATTTACCTAATTTTATCCTCCTTCTAACTAATCAAGTATGGAGGAAGGATGATAAGACTGAGGTCCAAAGATCTAGATTTTTTAATCAAGCCATTGCCCCCGAGGTGTTCTCTAAGATGCCTTCTTACTGAAATATTCTGTTTATGGGGAAAAGTTGAGCAAAATCATAAGGTGAAGAGTTTAAGCTGATGAATGGAAATTAATAGCACACATTTACAAAGCAAGGTGATTACTAGGAACTATTTCTATGTAAGAGAGGGACTGATGTATTTGGGTTGATTATGAAATAGCCTTCATGATTTTTGGTGGCTCCTGTGAGATAAAGAGTTTTGAATGGTCTTCCTTCTACTCATTGGCTTGAGTTTTTAAGGAGCCTTCCACTTTCTGGGCTTTCCCATTTGGAATATCTCAGAGTCTTGAGGATGGTGGACAAGACGAGTTTCAGAAGAGCTGGAGAGTTCAGGGTCACATGGAAAGTTTCACCACTCAAAGACCTGCACAGCAGCTCTACCTCCAACACAGACTGAATGGCAGGCCTTTCACCAGGGATCCCTTCGTTACCCTGCTCCCAGTGGTTCAGTGGCTGCCCATAGCACTCCGAATAAACCCAATGTGTTCCTATGGGTTATTATTGTGGTCTTTTGTCTGGATTCCTTCTGATGCTTTTACTCCCTAGGCTTAGGCCAGTATGAGTGTGTGTGTGTGTGTGTGTGTGTGTGTGTGTGTGTGTGTGTTAGCACAAGAATATATCTTGGAGTCTCTAATTATATTCCTGCCTCAGCCTTTGCACTAGCCATTCTCACTGCCCAGAATCGCCTTTTCTTAGTTCTTTCTGTGGCTAGCTCCTCCTTATTCTCCAGGTCAAATCATGCACCTGCAGTGAGGCCTTCCCTGACCCCTCTCTAGGATTTCACTGCTTATTTTCTTAATAGTATTTATTAGTTTATATAAAATTAACTTGCTGATTATTCTCTTTTTTCTAGCTTAAATGTAAATGCCATAAAACTAGTAAACTTTGTTATTTGCAGCTCTATTCCCAGCACCTAGAATAAAAATGAGCACATCATATTGGTACAATAAACATTTATTGAAGCAATGAAGAGAGAATGCTTACTGTAGAATGAGTTCTGAGGCCTCTCTGGATGTTGCTTGGGGAGATAGCCTGAAGCTAGGCAGTCAGTCCCCTGATGGTCCCACCACCACAGTACCCCCAGCAGCTGGGCCTATGCTGCCCACCACCAACCTTTAGAGGGATAAACAGTTGTCCCCATGGCTCTGCAACATACTCAAAATAACTGCTCCAAAGATTATCAAAGTGATTGAACGAAGAATCCATAATTGAATGAACTCTGTGTTATATCCTAGAAATAGGACCATTGTAGAGCAAGCCCAGTCCTGGGAGCGAGCTCTTGAGACCTGTAAAATTGTTCCCTTCAAAGGCTTAACATGAAAGTAGAGAAAGAAGTTCTAGAGGAGAGAGGGGAAGCACCCCAAACCCCTCACCTCTGTAACCACAGAAATGCATGTGCATGTGTGTAGACATGTATGTCAATAAAAGGAAACGCATCCCCCATAAGCACTGTGGCTCTCAGAGCTCTCAGATACCCTTGCAAACTGCAAGTGGTCCACTCACTCCATCCATAAATGGCAGATTCTGTGAATTTTGTTTATGTTGCTATTAGCTCCCTATATAATTCACTGTTTCTCCAAAAAGCCCCTCCTGATTAACTTCTTCTGCCTGTTATTGTTCTTCTGAAATCCATCAATGCCTGTGTCACAGTCTAAAATACCACTGCTTTTAAGTAATTGGACAAATCATGGCAAGGCATTTTCATATGCATGTGTTTTGTTTCTCCATTTTATTGTAAGTTCCTCCAGGGCAAAATCTATACTTCATTTTTCATTGTAATTCTCTCCACAAGATTCTTAGGAAAGAATACTTGTCAGTGTGTTTATTGTCTGAACACATTTCACAGGCTGAGAACCCTTGGGTGCTGATTTTCTCTCATTCATTAATTTATTTAACATATTTACTGAGACCTGTTACTGTGGCAGGCACTTTGCTAAGTGATAGGGATTCAATGTTGAAGCTCACAGTATGGGGCAGAGATAGAAACATACACACATAGCTATAACACAATGTGATAAGTGCTATAATATAGGTACTATATGCCCAGAGTGCTATAGGAACTCAGGAGGGAGCTTATAAAATAATTTAAATTAATGTTCTGCTGTCTAAATATGAATGTTTAAATAACACCTTTACTTTGTATTGTGAGTGCTTTCTGCTTGTCAGGGAATTTACCACATCCATTCTCTAGTTTAATGCTTTTAATCACCCTATTAATAAGCGTTCAGTCCACAAACTCACCCTTACACAGAGTAAATGCTCCAGAGAGATCTACTGAGAGACAAAATATGTGAATGGAACATGGATGTTATTATCTCTACTTTACAATTAGGCAACCTGAATGTCATAGAGTGATGCGCCCAAGGTCATAACCATATACCCAAGTAGTCGTTATAAATACATATACTTAAAATGTGAGGGTCACTATCCATTAGACAACAAATAAAAAGAAGTGTAAGAGCTGTTCCTCCCCCATGGAGTCTCATTGGTGAAACATAATGAGAACCATGAATAGCTATGATGATATCACGCTGTTCAGGACAATAGCACGAGGTCCAGAGGCCATCGCCAAATGAATGGCATAGACCAGGAGACCAGGAGGGCCACAGGAGGCAGGAGAAGCCACTAGAGATCACAGAGCTCCAGGAAGGACTAAGGGAAATGGGAATTGAGCTGTATCTTAAAGGATAGATTAATTAAAAGAGAAAAGGGAAGAACATACAAGATCTCTACAAAGGAACGAAGCCCAGTGACTCCTGAAATCTGCTCAGACCCAGCAGGGAGACAGCTGTCCCCAGAGCCACACCCATTACTGTCTCATCACTTCTCAGTCCATGTGCCCTGGAAACCCGTCCCATACTGCTCTGAACTTCCCACCCCCACCTGCCAGCTGAGCTTCCACCATTTACTTCCTCCCAATCTTTCCCCTATTGCCCATCCAGACCTACTGTATTGTATAAAGTCCTATATGCTCAATGTTATCACCAATATTCTATCTTCTGGCTCCAATAAAAACCCAGATGCCCAAGAGGAAATGGTCCCCTCTGTAGGCCTCTCAATGGGAGGATTGTATTCTTCACTCTATATCATCTAGACTAGATAGGGCTTTTCTGCTACATCCCATTTCTGTTTCCAGATCATTATTCTCCCTCCCAAAGGGAAATGGCTTGTTTAAATTTGAGCTCATAGCATCTTCTAAGACCCCTTTCTGCCTTTCTACATTGTTGTTCTCTATCAACCTACAAGCCACTTCATGAGAAATGGGATGCAAAGGATAACTTCTCTGCCTAGGGATGCAGTAATTATGTTTTGGGTTTGTCTTCCCAATTCATGGTCACCATGTTCTCTGACTGTGCCTGGCACAGGAATGTGGTCCAGAAACTGTATTTATATCATGTGGCGCTGACCCCTTATTTGTAGGTGAGAGGACCAATGTAGACTCGTGACCCAAAAGGGCATTCTGACCCTTTTCCCAAGGAGTTGATAAAGGAGACCAAGAGACTAATTTCAGTCTGAGCTGGTTCCTTGAATGGAGGAACAGGGAAATGGTGAGTTGGGCTATCAGGAAACTAAAGCAAAGATAGCCCATCCAGAAAAAGGTAGAGGTGAGGCAGATGTCTAGAATGTGCCCTTATGTGGGCACCTGACACCCCCCAGTTCATCCGCTGGCTCTGCTGCTCCTTCTCCTCACATCCTTAAGATGCCATGTGTCCTTGAAATAATCTCAACCCAAAGCACTTTTTCTTCCAATTTTGTTTGTTTTTGATGCCCACAACCAAAACAATGTTGCTGAAAACAAAATTAGTGGCCAATTAGTGAGGGTAAGCTGTCACTGAGTTTTAAAATTTGCAAAGATAGAAATGACCCAGTTAAGCCACAATGGCACCAATGGTTCTCATCTGTTTATTATACAACTAGAGGCTCGATGCATGAAATTTGTGCAAGGGGCTTGGCCCTCGCAGTCACAGCTGAGGCTTGCCTCAGCCCTCACAGCCCCGGCTTTGTCCAAAAGATCTTTTGGCCTAATTAGCATATTATACTTTTATTATTATAGATGGAAGCTTGGTTGTTAAGAAAGAAGCGTGTAATGTGATTTTGGCAACATGGTAAATCATACAACCTGGGCACCTTCCCACTACATGTGTCTATAAATACTTGACAGTTAAACAGAAAAACATTTTGTAAAGGAAAGAAAACAGTGAGGCCTAAGGAAATCAGAAGAACACATAGGTGATGAGAATTAGTGAACACCACCAAATGTAAATCTAAGAATCAGAAACTTGACAGAATATCAAAAAGATAATACAAAATAAATATACTTAAAAGGAGTGAAGATCTTTAAAAAGTAATATAGATTCTAAAATATGCATAAAGCACTATGAAAACAAAACAAGCAGGTTTTTAAGTGAACCAAATAATAATGAAATTTTTTTGAAACTAAAAATCTTAATGGAAATATGTTTAAAGCAGGGTGAAAGACAATACCTGAGTTAGAATGTGGGTCAGGAGACTTTAGCCAAAGTAGAATATGATGTGAGAAAAACATGGAAAATATGAAAAATAAAAATAATAGAAAATGGTATGATAAACTCACAATAGATGCCTTAAAGGGACTCCAGATAGAGAGAACTGAGAAAACAGAGGAAATTGCCCAGAGTTCATGACAAATTTGATTAATCATATTTGAAAAGCATAATGGTCAGGAAGAATAAATAAAATAAATCCATATCTCAGCACATCACAGTAAAACTGCTCAATACAAAAGTCAAAGAGAAAAGAGAGAAGCATTTACTCAGAAACAATAGTTGCAAGGCTGCAGACTTCTCAACAGGAGTGTTTAAGCCAGAGGATAACACTTGTCTTCAAAGTGCTGAGGAAAAAAACTACCAAACCCCAAATCCATTTTGACCTAAACTATCCTTCAAAAAGGGAAGATAAAAGCCCTGGCCAAGTGGCTCAGTTAATTGGAGAGTCATCTGATATACAAAAAGTTGCAGGTTCAATTCCTGGCTGGGGTCCATACTGGTTGATATTTTTCTCTCTCAAAACCAATAAACATATCCTCAGTTGAGGATTTTTAAAAAGTGAAGAAAAATAAAAACATGTTTATAAAAAGTAAAAGTAAAGATAAAATATTTACAATTCAGAATCCCACTGAAAGAAAAAATATAGAAAGGAATTAACCCAGAAGAAAGGAGTGAAATATAAGAAGTAATGGTGAATAAAGAAACTGGTAAACGTGTGAATAACATAAGCAAAAATTGCCTATATGAAATAACGATAAAATACCCAATTTGGTGTTTATAAAGACAAGATAGAAGATAAAATAATCTATTTACACTAATAAAAGAGAAACATGCAAATTGATCGTACCTCCACTATACCCAAAAGCTATGCCCCTTCAAGGCAAACCAGCTGGCCCCCACCAGTGCATCAGGCCTCTATCCTACCTAATAAAAGAGTAATATGCTAATTGACCCAGCCAATCAGGAGCAAATATGCAAATTAACCCAACCAATATGGCTGCAGCCATGGAGAGAGCAGGAGGCTTGGGTTGTCCCCAGTAATGGAGGAAGCCAAGTTTTCTGCCCTGCCCTGGCCGGCCCTGGCCTCTGCTCAAGGTTACAAAGTTTCCATTATAGAAGATAAATAAATCACAGAGTTATTTATCTTCTATAATAAGTTTATCTGCTTGGGTCACTGGGGGGCATGGCCAGCCTGCAAACGACCACAGGCCCCTCACCCAGGCTGTCCCATGCCCCAAGGGAACTCCCACCCTGATCCAGGGCACCCTTCAGGGCAAACCAGTTGGTCCCCACCCATGTATCAGGACCCTATCCTATCTAATAAAAGAGTCATATGCAAATTGACTGTCACTCCAATACACAAGATTGCTGCCCCCATGTGGTCAAAGATAGCTGCCCCCATGTGGACACAAGATGGCCAGCAGGGGAGGGCAGTTTGGAGGGACCAAGCTTGCAAGGGAGGGCAGTTGGGGGCAATGAAGCCTGCAGGGGAGGGCACTTAAGGGTGACCAGGCCAACATTGGAGGGAAGTTGGGGGGGACCAGGCCTGCAGGGGAGGGCAGTTGAAAGGGGATAGCAGTTAGGGGGGACCAAGCTGGCAGGGGAGCAATTAGGTATTAATCAGTTTGGCTGGGGAGTAATTAGGGGCAATCAAGAAGGCAGGCAGGTGAGCATTTGGGACCCAGAATTGTGAGAGGGATGTCTGACTGCTCTCAAGGGATCCCAGATTGAAGAGGGTGCAGGCTGGGCTGAGGGACACACACTCCCTCCTGTGCACAAATTTTGTGCACCAAGCCTCTAGTAATAATATAAGAGTAATATGCTAATTAGACCGGATGTCCTTATGGACGACCTTCTGGGCAAAGCTGGTACTACAAGGATGATGGAGGGAAGGAAGGCCTGCTCTTGCATAAATTTTGTGCATCAGGCCTCTAGTGTGCTATAATGTCAAGTAAAATTGTTGAAAGTTAAAATGTTCAAACTTTTCTGTTTTGCTCAGGAAGAGGGTAGAAATATTGATTAGCTTTAGATTTTTCAAGTCAGCAGGGTTGTTAAAAATATAAAGCAAATCATACATATAAATATAGAAATATAATGCATAAAATAAGGAAATTAAAAAGAAGTACAATCAATCACATAGAAAGCAGGGAAGTCTGGGGAAGAACAAAACAATGAAACATACAATTAATTTTGAATATCAATAAGAACAACTTTTTTACATCTGATTACTGTCTATGTCACAAGTAAAAAAGGGTATATAGTCACCATTGTCAAGGAACATAAACATAGGAACATTAACAAGGCCTCATTTTCGCTAACAATTAGAAAAAGCAAACAAAAAAACAGAGGCCACTTGAAACCTATTCGATTTACAAAATAAGTGCTGGTAAGGGATGAAGGAACTCACATATGCTCAGGGGAGTGCAGACTAAAAATCCTGGGCACTGTGCAGAATATGAGCAGCATCTAATAACTTGCTCTCTGGCTGGGAAAGGGTAATAGAGTCCAGCCTGGGCTTTCTGAGGTCAGCAATGGGAAACAACATGTTCTGGATCTTGAACAAGAGGCAGGAAGACCTGCCACATCACCCTAGCTCTCTGCACTGAAGTGATTTTGGGGCAATGGACAAGGGAACCCACTAACACCAAGTCTCATTGAGTTGAGAAGTTAGACATGAGAGTCCAGTAAGATGCAGGTAGCAAGAATATGTGAAGCAGAGCACTGAGGAGGGAACTTGTAGATAAGGAGCTCCAGAAATAGCACAGGAATTCTCTGGAGCTGTTGACCAAAAACCACACTCCACATGCACAGGATGAAGCTCCACAAGATTATATAAAGGGCAGCCACTGGGGAAAGAACAGTTACTGGGAACTATAAGCCAAGAACAACTTACAGAGCTCACTCAGGGCTGGGAGTCATGCGTTCCCACTAGGATCTGCCTCCCACAAAAAATAATTGCCTTAAAAACAAACCCTGAGAAGGTCAAACTGATTCACAAGTAACTTGTTTATCAAAATAAAGGACAATGTTGTGGGATCTCAGAGGAAGGTGAGGAAGGGTTGGTGCGTGGGAAGAGATCAACCAAAGATCTTGTATACATATATCCATAACCCATGGACACAGGCAATAAGGTGGTGAAGGCCTGGGGTGAAGGGCAGGGGCGGGCTAGAATAGGTCAATGTGGGGAGAAGAGGGGCATAAGTAATACTTTCAACAATAAAGATTAAAAAAATAAAAGAGCTTACTTCCCTTTTCAAAAAATGGTGCCATCATTTATAACACAATATCTCAATTCCTATTTGAGGTTCCAGATTTTGCTATAAAAAAAAATCTGGGTACTACTTTATCAATGTATATTTTTACAATTCTTGGTAACAATAATTCAAATGGAAAATAAAATATACATGCTAAAAAAAGAACAGTGTTTTAAAAAGGAATACAACAAAATTCAGCATCCAACAATGTAAAATTCACCATTTCCAGTATCTAAATAAAAATTAGTAGAAGACATGTGAAGAGTATTACAATGTGGCCCATAAATAGAAGAAGAAAATGAGTCAGGAGAAACAGACCCCTAGGAAAATTGACAACAAATGGAAACAGAGTTGCATAAAGGAATGTAGATGGCTGGAAATAGTAAATATGGAGGTAAATATAAAATGTCTTACTTAATTTATTTCAAAGCATAGTGATTATTTTCAGGAAAATAATAGTCTATTTTTGGAAGTATAACACAAAATTAAAATATGTGATAAAAGCATAAAGAATGAAAGGAAAGAGGTGAGGTTCTTACTTACACATGCTCAATAGCTGAAGATTCTTACTTATATGTGAAATAGTAGAATGCTACTGTCAGCAGATCATGATAAGTGAAAGATATATGTTGTAAACCACAATGCTACCATAAAAAAAAAAGAAATATAGCTAGTACTCCACAGCAGGAGATAAAATGGAACCATAAATGTACTCAATCAAAAATAAATGTTTCCTTTATATACTTTCAGAAAACAACTCCAAGACCAAGTGAATTCCTGCAACACTGAGTAACTGATAGGTCTGCTCCAACTATGAAGACAAGAGTAACAGTCCAGAGATGGAAGACGCTGACAACGCCTTGCCATGCAAGCAGTCAGCAGCAGTGCATTGCTACAGGATGCCCAAGACCAAACCAGAGAAGGTCGGACCAGCATTGCCACCATTTGTCCACTATCCAGATACCATTGATGACATGTACACATAAGGAACTGTTTGACATTGAAACTGGGATTCATAACTATTGGACATTAAAATTGGGACTCAAACATTTTTTGTTCTTATAGGTTTATTTCTAGCCTGCAACGGCAAGATGTTTTTAAAGACAAGAATCGGGGGGAGGGGACAGATACAGAGGCAAAGAAGCAATGAACAGACTGTCATGCTACAGTGGGAAGGCAGGGGAAGTGGGCGGGGTGGGGGGAGGGCCTGTAAGAGATCAACCAAAGGACTTGTATGCATGTATGTAAGCATAGCCCATTGGGAGGGGGTGCAAGTGAGGGTATATACGGGGGGGTGGGGAAGGCTGGGGGGAAGTCAATAGGGAAAAAAAAGGAGACATATGTACTATTATTTGTAATACTTTAAACAATAAAAGTATATATTTAAAAAATAAAATAAACATTTCTTAAAGGCCCAAGTAGTGGTAGAAATAACAAAGAACAGATGGAACTATTGAAAACATATAGCAACCTAGTAAATCCAAACTCAACCATATGATAAATAAACACATTTAAGGTGAATGGTTTAAATACTCCAATTAAATTCTAAGACTGGATAAAAAAGTATGATCCAATTGTAACTGTTTATGAAAGCCCAATTAAGTATAAGACACAAGTAATTTAATTTTATTCAGAAATAAAAAATATATATGATGAAAAAAATCTGATGAAAGATGGAATGTCTATATTAATATCAGACAAATTGGACCTCAGAACCCAAAATATTACAGGGAATAAAGAGAGATGGTTCATAACAAAGGAGTCAGTCAGTTTATGAAGTGGACAATAACTCTGTCTATACACCTATTAACACATTTCAAAATATTGAAGCAAAAATCAATATAACTGAACAAAGAGAGAATTTCATGGTTGTTGTCAAAGACTTAAACTAGTTTTTCCATAATTAATAAAAAATAGAAATAAAATCAGTAAGGATAGATTTCCTGAATAACATTATTAACCAGTATGTAATGGAATGTCCATCAAAATACACCACAGAAACATAAAAATAAATAATTTAAGATAGTTAAAATAGTAAGAATATATTCTCTGACAATGATAAAATTAAAATAGAAATCAATATTAAAAAATATGAGAAATCCCCAAATATTAACAAGTGAAAAAACATACTTCTAAATATCTTAAGAAGGAAATCACAAGCACATTAGTAAAACAATTTTTATTTAATAAGAATAAAAATGGAACTGTGGAATGCAGTTAAAACAAGTATTTCAAGGAAAATTTATAACTTTAAATATTTATATTTACAGATAAGTAAAACCTCAAATATATTATTTAATTTCTTAGTTTAAGAAACCAAAAACAGGATAAAATTAAACATAGTAAACAGAAGGAAGTAATTAATAATTATAAAAACAAGAATAAATAAAATTTGAATCAGAAAACAATGAAATCAAAAAACACTTTTTTAGGAATATCAATAAAATTTATAAACCACTAGTCAGACCTAATCAAGAATAGAATAAAAATCCAAGTATATCACAAATGAAAGAGGAAACACCATGCAGAGCCAACAGACAGTAGAAAGAATGAAGGGCCCCACAAAAGTAGCTCAGTTGGTTGAGTATTTTCATGTACACCAAAGGGTTGCCTGTTTGATTCCCATTAAGAGCTCATACATCGGTTGCAGGTTTAATCCCCAGTCCAGGATTGTGGGAAAGGCAGCCAATCCCCCCCGCCCGTCTCTCTCTCTCTGTCTTTCTCTCTCTCTCCCAGGTTCCTGGCCAAGGCCAGGTTTCAGGCTCTATCTCCAGTAGGGGCCATACAGGCAGAGGCCAGTTAATGATTCTCTCATCATTGATGATTCCATATCTCTCTTCTTCTCCTTTATCTCTGAAATCAATAAAACTATATTTGAAATAAAAGAGATAATGAAGAAATATTGGAATTGCATTATGACAATAAATTTGAAAACAGAAGAAATCAACATATTCCATGAAAGACGAACTTTTACTCAAGAAAAATAAACAAACAGATAAATGAATAGCTGTATATTTTCTAAGACAGTAGGATTTATATGTAAGAAACTCCCAAAGAAGAAAACCCCAGGCCCAAATCATTTCATTGCTGAATTCAACTAAATATTTCAGGGGGAAAAACAACAAACTCTTCCAGAAAATGAAAAAAGAAAATACGTTCCAAATAGTTTATGAGGTCAGCATTTCCCTGATACCAAAAGCAGACGAAGACATTACAAGAAAAGAAAACAACAGTTCATATCCTTCATGAACATGGATATAAATACCCCTAATAAAATATTAACAAATTGATCCAGTTACATATAAAAAGGATAATACATCTGACCAAGTTCGGTTTATTCTAGGATACAATATTGGTAGAGCATTCAAACTAATTATTGTAGCTTGCTATTCAACAGATTAAAAAGAAAAATATTTCATTATGTTTACATATAATAATTGTTTGACAAAATTCAACATCCATTATGATAAAAACTCTTAGCAAACTAGGAACAAAAGGGAAGATATTCAAAATGATGTAAGAAAGCTATGACAAACCTATAGAGCAAAGATGATGGGAAGGACAAGGAAGTCTGCTGTCATCACTCCAATTAAACATGGATGGGAGGTCTTCATCAGTACAATATAGCAAGAAAAAGGAATTAAAGTATACAGATGAGAAGGAAAAATGTGAAACTCTTGAAATTCTCAGACAACATGATTGTGTATATAAAAAATTCTAAGGAATCTATTAAAAAAAGCAACTAGAATTAATAAGTGACATTAAGTTTGCCAGATATACAAGTTTTAAAAAATCAGCTGTATTCTATATCCTAGCAATGAACAATTAGGAGGTCAAACTTATAAATGGAGTATCATGTACAACAGTAACACAAAACATCCTATATAATAGAGAGGTAATATGCAAATTGACCCCCACACCCTCACAAGATGGCTGCCTATGACCAGGTTGACAGGGGGGTTAGTGAGGGACGACCAAATGACTAAACAGCCAGGCTGCATGGGGCAACAGGATGGCTGGGGGGTTAGTGAGGAATGACCAAATGACTGAATAGCAGGCTGCGTGAGACAACCAAGCTGGCAGGGGGTAAAGTTGGGGGTGACCAGGCCATTGGGGAGTAGTTAGGGGTGACCAGGTCAGCAGAGAGGGGCAATTGGGAGTCATTAGGCCAGCGGGGGGGGGGCAGTAAGAGGTGACCAGACCAGTGGGTGGGGGAGGTAGATAGGAGCGACCAGGCCAGCAAGTACATGAATGATTAGGAGCCAGCAGTCCAGGATTGTGAGAGGGATATTGGACTGACAGTTTAGGCCTGATCCCCAAGATTGAGCTAAAACTGGCAGTTGGACATCCCCGAGAAGTTCCAGATTGGACAGGGTACAAGCTGGGCTGAGTTCCAGATTGGACAGGGTACATGCACCTCCATGCATGAATTTTGTGCACTACACCTCTAGTAAAATCATAAGGAGTAAGTCTACATTATACATATATATTTTTATGACATATATATGTGATTTTTATGACATATACTAGAGGCCCAGTGCATGAAAATTCATGCACTGGAGGGGAGGTCCCTGAGCCCAGCCTGCCCCTTCTCACAGTCTGGGAACCCTCAGGGGTGGGAGGCAACTCAGCAATCAGGGAAAAGCAACACCCCCATCACACCTCTGCTGCTGCCACTGCCAGCAGTGCAAGCCTTGGCCAGCCCTGGTTACCTGAACCTCAGGTGGCCCTGGGCAGCTGGGCAACCACCATCTGAGGCTTCCCTGCACCTTGGGCCAGCCCTAGGTGGCTGGGGGGATGAGGGCACACTGCATGCCTGCCACCACCACCCCACCCCCAGTGGGGCTGAAAGGACTAGGGGACTCTGGCAGAGCTGAGGGGACTGGTGCTGCCATCTTGTGGCTATGGGCACTGCCATCTTTGTGACAGCATGATGGCCAATTTGCATATTTCCTCTTTATTAGATAGGCTTTGCTGGAAACTACAAAACATTGATGAGAAGAATTAAGAAGACCTGAATAAATGGAGAGATGTTGTATTCATGGATTATAGTTAATACATCAGTTCTTCCCAGATCGATCTATTGCTTCAATGGAATCTCAATTAAAACTATAACGGCCACCACCACCTCTTTCTCTTTCTTCTGCTCCACCTCCTCCTCTTTCTTATATTCTTAGAATTCAACAATTGATTCTGAGGTTGAACTAGACAGGCAAAAGGCCTAGTATGGTAACTAGTTCCCAAGATGGAACCCATGATATTTAGGTTAGTCTGTGTAACCAATAGCTCATGGCAGAAAATAATATGCACCTTCTGAGAGTAGTTTTTAGAAATTGGCACTGTGTCACTTTCTCCATTACCTCTCCTCTCTCTCTCTCTCTCTCTCTCTCTCTCTCTCTCTCTCTCTCTCTCTCTCTCTCTCTTTCTCTTCTTTTTCTATTCACTCTCCCTGCGGGAGAAGCCCACTGCTGTATGTGAGCAGAGAACTCCTTTGGAGAGCTCCATGTGGTACGACCCTGAAGGCTCAGGCCAACTCCATGCAAGTGACTTGGTAATGAACCTTCTACTCAGCCAGGCCTTCAGTGATTGTAGGTCTCACTAGAATTTTAACCACAAACATATGAGAGATCTTTATTCAGAAAAACCCAGCCATGCTGTTCAGAATTCCTGAATTACAGAAATTGTGAGATAATAGATGTTTGTTGTTTTAAGTCTCTAAGTTTTGGGTAAATTGTTATGCAGCCATGGATAAATAATATGCTTTGAGTAACCAAAATGATTTTGAGAAAGAACAAATAATCATTATAGGACTTACTATAAAGAGCTACAATAATCAAGACCATGTGGTACTGGCCACAAGAGAGACATATAGATCAGTGAATTGGTTTGGACAGTACAGAAATAGATCTATAACTGTATGGTCAGCTGATTTTGACAAAAGTGCCAATGCCATTAATGGAAGAAGGATAGTTTTTCAACAAATGGTACTGAAATGATTGGATGATTATATGTAAAACAAACCCCAAAAAGCCTTAATCTATACCTCAGACCATATTCAAAAATTAAGTTGAAATGTATCCTATTGTTAATGTAAAATCTAAAATATAAAAAAAACATACTATTTTTGTGACTTTGGGGTAGATAAATATTTCTTACAACACAAGATATAAATTCTAAAGAAAAATTGGTAAATTAGACTTCATCAAAATTAAAGATCTTTGCTCTGAGATAGATATTAAATTAGATTAAATTAAAAGCCCATTGACTAATAGAAAATTCTGGTAAACAGAATATATAACAATTTTCTATCATTCAATTATAAGAAACTAAATAAGTCAGTAACAAATTAGAGGATATGTAAACAGATATCACACTAAAGAAGAGATATGGATGGCAAACACCTTAAAATATGTTCAATATTAGGGAGAAGCAAATCAAAACCACAGAGAGATATAGTTCTTTACTAGTATGGATAAAATTGAAAAAGAAGTAAAATATGACAATAATAAGTGTTGTTAAGGCTGTGGAGTAACTGGATCTCTCATACATTGGTGGGAGAAATGCAAAATGATACAGCCACTTTGGAAAATTGTTTGTATTTTTGTGTTAAATTAAACATACACTTACCATATAAACCAGCCATATCATTCCTAGATATTTACTCAAGTAAATTGAAAATTGTAATTCACATAAAAACTCGTACTTGAATGTTTATAGCAGCTTTATTTATAATCACCTAAACCCAGGAACAACATAAATGGCCATCAACTGGTCAATGCACAAATTTCGGTATATCCATGTAATGCAATATTCTTCATGGTGAAGAGGAAGTATTCATACATGTATCAACATGGAAGAATTTCAAGGAATCATGCTAAGTCAAAAAAAAAGGCAGCGTCTCAAAAAGGTACATACTCTATGATTTCATATATATATTTAATATTTTTTATTGATTTCAGAGAGAAAAGAAAAGGGAAAGAGAAATAGAAACATCAATGATGAGAGAGAATCATTGATCAGCTTCCTCCTATACAACCCATACTGGGGTTTAAGCCTGCAACCTAGGCATGAGCCCTGACGGGGAATCAAATCATGATCTCCTGTTTCATAGGTCGACGTTGGCTGAACTGGATTATATCTTTAAGTCATTCTGGAAAAGGTGAAATTAGAGGGACAGAAGGAAAACAGGTCAGTGGTCATCAGGGACTAAGGGTAAATGAAGAAAGTTAACTACAAATAAGCATAAGGAAACTTTTAGAGTGATTCAAACATTCGATATTTTGATTGATGGTGTTACATGACCATATAAATTTGAAAAATGCATAGACTATGTACAAAAAAGTGTCAGTTTTGCTGTGTATAAATGACACCTCAGTAAACATTACTTTTAATAACTGTGATATAGTGCTTAAGTAGTGGAAATCTGTACCTTTAAATGCTTATATTAGTAAAAGAGAAAGGTCTTAAATGAATTCTTTCCATTTCTAGCTGAAGAAATAAAGAGAAGGAAGGAAATATTAGAAACAGGAGTACAAATCAACAAAATAGGAAATGAATAAATAACTGAAGAAAATCAATGAAACAAAAAAAACTTATTCTTTTAAAAGATCAATACAATTGACAAACCTTTAGCTAGATAATTAGGGGGAAAAAAAGAGAAAACACAGATCACCAATAATACGAATGAAAGAAAGAACAACACTGTAGATCTTGTAGACATTGAAAAGAAGAGAAAAGTAGAAATGAGTTTATGTTACTAAATGACTTAGATAGATAGAAACTTATTTAAAAGGCACAGATTATCAATTAACCTAAGATGAAATAGAAAATCTGAAGTGTCATTTATTTTTAAAAATTGAATTTGCAATTAAAAGCTTTCCCACAAAGAATAACTCCCAGCGCATTGGTTTCACAGGTAGATTTGAATAAATATTTAAGGAAGAAATAATTAAACTAATACCACAAAACACTTTCAGAAAATATAAGAGGAAACACTTTCTAACTAATTTTACATAGCAGAGTAATTTTGATACAGAAAACCAGGGAAAATCTTACAGGAAAAGAAAACTTTGGACCATATTCCCCAAAAACATAGATGCAAGAATCACAAACAAAATATTATCACAGTGAATAGACAAAAAAGATAATGTATCATGAATGCAAAATTGGTTTATCATTTGAAAATTAATAGATGCAATTCACCAATATCAGCTTACATAAGAAAAATGATCATTTCAACAGATGCAGTAAAATGCATTTCCTGAAATTCAACAGCCATTTATGAAAAATTAATAATTCAGAGCATACTAAAAATAGAGAACTTTCTCAACCGCCAAAAAGTCACCTGTGAAAATCCTACAGCTAACATGATACTTAATGATGAAAAAAGGAATAGTTCTCTTCTTATATTAGGAATGAAATAAAAATAGCCACAATTGCCACCTCTGTTTAGCATTGTACTTAGTTTACTGAATGTCTTAGCCACTGCAATAAGGCATCCAGAAGCAAACAAATGAATGATATACAGGATGTCTGCTTCTAGCCACACAGGAATAACAGTAACTGGTTTCACTCTTCACCTGAAACAACCAAAAAACTTACAAAATATATGAAACATCAGTTCTCAAGACACTGGACATTAGGCAACAAACAAGATGATGTCCATGAGCAGAATAAGCAACATGGGCCCTACAGTTGCACTCCCTTCCCACTTGAGAATTTCCAAGTAAGAACAGGAAATCTAGGAAAGGCCAGAAGTCAGAAATGGAGGTAATAATCTGAACAGACCAGAGTAACTAGAAGTGGCAAGATAAGATACTGAAGGGAAGAGAGCTGCACAGAGAGAGCACCCAGAGTTCTTGATACCACTTAATAATTTGTTGATGATAGGATAAATAGGCAGCAAGTAAGAACATAAAAAAAAAATCTGACCTAATTAACAGTTACAAAACACTTTTCCTCTAAACAGCAGAACACAAATTCTTTTGGAGTGCACAGAGATGATTCACAAGATAAACCATTTTCTAAGCCATAAAAAGCCTCAAAAGCTTGAAAGAATTCAAAACATACCAGATATGTTCCCTGTCCAAAGAATTATTATAGTAGAAATAGATCTGAAAAATCCCCAAATATTTAGAAATTAAATAAGATTCTTCTAAATAAACCATGAGTCAAATACAAATTTAAAAGAAGAATTAGAAAGTATTCTTAACTAAATGAAAATCAAAACACATCATATAAAATTTATGGAATATAGATAAAACACCACTTTAAGGAAAATTTATAATGTTAAAGTGCCTATATTAGAAAACAAGAATCTCCAATTGATGATCCAAAATTCTACCTTAAGAAACTAGAAACAATAATAGCAAGTTAAACTCATACAATATAATAATAAAGATCAGAACAGAAATTAATGAAATAGAAATAGAACAAAAATAGTGTTAAACAAATTTTATTCAGAAGGTTGATCTCAGTTTTAAAAAGCTAATGACAAGATTCCTATGTTCAAGAACAATGATACTGTATTTTACTTCAAGGGGCTTGGTTTTGCCCCACTGGTGTGACTCAGTGGTTGAGCATTGACCTGTGAACCCAGAGGTCACGGTTTAATTTATAGTCAAGGCACATGCTCAGGTTGTTGGCTAGATCCCCATTGTGGAGCATGCAGGAGGCAGCTGATCAATGATTGTCTCTCATCATTGATGTTTCTCTCTCTCCCTGGACTCCCTTCCTCTCTCTGAAATCAAAAGAACATATTAAAAAAGTGAAAATCAACAAAATCAAAAGTGGATATTTTCAAAAGACCAAAGAAGTATTTTTTATGATCTCTTCCCACCTACCCACTCTCCTCAGCCTTCCCTCTGAGGTTCCACAGTGTGTTCTATTCTTCTGTGTTTCTGGATCTATTTTGTTCATCATTTATTTTGTTCATTAGATTCCACGTATTGAGTGAGTTCATGTGATACTTGTCTTTCACTAACTGACTTATTTCACTTAGCATGATACTCTCCAGGTCTCTTCGCATTGTCTCAAAGGGTAAGAGACCCTTCTTTCTTACTGTTGCATAGTATTCCATGATGTAAATGTACCACAACATTTTTATTCACTTGTCTACTGATGAGCATTTGGGTTGTTTCCAGATCTTAGCTATTGTAAATCGTGCTGCTATGAACATAGGGATGCATACATTCTTTATATTTGTGCTTCAGGTTTCTTAGGATATATTCATAGAAGTGGGATCCCTGGGTCAAATGGAAGTTCCATAGTGATATTAGTTACTGAGGAAACTTAATATTGTTTTCCATATATGCATAACTCATGGTCACAGACAGGGTGGTAAAGGCCTGGGATGGGCAGTGGGGGCAGGTTAGAAGGGTCAATGGGGGAAAAAAGAAGACATATGTAATGCTTTCAACAATAAAGATTTAATTTTAAAAATAATAATAAAATAAAACTTAAAAAATATATTTTTTCTATACACCTCTAGTCAGACTGAACAGACAAAACAGTGTATACAACTTAACAATATTGGCAATTAAAAGCAATACAAATATTAAAATGATAATAATGAAATATTATGAATAACTTTATGCTAATAAATTCTACAAGTTGGCCTGGCCAATATGTCTCAGTGGTTGAGTATTCACCTATCAACCAAGAGGTTACACCAAACAGCTGTTGCCCCTAAAACCTCTCCTCAGCCTTCACCTTAGGTTCTGCCTTCACAGTTCACCCAGATTAGGTTCAGATTGGTCAGTTTCTATGCCAGGCAGCATCTCCAGGCCTATCAATGGGCCTGATCAGAGAGGCAGGGTTGATTAGCAGCCCCCATAGAGGTCTGGAGACAAAGAGAGGTGTGGCTGCTTGCCAAGCCCTAGAGAAAGAAAGAGGCAAGAGCTGATCAACAGCTGCCATGGAGGCTACAGATCAGACCCTACTTTTCTGTCCATGACACTCTTGAGGCCTGATCCTCAGCCTCTTTGGCAGTTAGTGCTGGGGCACCACGTCTGCAGCAGTGGCAGTGAGTGCTATGTTGGTGACCTAGCACTGATTGCAGGACTGATTTCCAGTGTTTGGTCAAACCTTTGGTCATTACAGACCTTGGGTTTATATATATATATTTGGATTCTATAAGTTGGATGAAATATATATATATATATATATATATATATATATATATATATATATAATGAAAGACAAGAACTGCTAATGCTTATTCAAGATGAAATAGAAAATGTGACGAGGTCTATATTTGTAAAAGTAGCTGAATTGGTAGTTAAAAATGTTTCTACAAAGAAAACTCTAAAACTAAGTGGCTTAATTGGCTTTATTCTATAAAACATTTAAGAATACTAATTTCACACAAAATATTTAAGAAAATTGAAGAGGTAATATATCCCAACTTATTTTACAAGACCAGCATTACTCTGATAACAAAACGAGATAAAGATAACACAAAGAAATAAAACTACATTCTAATATTAAACAGAGGTGCAAAAATTGTTAACATTTTAGCAAATTCAATCCAATAATATATATTAAAAAGCAAGACATATGATCACTAAAGTTTATTTTATGAATGCAAGGTTGGTTTAAGATTTGAAAATCAATTAGTATAATTTATATTAACAAATTAAAAAATAAAAGCCATATGATCTCAAAAAATACAGTAAAATTACTTGATAAATTATGATATCCATTTCTGATAAAATTGAGAAAACTAAGGAATAAAAGTTGGGCTTTCATCAAAATGTCAAAACATTTATGAAAAACTTACCGCTAACATACTTAATTGCAAAAGAGTAAAAGCTTTCCCCCTGAGATCAGGAACAGCACAAGGATGTCCACTCTCATCACTCCTACTCAAACTAGAAGTTCTAGCTAGTATAATAAAGCAAGAGAAAAAAAAGACATTCAGTTTGGAAAGGAAGAAACAAAATGATCTTCATTTGTATAGGACATTATTTATCTACTAGTGGCCCAATGCATGGATTTATGCACATTGAAAGAAAATTAATTAGAAGAAATATTTTAATATTGCTATTCACCCTTTATTTACAATAGAAGTGTCAATAGTTGGTCTTCAGACATATTCTGTCAATGATATTGTTTTCTTTCAACTTCAGAAGTACATGGTGCTAATAGTTGGTCTTCAGACACATTCTGTCTAAGATGCCACTTTCTTTCAGCTTTAAAATGTCAACAAAAACAATCAAATTCACCCTCGACAATGACAGATTGAAACCCATGCATGCAACTGGCACCAGTGAAAGATCTAGAATTCCTAAGTGAGTTTGGCAAAATTGAAGGGTATGAGATCAATATACAAAAATCAATTAAACTCACATATGCTAGTAAGACACAAATAGAAGCTGAAATTTAAAATACATATGCTTTACTACTGTATTTTAAAAAGTGAAATGGTAAAAGCTGACCAAAGATTTACAAGATCTGTATACTGAAATCCACAAAACATTACCAAGAGAAATTAAATGGAGCAATGCACCTTGTTCATGGGTTGCATATTATTAAAATATCAATTTTTCCCAAATAGATTTGTAGATTCAATGCCATATAAATAAAAATATAAGTGAACATTTTTTTAAAAAATTGACAATCTTATTCTAAAATTAATATGGAAATGCAAAGGACATAAAATAGCCAAAGCAACTTTGAAAAGAAACAAAGTTGGATGACTAATACTGTCGAATTTCAAATCTTAGTCTAAAACTACAGTAATCAAGATACATGGTAATGGTACAAAAATAGACATATAGGTCCAAGAGCTAGAATAGAGTCCAGAAAAAGATTCACATATGTAGTAGGCACAACTGATTTTTTCACAATGTTGGAATTGCAATTTAATAGAGAAACAAATGAAGTCAAAACATTTGTTGTTGTTTTTTGTCTTTAATTTTTTTAAATTTTTAAATTAATGTATTACACGTGTACATATCTTCCCTTTGTGCCCACCCCCACTCCCATGCATGCCTTAACCCCACAGTGTCTTGCATTCATTGGTTATGCTTATATGCATGCATACAAATCCTTTGGTTGATCTCTTATCTACCCCACCTCTCTAACCTTCCCACTGTAATTTGACAGTCTGATGCTTTACTGCCTCTGTATCTATCTTTTTGTTCATCAGTTTATAATGTTCTTTATTATCCATAAATGAATGAGATTATGTGGTATTTTTCTTTCATTGACTGGCTTATTTCACTTAGCATAATGCTCTCCAGTTCCATCCAGGTTGCTGCAAATCATAAGAATTCCTTCATTTTTATGGCAGCATAGAATTCCATTATGTAGATGTACCATAGTTTTCTGATCCACTCATCTGCTGACAGGCACCTAGGCTGTTTCCAAATCTTAGCTATTGTAAATTGTGCTGCTTTGAACATAGGGAAGCATATATCCTTTCTGATTGGTGTTTCTAGTTTCTTAGGATATATTCATAGAAGGGGGATTACTGGGTCAAATAGGAGTTCCATTTTTAGTTTTTGAGGAAACTCCATACTGTTCTCCACAGTGGCTATACCAGTCTACATTCCCACCAGCAGTACATGAGAGTTCCTCATTCTCTGCATCCTCTCCAGCACTTGTCTTTTGTTGATTTGCTGATGATTGCCATTCTGACAGGTGTGAGATGGTATTGCATTGTAATTTTGATTTGCATCTCTCAGGTAAATAGTGACTTTGAGCATGTTTTCATGTGTCTCTTGGCCTTCCTTCTGTCTTCTTTCAAAAAGGTTCTATTTAGGTCTGTTGCCGATTTTTTTATTGGATCATTTATCTTCCTTTTATTAAGTTGTATAAGTTGCCTGTAGATGTTGGAGATTAAACCTTTATCAGTGATAACATTTGCAAATATATTCTCCCATAGAGTGGGCTTTCTTGTTGTTTTGTTGATGGTTTCTTTTGCTGTGCAAAAGCTTTTTATTTTGATGTAATTCCATTTGTTTATTTTCTCTTTAGCTTCTTTTACCCTTGGAGCAGTATCAATGAACAAGTTCCTTCATATGTCTGAGATTTTGCTGTCTATGGATTCCTCTAGTATTTTTATGGTTTCCCATCTTATGTTTAAGTCTTGTATCCATTTGGAGTTTACTTTTGTGTATGGTGTACGTTGGTGGTCTAGTTTCATTTTTTTTTTCATGTATCTGTCTAATTTTCCAAACATCATTTATTGAAGAGACTGTCTTCACTCCATTGTATGTTCATGCCTCCTTTGTCAAATATTAATTGAGCATAGTGGTTTGGGTCAATATCTGGATTCTCTATTCTTTTCCATTGGTCATATGCCTATTCTTGTGCCAGTACCAGGCTATTTTGAAAACAGTGGCTTTGTAATACAGCTTGATATCTGGTATTGAGATCCCACCTATTTTGCTCCTCTTTCTCAGGATTGCTGTGGCTATTTGGGGTCTTTTTTTTATTCCAGATAAATCTTTGGAGAGTAATTTCTAGGTCTATGAAACATGCCATTGGTATTTCAATAAGGAGTGCATTGAATCTCTAGATTGCTTTGGGTAGTATGGACATTTGAATGATGTTGATTCTCCCAATCCATGGGCATGGTATGCTCTTCCATCTGTTTACATCTTCCTCTATCTCTTTTTTCAGTGTATTGTATTTTTCCCTGTATAGGTCTTTTATCTCCTTAGTTAAGTTTATTCCTAGGTATCTGAATTTTTTTGGTGCGATGGTAAACAGGATTGCTTTTTTAGTCTCTGTTTCTGTAAGTTCACTATTAGTGTATAGAAATGCCACAGATTTCTTGGCATAAATTTTGTATCCTGCCACATTGCCTAATTCATTTATTAAGTCTATTAGTTTTTTGATGGAGTCTTTCGGGTTTTTTATGTACAGTATTATGTCATCTGCAAATAAGGACAGCTTTACTTCTTCTTTTCCAATTTGGATGCCTTTATTTCTTCTTCTTTTTGTTAATTGCAATGGGTAATACTTCCAGTACTATGTCTAACAGGAGTGGTGAGAGTGGGCATCCCTGTCTTGTTCCTGTTCTTAGGGGAAATGGTTTTAGTTTTTGCCCATTGAGTATGATATTAGCTGTGGGTTTATCATATATGGCCTTTGTACTGTTGAGGTATGATCCTTCTACTTCCACTTTGCTGAGAGTTTTTATGAAGAAAGGGTGTTGAATTTTGTCAAATACTTTTTCTGCATCAATTGATATGACCATGTGATTTTTATCTCTCAATTTGTGTATGTGATATATCACATTTATTGATTTGCTTATATTGTACCATCCTTGCATTCCTGGGATAAATCCTACTTAGTCATGGTGTATGAACTTTCTGATGTACTGCTGGATCCGATTTGCTAGAATTTTGTTGAGGATTTTGGCATCTATGTTCATGAGGGATATTGGCTGTAATTCTCTTTCATTGGGTTGTCTTTATCTGGTTTTGGTATTAGGGTGATGCTGGCTTCATAGAAGGTGCTTGGAAGTGTTCCTTCCTTTTGAATTTTTTGGAATAATATGAGGAGGATAGTTTTTAATTCTTCCTTGAATGTTGGTAAAACTCCCCTATGTAGCCATCTGGTACCAGGCTTTTGTTTTCTGGAAGCTTTTTGATGACTGCTTTAATTTCTTCTATAGGTATTGGCCTATTGAAATGTTTAGATTCTTCCTGATTGAATTTTTGAAGGTTATATTTTCTTGAAAGATGTCTATTTCCTCCAGATTGTCCAGTTTGTTGGAATAGAGTTGTTCATAGTCTTTTTAACAATCCTTTGTATTTGGGTGGGATTTGTTGTTATTTCCCCTCTTTCATTTCTGATTTTATTTATTTGAATCTTCTCTCTTTGCTTCTTCATAAGCCTAACTAGAGGTTTACCAATCTTGTTTATCCTCTCAAAGAAACAGCTCTTGATTTTGTTGATCTTTTGAATTGTTTATTTGGTCTCTATGTAATTTATCTCCACTATGATCTTTACTATTTCCTTCCTCCTGCTTACATTGGGCTTTTCTTGTTGCTCTCTTTCTAGCTCTTTGAGTTGTGGGGTTAGGTTATTTATTACCATTGTTTCTTGTTTATTTTTGCAGTAGGCTTGTAGAGCTATGAACTTCTCTCTGAAGACTGCTTTCACTGTGTCCCATAGATTTTGGATTGTTGTGTTTTCATTGTCATTTGTTGCCATGGTTTTTTTTTTTATTTCTTCCTTGATCTCTTGAGTTACCCAGTCATTGTTAATAGCATGCTGTTTAGTCTCCATATGTTTGATTTCTTTGGATTGGTTTTATTGTAGTTGATTTCCAGTTTTATGCCACTGTGATCTGAGAAGATGTTTGATATGATTTCTATCTTCTTGAATTTGAAGAGACTTTGTCTATGACCCAACATATGGTCTCTTTGAAAATGATCCATGTGCACTTGAAAATAATGTATATTCTGTGACTTTGGGGTGAAATGTTCTGAAGATGTCAATTAATTCCATCTGGTCTAGTGAGTTATTTAGGATTGATGTTTCTTTGCTGATTTTTTGCTTAGAGGATTTGTCCAATGGTGATAGTGGGGTATTAAAGTCTCCTACTATGGTTGTATTGCTGTCATTCTCTCTTTTGATATCCTCCAGGAGTAGTTTATTTTTTTATGTATTTAGGTGCTCCTGTATTGGGTGTGTATATGTTTAACAGAGTTATTTCTTCTTGGATTGTTTCCTTTAGTATTATGAAGTGGTCTTCCTTATCTCTTGTTATGTCCTTCATTTTGAGATCTAATTTGTCAGATATAAGTATTGCTACCCCAGCTTTTTTTTTTCATTTCCATTTGCCTGAAAAACCATCTTCCATCTCTTAACCCTCAATCTGTTTGCATCTCTTTTTCTGAGGTGGGTTTCTTGTAGACAGCAAATATATGGGTCATGTTTTCTTATCCAATCCATTACCCTATGTCTTTTGATTGGAGCATTTAATCCATTTACATTTAAAGTTATTATTCATAGGTAATTATTTATAATTTTTATTCTTTATCTCTGTGGTCCTTCTTTGCTTCCTATCCCTTTTTCTTTCTTTCTTTAATTTTTTTTTTTTTACACCAGACCCTTTAATATTTCTTGTGTTGTTGGTTTGGTGGTAATAAATTCCCTTCGTCCTTTTTTGTCTATGAAGCTCCTGATTTCCCCTTCAGTTTTGATTAATAGCCTTGCTGAGTAGAGTATTGTTGGATTCAGACTCTTCCTTTGCATGATTTTGTATATTTCATTCCATTCCCTTCTGGCCTGATAAGTTTCTGTTAGTCACCAGTCTGATGGGGGTTCCTTTGTAGGTAACTTTCTGTCTCTCTCTGACCACTTTTAGGATTCTTACTTTGTCATTGGTATTTACTAATTTAATTATAATGTGCCTTGGTGTTGATCTTTTGAGGTTCATTTTGCTTAAGACTGTGAGCTTCTTGGATTTGTGTAGGTTTTTTCTTCCTTTTATCAGGGAAGTTTTCTGTCATTATTTCTTCAAACAAGTTTTCTATGTCTTGCTCAGTTTCCTCTCCTTCTGGGACCCCTATTATGCAGATGTTGTTTTGTTTTGTGTTATCCCAAAGTTCCCTTAGGCTCTTCTCCTGCTTTTTAATTTTTTTTTCTAGAAACTGCTCTAATTAAGTATTTTTTCCTATCTTGTCTTCTAGTTCGCTGATGTGGTCCTCTGCTTCTTCTAGTCTACTTTTGATGCTTTCTATTGAGTTCTTTACAGTAGTGATGTCATTTTTCATTTCTTCTTCATTATGCATTTCCTCTTGGTTCTTCTTCATTTCCCCTTGGTTCTTACTCATATTGTTGAATTTGTCTTTCATTCTTTTCAGCCACATTATGACCATTTCTCTGAATAATTTCTCTGGCAGGTCGCTTGCTTCTATTTCATTTACTTCCTTTTCTGGTGATGCCTGCTTTTGTTTCAGATGTGGGCTGTTTCTTTGCCTTCATTTTTCTTCTCTGGGTGTCTGGTTATGTAGTTCTCTCTCTCATGCATTGATTTAAAGGCAGAAAATACAACACAACCAGGTACAACACACAAGGCACTGAGCATAAATGTATTCACAATATTAATAGCCACAAATAAAGGTGACCACCAGAGAGAGACAAATTAGGGGATAGGAGAGAAGAAGAAGAGAGAGAAAAAATTGAAAAGAAGAGAAAAGAAAAGAAAGCGACAATGAAATTGGGAGAAGGGAGAAAAAAGAAAAAAGAAGAAGAAGAAAAAAGTAAGAGAGAAAAGAAAGAGAGTAGGAAACAAAAGGGGGACAAATTATATATATGAGGAGGACACTCCAATATAATAGCCACTAATCCCAACAAATGTCAGCAACAAGTACCTGAATATTAAAGCAAACTACAAACAGCAACTAATATTAAGAGAGCCAAGGGAAAACAGAGGTAAAAAAAAAAAAGGAAATGAAAAGCAAAATAAAACAAGAAGAATAAACAAAACAATCTCACAAATTGTATGAAAAAAATGATATAATCAACGTTCAAGCAAACAATAACAAAAGGACAGAGAGAAAAACAATTTTTTGGATAGTGAAGACAGAGAAGAGTGATGTGTATGGACTTGGGGCAGGGGATTGGAAATTAGATATATAAGTGGGGTGAAATTTGAACAGGGGTAAAAAAGAAAGAATAGGGAAAATCTAAAGAAGGAAAAGGGTAAGAGAAACAGGACAACAACATGGAAATAGTTTGGAAAAGAGTGATGGCATAAAGGGATAATTGAGATAGAGTGAAATGATGCTAAAGGAAAGATGAAAATAGAATGTAGAGCTCTAATTCCAAAGTAAAATAAAGAAAAAATGAAATGATATGTTTTTTAATAAAGGTAAAATAGTAGTATTAATAATACTGTTTGAAAATAAAAATGTAATAATTAAAAAGGTAAAATCTTTTGAGGAAAAAAGAAAAAAAATAGTTTCTTAACTAAAAGATGAAAAAATTAAAAATTAAAAAATAGAATGTGCAGTAGTGAAGGTCATTCACTTTCTTGGTTGTTCTGTTTGGCATGCCTGTTTCCCAGTTAGGACAGAATTGCAGTTCCCTGAATTCCACTGGTGCTCAGTGTTTTAAGCCAGTCCTGGTTTTTAAGCAGGCAGTGTGTCTTAATCTCTTTATTCTTTTGTAATTATGCAAGAGTCAATTTGTGAGTCTGACCTCCAAGACTATAGGTCCTCTCTAGCTTGTGCTTAAATGCTGCTTTTCCTGTGGCACTCAATAGCTATTTGTGGGAGTGGGCTGCCCCCACTGGTTCTCCAAAGGTCACTCCCCGCTCTGATCCCCAGGTTCCAAAAAAACAACTTTCCCCTGCAGTCTTCCAGGGTGTCCCCAACTGGGTGATCCTATATAATGGGCTTAGCAATCAGAAGCCAGGGTCTGAAGAGGAAAGAGAGCAAGTCTGCACACTCCCCCTTTCCTGCTCCTGTCCAAGCAACCGGCACACTTTAATAACTCTCAGGCTGTCCTTATGTGTCCGATCAAAATGGGTTGCTTTCTAGAAATCCCCTCTCTTAGCAGCTCTGAAGTCTCTCTTCCACATTCATGGATCATGTCAGGTCCAACAGGCATGAACTTCTCTAGGTGCAGATTTCCCCTAGTCCTCCTGCTCCCAGAGTGCATGCCTTTCTATTCTGAGGAACCAGAAACCTCGCCTTATCTCAGGTGAAATCTGACCTTACCATGTGGCATATAGAGCTCCTCTGAATTCAAGTGTTTGCACCAATTGGGGACCGGGTTCTGGGGCTCGCAGCTGTTCGGTGGTTGCCGCAGTTGTAGATTTTCAGGCTTCTATAAACATCCACTTTCCCCTTCAAGATGGTTTGGTCTCCACATCAGAACTGGTGGCTCAGGGAGGGAACCTAGCAGCAGTGGGATGCGCAGTCAGGGGAGCCCCATCCAGCAGTCCCCCACCTTCTCCTGGTGGATAACTGTCCCTTGACTCACCAACAAACGTTCCCAGTGTGATCCTCAGCTGTTCTCTCTGTCTGCTCAGGGACAAGGCTCTGGACATGTCAGTCTGTCTGCTGCGATTTCTTTTTTTTTATATCAGAACATGTTAATATCTATATGTGAAAAAATAAATTTTGATCCAAATCTTGCACCATATACAAAATTTATTCAAAATGTATACTAGTCTTAAGTATAGAGCCAAAACTTTAACATGTGTAATTATAAAATTTCTAAAAGAAAACATAGGAGAAAAAGTTTATGGTATACAATAGAATCCTACTCAACAATGCAAAGGAAAGATCTCTTGGTATATGCAATAATATGGATGAATCTCAAAATACTTATGTTTAATGAAAGAAGCCAGACAAAACAAAAGTCTGTACTCTATGCTGCAGTTATATTAAACTTCAGAAAATGCAGACTAATTTATACTGACAGGGAAAAGATCAGTAGTCATCTGTGGGGGATGGCTATGGGTGGAAGAATACACAGAAGCTTGAGAAAACTTCTGAGGATTTGACTGTTTAATGTTCTTGATTTTGTTAATAGCTTCATGATTGTATACATATGTAAAAACTTACCATATTGTACACTTCAAATAAGAGTAATTTGTTTAGGTCAATTATACCTCAATAAAACTTTTTAAAGACATGCAGATTGAAATGAAGAAGTAATCATTTTATTTGCAGATGATAATTATAATATATACAGAAAATTCCAAGAAATCTACAATAAAAGCTACAAAATAAATAACTGCCTGTAGAAGTTTACAGGATACAAAGAAAATATACATATATCAGTTGTATTTTCATGTTAGCAATAAACAATTTAAAAGTAAAATAAGAAACAATATAATTAATAATTATATCAAAATATGAATATTATATATGTGCTAGATTGATACCCTGTTAAGAGAAAAAAAATGAATTTAAATTTTTATTGTTAAAACTATTACATATGTCTCCTTTTTCCCCCCACTGACCTCTTCTAGCCCACGCCTGGCCCCCCATCCCAGGCCTTCACAACCCTATTATCTGTGTCCATAGGTTATGCATATATGCATACAAGGTCTTTAGGTTGATCACTTCCCACCCACCCACCCTCCTCCGCCTTCCGTCTGAGATTTCTCAGTCTGACCCATGCTTCTACATCTCTGGGTCCACTCTATTCATCAATTGATTTTGTTCAATGGATTTCACATATGAGTGAGATCATGTGATGCTTGTCTTTCTCTGACTGACCTATTTTACTCAGAATAATACTCTCCAGGTCCCTCCATGCTGTCTCAAAGGGTAAGACGCTTTTACTCTACAAAGTATTCCATGTTGTAAATATACCACAGCTCTTTTATCTACTAATCTACTGATGGGCACTTGGGCTATTTTCACATCTTAGCTAATGTAAATTGTGCATGCTTTTTTTTCTGATTGGTGTTTTGGGTTTCTTAGGATATATTCCTAGAAGTGGGATCACTGTACCAAATGGCAGTTCCATATTTAATTTTTTTAGGAAATTCCATACTGTTTTCCATAATGGCTGCATTCCCACCAGCAGTATACTAGGGCTCCCTTTTCTTCACATCCTCACCAGTACTTGTCATTTGTTGATTTATTGATGGTAGCCATTCTGACAGGTGTGAGGTGATACCTCATTGCCATTTTAATTTGCATCTCTCTGATGATCAGTGACTGAGCTTTTTTTTCATATGTCTCTTGGCCATCTGTATGTCCACTTTGGAGAAGTGTCTGTTTATGTCATTTGCCCATTTTTCAATGTGATTATTTGTCTTCCTTTTGTTAAGTTGTATGTGTTCCTTATATATTTTGGATATTAACCCTCTGTCAGATGTATGATTGTCAAATATGTTCTCCCCTGCAATGGGCTCCCTTTTTGTTTTGTTGATGGTTTCTTTTTCAGTGCAGAAGCTTTTCATTTTGATGTAGTCTAATTTGTTTATTTTCTCCTTAGTTCCCTTTGCCCTAGGAGATGTATCCATAAACATATTGCTATGAGAGATGTCTGAGATTTTGCTGCCTATGGTTTCTTCTAAGATTTTTATGTTTTCCTAACTTACATTTAAGTATTTTTCCATTTTGAGTTTGTTATTGTTTATGGTGTAAGTTGGTGATCTAGTTTCATTTTTTTGCATGTATCTGTCCAATTTTCTCAACACCATTTAGTGAAGAGACTGTTTTCACTCCATTGTATGTTCTTGACTCCTTGAGTGTAATGGTTTGAGTCAATTTCTGGAGTCTCTGTTCTGTTTCATTGGTCTATATACCTGTTCTTGTGCCAATACCAGGCTGTTTTGGTTACAATTGCTTTGTAGTATAACTTGATATCTGGTATTGAATTCCTCCAACTTTGTTTTCTTTTTCAAGATTGCTGTGGTTACTGAGGGTCTTTTTTTTGGTTCCAGATAAATTTTGGAGTATTTGTTCTAGATCTGTGAAATATGACATTGGTATTTTAATAGGAATTGCATTGAATCTGTAGATTGCCTTGGGTAGTATGGACATTTTAATTATGTTAATTCTATCAATCCATAAACACACTATCTTCTTCCACTTGTTGACATCTTCCTCTATCTCTTTTTTCAATGTCCTTCAGTTTTCCCAGTATAAACCTTTTACCTCCTTGGTTAAGTTTATGCTTTTTGTGTGTGTGTGAAATGGTAAATGGGATTGTTTGCTTAATTTCTCTTTCTGAGAATTCATTATTGGTGTATAAAAAAGCCATCAATTTTTGGATGTTGATTTTGTATCTTGCTGCATTGCCAAATTCATTTATTAAATCTAGTCTTTTTTTTTTGGTGAAGTGTTTAGGGTTTTCTGTGTACAATATCATGTCATCTGCTAATAATGAGAGTTTTAATTTCTCTTTTTTAATTTGGATGCCTTTTATTTCTTCTTCTTGTCTGTTTACTGTAGGTATTACTTCCAGTACTATCTACACCAGTGGTTCTCAACCTTTCTAATGCCTTGACTCTAAGAAGTTCCTCATGTTGTAGTGACCCCCAACCATAAAATTATTTTTGTTGTTACTTCATAACTGTAATTTTGCTACTGTTAATGAATTGTAATGTAAATATCTGTGTTTTCCAATGGTCTTAGGCTCTACAGCAGCAATTCTCAACTTGTGGGTCGTGAACCTGTTGAGAACCACTAGCATGGTCGCCTAAGACCATCAGAAAACACAGGTATTTACATTATGATTCATAACAGTAGCCAAATTACAGTTATGAAGTAGCAACGAAAATAATTTTATGGATGGGGTCACCACAACATGAAGAGCTATATTAGAGGGTCATGGCATTAGAAAGGTTGAGAACCATGGATCTACACTAATAAAAGAGAAACATGCAAATTGACCATTACTCTACTATGCCCGCCAGCCAATCAGGAGGGAATATGCAAATTAGAAGGACAAAGATGGTGGCCGCCCAGCTGCTCCAGGTGCATAGTGGCCAGGCAGGGCAGGATGCCTGCTATGAGAAGGAGGGCGGGGGTAAAGGGATCTACAGAAGCGGCACTCCAGCCACAGTGAAGATGAAGACTGCAGACTCCAGAGTCTGCAGTAAAGACAAAGATAGCAGTCTCCAGCTGGAGTCTGCAGCGAAGCAGCAAACACAAAGATGGCAGACTCTGGCCAGAGTCTGCAGTGAAGACGCAGGTGGCAGACTGTGGCCAGAGCCTGCAGCAAAAACAAAGAAAGCAGACTCTGGCTGGAGTCGACAGCAAAAGCTAGCAGACTCCGGCCAGAGGAAAACTGGTGCTGGAAGACAAGAGAAGGGCTATTGCACGAATCTCTTCATGCCACAGGCCTCCAGTGTTGAATAAGAATGGTGAAAGTGGACATTCCTGTCTTGTTCCTGTTCTTAGGGGAAATGGTATTAGTTTTTGCTCATTGAGTATGATGTTCTCAGTAGGTTTGTCATAAATGGCCTTTATCATGTTGCAATATGTTTCCTCTATTCCCACTTTGCTGAGAGTTTTTATCAAAAACTAGAGGCCCAGTGCACAAATTCATGCAGCAGTGGGGTCCCTCAGCTTAGCCTGTGGGATCATGCCAAAACCCATTCTCTGACATTCTACAAAGGGTCTCGGATTGCAAGAGGTACAGGCCAGGCCAAGAGACCTTACAGGTGCACGATCTGGGCTGGGAAGAGATGCGAAACTTTGGCCATCCAGGGAGGATCCACAGGAGGGCTTCAGAGAGTGTCCATCCCATCTCATTCAGTCCCAATTGGCTGGACCCCAGCAGCAAACTAGCCTATGGGTTGGAGCATCTGCCCCCTTGTGGTCAGTGTATGTTATAGTGACTGATCGAGTATCTGCCCCCTGGTGGTCAATTCAAGTCATAGAGAGGGATTGAGTAGCCTTAGCATATTATGTAGATAGGTTGAAAGGCCAACCAGAAGACCAGACACTTAGCATATTAGGCCTTTATTATACTAGAGGCCCGATGCATGAAATTTGTGCATGGGTTTATGTGTCCCTCATCCCAGCCTGCACTCTCTCCAATCTGGGACCCCTCGAGGAATGTCTGACTGCCTGTTGAGGCCCAATCCCAGTAGGGCAGTTGGACATCCCTCTCACAATCCAGGACTACTGGCTACCAACTGCTTGCCTGCCTGTCTTCCTGCCCCTAACCACTTCTGCCTGCCAGCCTGATTACCCTCTAACGTCTTCCCTGAGTGATGCCTAACTGCTCCTCTGACAGCCTGTTTGCTCCTAACTTCCCTCCCCTGAAGGCCTGGTCCTTCCCAACTGCCCTCCCCTGCAGGCTTGGTCTTTCCCAATTTCCCTTCCCTGCTGACCATTTTGTGGTGGCCATCCTGTGTCCATATGGGGCAACCATCTTTGACCACATGGGGGCAGCCATCTTGTGTGTTGGAGTGATGGTCAATTTGCATATTACTCTTTTATTAGATAGGATAGGATGGGTGTTGGATTTTGTCTAAAGCTTTTTCTGCAGCTATTGATATGATCATGTGATTTTATCATATATATTATGTGATATATCATATATATTAACTTGTAGATATTGTACCAGCCTTGAATCCCTGGAATTAATTCCACTTGATCATGTTATATGATCTTTTTAGTATATTACTTGATCCAATTTGCTAATATTTTGTTGAGCATTTTAGCATCTATGTTCATCAGGAATATTGGCCTGTAATTCCCTTTCTTTCCAGTGTCTTTATCTGGTTTTGGAATTAGAATAATGCTGGCCTCATAAATGAGCTTGGAAGTATTCCTTCCTCTTGGATTTTTTGGAATAGTTTTAGGAGTATAGGTATTAGTTCTTTGAATGTTTGGTAAAACTCCCTTATGAAGCCATTTGGATTAGGGCTTTTGTTTGTGGTTTATTTATTTTATTACTCCTATTTCATCAGTTGTTATTGGCCTATTCAGGTTTTCTGATTCAGTTTTTGGAGATTATATCTTTCTAGGAATTTGTCCATTTCTTTCAGGTTGTCCAACTTGTTGGCATATAGTTGTTCATAATATATATATATATATATATATATATATATATATATATATATAAAAGGCTAATATGCAAAGTGTCCCCTTGGGAATTCTACTAGAAGACCAGGAGTTAGATCACTTGCTATGACATGCACTGACCACCAGGGGAAGTGTGGAACATGGTGGGCAACCAGTGGCAGCAGCAGGGCACTGAGGGAGTGAGGGAAGGAAGAGACAGAGAGGTGGGGAAATGGGAAAGTGGGGAGGAGGAAAGGCGGGGAACCTGATGGGCCCTGATCACAGGCCAGTCCTAGGGACCTTACTCCTGCTTGAATTTCATGCACTAGGCCTCTAGTTTTCTTATAATCCTTTGTATTTCTGTGGTGCTCATTGTTACTTCTCAGCTTTTGTTTCTGATTTTATTTATTTGGTCCTCTCTCTGTTGCTTCATGAGTCTGGCTAATGGTTCATCAATCCTGTTTACCTTTTTAAAGAATCAGGTTTCATTGATCTTTTGTAGTTTTTTATTTATTTATTTATTTATTTATTTAGTTTCTATGTCATTTATTTCAGCTCTAGTCTTTATTATTTCCTTTCTTTTACTTATTCTGGGCTTTTCTTATTGTTCTCTTTCTAATTCTTTAAGTTGTTTGTAGAGTTAAATAGTTTATTATAATTTTTGTGTGTGTGTTTTGAGGTAGGCCTGTAGTGCTATGAACTTCCTTCTCAGAACTGCTTTTGCTGTGTTCCAGAGATTTGGGGTAGTTGTGTGTTCACTTTTATTTGTTCCCAGGAAGTTTTTAATTTTTTTCCTTGATCTCATTAGCAACCCATTCATTGATTAATAACATGATATTTAGCTTCCATGTGTTTGAATGTTTTGGGGAATTTTTATTGTGGTTGATTTCTAATTTCATTTCACTTTGATATGAAAAAAAATAGTTAATATGATTTTAACCTGCTTGGATTTGTAGATATTTGTTTTGTATCCTAACATGTCTATCTTTGAGAATGACACATGTGCACTTGAGAAAATATATATTCTGCTGCTTAGGGGTAAAATGTTCTATAAATGTTAAGTAAATCCATCTGATCCAGTGTGTCCTTTAGAGTCACTATTTCCTTATTAACTTTTTATCTGGAAGATCTATCCAGTAGGCTGTTCAAGTCACCTACTATGACTGTATTGTTATTGATCTCTCCCTTAAAGTACTTTAGAAGTTTTTTAAATATATTACATATATGTGTGTGTGTGTGTGTGTGTGTGTGCATGCTGTTATTGTGTGTGCATATATGTTTATCAGGTTATATCCTCTTTTTAGATTTATCTCTTTACTATTATGTAGTGACCTTTGTTGTCTCCTCTGATGCCTTCATTTAGAAGTCTATTTTGTCAAATATGAGTATTGCTACCCCAGCTTTTATTTCATTTCCATTTGCATGGAAACAAATTTTCATCCCTTCACTCTCAATCTGTGTGAGTTTTTGTTCTCAGGTGGATCTTTTAATACAGAGCATATTCTTGGGTCATGTATTTGTGTCCATTCAGCTACCCTATGTCTTTTGATTGGATCATTTAACCCAGTTTACATTTAAGGTTATTATTGATAGGCAATTATTTATTGCCATTTTAATTCTATATGCCTAGGCTCTTGTCTCTATTTCTTATTCTCATATAGCAGTCCCTTTAGCATTTTTTGCAATGCTGGCTTGATGGTAATAAACTTATTTAACCTTTTTATTTGTCTGGGAAGCTCTTTATTTCACCATCTATTTTGACTGATAGCATTGCTGGTTATAGTAAGCTTGGTTTCAGATCATTACTATTCATTACCTTGATTACTTCATGCCATTCCCTTCTGTCCTGTAGAGTTTCTGATGAGAAATAAATTGATAGCTTTATGAAAGGTAATTAATTGTTTTGGCATTGCTGCCTTTAAGATTCCATCTTTAATTTTTGGCATTTTAATTATAATATGTCTAAGTGTGGCCCTATTGGGGTTCTTCTTGCTTAGGACTCTATATGCCTCCTGAACTTGTATAACTTTTTCTTTCACTTCGTTAAAAAAGTTTTCTGCTATTATTTCTTCAAACATGATCTCTATCCCTTGATCACTTTCTTCCCCTTCTGGCACACCAGTCTCTATGAGGTCTCCACTTTCTGTCCTTAGTTATCAGGGTTCTCTCCAGCAAGTCTTCAGTTGATTATTCAAGGTAGTCTTTTTGTGTGTTTTAGTTGTAATTCCACTTTGGTCCTGGTTGCATGCCTCTGTAGCATTCAGTTACTCTGCTGCCATTTTCTAAGAGAACATTTAAAAGATCCAAATAAATGTCAGAAAAGCTTTATGACTTTGATATAGACAAAGATTTCTTACATAAAACACCAAGTAGTCTTCATGAATCAGTAGATTCAATATTGTTAAGTTGTCAGTTACTCTCCAATTTAATCTATAAATTCAAGCAATTTCTATCAAATTTTCAGCAGACTTCTTTTTTTATAAATTGGCATACTGATTCTAAAATCTATATGGAAATGTAATGGATCTAGGCTAGTCAAAATATGTTTGAAAAAAGATGAACAGAATTGAAAGATTTATATTAACTGACTTCAAGACTTACTACAAAGCTAAAGTAATATAGAGGTATTCATATAAGGACAGATTTATAGGAACAGTGGAACAGAATAAATTCTGAAATAATCCTCCATATGTATGGCAAATTGGTCTTCAATAAAGGTGACAAGGTATATCAATGGGGATGGAAAAGTCTTTTTAATAAATTATGTTGGGATAACTGGATATCTTTAGGGAAAAAAGTAAACTTTCACCCTTATAAAATATAGATCATAGACCTAAGCATAGAAGCTAAAACCATGAAACTTCTAAAAGAAAATGTAGGAGAAAATCTTTATGACTTCAAGATAGACAAAGATTTCTTAGATAAAACACCAAATGCACAAAACCTCAAGGAAAAAAGTTGCTAAAGTAAGATTTAAAACTTCTGCTTTTTAAAGTACATCATTAAGAAAATGTAAAGGTAAGTCTCAGACTAGAAGAAAATATTCTCAAAATATATAGATCCTACAAAGAGTTTTAATCTAGCATATGTGAGAACTTGCACAAGCTTAATAAAAAGATATCAACCCAATAAAAAGAGGCCAAAAAATTTAAGACCCTTTCAAAAAAGATACATCAATGGCCAGTAACCACCTGAAATGATCTTCAACATCAGTAGTCATCAGGGAAAGTCAAATTAAAGTCAGCCTATGAGTTACCGTTGCATTGATTAGAATGTCTAAAATTCAGAAGACACAATACCAAGTATTGGTAAGGATTGGAGCAACAGGCACTCACACACACTGCTGGAGGAAATATAAAAAGTAAAAATATCTTGGAAAGTAATTTGGCAGTTCCTTAAAGAGTGAAATGCATTCTGTCCATATAGAAAATATGACAATATCGTTTCTACTGTGTACCCTGAAAACACACCACACACTAGCACGTTTAGTGACTGTAAATGCCCATAAGAAACATGCAAGAGCTCTCATGCAACACTGCTTGTGATGGTGAATAAATGGAAATCAGCCATTCCTCATCAGGGGACTAAGACACTGAGAGTTATTCATTAAGTGAAATACTGTATAAAGTTGCAATGAATGCACTAGATCCACGTATATCAAGATGAATACATCTCAAAAACATAAACTTGTGCAAAAAGAACCTTATTTGCAAAAGGATATGTGTTATTTATAGACACACATATAAATAGTAAAAGCATAAAATGTGAATGGAAATTACACAGACTTCAGATCAGTGATACTTATGGGGTGGAGAGATGGGGCTAGGATGCAGGTGAGGCATTACCTGTATTTGTAACTTTTTTCTTTTAAAGTAGAAAACTGAAGCAACTAAGGCCACGTGTCAATTTCTATTTAACTTCAGCTATGGAAAGATGTGTCTGTCATATTTAGAAAATTTCTCTGCTTTCATGTTTCATAACATAAAACAGGAAAGGACTGACCTGCCCTCAGAGAGATGGTAAAAGCCATCCAAGGGATTTCGTTGGTTGAGTCACTCTTAGGAGTACAGGAATATTCCATGCAGCTTCCACTGTGCCTCCTGGAAAGGAGTCAGAAAATATAGCCCAGATACCATACCCCAGGAGTGGTATGAGATTCTGGAAACTGTGCAGCTTTCTACATTTGGTAGCTGTTGCTTTTTCTGGTTGCTGACAACAATCAACAGTAGAGCTAAGAGTGAAAGGGACACACAGGCTTGTCTGCAGGAGCAGCATGGAGTGGCACTGGGAACATTCCTCTCACTCTGCTATGACATTTGGGGAGAAGTAGTCCCATGCAGCAGAATGTGTGTGGCTTAAGTTAAAGGGGAAAGGGAAGCCAAATGAACTCTGTGTGGGAAAGAAGAGGCAAGGTGGATGAAACCTGAAATGGCTGTGCCCTCACATATCAGAGCATTTTCAGAGGCAACAAGCAGGCTTCCCTTGAACCCTGCCCTGGGGGGATATTTCAGTCTTGAAGAGCTGATCCAGCACAATTGCTTCTAAGTTCCTTGACCTTCTCCACCTTAGAGAACATTTCTGCCACTCCTTTGGGGTCACATCCTACCTACAGCTTCTCACCTAGCTCAGCCCTTAGCATGAACATCTCAAATTCAGTGTCCCTGCTCTGTCAAAACCATTGTTCCAGCTCTTTTACTTTCTAATTCCCATTGTACTTCAATCCCACTGATGCCTCTAGTTCCTTAAATTCCCATTTTCCTTCCATCTATCAACTACATTTTAATTTAATTCTTATTGGTCATAAAGAAAACACAATTAATTTCTTGAATTATTCACTTGCAACTTTTGCTCCTATTTTCTTACATGCCACTCTTTCCAAATCCAGTCTACAGTCTTCATTCCCTGCCCATGGACCTGCATGGCTGAGAAAAACTGAAGGAAGCTATGTGGCCCTGAAAGGTTTGGAGTTTCCATTATGAACTGGACCTTCAATTCTGTTTAGCAAACATTTCCTGTGGTTCTTGTATAGGTCATGCCCAATATTCCCTTAGAAGATATTCCAAACCAATCTTGTTCTTAGTCATGCTATCCTGGCACTCTTTCTTCTATTTCACAAGGAACATGAAGGCCTTTAGTTGTGAGTGAGCCGCACCTGTGTCTAACACACAACAGGAATGCTTGTGAATCTGTTTTATCACATGGCTTTCCTGTTTAAGGCTCATCATTACCATAACGTTTGGGTCTTTTTCATTTTGTTATTCCTTCAAATTCACTTTCATTCTGTTCTCTGCCTCCTTTCTATACATCTGTAAGTGTCTCAAGGCCTTCCCATCTTAAAATCAATGAACCAAATGAGAAAAAAAAATTAAACAAACAAGTGTTAGCAAGGATATGGAGAAATGAGAACAACCATTGTCACTGTTCGTAGGAATGCAGACTGGTGCAGCCACTGCGGAAAGCAATATGGAATTACCTCAAAAAATTAAACATGGAATTGCCTTGTGACTTAGTGATTCCACCTCTGGGAATTTATTCCAGGAAACACAGTATACTAATTTGAAAGGATATATGCACCCCTATGTTCATTGCAGTGTTATTTACAATAGCCAAGATTTGGAAGCAGCCCAATTGCCCATCAGTATATGAGTAGACAAAAATGCTGTGGTGCATTTACACAATGAAATACCACTTGGACATGAAAAGAAGTAAATCTTACCCTTTGCAACGTCATGGATGGACCTGGAGAACATTTTTCTGAGTGAAATAAGACAGTCAGAGAAAGATGAATACCATATGATTTCATCCATATGTGAAATTTAATGAATAAAATGGACTAACAAGAAACTTAGAGACAGACTCATAGATAGAGAGCAGGCTGACAGCTGTCACAGTAGAGGATATGGGATGGTAGAGTGATAGAGAAAAAAAAGAGAGAAAACTTATGGACATGAAAACAGTGTGGTGATTGCCCAGGAAAGAGGGGAAGTGGAGGAAGATATAGGGGGGATAAATTAGTGATGGATGGAGAATTGACTTGGGGTGGTAAACACAGTATACAGATGATGTGAACCTGAAACTTCTTAATTGCTGTGTTTCATTCCACTTTAAAGGTCATCTTGTTTCTCATGAATATATATATATATATATATATATATATATATATATATATATTTATGAATATATCCTATATAATAAAAGACCAGCTGCCATAACAGCATAACTAGAATGACTGATTGACCAGTGCTATGAGGTGCATTGACCACGTCTTGGTCCCTCCCCACCGCCAGCAGGCTCCGATCACTGGATGGCCAATGGGGAACCATGGGAACCAGGGTGGGTGGCAGCAGGGCAGGACTGGGGACTGGCAAACAGGCAGAAGACAGACCTCTTGGTTCCTCCCCACAGCCCGCAGGCTTCAATCACTGAATGACAAGCGTGGAACCACAGGGAGCCATGGTGGGTGTCAGCAGCAACGCTAGACCGGGGACTGGAAAGCAGGTGGAAGACTGACCTCTTGGTGCCTCCTCCAAGCCCGCAGCCTCAGATCACTGGATGGCAAATGGGGAATCATGGCAACTGGGTGTGGCAGAGGCAGGGCAGGACTGGGGACTGGGAGCAGGTGAAAGATGTCCCTGATCAGGCTAGGCTTAGGGACTGAACCCACACACAATTTCGTGCCTTGGGCCTCCAGTATTATATAAATAAATGCATATATATAACATATATAAATCTGAAGACTATGTGTATGTATGCATATATATATATAGAATATATATATAGAGGATGTATATGGAGAGAGTGTGTGTGTGTATATATGTGTGTGTGTGTGTGTGTGTGTGTGTGTGTGTGTGTGTGTGTGTGTGTAAAGTCCCCGGTGGTCTTCTATATTTGAGTCCAGTGACTGCTTTTCTCTACCTGTGCCTCTGCAGTATTTGTACCACTGCTCAAGCCCCCTTCACCAGGGAGGAAAGTACTTGCTTTGCCTCCTCCTCTCTATCCAGACCCAGACTTCCACCCCAGTGTTTCTGCTTCTCTCTAACTCTTCACTCAAAGCACTAACTTGAGACTCACTCACTACTATGTCTCTAATGCTTGATTTTGACCTTCTTCTCCAAACTCTTCCTGGGTGACTGTGCTGATTGTCCCCATTCCTGTGGTTTTAATTACATCCTCAATCCTGACAACTGCTAGAATCTTTATTTTCCTGAGCTCCTGATGCCCATACACAATGACATAGGTACTGACCCCCAAGGTGTCAAACTCACCTTGCTTATGTCCTGTAGATAGCATTCCTTCCTACTGCTGCTCTGATTGTTGGAACCCTTGTCCTTTCACATGCCCATGAAGCAACCTGGAATTAATTCCTACTTCATCCTCCATGTGCATTTCTAACAGCCAAATCCTCTCTTAAGTAGACCTAAGTATTTGTTGAAAGAGGTGGGCTAATGTCATGGTTAGGAACACAGTCCTCTGAGCCAGACTGCATGAGCTTGAAGGTTGGCTTTGCCACTTATCAGTTGTTGGTTGACCTTGGCAAAATTGCTTATGTTCTGTGTATTTTAAATTCCTTATATAGTAAGTAGGATGATTACAATAGTACCTACTGCATAAAGTCATTGGAAGATTTAAACAAATACATGTGAATTAGTTCTATATAGAGAGTGGCTCACAGTAAGCACTCCATAACTGTCACTCATTATTATTATTTTATTATTAATTCATCACCATCTTCACAGCCTCTGTGCCTATTCTGGAATTCACCTTTTCCTTGATGGGCCTTTTTTGTCCGCTCTCTTCTGTCAAGGAGGCTGAGGGTCCTGTTTTGGAATTGGTGGGGGGAATAGTCAGGCTGTCTTACAGCAGCATGGCAGGAAACTAAGGGGCCCAATGATTCCACTGCTGAGTGAAGTCAGGTTGGGAAGTAAAAGCAGGTCCAAAATTCCTCCGGAGAGGAAATCAGGAAAAGCTGAGTCTGCAGGGAAGAACTGACCACGCAGAACAAATGGAGCCAAATGAAGTGTTTAGAGTAGCGCTGGAGTGGTTCCCAAGAGAAAATAGAAAATTAAATAAAGAGAAAATGCATTTCAGAGCAATAATCTCCTAATTCAGTGCTTTGCAACCCATCCTATATATAGCACATTTAATAGAAGCATTTAAAACATATAAACATTTATACCCAACCTAGACAGATTTAATCAGAACCTTAGGATCAAGGTCTCAGCACTATTATTACTATTTTTTTAACCCCAGAGGTAATTCTAATGTCTAGGGTTGAGAACCACTGTCCTAACTAGTCTCCTAATTTTGATCCTTTACTTTTTAAACACCTACCCACCCATAATCACACACGCAGTTTTTACTTGTTTTCCCCAAGGCAAAGCTGGTTATGTCATGGTCAGGTTTAAAGTGGTTCCCCATCACTACAAGAGACAGAAATCCTAACTCCTTAACATATAAAAGCCTTTCCCACTCAAGCTTACTTTTTTGTCTACTGCCCCTGCTTTCTCTCACTTTTTCCACCTACACATGTTCTAGTGAAATGGTAGACAACAAGAAGTTTCTAGGCCATAATCTTTCAGATGCCATTTATTCTACTTATATTTTGTCTTTCCTTATTAACCACGCACTTCTACCTATCCTTCAAGTCTCAATGTGAACATAATCCTCTCTCTTGAATCCCCTCCTATTCACTCTAAGCAGAGTAGGTCACTTTCTTTCCTGGTATCATTGCCATTATTGGTGTGCCCTTTAGGGTTTACTTTGTCGTACTTGGTAATATGAATGCTTACAGTATGAACAGACTGTGAAACCTTTCATGTCCAGGACTATGTCTCTATCATATTTGTATTCCCACAAGCTGTCACAGTGCCGGGCATGTAGTTGACATCAACCATTATTTCTTTAATGAGTAAATAGATGAGTAAATGGAAAGATGGATGAGTAAACTTGTTGGGAGGGGAATACCCAGAACAAAGAGAGATACTGAAATGCCTCATCCAGGGAGGTGTTTAGTGCTGAATTTGGACCTCATCTCACAGTAAGTGGAGAATCACTCCAGCTTCTCCAAGAAGACCTTGACCATAAAAAGTCATGTTCGAGGGTGGGTAGTCCGACAGTAGCATTCAGGATGAGCCCGAGAAAAGAGAAACTAGAGGCAAGATCTGGATGGGTGCCAGGTGAGCAGAACCTCAGCAAAAAGGGAAAACTTCAAAGGTGGGCTCAGCCAAGACACACCTGTAGGCATCAGCAGAATGGATGTGATTGTCTAAAGCCTAGAAATGGAAGGAAGAATTCAGTTTGTTTGCCCTGAAGCATAGAAAACACATAGGGCAAAGACACAGTGGCTCTTTTCAAATCTTTGATGACCACTCCCATAGAAACAGGAATTGGCCAACTTACTTCTGTGTTTCATATCGCCCAGAGTCAGATCTAAGACAAAGTGGAAGAATTTTAAATCAATGAGACATGCCTACTATTAATTAGACAATGTTACGTCAGTTAGGAACAGGCAGCCTCAAGAAATAGTTAGTTTCTTACCACAGGAAATGATTGAGATCCATTGATGCAGTTGTCATAAAGGGAACTCAAGGATTAGATCAGATATTATTGTCAATACTTGAAATTCCGTATTTTATGATGATCCCAGGGAATTCAAGAAAACTGCAGCTTGCAGGCATAAAGTGCAGCAGCTGTAGTTCCTGAACATAAATTTGAGGAGAACTCTCAAGGCCAGAACTGTACTGTGAGTGCTAGGCATCCAAGCCCAGGAGACATGAGTGGAATGTGAGAGGGTAGCAGGAGGTCATGAAGAAGACACATAGGGCAGCTTTCCTTTCCATTTCCCTTTCTTCATAAGCTCTTAACTTTACAGGTGCCTTCTCCTAGCCTCAAAGATGACCTTACCATGTCTTCATTCAACAGCGACGTCTTCCTCCAGTTCTCTTTTCTTCAGCTCAGAATATCTTCTGCCTTTTCATTCTCAAAGCAATATGCCATGATGTGTCCCTCCACATGTGTTCTTTACCCCTCTCCCCTTCTCCCCTTTCTCAGACATTGCTACATCCTTTTTCATACCTAATTCTTCCTCCTGGTTAAAAACTTTTAAAGTTGTTTTTATCCTGGAACCTAAAAACTATCTCTTCACCACCCAGAACTGTAAAGAGAGTGCCTTGACCTCACTACCCTTGACCTTGACCACATTCTTACACTGCTCTCCTTCCTTGCAATCAGTTTTGATATTATGGGGCTCTCCTAGGAGATGCTGTGTAACATAACAGAATGAGGGTGAGATTTGGGCTCAGTCCTTGAGTCAGCCATGTACTTTCTGAACCATACTTTTTTCATATCATCTGTTATGAGTATCAAATCAGCTAATAAATAAGGAAGACCACCACTACACACACACACACACACACACACACACTGGGAAACATTGTACTGATGCTAGTATCACTGAAACTGCTGTCACAAAGATGACCAATGACATCTTGATCACTGGTTTCAATGGCCTCTTCTCAGTTCTCAATCTCCCCATTTCACGGCTATGTTAAAATGTACTGATCTTGCCCTCCTTAGTGAAACTTTATTTCCATGATTTTCTCTTCATTTATCTCTAGGAAATTAACATCTTCAATACCGTTTCCTCTCTGGGTCCTCTTTTGCCCTTAACAGCAACATGCCTGTAAGTGCTCTTCTCTTTTCTGCTATTATTTCTTTGTTTAGAAGTAAAGGAGTAATTTCTCCTCCAAGGGTCCAACTATCTCCAATGACATCACTAGCTCAGACTTCTCTCCTGAGCTTTGATCCCAAGTTTGCAACTCTGCTAGAGTTCCCTATAGGGTTTGAAAAATCAATGAATCTTTGTAAAGCCTCTGACAAAGCACTTTGAAAAGGCTAGACACTGAATGATTATTGACCAGCCCTGCAAAGGAGTGCACTTGCCATTATCCTCCCCACCCCCAAAGTGCCAGTCGGAGAGAATAATCTCTTTTATATAAACTTCATATTGTAAATTCAAGTAGATGACATAGGCCCTTAAATATTGTTAAGGCATTTTATGGATTGAGAATTCCCTGCTGTGACCCATCTCTTTGGGTTCTACATTCTTCATTCTTGAAGGAGTCTGTGACCAAACTCTGAAAATTAATCACCTGGGTCCTTCTCAAATCCTCCTTGATGGGTAAAGAATGTATTCACCAAAAAGTAATGATATCAATTTTTATCAAATGCCATTTTCATGGTTGAGCCAAAGAAAAACCCCCATCTTCCATCTGGCCCAGATATTTTATCCTTCTGGAAAATCCTAAATTACTATTACATCAAACTTTAAAAATACGTTCTTTGTCCTCACCAGTGTGGCAAAGTTGGCTGGCTGATGTCCCATGCACTGAATGGTTTGATTATGGGTCAGGGCACATGCCCAGATTGCGGGCTCGATCCCCATAGGGAGCATAAATGAGGCAGCCAAATCTATGTTTCACTTTCACATAGCGATGTTTCTCTCCCTCTCCCTTCCTCTCTCTGTAAAAAAAAAAAATTAAAAAAGCTTTTAAAAAATTACATTCTTTATATCACAGAAAATGTATATAATCTTCCCATGTTTACCCCTCCTGGGCTCTCTGACTTATATTAGTGGCAGATGTTTAATGTTAGTTTTGTTTTCTTGTTTTCCTATCAGTCTGTAAGTGCCATGAGGCCCAGAACTCAGCATTTCTCATTTTTATATTCTCAATACCGTGCTTTATCCATCCATATCTATACATAAACAGACATACTAAATTATACTTGTTAAATTAAGTAGAAAATGTCTATGTTGGTCAAATGGGAGTATCCTCTTTAAAAGGGGATCAGGTGTGGTGCCTCTCTTGCATTGAATTGCAGGGTGGATTACCCATGTAGCATTTGGTATATAGTTATATCTGAAGGTAGCAACCCCTGATCCTTGGCTTATAGCCCCAGACATAGCTCCCCAGTCCCAGCAGTTTGGTTGCCTGATCCCAAAACATTGACCAGGACCCATTCCCTACTTGCACCTTGGTGTGGTGATGTGGCTGAGAACCAGTAGTGTGCTGGAGGCAGCTTGCCCAGGCCAGCAGGAATTCATTGTACGCATCTCTTCCCAATATCGTGTTGGCAGCTTGAAATTGGCAATGTGGCCATATTTGCACCATGGAAACTGGCAAACACTGCAAATCAGGGCTTTCATTTCCCCCAGAGAGCAGGCTATAAAACACTTACCAGCACACGCTGCTGCCAGCATTCTTCCTATTTATCTCCTGGCATGGCTGGCTTCTCCTAATCCATTCATTTCAGCTCAAATATTATCTCTTCAGAGAGAACTTTTCATTCAAAGTTACTCCTTACCCCTGTCACTTTCTATTATATCATCCACCCTTTCTTTCAGGGCACTTATTTCAGTCCATAACTACCTTGTGCATGTATTTTATGTACTGGTCTGTTGTTCAGCTTCCTCACTAAAAATCTTGTCCTGCCTTGTCTTGTTTACTGCTACATTCTTAGAATCTAGTGTAGGCCCAGACTCATAGTCGGTGCTCAAGGAGTATGTTTCTGATGAACAAATACAAAGAACAAACGGTTCCAACAGCTCAAACATCATGCAGAGCGCTGCTGTCTGTAGAGTTGTGTATGCCTCCTAATACACTGTAAGTGTTTCAGTGGTGTTTGTCATTGCATTCCTGGACCCAGCATAGTGCCCAGATCAGAATAGATGCTCCTTCCAGTTTTAGGATGAACAAATTGGTAAAATTTGGGTCCATCAGTTCATTTAGGTTTCTTTTTAACATACCAGAAAATTCATTTCTTTACCTTCATCCATAGCATAGCACTAATGTTTCTTCTGAGAACTGAAAACCACCAGAATTGCTGAAAAGATGGGGGTGGCATCAATTTATCTCACTCAACCTGTATTTTCTTTTTGGAGTGGGTCACAGCAATTCATTATGTCACCCTTAGGCAAGTCACCAAACGGGATGAGAGAGGCCACGGCCCTGTCTCTTCCAGAGACTGGAGCACAGATAGCTTTCCGTGCATGGATGAATAGCTGTGAGCCACCTCTGCCCCAGCCTTCTGGAGAAGGCAAAAGAAGTTTTCTAAATGTTTTCCTGCCACGAGAATCACCGAATTATCCATGAGGCCAAACCCAGACAACAGCACACTGTGGTGGGATGGAGAGGCTGGGTTTATGCAGAAAGAACCATGAAGCCTTACTTGCTTCTTCTCGACGAAGCGTTCTCCGGTTGATGAGTGCTCTATTAGCCCACAGTGTCACCAGGTTAGTGATTCCTTTGGCAGTGATAACATCCTGGTATTGAGAGGTGTTTTTTTCTTCTATTATGCTACACTGACCACACTCAGATAAGCCTTTTGGACACCTCAAATCAATGTTACCCTGCACTTCCCGGACATTGACATGCAAGATGAAAGAAGATGCATATTTATGACTTGCCTTAAAGGCAGTAGAGGTCAGGAGACTTGGTGAGCTTAATGGTAACACATCTTTGGATGGATGATGCCACAAACACTGCTGTCACCATCTTTCCTCACTGTAGGGTTGTGTCACCCACCAAAGAGTACAGGGCCAGCCCCCCTGCCCCCAGGGGACATGGTATGGCCGTCTTTGTCTGAGTCAGCACCAGCCTTCTGGGTGGGTTTTCTCCCTTGTCTTAGTTCTTCTTTTCCTATGGGCAGTAGTGCTCTGGGCTCCAGGTACTTCCAATACCCTAAGTACCCAAAGCTAGACAAACAGGAGCTGGTAAGTATGTGTCTGGAGTCTTTGGGTGTAAATTCTAGATAGACAACAAAATCCTTAAACTACACAAGTGAAGCTATTGAGGTCGAAGGCATATATGTCAGGGGATCCGATCCGTTTCCTAGTGGGAGGGCTGAGGAGGAGCAACTGAACAAGGGATCAGCGAGCTGAGCTTTATTACATCAGGAAAGCATGGTTCTGGAATAGACATTCCTTCTCTGGGAAGCTCACATGTCCCCGTTCCCCTGTACGGAAAGGAGCACTGGCATTGAATAAACAGAAGATCCTAAGACTCGGTTGGTCATTTAGAAGCCATGTGACTTAATTAAGTTGCTTCATCATTCTGAACCTCATTTTCCCCATCAGTGAGATGAGGATAACTGTCAATGCCCTACACCCCTCACAGAGTTTTCCAAGGGAAAGGACGACTAGCGATTCATAAAGGAACTGCTTAGCCGCCTGCTCCAGGAGCTGCAGGCAGGGTCTCTGCCAGGGCCGTCCTTCTCCCAGGAGCAGGGTTCCCAGCTTCTGAGAAGCTCTCCCAAAACAAACCTCATTGTTTGAATGAAAGTGGATATGTAGCTACTGTCTCTGTGGTTGTCATGGATGACTGGGAAGGCCTTGAGGGGGGTGCTGGGCCCCCAGGGAGGTCTGGAGAGCCCTCCCCAAGGGTTTTAACATGACCACGAGGAAGAGTATGAACCATCTGGGTGGGAGCTGTTGGATGTGAGGCTTGGGGATGGTTGGTTGGTCTGTTCACTAATGGGAAGAGGAAGCCTGCCGCTGCAGGAGAAAATAAAGCTGGCACTCAGAAGAGATGAAATACAGAGGCAGCGGTCACAATATCTTGGGTTCATGGTTTCCTGTGGGCCCAAAGGAGCCCCTTCTTTGTGGCTTGGAAGGCTGTGATGCCAGTATCCCTCCAGGGTGGACCTTGTGGTCTTGTGCCAGTGTGAGTTGCAGTTTTGTTCCTTAGAGGCTTCATGGTGGAGGTGACCTTCATTAGCCAGCTCCCAGCAGGTGGACCTTACACTTGGATCTCTCGGCCTCTGAGCCATGGGCTCCTTCTTCAAGGCCATGCCGCTGGCCAGCTTTGTCCTCCCTTTACTCCAGAAACAATTTGTGAGTTTTCCCATGTGCCTGGTGCCCTCTCAGACCTGGGGATTGGCACAGAAACTAAAGGGGACATTGGGATGGTGCCCTGAAGAAACTCACATGAATACTGCACCCTTGGGGCACACCATCAACAGTTCAAGTCCAGGCATTTAGCCTGATGTGCGTGATTACTTACTGCATTTTTGCAGCCTGTGTTCATGAGGTGTTCTTCCTCTTCTGCACAAATGGGGTCTGTTATAACTTACTAAAAGTTGCTGAGCATCCACTGTCATCTACTACTGGGGGAAGACACACTCTGCCCTTGAAATGCACACAGGCCTGCTGTGCAAACAGTGCAGAGCTAGAGAACAGCCAAAAAACTCACACCTAGTGAGCTCTGGGGCACAGACCCTCAGGATTGCAAACAGCCAGAAAAGGGTGTGTAGGACAGGACTTACAGAATGTAACGGGCTGGAACTGTTTTGTGTGGCCAGCACAGTATTTACTTTTGTAAATTAGCTGTTATCACTTGAAAATCAGATTTCATATTTTAAAAGAACACGGATTTCTAGTTTCTTTTGATAAATTAGGAGATTTGACAATAATTCCCACTTGGCAATAATCAGCTGGAGCTGTGTCTGCCATTCCCTTTCACATGGGCATCCACACTCCCATTACCACCTCCCCATGTGGTGAGTGCAGGTCCTCAGCCTGCCTTCCACAGGCATTTGGATTTGCTACCTAAGGTTCTATGTGGAGCTCAAAATGCCCTAGCTCCCTGAAAGCGTCGAAGAAAGGATTTTAGGACCAACATGTATCTAAGGTAGATGCCCATCTTGGCAGGAACCCAATTTAGCATTTAGTATCATTGACGGAGGTACCCCATACCACTGCTGGGTACCCCATACCACTGCAGGTCCTGAGGCCTGCCCTCACCTGGCTGCAGGTGAGCTGGAACTGGCCTGGGGAGGCTTCTGTGTAGGAACATAGAGATGAAAGAACCCTTCCTGTCATCATCTACCATACACCCACCACTCAGCTGCTGCTTCTTTTTCTTGTCTACATTTTTTCACATTGTTGCATTTGAATGCAGATGATACAGAATGATAACCCTTCTTCAGCTGTGTGCCAGAGTGTGCGGAAGTGCGCAGAAGTGCGCAGAAGCGCTTAGGATCCTAAAAGCAGCCACAGGCCCAGGACCCAGGAGCTCCAGAGCGCATGGAATCTGGCTGTTACAGGGAAGCTGCGTTTGATATCACTTTTGCTGGCTGTGCTCCTCACAAAGCCTAGCGCTGTTTAACCCATTTCCTACAGCAGATGAAGGTGCAGAAGAGGCAGGCTGGTAAAGGGAAGGTAGGAAGAGACCATTCCTAGGGCATGTGGGAGGTGCTGCCACCCTCTGGCTGGGTTTCGCATCACACCTGCTGAGCCAAGTTGACACCCTTGGAGGCTTCCCTGTCTCTAAACCTAATCAGCCTGAAATTCCAGAATTGCAGGTGAGTCTGAACTGACTTGGGCTTCTGCCTCTGCTTTGCTTTCATAAGAAAAGTCTCTTGGGCAAACTAAAAGCCCCCTCCCCGCCCCCCGCCCAACCCCACACATTTCCCTAGCCCCCGCATCCCAGCCTAGGAGAGACCCAGCGTGTATCATGGCTGAATCAGCTTCTTCTTCCTAGATACTCAGCCTACACATGACAAAGATCTTGGCAAAATGCTAGTGATCAGAAATCAGCTTTTCATAGACACACAGGAGTGGGTACACGGGTCCCTAGTAATGAGAGTCCCCATGCATTAGCATATATTTTTCTCCAGAGGGAAGCTATCAGAGTAAGTCCCTAAAAGCAATTCGTTCTACTTACAGCTTTTCTGAAGCCCTGAAAGGGAATCATTTTGGAGCACTGCAGACACCACATTGAAAATAGGGGAAAACATTCAATTTGGAAACAATTTTACCTCGATTTATCTTTTTTTTTTTCCCATTTGAGTCAGCCCACTGCTTCTGCTCCTTCATCTCCATGCTTCCTCCTGAGTTATGATGGCAGAAATGGAGCTGTAAACCCAAAGTGTGACCAGGGCGGCCAAGGAGAAAGAATGCCCCTCCCCCCATCTCTCCTCCTGGGGACCCTTCATTCACAGACATAGAGAGACATAGAGAGGCTACAGAGGGAGCAGAGAGCCGGCTGCAGCAGATCACTCCCCAGTAGGTAGCTGCAGCTCTTTAAGACAATGACAATACGAATGGCGTGCCTTATGACCCTGTCCTCTGGGCTAATCATAAGATTTTGTAACCCTGTCAATAGCAAGAGAAAGGGAGCAAGATTACATATAACGCCCAGGTATCTAGTACAGCGAGGCTCACGCACTTGAGAGCCTGGAGCAGGCCTGCGTCTCCACCAGACCATGGGGAGACCTGCCACCAGGGCTGGGGACGTGGTGAATGCGGCTGTACCCATAGTCATGTTCCCAACAAAAAACAAACAGAATCAATAAATGTTAAAATGCGTTCCTACTTCTGAAAGAAGTTAACAAGAAGCAGAGAAAAGCCACTCCCAAGTGAGGGTTGTTTAATCCACTGCCTGTGGGCTCAGGGGACAGGACTGAGGGGTCTCCTTACCCGTTGGCCAGAAGCCTCTCAGGCTCAGGACCCCCTGCTGTGAAATGTAGGTGATGATACCAGTCCTCTTGCTCCATAAGCTTCTTGGGAGAATGGAATGAAAACTCTTGGCTTCTCAGTCAATCTGCAATCCTGTTAAAACAGGAAGACTGTGTGTAAAATGGAGATAAAGCACAGCCACAGTGGAGCTGCTGCACTTGTAGGGGTTGGGTGCTATCTACTAGGCTTTTCCTTGCCTGCAGAGTGGCTTCTGAGGCCCTGGTAAGGTTAACTTAACACAAATGAGGAAAAGTTTGAAACCGAGTGGATGTTTTTATCTATGGTCGTACAACCCAGCCACCAATGGAGGTAAATGTAGGAACTGATAGCAGGGAGAGATCAATGTGGGCGCAAGTCTCATGTAGCGGTAGATCACGCTCTGATCCCTAAAGGAGACGTTCTTCTGCCTTCCCCCGCCCCTTAGAGGATCCAGAGGAGAGCGTGGAGGGGAAAGAAGAACCCCTGGTAGAGCGGAGCAAGTAAGCAGAGCTGGTAGAGGCGGGTGGGCTGGGTACCCACAGGGACTTCAGAGGCGGGCCCTGCAGGAGCCGCTGGGAGGCCTGGGCGGCAGCCTGGCTTTGCTGCCTGACTCCGTTGGGTAAATCCATTGCTTTGCACAGCCCGTGTTTGCTAAGGTCAAATTTCCCTCACTGAGGAACCTTTTGCTCGACTGAGGAAAATCCTTTACTGACTCGGATTCTGAATTATCATCCCTCAGAGCCCTCCGTGTCCTGTCCTCCCTGCAACTGAGTGCGGGGTGGGTCCCCAGCCTCCTGTGAGCAGCTTCAGCGAAGTCTGTTGCCTCGAAGGTTCAGGACTCCCAGCCCACGGAGCATGCGCACTCCTGTGCCTGTGGGAGGGCGGTCCTGGCCCCGCCTTCTCCACGTGGTTCCCTGACCCTTGACCTTCCCCTTATCCAAGAACACCTTGTTGTCTCGTCTTCTTTGAAATGCTGGACAGACGGCAGCAAATGCCTGAGTCTAAAAGCAAAATAATGAGATTAAATGAAAGCCCCAATTTCCCAGACACTTGTCCTTGGTCCAGGGTGGCGCACGGCACCGCATGCATTATTCAGAGCTGGCGGCTGCGTTCCCCAGGCAGCGTGGGCTCCTCAGGCGGATCTGGAGGTCTGGCTGGAGGGCAGTCGGCTGCCCTGCCCCGAAGGGAGCCAGCGGATGCTGTGGGTGAGCAAGGTCCAGATTTGGCACCCACCGGGTCCGATGATTTCATCAAAGTAGCATGTGTCTTCGGCCCAGTCATTGGAAAGATCACTTCCGTGAGCCTCTTTTGAGAGGGAAGGGCGTCCTGAAGGGCAGGGCGGACAGGTCGGGGCAGCAGGAAGACGAAGCAGCGTGCACTCTCAGGATGGAGGGCTCCTGCTGCACCGAAGCCCCACAGAGCTGCGAGCGCACAGATCACGGAATCTGAGGAGCACAGAGGTCCCCTACGTGAGAGCTGAATATGGATCCTTGTGGGGGAAGGAGGGGCTCGGGGCCGTGCGGCGGATTGCACTGCTGCTCCAGACTTCCATTCTTTTCCATGACATTATGCTCCCTTGCCTGTTTACCTGGGATGTTTACCTGTAGGAAGCAGAATGTACCTTAGCCCCGCCCCATCCTGTGACTCACATGGGGGACCCATGGGATGTTGGACAGTTCCAAGGCTGTAACAGGCAAGGTGTGTCTGGCCAGCCCTCTGGCATTGTCTTGTTTGGCTCCCTCTCCTGTCAGAACAGCAGGTCCCCCATCCAGGGCTGCCCTTCCAGCCGAGGATACACACGGAGCATGCCCACAGCTGCCAATATGCTCTGCGAGCAAGAAATACGTGCTGAGGTTACAGCCACTGAGATCGTAGGGGCTGCTTGTTACCATAGCAAAGCTGGCTAATATAGTTAGTTTCAATCAGTGATGAGGAAATTAATCACGGCTGCCTTGAGTTAAGCTTTTTTAAACTTGACTTGTTTTTTTAATTGATTGTTGTCATCTTCACTTGTGGTGAATAGCATTGATAAATAAGAGGCGCTATTTGTTTTAATGAATCCATGGAAGAATGTTGCTGATTTTTACAGACTCCACATGTTAGTGCTTGACAAATGCTGTGGCTAGGCTTCTAACTAGATTTCCTTTTGTTCGTGGTTAACTAGATCTGGACGTAATATATAGTTAGTTGTCCATGTTTTGCCCTGAACCTGCTGATAATACACTCTCACCACCCTCCCTGAGAATCCTACCTGCTTTGTGCCGACAGCTCTCCTTCAACTTTGAGTCAGTGAACACAAGCAAGCCTTTCCTATGCCCAGGATCCTGGAGGGCATGCCCATTACCTCATGTCCTCCCAACAATTCTTTAATAATATGTGATATTGTTGCTAGAGATTGAATTAACCCCCAAATTCACATTTTGAAAGCTAATCTCTACTGTGATGGTGGTAGGAGCCAGGACCTTTGGAGGTGATTAGATCAGGAGGTTGGAGCCCACATGAGTGGGTTTAATGCCCTGTGGAAGAGCCCCCAAAGCCCTCGCATGTGGGATATAATGAGAAGATGCCCATCAGTGAATCAAAAAGCAAGTTCTCACTAGACACCAGACATCCGGCACCTTGATCTTGAACTTCCCAAACTTCAGGCCTATAAAAAGTACATTTCTGTTGTTTCTAAGCCTCCCAGTCTATGGCATTCTGTTGTAGCAGCCCGAATGGACTGAGAAGATTGTTATGTACCTTTTGAGGAAAGCTAGAGTCCAAAGGGCTTGCCAAGGTACACAGCTGGTAAGGAGCAAGCCCAGCTCTGAACGCATTTCCTTCATTCTGGACCCAGGACTCTCTCAGGCTTTGCATGAGACTACCATCTAGGATCTAATGTGCCAAGAGACCAGGGAAAGGAACTCATGGGCAGAAGATAGGACCCTTCATACTTTTATATTGTAGTTTATAATTTTTATGCAGACATACATTTATTTATATTATATTCCCAGAATGAAAAACTAGAAGCCTCTGAACTCTAAAGTGATAACCTACCTCTTTGTTCTCTTTGAAGTGTTAGTTGAATTAAAAGTAGATCCCTCACCTCAGCCTGGCTGATTTCTCAGCGGTTAGAACATCAGGTCGGTTAGAACATCAGGTCAAGGACCTAAGGGCTGAGGGTTCGATTCCCAGTCAAGGGCACATACCTTGATTCAGGTTCTCCAGCCCTGACTGGAGGGTGTGCAGAAGTCAACCAATTGATGTCTCTCTCTCTCAGGTAAATGTTCCTCTCTCCCTTCCCCTTCTCCCTCTCTCACACTTCCTCTAGAAATCAATGGAAAAGATATCTTCCATTGGGGATTAAAAAAACAAGTAGATATGTCTACAGAAGAGCTCGTCTCCAAGGTGGCTACAGTCTTTGAAGAGCATTTCTGTTGTCAATACTCTGTAAGTAGCAATAGTGTCCCATTGTTAACAATAATAACAATAAAAATAATAATTCAATAATAGCTTCAGTGTCAATAAGAATTTTACAAAATGCTTCATGTAAATTGTCTGTCTGCTACCTGGAGGCCTCCACCAGCCACCTGAATTTACCTGTCACCACTACCAGCTGCCCCCTGTCTGTGACCAGCTGACCCAGGAGTGATGAGGTTGATTCACTGGGACTGGCTACCAACAGGCAGAGGCAGGAGGCAGGCGACAGCAAGCTGAGCCGTTCAAAGGCAGAGGTGTTGTTCTTGCATCCCATTCTTGTTTCAAAAAGTTGAGAGATTGTCTCCGTGAGCCTAGAGAGAGCATTGAATGAAAAAATCTATCCATACAAACAGCACAAGGCCTGGGCATTAGAGAGTCACCTCAGCGAGCTTGTGAAGCTGTCCTGCCTCTGCACCAAGTCAGAGGGCAGAGCAACATTGCCCTGAGAGAGACACAGCAGTTGTGCCTCCCACACCAGTCCTGCCGAACACCCACTCCAGATCCTCTTAGATATGAACCAGTTTCAGGGGTCCCGGGGGTCCAGGCCTGGCATGGTCTCACATGCCTGACAAGTCACCGCATGCCTTTTCTGCCTCCAGAAAGAACAGCCCCTTGATGGCTTGGGAAGCCTGTAGCCCCTGAGGAGATCCCTTCCTATTTCTTGTTCCTTCAATTGACTGGACTTGCCTAGTGACCCAGCTCTTCATAGGAGGTGGGGACATTAGACAGTAGTTCCCAGTGTGCCTCTATTCTGCTCCCGTGCAGTTTCAGCTCTCAGAGAGCAGCTCTGTGGGCCTCACTACTTTCTCCCCAGCAGGCGAATTACAAACACATGTCCTTAAGGGTAAGGATGTCCCAGCAAGAGGGTGTGATGGCTCAACACACCTCCATTTCTATCACTAAGAAGAAGGATCCAGCACCGCCACGGTGGAAGCAACGTCTCCCTGCAAGGGGCCAACATGCTCCACGGAAGTCTGACTGCAGATCCTGGAGAGGGAAGGCTTTGGGAATGGACTTGGCCATGGACAGATCTCCCTATGTGGTGCAGAGGAGAGACAGACAGGGGGCCATTGAGGAGCTTTCTGAGTACAGCTAGCAGACTGGAATGCTCTCTCCAGTCATGCCAGCAACTAAAGAAGTTCTGGGTCTGTTGGCTACAGGCAGAGCTCCTCATCCTGTTGAAGACTCTACTTTGCAGTCCCCTCCCCCACACACACCTGAAGCCCCTTTCCCCGTACCTGGGAGCGCCCTTCCCCGTGCCTGGGAGCCCCTTCCCCATGCCTGGGAGCCCCTTCCCCGTGTCTGGGAGCACCTTTCCCCGTGCCTGGGAGCACCTTCCCCGTGTCTGGGAGCCCCTTCCCCGTGCCTGGGAGCCCCTTC
>JAAGEH010000005.1:40507321-40563097 GCA_011751065.1 Lasiurus cinereus | reverse complement strand
CCTTCCCCGTGTCTGGGAGCCCCTTCCCCGTGCCTGGGAGCCCCTTCCCCGTGTCTGGGAGCCCCTTCCCCGTGCCTGGGAGCCCCTTCCCCGTGCCTGGGAGCCCCTTTCCCCTCTTCCTGGGAGCCCCTTCCTGGGAAGGGTGAAGTTTTGATGTGCTCCCTCCTTCACTTTGTCACCCAGATGGCTCTGCAGACTGCCTTGTCAACAGGCAGGAGGTGCTGTCTTGGAAGAGTTCTGGCTCCTTCTCAGCACAAGCTGCTCTGAGGTCAAGCAGGGAATTACATACAGACTTGGCTCCTGAGCAACTCAAATCTGAGTGCCTCTGCTCTGTTTCTGGCCTGCCTTTGTGCCTGCATCTAGGGAATTAGGTGGGGGTTGCCTGGTATACTGCTCCCTTTCTGCAGTCTCAGCCCTGCCTCTCCTCAGCCATGTCCTCTTCAGAGGGATTCTTATGCCTGAGTCTCTTGCCTCCCCTTCCTACCCCATCCTCTCACCATGCCTGATGGACCAGAAGTGGGTTTCAGACCCAAGAGCAAGCAACTCCCACCTGTAAGCAGCCAACCCAAGATGGTGACCAGCCCAATCGGTCAGATTCTGCCTCAGAACTGTGAGTGTAAGAGGTACAGAGATAGGCTGGTGAGCGACTTGGGGGTTGTGAGAGCTGAAGAAGCAACGCCAAAAGCAGCTCATCTCCACAGCAGGGAAGCTGGGTCAGGGCAATGCCTGCTCCTATGGGCTCACCTTAGTGCCTGGCAAGAGCACTTGGGCAGCTCCTGGAGGACCAACACTCTGGCCTGGTTTCTTGTTTGTTTTGTTTTGTTTTGCCATATATATATATATATATATATATATATATATATATATATACACATACACACACACACACACACACACACACACACACATATGGCTGCATTCCTGTGTTCTTGGATCAATTTCAGTAACATGAGATTTTTTCCCCTAGATATTATGCACAGTGTGTAATTGGGAAAACAGCTTTAAAAGGCAGAGCAGAACAATTGGCCAGAGATTCCCTGGACCCCAGCACTCCGTTTTCCTCTTGTAGTGCCAGGCCCCCATGCTCACCTGGCCAGGCATTAGGAGCAGTAACCTCTGAACACCTCGGGCTGTGAGAAGATGCTCTGCTCTGAAAAGTGGCTCAAGGAAAATGAGAGGAGGCCGCCAGGAACACCAGAGAGCAGCTGCTGCCTGGGAAGAAAGGTTCCAGTCTAAGGAGACCTCCCTTCCTGTTCTCGGAGCAAAGGAAAGGGAGAGATGAGCACATGAGGTGAGGATGAGGTCATGGTGATGAGGCTGAAAGTGGGCTACTGGAACAGGATCCCAGTGTCCCAGGTCTCGGCTCTTGGCCTAGGCCCAGACAGACAGAGGAGAGATGGTAGAGAGGATGCCTGAGGTCTGGCAGTCTTGCTTGCCTGTGATTTTGGCTTCTCCTCTGATGTCTTCACTTTGCCCTCTCTGCAGCCAAAGGTTCCTATCCCACAGGGAAAAAGCCATGTGACCAGAAGCTCAGCGCGCATGGCTAACAGAGAGGCAGCGGCCTTCCAGGCCCACCTCCTTAAGGAAGCATGCTCTGCTCCATCCCAGTTGGGGTACCTTTTATTTGGAGTCAGAGCACGCAGGGATGTGGGGGTGAACTGGTCAGCTGTGAGTGTCAGGACAGGGGCCTGCTCAGTGATATGCCTTGTACCTGGGCCAGAGGAGGGGCTCTATAAACAGTCATTGAGTGAACGAATACAGTCTTTTTAAAAGCCACAATATCTTCCTTTTAAATGAAATAGTATGAAGCCATCAGTTTGTGGAAGTGGAGTGAGGAGCTGACACAGAGGAACTGGCAGGTGAGAGCCATTCAGCCTGGCTCCTGGATCCTCTGCATGTCCCTGAGGGCTCTCTGTGCCTTTGACAGTAGAAAATGCTCCTCTCCATTTCCCCGGGGGAAGCAGGCCCCAAAGAGAAAGTGGTCATTCTGGGCCAGAGCGGACACCGGCCTCCTGACCCAGACTGTCTCTTACCTGCTCTGATTAGTCTGTGGAAATTCACCAGGCAGGGTGCACAGGGAACTCGGGGTGACTGAAGCGTGGGAGGGAAGGGCTGTGGATCCCAGGCTGTGAGACCTGGCAAGAGGCATGAATGACACCACCACGAAGGATGCTGCACCAAAATAAAATGTATTGTATTTAAATATTCCCCAAGTCGTTTTGTGTATTTAAGTCTTAATTCATCTCCTCTAACTCTCTCCCTGCTACATTAATGTGACGACTTTGACAGAAAGATGAATAACGTTATTAAAGAAGCTCGTGAGCAAGTTTCACTCAAAAATCTTCTATTCACTGGCACGTTTTGCTGCTGCCACTTTGTGCTGGTCCTGCTCACCTCCAGGCCTACCCTCTGAGCCCTGGGTTACAAGGGGGTGGGGGCAGTGAGCAGGAGGTCCCGAGGATGGGGCTTATGCTCATTTCAAACCCACTCCTAAACCTTCTCCTTTCCTTTGAAAAACATCATTGAGCCAAACTCCAGGCACAGCAAGATTGGGGCTGAAGAGAAGGAGGAGGAAAGGCAGGCCCTCCTTTGAGAAAAGCCTCCACAGGGTGGAATGGGGACCAAACATGGCAGGGGGGCGGGGCATGTCTTCTTTATGGGTACACATTGTAGGGGGCACCCATACTACACAGCTTCCTCCGGGGTTGCCAACATGATGACCAACAAATGGGAGCACCAGGGCCGCTCCTACTCCGGGACCCAGCTTGGCTGCTCTGGCAGGAATGTATTCTCCGCATTGTCAAGCTGCCTGATGGATGGCTTCCAGGGTGGAGGCAAACTCAGAGGGATTCATTTTCCCAATGCCTCAACCTTCTCCTTTAAATCACTGCTCATGTGGGCAGCAGCCCAGACAGGCTGCTCCCTCCGTGTGACTCCCAGCCAGCAGGGCCTGCAGAGTGAAACCAGGCATTGTTTGGGGGACCCTCCTCTGCACCTCTCTCTCAGCTGCCAGCCCTTCCTTGCCTGGCTGAGCCTTCTGTAGGTCCTCTGAAGTGTGAGGGGCGACTCTGGAGCCCAAGGCCACCTCGAACCTAGTACTTGACTAGGTGAGGTGAAAGTGGTCATTGTGGGGTGATGGGTATCAGCTCTTTGGGCCGCACATGGTGCTCACTTCCAACGAGCACGTGAGCACCTGGCTCATCATAGGTGCTCAATGGCTTTTTGATGAACTAACTTTTTAAATTGTGCCCTGACTATAACCTCTTCAGAAAACTGTCTGGCTGTATCTAGTAGAGCTGAACACACCTATGCTCTATGATTCGCCTCGGTATGTATCTAACATAAATGAATGTGTGTGTATCCGAAGACATGTGAAAGAATGTTCATGTAATCTTACTCCCAACAGGCCCAAGTAAAAACATCCCAAAAGTCCTCCAATGGTTCTACCAAGGGTATGAGCAAATAAATTGTAGCACATTTACACAATCATTTCATTTCATCTGTGCTACGCAGCAAAGAAAAGAATGAGGTGCTATTCACACAAGTTTTATATAATGAAAACAACTGATATATTGCATCTGTATTTTCTAGCTACATAAAAGCATAAATATAACCTTAAATCAAAGGAACCAAACTCGGAAGAGTATATATCCTGTGATTATATTTGTGTGAAGTTCTAAACATGCAAAATCTAACGAAGGTAATTAGAGGTCAGAATAAAGATTCTTTGAGGAGTGGGTGGTCCCAGTGGCTATTAGTTGGAAAGAGATACAAGGAGGCTTTCTAGGGTATGGAAAATGTTCCAAATCTTGGTCTGGAAGTGGTTAGACAGTGTACACATGTGCAAAAATTCACTGGCTATGTGCTTTTTACCTGCTTCCATTACTGCAGGTAAGCTAAACCTTATTAAAGTGGTAAAGAAAATGTGGTTTCCAACATTTTTGCATTAAAATTCATGCCTTAACATATGTGGGTCCTATCTTCTACATATTCAAAACTATGCAATACAATTACATTGAGCTTTCTCTGTTTTATATAATGAAAACAGCTGATATATTGCATCTGTGTTTTCTAACTACACAAAAGCATGCCTTTCAGAAATTTTACACATATTGTTCCCCCAATGCTAATTCTCTGAGTAAAAATCACTGCATTAAAGTAAATTACCTCTTAGCACAGGAGAGATTTGCTGCTTCCCAAGACCATGTCTCATTAGTGAGATGTTAGGATTAATGGCTCCTGAAGGTAGGGGGTATGTGTAGTGGTGTCCAAGAACTTCAACGTCATTGAGAGTTCTGAATTCAAGGGCTTTCCCAACTGGAGCAAATGGTATAGACCAACCTTTACTTTATCTTAGCTCAGTTCTCTGAAAACTAACCGGGATATATATGGGACTGACCATGTTAACTACTGGGATGAGTGCAAGTAAAGAGAGGAGCTATGTGGGGGAAAATGATGCAAGTTGTCAATGCTGAGTCCAAAGGCAAGGCTGGCCCTCAGAAATGAGAGGCAGTCCACATGGGTAATCTGCAAATTGCCCACTGGATTACCCCTTGCCACCAAGATCTTATGCTAGATTCCTAAGAAGAGGAACATCAAAGATATTTTGAACTACTTTACAGAAGTATCAGGGCAATTTTGATTGAAAAGAACAAACTATACCTGGAATTAGCATAAACAAAATGGTAATTCATGATAAGAAAAGGAATTCATAGCCAGGAATGTGGTTGTATTGCAAAAAACAGCTGGAAAGAAGGAAGGTCTTGCAAACCACTAGGCCTATCCCTTCATTTTTTTATTACTTTGAGTCTTAGCACTATTCTTTATTCTCACTTTTCACTATAGACACGTTTCCTCCACATGGTAGAAACAGAGCAACAGAACTGCTGGGAACTCCTTGGCCTTGTAGCCTCAGACTGGGTGTGAAACTTAAAAATCTCAAGGAAGAGATCTCATTGGCCCAGGTTGAGTCACCTGGCTAGCCTTAAATCTATTAGCTGAGGCTAAGGAGACTAACATTGTATATTAAATGGCTGCTCTTGCTTTAGACATAGGTGTGATAGGTGTAGTTATGTAAGGATGGGACAGATATAATTCCCTACAACAAACTTAGAGATCAGGTGATCCTTCCATGTTGTACAGTGAAGTTAGAATAAGATTAGTAGTGTTTTCATATTGTACCTACTCTCTTTTGATATAGCCCATATAGTTGTTCCTGTTGTGGTGAGAGTTTGTTCATGATTTAATCTTGGTTCCACAGTCCTTCAGTCTGTTTGTCATTTGGTACCATAATGCATCACTCTTAGATTTTGTTTTGTTCATGGTTTTTTGTGTGACTGGCTCTAGTCTTCATTTATTGAAGACAGAGACTAATTGTAGGACTTCTAGTCCAAAACCAATGGCATGATGGTAGAAATTTAGCTAGACATTCTTCAGATATTAATACCATCTTGATAGGTGAGCAATTTCCTCTTGGGGAAACCATTTAACCTTTAAGTCTTATTTGTCTTCAGATAATAATCAATTAATATTTATATAAAATTTCCTTCACTTCCATTACATCCCTTCACTTGATCCTTTACAAGAGGATCAATTGAATAAAAGAGATAAATATTTATTACAACCCTTTTCTTATATTTGAAGACACTGAGGTTTAAAGAGCTCAAACAAGTTGTTCAAAGTAATAGATAGCAAGAGTAAGTGGTAGATCTGGGATTCAAACCCAGGCCTTCTAGTTACAAATCCTCTGTTGGTCTAAATATAAGATGTTCAGGACAACCATGTGACTTTCAAGGTTCTTTTTATGATTCAATAGAAAATAGCAATATTGACAGTAATATTAACTAACACTTATTTAGTGCTTGCTATGTTCCGTTGCATTCTACATATACAGCTCATTGCATTCACACAATAACCATAGGAAGTACATGCTATTATTATCTCCATTACATATAGTAGGAAACCAGGTCATCAAGATTTAATTACCTTGCCCAAGGTTATACTAGTAAGTGGTAGATCTAGGATTTCAAACCAGACCTTCTGGCTCCAGAGCTCAAGCTCTCAACCCCCACTGCCTCTGAGATGACAAGACAGAGGAAAACACCCTTCCGAAGTCACCACAGAGTAGGAATGTCTGCTCCCAGCCCCAGGATTACAGGAAAGAGCCTCACTGCAGACTTGACAGGTCCTTGCCCATGGGAACCAGGGCTCGACAGAAGGGCTCCGTGGCACTCAATGTCTGAGAACTGGGGTAGGAACAGTGGGATGCAGGATGAAGAAAATGGGGGTGGGTACATAAACAGCACTCACTGTGAGGCAGAAACAGGAAGTGCAGCACAGGCATTTGGGTTCCCATGTGGTTGGGATCTGATATTTGCTGTGTGTTTGATTTAGGGTGAGTTACTTAACATGCTAAGCCTCAAGTTGTTCATCTGTAAAATGGCAATAACAATATTCCCTCCCTGTCTCCTGGGCCTAATGTGAGGATTACTTAAAAAAGTAAAAGAGTAGTTGGCATAGCATAGGTATAATTAGTGCTCAATAATGTTGTCAGAGACCTAAGACTGGGTGAAGAGTGAAAAGCAAATCCACACTTCTTGGGCCCAGTGCTTTGTTTGGGCACAGTTTGTTTTCTGAGGAAGGACAGTACAGAGTCCAGCAAGTCGGGAGGAAAGCACTGCAGGCTCCTCAGGCACAGGCATGCAGCCACATCAAGTGGCATTTGGTCCAGGGGGAGCAGCATGGGACCAGGCAGAACCTAGGTCACCATCCTGTGCCTGGAACTCAGGGAGAGTCCCTGCCCTCTCACCTGAGAAGAGAAAGCCACTTGCTGAAGGGAGGCACCTGGTTAGAGACCCAGCCTAGGCCTTTGCTGCTGGTGACTAGAGCAGGTGTTACAGTCCCAGGCTTAGGGCATGAGGAAAGGAGACATTGTCCATGGGGGTCCCATTCTACTGCTGAGGTGGTAGTAGTGAAGACATGCCTTTTCCTAACCTCCAGGAAGGGCACTGTGTCTGCGCCATGCTCTCATCTGCCAGGGAAATCACCTTGCTGAGTCATTCCCAGCATCTGAATCTGAAAGTTTAAGAGATTCCCTTTCTGCTCTGCCCCACAGACACAGTGGGGCATGCCAAATATAGTTGAAATGGCACCAAAATTAGAGCCAATTGAACTAAACTTGAGGTAATGTGCTCAACATCTCTGAGTCTCAGTTTCTTTATCTACAAAAGGAGAAAAGGGTGCATTTGAAAGGACAGCTGTGAGACTAAACTAAGAGTCCTCTGGAAATATCAGTGGTCAGTTCATTGAATTTTCCTTGAATCTAGAGGGGGTTTTCTTTACTTTCTTACCTCACCACCATGGAGCTCCCATTCATGGCCTAAAGGACCCTTTTCCTGCCTGGATGCCCTTGTTCTTATTTTATCTACAGGCACACTCAGGCTTCAGCTCCTGCATCTTACACACACACACACACACACACACACACACACACACATGCACACACATGCTTGCACACACATACACACACTCGCACACATGTGCACGTGCCATGGCTATCATGGAGGGAACAGGGGGAATCTTCCCCCTCCTTTCTCCCATGTCACTTTGTTCTGCCTACACAGGCAACAAATTACAACATGAACCCTCCTCGCCGAGGGCTGCCTGGGTTCTGCCACATGGGTGCTAATAAAGCCCAACAGAAAGGTCCCCAGTTCGTCAGGCCCAGAGCAAAGAGGCAGCACTTTTCATCAGAAGCTGAAGAAGCAGCTGGGAGAGTTTGATGTGTTTATCTGGCATGACTTTGTGGTGATTCTGTATTGTTTCTTGTCCCACCTAAGTGACTCATCAGAGATCGGGGGACCAGGGGTGACCGGGCAGTGTGGAAAGAAAAGTAAAAAAAGATTCTACTTCCCAGGAAAACACAGTCCCGCTCAGTAGCAGCGGCCACACACCCAGCAGCACCAGGCTCACCCCTTTCGTCTCTGAAAGCTTTCAATTATCTGTCTGCTCCTATGGAAAGTGAGGGATTGCTTCCAGGGCCTTTCAAAGGGTCTATCCACAACAGAGGAGCAGGCACACTCTCAGCTGCAAGCAGAAAAACAACCACTATCTATTTATTTACCTTTGAAAAAGCCAAAAGGTATAAATTCTGCCCAGAAATCAATCTCCCTCTCTCTTTCTTTCTTTGTCTTTTGCCATATCCCTTCCTCAACCTCTCACCCCATCTCATGTTTGTTTATTTGTTTTCAATGAAGGCCAAGGAAACAGCCAAAGCCAGCAATGTTGATGCAGAAGAAGGGAGTGAGTTTATTTTGATGGCAATGCCTGCTGTGCTCAGGAGAAGCAGAGCTCCTAGGCAGGCTCCCTGGAGCCTCCCAGGGAAGCTGGATGCATCTGATGGAACCCGTGGGCCAGGGCATGTGCTACAAAGGAGGCCTCCTCATTGGAGCCTCAGAACAAATCTGTGCCATAGATGGTGCTCCTCCCACTTCAAAGATGAGGCTAGTGAGGCCCAGAGAGACTGTGCGGTTCTCAGCAGCAGAATGGGGCTGCTGGGTAAAATCTCCCTCCCTATCCAGGTCTCTTGCTAATGATACTGTCCGCTCCCCACCCTGAGCCATCACATTCTCTGTCACTAGAAGAAATGCCACAGGGGGCTCAGTGGATATTGCTCAATTAACACAATGACACAGGCAGTGACTTAGCTGACAGTGCTTATGGAAGGCTGGGGGACACAGTGACCGATGGAGGTGACGGGGATGGAGATGAAAGCGATGACAATGAAGATGAACGCAGGGGACAGTGCTGACCTCGGAGGCGAGAGCTCAGCTTTACTTCTTAGCTGTGTGGCCGGCAACGTCCTCCTACCTCTGGGTGCCTCCTTTCCTGGATTGATAGCTCCAGAGCTCCTGGAATCAGCCAGAACTCCAAGTAGCCTGGACTTGCTGGAGAAATGGATGGAACTAAGAAGTCCACCTCCACCAGAGAAGCCCATCTTTAAAAACATCCAGTTTAGGTCCTGTGTTTGGAGTGATCACTCATTCTAAGAACAGCCTGGTCAGTGTGGCTCAGTGATTGAGCATTGACTTGCAACTCAGGAGCTCATGGTTCAATTCCCAGTCAGGCACATGCCCAGGTTGCAGGCTCAATCCTTGGTGTGAGGCATGCAGGAGGCAGCCAATCAATGATTCTCTCTCATCATTGATGTTTCTATCTCCCTTCTCTGAAATCAATAAAAATACTTTAAAAAAAAGAAGAGCAAAGAAGGGTCTGTGAACAGGTCATGCAGCCTTGGAGGACAATCTGAGAGCTGGGTCACAGTGGCGGCTGGCTAGGAAGGAGCCACAGGGTGGCCTGGAAATCATGGCGTTTGCCTCACCTTTATGGGCATGCTTATCTCAGCTGGCTCTAAAAGCTTGATAGAAGAGACACTTCCCACTTATGCCTCCCTGTCCCCTGGGCAGAACACAGCACTTTCTGGGCCTGAGTGTTTTGTGAGTGTTACATGAGCCTGTCAATGCCAAATCTTTAGGAGCAGGTGCAGTTTACTGTATCTGTATGATTAACAATCTAATTGTGAACCACAAGAGCAAAGACTAGAACCGAGAAACTTACAGGTTAGTTAGCCCAACTGCCCTGCCACCTAAAACCAGGGCTGGATTTGGAAAGTACAGATCAGAGTAGATGGAATGGGCAAGGTGGACCATGTGCAGACTGGCCAGTGCCCTAGGTGTGACTGTGCCCTGGGCGTGACCACCTGGAACAGCCTTCGGCATCAGAAATTGGTCTGGACTCTTTCACACTAACTGGGGCTAGGTTGCTGGAAAGATGGTATAACCCACTCTGTTCCCATGCACATAGTTGGGGGCTTGGTGAAGAAGAACTATTGATTTCCCAAGTTATGTCCAAAAAATTACTTTTTAGTTTCAGAGTTTTTATATTTGTGTCCAATGAGTAAAATACAAAGATGGCTATAAGCAAGTGTCACCAGTCCCGCTTTATATGAGTAGAGACTTGGAGCGCCTGGCGACTCCCCACCAGCTGGGGTTCTCTGTGCGCAGCCTCCCCAGGCCAAACTGCACTTCTACATCCCCTATTTGTGGAGTTCTCTGTTCTGACCTGCTGACCTCGCGCTGACCCCTGGACTCCAGCTGTCTCACTGAGGGGTTGAGGGCGAACAACAGAGCGACTTTTCACAGCCGGTGACTTGTCAACCACTTTGAAGAGCATTTTCTTGGCCAGTGCTCTAATCCCAATGCTTGAGTAATGCCCGAGACCACATCGATCGGCTCCAGGAAATTCCGACCCAATCGCAGCTCATTGTAATGGCCTCTGCCTAGGTGACCTTCTCCCTGTCAGAAAATACATCCTTTTTGCAAGCCCCAGCCTGCAAATACCACCCGCCACCAGCTTAGTCCAGACAAAGGCCTTTGAAATAGTCCAGATAACGCATTGAGGAGAACACTCTCGTCCAAGGGTGCAGTTCGTCCGCTATTAACCTGCAGCAGTAGGGCTGGCCCTGCCTGTGATGCCCTTCATCAGCCAGGGCACTGCTGCCCTCCTGCCGTGGACACGCCACTCATGGTGCCTGGCGGTGAACAGGACACAGAGGCTTGTCATGTTTCCTGAATGCCAATGGCCTCTGGCTGGCTGACACTCCACTGGCCGCCTGGCTGCACCGCAGGCCTGACTCACCATGGAGTTGGTCTTGATTCTACAGAGAAGCTGTCCTGGAACTAGGCTGAGCAGCTTGAAGAGGGAGCTGGCATCCCTGGCTGTATGGAGGTGATGTTCAGGTTGGGACCTGATGCAAGCACATGCTCTTTTTTCCTTACGCCTGAGAAAGTGGCTCAGATGCTCTGGATTCTAGGCCTAGCCAATGCCAGGCTATGTGCCTTCAGGAAAAGCACTTCCCCTTTCTGGGCTTTTGTTGTCTACAAAATAAAAGAATTGGACAAAGTAATCAGATTCAGATTATCTGATTCTTTTTCCCCCAGATGATTATCTGTCTTGGGTTAATGAGGGTAGAATTGAACAAGAGAAGGAGGAGGAGCCCTAGCTGGTTTTGCTCAGTGGATAGAGCATAAGCCTATGGACTGAAGGATCCCAGGTTTGATTCTGGTCAGGGCATATGCCCAGGTTACAGGATTGATCCCCAGTAGGGGATGTGCAGGAGGCAGCTGATTAATGATTCTCTCATTATTGATGTTTCTATCTCTCTCTCTCACCCCCCCTCCTCTCTGAAATAAATAAAAATTTATTTTTTAAAAAGAGAGAGAAGGAGGAGGAGGAGTGGAATGCTAAAAGTCCTGACATTAATGATCAATCCTAAGCACAAAAACATGTGTGTATAGGCTGAAAGAAGAGAGAATGTTTTTGCCTCTATAAACTTTTCTTTTTCTTTTCATCATTATCTGGTCTTAGAGAGTTTCCTGACCTTCCATGAGCTAAGCTGAGTCTGAGGTTTGAGAAGCAGGATCAAGTGAAAAAGGGCTCAAATTGGCCCAAACTTTCATAGGTCTAAGGCCACAGAGTGTGCTCACAGGTGAGAGTGGGCCTGCCAAGCACCACAAAGAATGAGGCAGGCAGGAATGGAGAGCAGGTAGCAGAGCTAGCACACAGGTGGTGGGTCCACTGATGGATGAAGTAGCAGGGGAAGGTCAGGAGGTGGCCACAAGTAGATGTTCAAAAGCGATGGAAGTCCTAGCTTGTTTGGCTCAGTGGATAGAGCATCAGCCTGCAGCCCGAAGGGTCTCAGGTTCAATTCCGGTAAAGAACACATGCCCGGGTTGCAGGCTTGATCCCCAGTGGAGGGCATGCAGGAGACAACCAATCGATGATTCTCTCTCATCATTGATGTTTCTATCTCTCCCTTTCCCTTCCTCTCTGGAATCATTAAAAATATATATTAAAAAACAAAAACAATGGGAGGGGGTCTTCCACAGGGTTGTGGGTAAGGAAAGAGTCAAGCTGAATGCCAAGCCAGTTCCATGATGGCAGTTTCATCATATGCAATTTCCCACCACTGGACAGTGTGCAGTAGGAGCTAGCCACCAGCCAAGGGCCCATCTAAGACGGGGTCTGTTTAATATCATTATCCCAAGAATCATGAACTCAGGTGAAACTGCTCTTCATTAAAGAAGGCCCAATGAAATAGTGGATGTCAGGAAAGCAAAATTATATGTGGGTCCTCAAAGGGCTGTGTCCTCCAAGTTTTGGGTTTAGCATCTCAGGTGGCAATCAACTGATTAACCTATAGTTTAAAAAAAAAGAAAATAGAGAATGTGTGGGCTTCACTGCAGACCTAATGACCCAGGGCAGTGGTCAGCAAACTGCGGCTCAATGAGTTGGCCACTGACACAGGGGAGGCCTCCACCAGGTATGTCCAGGAGTCACTCACTCACTAAATAGCAGCCGTAACAACCACAGGACATCAAAGCAACTGCCTGGGAAGTGTGTGCCCCCTGGCCAGCCGTTTGTCCTACTAAATGTTAAATATTTGGTGAATGTATATTTCAAGACTGCACTGTGAGTTCCATTAGACTCTGTGACCCTGTAGTGCAGGGACCTTGTTTAAGTCATCATGTGTCCCTAGTCACTGGCTGTGCATGCCCAGTGCATAGCTGTTAAGTGTGTGAGTGAAGGAACAGATAAATTCACAGATGTGGAATGGCCCTCCTTTGAAAGTAGGAGGTGTAGAAAGTTCTGGCATTAGAAACCATCGTTCAATTCCTTACCACATGACTTCTCAGTATAAACTCCTTAGGCAAATTGCTTCACCCCTCTGAGCAAAAATGGGGCCAGTGTCATGTACTTCACTGGGTTCCATGGATTAATCTGTACCAATAGGCATATGACAGCATAGCAGCAGCATTGGTTGACTAATGTGAATGAAACAGAGTTCCACCCAGGACTCTGGGGTCAGGCACCAGCTCCGTTTCCCTGGTGCTCACTTGCTCCTGATCACTGCGGACTCTACCCCTGGAGAGATATGAGAAGGATCGGGGACTCTGGATGCAAAATAACCTTCTTCAAGTTCTTCTGAGTTCTCAAACAAGACCAAGCCCAAGCTATGCTCCTTTTAAGCGGCCTTGATGAAAATAAATAAATAAATAAATAAATAAATAAATAAATAAATATTATAATTGCTTATTTTCCTTTAAATTCATCATCAGACAAAATTCCCTTCTCCCAGAAGCTGTACAGAGTTTGGGTTGACATAACACCAATATAGCAAGACAACATAATTTAAAGGAGCCCCGTGGCTCTTATATTTGAGGCCAACTGTTGCCAGCACTGAAGTCAATGTTCTGAGAACAGCTGGAAGATTAGGAACGAAGGAAAAGGAAATGATTTCAAATGTCCACGCAGTGTGCCCTGCAAATCCGCGTGAATTTGGCAGGCTCCACCCTCCCTCCACTGGCCACCCAGGTGCAATATGTCTCCACCAGCTGTCTGCAGAGTGCCGGAGATGTTGACAGCCCTCTCATTCTTGGTTCCACACAGCCTTGTGCGGTAAAGGTTTGGCTTTGTTGTATGGAGCAAAATCACAGAAATGGATGTTTCCCTGCCTAGGAAATGCTGCACATATTATATCAGGTTTCACCTTTGTGTCCCATGAATTACTTCACCTGGAGGCATACCTGGTGGGAACTGAGTGAGCAGAGGAGGAGAAGAGGGGCGCAGGAGGCAGCAGCAGCCCCGGCCGGCCCTGAGCTCAGGAAAAAGGTACTCCTGTGTCCTCAGTTCAGTGGCTCAGCCTCTGGAGCCTCCTCCAGCAACCAGTGAGCTCCACTGTCCGGTGTAAGTGGAAGCCCCCTGCACATCCAAAAGGACCCCCTTTGCCAATCTGTTCTTCCCACGCTTGTTTCTCAAGTCCCTTGACTCCTCTTCCATCCTCACTCAATCCCAGCATCAGTTAGTTCTCTTGTTACTGCTCACTGGCCTTCCCTGAGGCAATTGAAGTCAGAACAAGAGCCATTCCCTCCCCCAGACTTCTCAGTCTGGCCCGGAGAGTGCCATAATTTATAAAGACCCCCTTTTGCACCCCCACAGGCTCCCTGGTGCCCTGCTGTCGCCTCAGCCCCTGGAGCGTCAGGCCTCAGATGAGGCTGTGCTTAGGGAGTCTCGGGCTCCTGGTGGTCAATTGGAGCCAAGACATAAGGAAAACGCTCGCTCAGCAAGCACCGGGGCCGAGGACACTGTGGTCGGTGCCTCTGGCAACCTGTGTCCACAGGGAATGAGCTGAGCAGACAGACCGGAGGGGTTCTGCAGGTAGGAGTGGAGCCCCTGAGCCTAGAGAGTTTTTTGCAGCTCCTGCTGCACACGCCTCTGTCACCCTCTCACCAAGCAGTGCCCCAGGGTGCAGGGCTCCAGGGTGTGCGGTGGCAGGCTGGCGGAGGAAAGCCCCCGAATAAGCAAATCGTATCTTCCCTGGGCATCAGTTTTACTTAAAGATTTAGAGCTAAACATTCTTATACTAAAACTAATGTGTATATTATGGAATTCATGGGAATGCCTGAGATAAAACAGAAGACTTCAAAGACACATGAGGCTGTGGCCAGCTGCTTCGGTCCCTAGCCCTGAGACTGCCGGGCTCCACTGCTGGAAAGACTGTAGGTGGGATGTCCAAGGGGACTAGTGTCCCTATGAGAGGCGGCTCTCAACAGAGCAGGGCAGGGTGTCTCGGGCTCTGGAGCTGCTGGCGCGAGACCATCGTGGGGAGCCCAGGAGCCAGGGACAGAGGCGTTCTTACTACAGAGGGCCAGCAGGCTGTGGGACAACTCTGGTGGAGAAGGACTGAAAGAGCCCAGCTCCCAACCATGGAAATGCATTACCCGGCTGCCATTGCCTTGGAAGGAATGGGGTGGATTAATGTCACCAGAAAGTAGCAACTAACTCTCTTTTATTCCCGGAGAGCTTGGTCCCTCCTGCCCCCAGGGGACAGACCCACTCCCACACATATACAGGCAGGGCCCCTGCACCCACCTGCTGTCCCCCGAGTCCCTACCCACTACCGGGAACTTGCTGGGTGGCAAACAAAGCTGCTAGTACCACGGAGCCAATTTCAGTAACAGGTTTAAGGGAACTGGGAAGGGAGGAAATGCAGCTGACTCAGCCATGTGCCTCCTTACTACCCGGAGGGAGCCCGGGGGAGAGGGCCTGCGATGGCTATGGAGACAGCACTAGAGGGGGCGGGAACTCGCTCAGGGCAGGAAAGGGCATCACTAAGGGAGGGCTCTTTTTCCACGGCCAGTTGATGCGGTTCTGACCTGGGCAGTGTCAGAACAAACTACCATATTAAATGTTCCTTGCGTACTTTCTATTTCAAAGCATTTTCACGAACATTGTCGTACTTGATCTTCGTGGTGACTTTGTGAAGTAGGGCAATAGAGGCTTGGAGAGTCCACTGGGACTTTTTGTCATGAGGCCACTGAGTCAGCGCCAGGAACCTGGATTTGGTGTAGAAGCCAGTGTCCTCCCCACTCTGTCAGATTGTTATCTGCTGTGATGATGTGATGAATGTTGCAGCAATCAGGGTACTAAAACAGTGCAGGCACATAGGAAATCAAGCCTCATGTGCCTCGAGGTTCAGGAGGGAAGGGATTCAAAGGCCAGACAGGTTAGGACTTGGGTCCCCCTAATTTTGTGTAGTTTAAGAAACTTGTTTCCAAAATTTGGATAAATTTCTTAATCCCTCTGTGCTTTTTTGGAAAAGAGGGTGACATAAGTACATCATATGAATTAACAAAATACCTTCTGATATGTCCTTAGCACCATATCTGACACATGCTAAGCTCTCAGTAAAAATGATATATGTTTTTATCACTTTCTTTTTGAGAATGGAGAGAGAACTCTCATTAGCTTGCACAGGACAGAGAATATCTCTCCAGCACCATCGGAGGTTTCGGCAGATGCTATTAATCTAAAGAAGGCGACAAGAAAAATCCAAATCTAAATGACTTGTCAATGAAACTTTATTTGAACTAGCATCTGTTTATTTTTTTAAAAATTATATATACATACATACATATGTATATATGTGTATATATATATATGTATATATATATATATATATATATACACACACACACACACACACACACACACATACACACACACACAAAACAAAAGCATGTTGAAGACATTTCTCAGCAGCCTGCACCTGGCATACCCAGTCACTCCAGCTGGGTAACAGCTGGAGTAGGAGCAGCAAATTTAGCACCTGGCAGGGCAGGGCCAGTGGGTGGTGAGGGGGCAGGGCCTGCTGAGTGGTGAGGAGCCACACCTCCAGCCTGTCCAGTCTGCTGCAGCCTCTTCAGGGGCCCACCTGGCAAAGGTCTGCATTGCTTTCAGGCCTGAGGTGAGGAGCAAGGGAGGTGCTGACTATGAATATGCTTTCCTGATACCCCTTCCACCACAAAGGTCCAAATCTCAGGTGGCCGCTTTGTGACCTTTGAGAATCACAGGGTTGGGGTGTTCACAGGAGAACTAGGACTTTTTTCATACACAATGAAGCAGACGCCCAGAGAGGGAAAGGGGTCTGCCTTGGAACCACACAACATTCTCACCTTTATCGGAGCATTCCATGTCTCCTCAAGTCTGGGTGCCCACTGAATGCTGCTCCCAGTCCAGGCGCGCAGGAAATCAGGCCTCATGTGCTGCAAGGTCTCTCCAGGCCAAGCCAGCCACAGGGAGCATGTCTTCTAAGGCTCTCGAGTCCTTGACCAGGACCAGGATCCCCCAGGACCAGGCTCAGCCGGGAGGGTATTGATCATGTTTAAAAAAGGAAACACCCTGAGCACACAAGAAACCTCAGCAGTGCACCAGCGACTCAGCTAATGAGTACGCCAGCCATGTCAGTCGCCACCTCAGGGCCTGGAAGACAACCATTCTCTTAGCAAACAGCATCGAAGGAGCTAAGAGAAAACAGCTGCAGTCCCTGGCCTCCAAGAGGGAGTGTGAGGTCCCCATGGGGGTGTGGTGGGCAAGAGTGAGGATTGGACTGGGGCCCTTCAGGGGAGAGGCACATTATTAGAGCTCAGGACACTGAGTGGAGCAGGGTCTGCGGCATCCATGTAGAGAAGGGGTGTCACTATGCTGGGCTTGCTGCCCCTCCCTCTCTGAAACTGAACTTGTGCTCCTCAGAACACTGGCTCTGGGCCCTGCCTCTCTCAGACATATAGTCACACACCAGGTTCCTTTCCTGGGCAGTTCACAGCTGTGCTGGGCACCTGGAGGCCTCCCTGGCAACAGGCTAGGCACTGGGCACAATGTTGGGTCCAGAGAAAAACATCTGTGGTCCTCAGTTTGAATGAGTGTGCCCAGAGCAGAATGACTATAAATGGGTTGGTCTCTGGGCCTCTGGTTGTGAGGGACACAACTGACTGGGACTAGGTACCTGGAGGTTATGAGGGTGTGGCCCTGGGACTAGGCACCTGGGGGAAGCAAGTGGTAGGCCCTGCCTATGAAGGAAGCTGAGCTGAGGAGTGAGGGACAACTGGACAGTTGTTTAACTGAGGCTCTTGGAATGAATTATTGATGTTATTTGGGTTCGAGCTACCAAATAGCAGAAAGAAAGGGAAGGAATTGTGATAGAAGGAGGGTACAAAGGAAGGGGCAGAGATGGAGAAGGGAGAGGGAGGAAGGAATCAATGCCTGTCTGTTGACATGACTCGGCAATGGTCGGGTCCTCCTGTGGGATCCGGGGTACCAGTCACCTTCCAAAGACAAGGAGATGGGACAACAGCTCACACACAGGGGCCTGGATGCTGCTGGGCACACAGGTCCCCGGATCCCACTGACTCTGCAGACAGAGAAGTAAAGTGAGTGACCTTTGCTCACCTGCTGACTGTCATGCACCCACCTCTCTGTGTGCCTCCTCTTCCCTGCAGCCCTACTCCAGGGCCTTTTCCCACAGACCATGCCTCTGACAGGAAAGAAGCACACACATGTGGAGATGCCTCCCTGCTACAGGGATTTCTAGGGTGGGGAGGCGGGGGAGGGGGCCTGTGAAGGGATAGAAAGCACACCAGGAGTGAACTCAAGAGACTGTTGGAGCCCCAGGCACCCTACTTCCTAACCAGGTGATGTCAGATGAATCATCCCATTCCTCTGGACCTCAGTTTCAACCACTGCAAGATGGTCTCCATAGTTGTGCCCTCACTAATTCAAGTGAAGATTGTATATGACATTATATGTACCTCCTCCAAAAGTCATTCTTCAACCATGAGGCCTGGTAGTTATTAGGAAGAATCACATTAGTAAAAGAAAACCCCAGAGGGCTTAATGTGTTTTCCCCTTTTTATTTTTAAAATTAGCTGGTGGCTGGCTCTTGAATGGGACCCTCCCAGAGTCTTGCCTCAGGGAAGAGGAAGACATATGGGATCTAGGTCTCCACTCCGTTCCTCTGCCAGTGCAGGGGGGACCTTGGACAGAGGAAGGGTTGGGAGTCAGGCTATGAACGAGGAGGTCCCTGTGTGGACTCTCTTCCTTGAAGTGTGGGCTTGATCACAGTCATGTTTGTGTATTTGCAAATGTATATGTGAACATGCCCACATTCATTTCCATCATTTATTTATTTGTTTATTTATTTATTTATTTATTTATTTATTTTGCTTTTATGTCTCAGTCAATACTTTTTGGCAATGCCTTCGAAACACCATGAGCTGCAGACAGGAAATAAGACCATCCATTTGTGTGGTACAAGCTAAAGATTTTCTATAAAGTGCCCATGTTTCCAGGCTGGGGGAATGGATTTCACTGCAGGGGAAAAAATATTGTGAGGTGAGAGAAGTGCACAAAGGAAAATATTGCCCACTTTAATGATTTACAGAAGCATAAAACCCTCCTTGCTTGCTGAGATTTCATATTCCCCTCCTTTCAACTAGAGGCTGGGGTAGAGGGTCTGATTTGAGCTGGTGTGTGTGGAAGCCCGAGAAAGCAGAGCCAAGCCTGGCCCCTTTAGGAATAGTATTCTGAGCTCTGGTTGAGGATTGTCTGATCCCAGGAGAAGGGGCTGGGAGGGGGAGGAATGGATAAAGAAGTAAAGGTGGGCACACCTGTGAGGTGTTAACTAGCTATCCTATGTGTGGAGTGCAGAGTACTAGCTCAGAAGAGATGCCTAAGAAAGTCAGCTCCTATATTATACACCGGAGAACACAGAGCCCGAGAGAGAAGTGACTTTTCCGAGACCAGCAGTCTATGTACAGACAAACTCAAACTAAATCCTGGGCCTCCAGCCGCCAGCCCTGAGTTCTTTCAATATAACGCACTATTAACAGTGCTAACATTCTTGTCAGTATAATTACCAGCACAGAAAGACTACTAAGGGCTTTCCGGTTACCAGGAACTCTACTAAAATCTGTATTAACACCATTGCCTTTAACTTTCATAACAACTTTAGAAAATACATTATGATTCCCACTTTAAATGGGGAAACTGGGACCCAGAGACACTGAATAACCAAGTCACATGGGCAGGGCTTGATCCAGCTCCAGACTCTGTGCCCAAATCCCTTTGCAGCGGGTATTGCTAAAGAGCAGCCAATGTGGGAGCAGAGGATAAAAGGCTACCTAAGACAAGCTGCCCAGCCTCATCAACAAGGAAACAGTCCAAAATACGTGCTGAGCAATTTGGGGAATGGTGGCTCCAGAGCAAAGTTCAAGATGGTTGTGTGTAGATGCCAAACAAGTGGGCAGCAGCCCCTCTTCACAGTGGCAGTGATTGGAATGACGCGCAGCGCTGAGCAGTGGGAATTGAGCTATTAATAAAAGGAGCCAGCAGAATGACTTACAGCCAGACATTAATATGGAGATTTTCATAAACACAATAATTCACACCCAAGCAGAGCTATAAATGTAAAGTTGCATTAACCATTCTAGTTGGCACAGAATGTCACACACAGTGTGAAATTGAACATTCCATTGTACTATAATAATGGACTAATGGAAAAATTTTTCTTCGGGTGAAGGAGGAGGGGAAGGGTGGGGCAGTCAGGTACAGGATTCTTTCTATTTCAAACTAGCTTATTCCTAGTAGGAACCATCCCAAAGCTGAGCCCTTGCCATATATATATATATATATATATATATATATATATATATATATATATTTAAGTTTTTACATTGGCATGATTTTAGATTTATAGAAGAGTTACAAAACCAGTAAGTATAGAGAATATATCCTTCACCCACTTTTCCCTAGCTGAACATTTTATGTAACGGTGGAATATTTGTCAAAAGTAAGAAATTAACATTTGTACAATACGACTGTATTGAATTTCACAGGCTTTATTCCGATTTCACCAGTTTTTCCATTGATTTTTCCCCCTGTTTCAGGATCACATTCAGTATTTCACGTAGCATTTAGTCATTAAGTCTCCTTTGTTGCTGTGCTGTGAGTTCTCCAGTCTTTCCTTATTTTCCATGACCTTGTCAGTTTTGAAGGACACTTGTCAGTTATTTTGTGGAATGTCTCTCAGTTTGAGTTTGTCCAATGTTTTTCTCATGTCTTGGCTGATATTACGGGTTTTTGGGAAAGACCACCGCAGAGCTGAATTGCTGCTGTTCTTGTCACTTCATACATGCAAGCATTATATCCAAGTGACCTATCCCTGGTAATGTTGACCTTGACTGCTTGGGGACGGGAGGGCATTTGTCAGGTTGCTCCACTCTGAAGTTACTGTTTTCTCCTTTCTGCATTCTATCCTTTGGAAGCCAGATGCTCAATCCAACACATACCAAGGACTGGGGCTAGTTTGTATTACTTACTTAATATATTTTAAAAGTTAACTTTATATTGAACTCTTTAAATTTTATTATATAATTTCCTGCCTTGTTCAGCACATTATTTTGAGCATAATTTGACTTTTTTTCTTCATTGTTTCCTACTCTAATCTCCCAAATGTGTGGCCTTTTCTCCATTTTTACCTTCCTTGACTTCTCTGCAGAAGTTGATGCTCTTATAAAAAGATCTTCCTTGATTGCCTTGCCACTATTCTCTTCTGCTATCTCTTCCTCCTCCTTAACTCATTAGCATCCTGTATCTATATCCAGTTCAGTCTCTTTGGCTGTTCCTTTTCTTCCTCTCTCCATCCCTCCAGATGTACTGCCTGAGCATTTTGTGGTCATCATCTCTCCCGTATCACCAGTGGTCCCTCAGCAATCTTATTCACTAACTGGCCTCAATCACCATCATTATTCACATGACTTCTAATTCGGTATCTCCACCCCTGACCCATCTCTATAGCTACAGAGCCTTAATTTCAGCTCTCTCCTGGCCAGCTCTACCCTCTGCTGTATCTCAAGCTAATCATGTCTAATAGTTAGGGGACTGTCTCAGCTACCAAACAAATACCTGTAGCCTAAGCTGTGTAGAGTCTTATTTCTCTGTGTGAAATCTGAGCTAGCTGATTTTGGATTGAGGCAGGGGATTGTTGTTTCAACCAATGCCTTGACCATTGCCCTTGACGGCATGGAGAACGCTGGCTAGCAGCACTGTATTGCTGCACTGACCTTCGGGACCAGGAAAAGGAATAATGGGAAATAGGTCACTTTAAAAGGAATGACCAGGGCATCGCTTTGCTTACATCCCAATAGTCAGAACTTAATCACATGGCAACACTCAGTTGCAAGGGACATTGGGAAATGTCATTTCTGTACAACAGTGGCCATCTGTAAAATATAGAGAAGAATAAATATCAGGAAATTGAGAGTCTCCAAAACAGAAACTACCATTTTGCTCTATTTCCCAACTCCTAGAACTTACTTCCTCTCTTGTCTTTTTAATATTTGTTATTATATTGTTAATATTTATTTGTGCTCATTCCAGTAACCTTGGCTGGAAACGTGGATATCTTTGCTATTTCCCCTTAACAACTTCCCTCCTTTTAAGATCTCCTCTTCATTCTTACAACATTACACACACTCAGGCATTTATTATCTCTCATCTGGATTCTCATAATAATTTTATAAATGATCTCCATACTTTCGATCTCTTCTTCATCCAAACCATCTTTAGCATGACAACTGACTAACTTTGTCTGCTCCTCAGCTCCATCATAAATTTTCAGTGGCTCCTTATTGCCAAGTCAGGAAAGTCCAGATTCCTCAGCCTAACATTAAGGGCCTTCTGCAGTCCCTCCCAGGTGCTAACCCACTCTTTCCATTTTGTTCTCACCTATTCATTCTCCTTTCCATGACAAATCCTGCTTCAAACCCCAAACCCCATTATTTTGTCCCAATAATAAAATAACAGCTAACTCATTGGTTGCTTGCTTTAAGTCAAGCACAGTTATATACATTATCTCATAAATCCTCACAACAACCCAATAGGATCAATGATAAATCTAACCATTTAGATTACGAGGAGCAGAGGATCAGAGGAACAAAATAAGTTGCCTCCAATAAGATGCTTAAGGATGTGGCAGAGCAGAGATTTGAGTCCAGAGCCTGTGTTCTTGTCCTTAGCTACACCATCTCCCATCCTGCGATTATTGAAGGCCCTCCTTCTACCGGAAATACCTTTTCCTTTTCTCAACTCATGACAAAACCCTATCCACCTATCAAGACCTGCCTTTAATGTCACTTCTCTCATGAAGCCATCCCTGAATCATGCAGTTGGAATTTATGCCTCTTTCCTCTGACTCCCAAAGCCAAGTATCTATGCCTTTTTCCACACTTAGCATCTCCTACCTCATATTACAGTGCTATGTAGACATGTCTCATTTTTTCCAATATTCAACTCTGAACTCAAGGAAAACAATATTACTAGGCAGTATTATTCAATTTTTGTCCCTCAACTAGAATATCCAGATATTTCTAAAATCTAAGTCCTTTTCCATCACTATTCCTGCTTCTCTTGTTCAGGCTCTCAACAGATTTCTTCTGAGCTATTGTAATTGTCCTTGAATGTATGTTCCTGACCCACTCTTAACTTTCTCTCCACAAGGCTTCCAGAGTGGATAGTCCCTACCAGTGGCTTCCATGTCCAATACAATGTTCTCTGAGCACCCAACCTGGTAGAGAAGACTCTTAGCAATGGGGACCACCTTCACCTCTATTGTCTAGCCTGTGCTTGTTTATACAAATATTGTTTATACAAACATGCATTATGCATGTTTTTATACTTCATGCCTTTATTATGCTACTCTGCCTTCCTGAAATTGATTTACCATCTTTCATTACCTTGATTAATTCTTATATCAAGAATCATCTTGGGCAAGATGACCTTCAAGAAGCATTCCCCACATTGGGCTAGCTGCTCACCTTCTTCTCTCTTATAGTACATTCATATTGTATCATGATCAGATGCAAATCTCTCTTAGTTGAACCATTTAATTGACATTTTTTATAGGTCTGGTCACGCATCTGTTTGTACACTTTTGGCCATCAGGAACTGTTCCTTGGTCATCTTTCTCTTCCTTGTACCTAAGTCAGTGCACATATAAAGTACGTAAATGTAGTAGTTTGTTTTCATAAAAATCCATTATTGTATTCTGCCTTAACATCGTGATACCACTAGGCCTACTAAATTTCACAAGGATTATTGCCTGTATCGAAGACCCCATCTTTTTGTGTGTCTCTGCAGTCTGTCTATCATTTCACGCTGTGGTGAGAAAACTTTCCTGTATAAGGCTGCTCTCCCAACAGGACTTTATGGAAAATCCTTATAAAAGAGGACTCTAGATTAAATCAAAAGCCCAAAATGACTATAGTAGTATTAGAACAAGAACATTTTATAAATGTGGTAGCAATACCACCAATTCTGCCTCATTAAATTTTGGGCTCCATTCCGGTTCTTGTATCCTCTGGAGAAATGCGGCTCTGGGATTCAGGTAAGAGAGATGCAGCCTGGGACCCATAATGCACCATTCTGCTCCTTCTTTGAGTGAGACTAAAAAACCTGAGTTTGACCAGGACTATTCTAAACATACCCTCTCTTCACTCACATATTTTATCTTACTTGATTCCCAGAAGATCCCTTTGCAGCTGATGTATTACCTGAATTTTACAGATAATGGAAGAGACACATGGAGGCTAATGGGAACATCTAAGGTCACAAAGCCATTAAGTAGCTGAGTCATGCCATGGAATCAGGTGAATTTTCTGGTGGGAAATTATCTTTAGCTAAACCAATGCCTTTTCAAACTTCAGCTTGCACCCCACTATTGGGTCTGAAAGTAAAATTAATGATTAGGAAGCAATATTTAGAATAGAATAGAATAGAATAGAATAGAATAGAATAGAATAGAATAGAATAGTTATGAAATATCAGAGAGTGGGTATTAGTCATGAAACTTTTGTCCCAGGTTACAATATAAAATATTTTTTTTCTTACTCTGGGGTCATAGAAAAAACCCCACCAAATTGATAGATTCTTTGATTATTATTATTATTAACCATATTGTCTACCAGTAAGTTGACCTTCTAATTGCCAAAACGGATAGTAATTGTGTTTCAGTCTCTTTGATTCTTGAGGGGATTTGATATCTACCTCTACTTTCACCATCAAAATATGCTTGTCTCCCTTGGTTTCTTACACCCCCCTTCTCCTCATTCTAGCACTTAATCATTAGTATTCCCTAGAGTCCTCCATGTCTCCATTTTCCTGTTCTCAGAAGATAGAGCTCTAAGAAGGTAGAGCAGGAAGAAAAGACAGTCCAGTCTCATCCATCATCTAAAAGCCAATAAACCCCGCCCGGATCAATGCATCTCACCCTCAGTTCTCTCCCAAGCTCAAAGCCCATTTTTAACTCTCTACTGAACATCTCCTCCTCCATGTCCATGGATCTCTCAGAATCAACAAGTCCAAATGAATCCATTATTGTCAAACCTACTCTCCTGCTTGTGTCAGTGAGAGGCACCACCATTACCATCATCCAGGCTAATAACCTGGGAGTCCTCCTTAACTCTCTGCCTCTCATCCATGGCATGTAATCAATTTGCCCCATCCCATCAATTCTTCCTCACTGCACGTCTCATCATTGTCCGCTCTGCCACTTGCTTAGTTCACAGTCTCATTATCTCTCATTGAACATGGCCTCCATCGCCTCTCTCCTCCTGTGAACCTGGCACAAATCTGCCACAATTTCAAAACTGGAACTCTGACCACAGTGGTTCTTCATGTAAAACCATCTCATGGATTCTCTTGAGTTCAGGCTGAACAGAGATCCATACTTCACAGCATTCCCTCAGCCCCTCCAATTCTTTGCATTTCTGCCTCCTTAGCATCTCCCTGCCTCCTCATCTGTTCCTTCATGCCCCTCTGTGCTGAAATTCTATTTCTGGTTTAACTCTGTTGCCACTTCCTTTGAAGAGTCCTCTTCACTCATTTCCTGTGTAGATCCCTCGGTGAGCCCAGAGTGTAAGGATAGTCCCCAAATATGTTTTGCCTCTCAGAACACATGAGATTGCATTACTCATTTGCATTTCAGGCTCCGGCACTCTACGGTGAATATTTCAACGTCACGTTTCTATGCCTGAGTCACTGGCATGTAGTAGGTGTTCAATAAAGTCTGTAAAATAAATGAAGTCGCAGACCGGCTATTTACTAGCTGCTGTTTTGAGCAAGTCCTTTAATTTCTCCAGCTTCATTTTCTCTATGAGTAAGTGGATAGAACTAACAGTGATCCAATGCTTCTATGCATTATGCCCTACACTATGTTTTTGTACAAATGTAACTTTAGTCTTACCACACACTTCATCCTATAAGTAACAGAAATGACTCCCCATCTTAGGTAAGAAAAAGGAGACTGGGAGAAATAACACAAATTGTGCATGGCTGGCTGGCTGGTGGGGGTCATTAGCAGGATTTGAACTTAAGTCTGGCTCGGAGCTCTTTCCACTCCACTGAGCTGCCAATAGAATGGAGAAGAAGTTATCAATCTCGCTGTGATTCAATGTGATAATATATGTGAAAGCACTTTGTAAGCTGTAAAGCACCATGAAAATGTGTTATTGTCATTAAGATCTGCCATAGTCTGCATATTGTGGTCAGAATTCTCTGAAACTGGATATTGGAAATCATTCCAATAGAGCTGGCTGCAAAGGCCTTTGGGAATCAGAAACCACTCTGCGGTGTTTCTGCAGAATACTTGTTCCCTGCTTGTAGATGCAAATAAATGGCAGCAATGCACCAGGAGGCCAGTGGGGCACAAGGATGCTGTGCCCAGAGAGAAATGACATCTGGTGTCCTTGTCAATCACAGGTTCTGCTACCTATGAGTGCCACGATGACATGGTTGTGCTTTAGAAACTCAGGCAGCTTTGTGTTGCAACATCCCATTTAGAATCTTAGTGTCATGCTTGGGGTCAAGAACTGCACTGCTTTTAGCTGCTGCCACCAGTTTGTGAATCACTGTGTTTACAATCCCAGGGATACTATCTGGGTGGCATGCCTGCAGAATGGCAGTGATATATGGCAGTGCCTGTATCAGAGAAGCATCAGGGAACCACTAAGGGAGGCAAGATTTATAATAAAAATGCATTGCACTTACCTGGCCATTAAGTCACCCAAAGCCATCTGGAAGATCCTGAAAAAATAAAATGACAATAGCAAAACAGGGCATGTCACAGGCCTGTTTTGGCCCATCAGAATTACTGTTGGGGTTTGGGGCTTGGGAATCGGGGGGTTGTTGATGGGAAAGACAGGCATGTATTTTTACTCATCAGCTAACTTCCTGGGCAGTTGAAGGTTAGCTCCATAATGTTCCCTTACAACAATCAAACGCTACTTAATTTTGTCTAACATCATTGCATGTTAAGTCTCTTGCTGTTGTTGATTATTGCTGCAAAGAAACCTGCTCTAACCAACCTAGATATCTCTGTGATGTTATGTACTGGCCCCAGTTTGTGGCACTATCCTTCAGGCACATTCCCTGAGTCTGTACATTCACTCCTGTCCCCCTAATGTCCTTTTCTAAATGTGGTTCTTTTTTTTTCTCGAGTTAATGTTTAAAGTGGTTCTCTGTCAAGGCTGTGAAGAGAGATTCAACTAAATATGGAATCCAATCTTGAAAAAGTCTGCTTTAGTTCTTAGGAACTATGACATGGTATTTCTTATAATGGAGGACAACTAATTCAACTCTGTGTCCTAAGGCAAATGCTTCCCAATTGTGTTCCTTCAGAGTTGGCCTTTCTGAACACTCCACTGCCCGAAGTGGGAGCCCAGGCTTTGTGGGGTGCAGTGGCCAGGACTGAATCTGACTGTTCTTAAACGTGGTCAGCTCTGGAATGTTCCTAACATACTAAGAAGTCATTTGTTCGCATTAGGCTGGCTTTTATACCACAAGTACATACCTAGTCATCTGGGTTCATTAAAAATGTGTTTAGATGTCAGCTTTGTTCTAAATGTTTCTTAGGGCAGACACATCATGAACTTTCTTTTCTCCATTTCCTCAGAACAAGGAAATGGTGGGCCATGGACCAGGTGGCCTTGCTGCCCCTTGCTTCATGGTCAGAGGGTATCCAACCAAGCAGTACACTTATTTTCACATTCATCCTAAGAACTCAGCATCCTGCCTCCTGTACCTATCACCGTTTTAAAGATGGCAGAAGGGAGGCCCAATGCACTGGTTTTCCTTGGGCTGAGCATTGATAAGAGTAGGAGTAGAGCACAAGACTCCTAATTCCCTACTCCAGCACTCTCCACTGGCCTGACTACTTGCCAACAGGCTAGAGGGTTCTACTACAGGGTTCTTGGTCTTCCTGTTTCCATCTTTCCTAACAATGTCTGTTGTCTTCAGTAGCTAAACCACGTACACTCAGCACCTGGGCTGGGCCCTGAGATACTTTGACTGCACAGAAAATGATGCTGAGGGGAAGCCAACATCCAGGGTAGCTCCCAACAGTGGTCAGAGCTCACCCACAGATGCACTGGGGTTACTCATGGAGATGACAAATGTACCGGGGCTCACTTAATAAAATAACACTTATGGGGATATCTGAACAATTAGAGCCCACTCAGGTCGTAAATACTCTCCAGCCAGAGCCCATCATGCACATTGGTCTGCTTTTGGATGCTGCTTCCCTTTGGAGATAGATGGGGTTCCCACAGGTAACCAGTGGTTGGGACAGGAAAGTTACCTAATGAAGGATTAAGAGGTGCTCCCTAATTCTTTTTTTTTTAATATATTTTATTGATTTTTTACAGAGAGGAAGGGAGAGAGATAGAGAGCTAGAAACATCGATGTGAGAGAGACATCGATCAGCCGCCTCCCGCACACCCCCCACTGGGGACGTGCCCGCAACCAAGGCACATGCCCCTGACCAGAACCGAACCCAGGACCCCCCAGTCCGCAGGGCAGGCCGACGCTCTATCCACTGAGCCAAACCGGTCTCGGCGAGCTCCCTAATTCTTAGGAGGGACTCCCATTCCAGGTCCCATTCATTTTGACTTTCTCCATCACAAGTTCTTGCACCTCATCTGGGCTCCAGGTTTATCAGAAGCACCTCTGCCAACAGCCAGGCACAACTGGATCTGGCCACACCCAGCTGACGTCCGCAGCCCCGGCTTCCCTCCGCACCCTGGGCCTCCCTTTCCTCACCTGGAAAAGCTGGACATTGGGTTAATCATCTCCAAAAGGCTAGAATTTGTTTTTTTATTTGGGGCCACCCACTCAACAATCTTAGATGTAACAAAGCATTTGGTTGGCATGATTTGTGGGATTATCTCTGGATTTCACTGCTTTGAACTCTGCCTGGCTGTTGTCCCTGTTCTCACAGCTGGTCACGAGATAATATCTAAATCTGCATGTGTGTCACTTGGATCCCAAGAGTAGCATGTTGCCCCCAAGTCCTCTCTTTCCTGGAAATGTCTGCCATTGTTTGCTATGAAGTTTCCACGAAATGGTTCTGGTGACACATTTACTAAGGAGGCTGATGAGGTGACCCTGTAGAATAGCTTGTGGGATAGCTTTAGAGATGCCTGGACAGAATTTGGTCAAACTGCTAACATGTTTGTGCACATGCCCAGCCTCAGGGGGTGTCTCTTGCCCAGCTGATGGGGGCTTCTTGCTTTCCACCAGGCCAATAACTGGTGCTATGGAGTTGCTTTCTCCACTGACTGGGTTTTGCAACAGACCTGACTCCAGTCACAAGGACACAGGCCAAGGTGTCAAGTGTGGCAGTCCCTGTCCCTATTCAGTGACCTTCCATGTGACACCAGGCATATGACAGCCCTCAGCATGTTCTCCTTCTGTGGCAGGCCTAGGAATAATGGACTCTGGGACACACACACACACACACACACACACACACACACACACACACCAAGGAGAGTGGTCAGAACACAGCACAGTTCAAAGGACTAGGATCCTGGAATTTATAAACAGCCACTAAGCAGGACAAATTGGGACCATGAATCCTAGACAATGTCCATCTCATCACCTCACCTGCCTTACATCCCACCTGCTTCTCTGCCTGGCATGACCAGCTTTGTCTGTGAATGCCTGCTTCTCGAACTGATAGACTATGTTGGGGCTGGACAGAATGAGGCCTGTGGGCCCAAATCAGAACTTTGGGGGTGTGGATGTACCCAGGGGCTTACCTGAACAGAATGGGCACTCATTACATCACAGAAGCACAAAGGGAGGCTGGAGATGGCCCTCGGAGCCAGAGCTTATAAGAATGAGCCATGCGGCATGAACACAGGGAAGGGAATGTTGAAAGGGTGAGCGCAGAGGTCCGAAAGCATGGCTGGGGGTGGGCACTGTGCCTTCACCTGCACAGGAACCCAGGACAGGAAGGCACGGGCCCAGGGACACGGAGCCACATGCTGGGAAGAGTGGAGAGTGTCTGACGGGTTTGGGTCCAGTGGCCTCTCACATCTGGACTTTGAACTGGCCATCTGATGCCCTGCCCTTTAGCCACATTCTTGCTAATCATCACCAGCTGACACCCCGGGCACATCTGCAGCCCCGCTAATCACTGTCCACGACTGCCTACATCTGTCTTCTTCTCCCGCCAGCCCCGCACCTGCCTGCTGCCACTTTCAGTCCTCACGCTAAATCAATAACAAAGACCTCCAAGGGCTGCTTGCTTCTCTGCTGGTTCCCTCTTCTTAAACCCACATCCTTTCTCCTCCTTCTCTCCCCCCTGCCAAGCCTCATCCGTCTGCCCAAGCTCAGGTCTGCACTGGCAAGCTGTCCTTACTGGTCTCATAGACAGCATGGCTTAGCCTGCCCAGATTAGCAGCAGTTTAGGAATCACCATTGTTTGGGGAAAGGCCAGTAAAGACAGGAACAATGTATATTGTGCAGTGACCCTGGGGGCTCCCAGTTTCACCTTGTTAATGATCTCTCTGAAATAGTTAAGGAGATGGAAAGAGACATGGTTCAGAGGTCCGCCACTCTGTGTTGTTAGGCCAGGGCTGCATTTGCTATGTTTGAGCAACTTTCAGGAATCGTTCTGCTATAAATGGGGGCGGTCCTCAGAGATGCACTCAGCCAATGAGAATGCCCCTCAGAAGTGCACTGCATGCCTAGTCACTGGGCAGATAGGCAAATGTTTAGCCTGGCAAGGAGGAAGCTAATGATTTGTCCTCTATCCCACACTGAGGAATGAATGTTCTAAAGGCAAGTCTCATACCCATCCCCCACTTACTCCCCCAGATCAGGACACTTGGATAAAAGTTACACGTTCAAAACACACCCAATTGCCTTATCACAGGTTATACCCAATGCCCTGTAAGCCCATTGGGACTCTGCCCATTGATCTTCCACTAAGAAAGAAAACTGAAATGCAAGAGACATAAGCTCCCTTTCAAATCATCTCTATTTTGTAAATAAAACTTTCCAGACACAACGCCTTATTATTGGTAACAAATCACTCACAGTGTGCCTCACACGGGTGAGGCAAACCAGTGTATTTAACTCCAGATTGAGAACTGCTGCTGGGGACTGTGGCAGCCGATGCTGATGCACTATGAGGCACACACGTGTAGAAGGATACAGGGATGTAAGAACTCAGGCAAACCTGCTAAACACTCAGTAACTCCATGAACAGTTACTGAATGCCTGCTGGGTGCCGGGCTCTCTATAGGTAGAGTGGTACCTCGAGATACGAGTTTAATTTATTCCATAACCTTGCTCGTATATCAAGTTGCTCGTATCTCAAAGCAAATTTCCCCATTGAAATCAATTGAAATGCCGTTAATCACTTCCAGCCCCCAAAATGCCACCCCAGTTGTTCTTGTTACATGTTTTTGAATAAGAAAAATGTATTTATAAATGACAAATATTGTATAAAAACATAATAAAAGAGAATGTAAAGGAATAAACTGGTTTTATAAAGTGTATTTACCTACTCGTTACACTCTTAATGCTACACTTTATCCCTAAACTGAATGTAAATTAACTAATCTTCACTGAACTTAATTGCTACTGGTCTTTGCATTTTTGGCCGATTTCAAAAAAAACGTGTCCAATGAGGTTTGCCTCTTCCTCCCTTTCAGAATGTTTCTGAAATGGGTGAGGCAAGTTTCATTGAACAGCTCCGATGCACGACCAGTAGCAACTTTTTCAAGGTGTTTCTTTTCCACGAAGTGTGACACCCTCTCCCACATTCCTAAGATCTCCTTTATCTCACTTGTAGAGATCTCCTCCACCTCTGGCTCCTCCTCGAAACTAATTTCTTGGAGAACCTCCACATGTTGCTGAGACTGCAACTCTTATAACTCCTCCATGGTGAGTTCCAGAGAGTGCTCCTCCACGAGCTCATTCACGTCTCTCTCATCCACCTCCAGGCCCATGGATTTTCCCAGAGACACTATCTCCTCCTCCACTGGCACCTCGGATTCGAATCCTTTAAAGATCCTTTCGGCTACGGCCTCAGGCCACAGCTTATTCCATGCAGAGGTCAAAGTCCTCGTTGTAACACCCAGCCAGGTCTGATCTATAATTCTGAGGCATATCACGATGTTAAAGTGGTTCTTCCAGAACTCTTGAAGGGTGATGTTTGTGTTCTCCGTCACCTCAAAGCAGCGCCGGAACAGGTGCTTGATGTACAGCTTTTTAAAATTAGAAATCACCTCCTGATCCGTGGGCTGCAGGATAGGAGTGGTGTTGGGAGGTAGGTAGACAACCTTTATAAACTTGAACTCTTAGAGGAGTTCATCTTTGAGGTTCGGTGGGTGAGCAGGAGCATTGTCGAGGACGAGGAGGGCTTGCATGGTTAGGTTGTTTTCCTGTAGATATTTCTTAACAGAAGGGCCGAAAACCAGGTTTACCCACTCCACAAAGAACTGCCTGGTGACCCATGCCTTCCGGTTTGCCCTCCACATAACTTGCAGTTTATCTTTTAAAATCTTATGTGACTTAAAGACTCTGGGGTTTTCCGAATGGTGTACGAACAGAGGCTTGATCTTGCAGTTGCCACTGGCATTGGCCCACCGTGCGAGAGTTAGCCTATCCTTCATGGGTTTGTGGCCTGGCATTGCCTTCTCCTCTGCCATTATATAAGTCCTATTCAGCATCTTCTTCCAGAAAAGCCCTGTCTCATCACAGCTGAAGACTTGCTGGGGGATATATCCTTTGGCTTCTATCAGTTGGGGAAAAGTTTTGAGGTAATCCTCTGTTGCCTTCACATCCGAACTTGCTGCCTCACCATGCCTGACGATGGGGTGAATACCAGACCTTTTCCTGAAGTTATCACACCAGCCTCTACTGGCTTTAAATGAGTCTTTCGATGCTTTGTCCGTGGAAGGGCTCGGGGTCTGCTCGAGCAAATCACCGTAAATCGCTCACACCGTCTCGCATATGATGCCCTGTGTTAATGTATCTCCTTTAAGCTGCTTCTCTGTCACCCACACCATCAGTAGATTCTCCATCTTTTCTTGGAGAGAGCTACGGAGCTTAGAAATTATTGTAACGGCCTTAGCTGGCGTTATACCCTTTATTGACTCCTTCTGTTTAAGCACAGTGCATATCGTTGAAGTACTCCGCCCATACTGCCTCGCCAAGTCAGCCATTCGCACACCTTGCTCATATTTTTCTATGATTTCACGCTTTAATTCAATAGACATCATCCTCTTCTAAGCACTGACCTTTCCACTCGCTTTCTTCGGACCCATGGTTATAAAAAGAAATGTGATAAAGTATGTAAATGCACAAAAGATGCTTTGACAAAGAGGTAAACAAGCACACTGACTGAGGCGTGGGAAACTATGAGATGCTCGAGTCGCGGTAAACTGGTGAGTCGTGTGCAGCCGGCTCCACGCGATTACTCATCTCAAATGTTGCTTGTATTTCAAAGCAAAAAATTGCTCGCTCGACGGCTCATATCTGAAAAATCTCGTATGTTAGGGCACTCATATCTTGAGGTACCACTGTATAAGGCATGTTTGGCTATTGCAAGAGTAACTGGAATCTATCAATATCTTTGAGAATGGTTTAGGAACTCACCTACAGTTAAGGCTAATGGTATTTAGAGGGGTTCCTTCCTTTCCTTCCATCCCTCTTAGCACCTTGGGATGATTTTGTGACCTTCCTCGCAGGACTATAAAATGGGAGAGTCTAAGAAGAAACCCTAGCATGTGGCTCTTACCCTCACCTGCTTACACTTTTAGGAAGTTCTGCTAACCCACAGGCCTCGTCCTGTGGAGGTGCTGGGAAATGGCCTCGGTGCAATCCTCTGTGACAGGAGGACGTGGGGCTCTACTCGCCATGCAGTTGCTAATGGAAGAGGCTGTAGGGGCCCTAAATCAGGAGCAAGACCTGGGGCCCAGCCCCACTGGAGCATAATCATTTTACTTAAAACATGAAGGGCCCACCCTGACTGGTTTGGCTCAGTGGATAGAGGCTAGGCCTATGGACTGAAGAGTCCCTAGTTCGATTCTGGTCAAGGGCACATGCCTGGGTTGCAGACACAATCCCCAGTGGGGAGCATGCAGAAGGCAGCCGGTCAATGATTCTCTCATCATTGATGTTTCTATCTCTCTCTCCCTTTCCCTTCCTTCCTGAAATCAATAAAAATATATTTAAAACAAACAAATAAACAAACATGAAGGGCTCAAGGCCTCATCTGTTCATTCTTCCAAAGGAGATGGACCCTCCATGGCAGACCAGGAGGCATTGCAGGTGGAAACATTGCATTCTTTAGGAAACACTGCTGCTAAACATGGACCACTTGCGCTAGAAAACACCTTTACCCTAACCCTCCATGTGTACGCAGCTACTGTGTGGTCTAATCCTGTCCTCACAAGACATAACAAAATTCTGTCCACTGTTTTTAAACTATGAGCATACCTCTACGTACTGTCTTTTCCTATCTCCTTCTCTCTCCCTTTTGCTTACTCAGTTCTCCCATTCCAGAATCCTCCCTCTTCTCCCAGCCCTGTGTCCTCACTGCCCTCATTCGCCTCCCTCAGCCTGGACTCTGGTCAGGCATTTCACCTGCTCATAGTCACTCTGGGCATCCCCACATGCCTGACCCATTAGTCCTCTGGTGCCAAAATGCAAGGCAGCCCAGTTTTATGCCAAATGTTGCTTCTTTACAAACTGCTATGGAAAAAGAAACAAATATGAATTTGTCTTTAGATAGCTGGTCAACTTATCTTCAGGAATCTATTCAAACAGCTTGGCCTTTCCCATCATGGCTCTTCCAAAACATTCTCATTTTCCTCATTCTCTCAAATCTGTTGGTACCTCCTCAGCTGTGATATAGTACTTTGGTAGGGCTACTGTAGTAAAGACCACAGACTGGGCAGCTTACACAGAGAAATGTACTTCCTCGCCATTCTGAAGGCTAACAATCTCAGTTAAGGTGTTGTCGAGGCTGGGTGAGGACTCTCTCCTTGGCTCATAGATGGCCGTATTCTTCTAGGGTGTGTCTGCATCCTAATCTCCTCTTCTTATAGGGGCATCAGACACATTGGATTAGGGCCCATGAGATCTCTAATTTTATAGTAATCACTTCTTTAGAGGCCCTGTTTCCAAGTAGCCACATTGTGAAAGGCTTGGGCTCAGGCTTTAACCTGAATCAGAAAGTGGGGATGTAACTCCATTCAGCCCACAGCACTGACCCTCAGGCTACAACATTGCTTTCTGTTTATTGGGAAATCAGAACAATCAGACTTATGTTTCTCAACTTTCCTGCTCTTGACTCAAATTATTTCTGACTATTCATACATCTCCCCTTCCCCCCCACCAGCTCTAAATTCATGTGAATAAGAGCTGCTCTGGGAAGCTTTACTCTTGAGAGAGTAAAACATCTTTTCCTCTGCAGTACCAGTGTAGTTTGCCCAAAGAAAGAAGAAAACCAAGTTTTTAGGGACACCTACCATGCATTCCTCCTGTGTTCAGCACTGGGGCAAAATATTCTTCCTCATTTGATTGTTGTAACAGCTCAGGGTAGGTGGTGGTCAAAGATAAAACTGAGGCCCTGAGAAGTTACCTTTTCAGCCCCCACTCCCAACCCCACCCCACAGGTAAGGGTCAGAGGTGCCATTCAAAACAGGAGGGCTCTTCCTTTACTCCATGGATGTTTCTATCCTAGAACCCAGCAAGCCTCTGTGGGTATTGCTTCTTCACACTTCCTACACTCCTGGAGGGAGTGGTCATGCTTTGCCCTTCTTTTGACACCAAGTTCCCTGGCGAAAAGCCTATGAAAGAGAAGGAAGCTAATTTCTGTGTGCTGAATGGTTGCATGAATGAATCTTCTCTATTAAAAGTAAACTCTCTTGACCCCACTTGTGTTCTTGATCCTTTTACTTCCTCCTCTGAGTCCTTATCCATATATTATTTTCTTTCTCTTACATCTTTAATATCTTCCTATCCACGGGCTTAACTCCCACTGCCTGGGGTTCATCTCCTCTACATGTCACCTACTCCTAAAATATTCTTCTCCTCTCTGTTCCCCCAAGCTAGTAAACTACCAGTGTTCCTCCTTTCCCCTCAATGTAATTAGACAGAGACCCCCAGGGGACCCTCATGCAGGAGGACTATTATGAGATGTGGGCATTCTTTTAAGGCTGTCCAGGTACCAGGGGAAGGCATCTCCAGTCTGTGCTCTGGGCCTCCAATTCCTTATATCCTTATTCCTTGCAAATGGCTTTTACTGTCATCACCAAAACTGCTTTCTCCAGCTCTTCAAGAATTCCCAACATGCCATATTCTCCTTGGGCCTTGGCAGCGTTCATCTCTAATGCCCACATTGAGGAACTTTTCAGTGTTGCTACAGCCATCACCCTGGACCTCCCCTTACTGTTCCCTATGCACTGGGCTGGTTGCTTGTTCTCTTTTCAAATACCAGATGGAGAGCTTTCCAAAGATCACTGCCTATCCCCTTTCTCTTCTGCATTCTCTCCCTGCACAATTTCACTCACTTCCCTAATTTCAACTACCCTGTCCATGCAGATGATTCTGATATCTGTATCTTAGACTCCAGCCTCTCTCTATAGTTCTAGACTCATTTACCTTTGTCTTAGAAAGAGCTCCACCTGAATGTTCACCCCACACCTTACACGTGACACGTCTGTCTCGAATTATCCCCAAAGCAAAGTTTGGTGCCAGGAATGGGTGGGAGGCGATACCAGCAGGCGAGAGTGAGGGAACAGGGAGGGGAGAAAGGGATGTAGAAGTGCATGTGAGGAAGACTCCTCAGGGCCAGTGCTGTAGACAATGCTGATTCCATCCCACTGGCACCTCCTGCTCACTGGTCAGAATACTTTCCAAATTGTTCTCCTGGAGGCCTGAAGGTACAGCATCGATCTGTTGCCCATTAATTGAGAGTTGCCTAGGGCATTCTCTCTCCCACACACGTAGGCTACTCCTGTGGGCATGCCAATCAGGCTCCTAGGTTTTGGAGAAGGCCCTGGGGCACAAAATGGAAAGAAGTACAGGGAGCCCTTGAGGTGAGCTGCAGGCACCCTGCAAGGTAAGAGTGAGGCCAGTGGAACTCACCACCACAGCTGTGCTGCTCTCTGAAGTGGATCAAGAGGAGATGGCCACCATTAGCACATTTCTCCCAAGTCACCTCAACCAAATATCAAAACACAAAACTGCAGAGTAATTTCTAAGTCCTTGTTCATGTGCAATTATTAGAACCATGTTCTATTGATCCTAACCAGACTTGCTTTTCAATATTGTTTCCTCATTTCTTTCTTACCACAATGGTCGTAGTACAAGCTCTTAATTGTCGTCTCTTAGACTGTCTTATATATATATATAGTCTATTAACTCTTATCTCTACTGCCTATGTTCCCACATCCAAACTACCTTAACAACTAATGGCAGATTATTCATCTTAAAGATCAGTTGCAATATCATTAACCACTAACAAATCTTCAGTGACTCCCAATGAATGGTTAAATGTGTCCAGTCCTAGACCAGGCATCGGATGCACTTTTGCTCTGACCCTACTTAATTGGGGCAGAGTGTTATTTTTGTTACTCTTCTACCTATATTTTCTTTCCAGAAGGGTGACTTACTTCAACCATGCTGCTCTATTCTCCATTTATATCTTTTTCTTCTTTAATTCATTTTTTTATTTGAGAGGGGAGGGGAAGATAAAAGAAATGATTTGTTGTCCCAGTTATTTATGCATTCATTAGTTGCTTCTTATATGTGTCCTAAACAGAGATCAAACTCGTAACCTTGGTGTATTGGGATGCCAGTCTTACTGAGCTACTCGATCATGGCCTACACGTTTGTTCTTCTCTTTCCCCCACATGTTACTGCCAGAGTCCCCCACTGTCCTGTGCATTGTGCTAGTCCTAATTCCATCCCTCCTGTGAAGCCCCTGCTATCTCCTTCATGAAGCCCAAAGGAACATTGACTCCCCTCTCCTAAACTCCCAACACTCACTCTCTTCAGGTTTATGTTCTCTTAGTTTTTACAGTGTAGTTACTTTTGAGCTTGCCTTTCTTCTTGAGCAGAGTGTGTCCAGGTGCTTCAGGGTAGGAGTAAAAGCTGCCTCATCTCCGACTCTTCTCTGGCTTTAAGCACAGTGCCTGGCACAGTGACTGAAGAGAGAAAAGTCAGGAAAAGGGGCAGGGAGGAGGAAGAGCACATCTGACCTCACACTGAGAAACAAGCCACACAAAAGAACCAAGGTTATAAGCCAAGAAAGGCCTGGCATATGCCAACTGACCCTTCCAATAGACCCCACCTCCTTGAAAAGAATGTTATTGCTATTCATCATCTCCCCTGCCCTTGCCACTGAGTGCCACTGCTGTCAGCCTCCTACCTGAGACAATGCCCTGATGTCTGGGGAAAGGTTGCATAGATGTCAGCAGGGCAGCTGGCAGAGGGAAGGGAAGCTTTCCCTAGTCCAGATGGCCAAGGCAAAAAGTACATGAAGGAAACATGCCAACTGTTGCCACCCTACCCCTAAGCTGTGTCAGCATTATGTCCATAAAAACCAGGTGAAATGAAAAAGAATTAGTCAAAGATTGCGTTGACGACATAATGCCAGATACATAGTATCATAAAAGTTGTAGTTACACTGAGCTGTCAGGTGGATTGAAGTAACCAGTATGTCTGTCACTATATTGATGGATTTTAACAAAATCACTAGTATCTTACTGCACCATAGCACACTCAATTGCTACCCAAAAGTCATCAAGTTTCCCAAATGACTGTTTGATTTGTCAAACAAGAGACCTGACTCACTCATCAATAACATGGCCAATTCACCTGTTATTCTGGCTTTGTGCTGAGCAAGCTTCCATCACAAACTAGCCATGTTTAATTAAATCAGCAGCCAGAAAGAGGCCACTGTCCCTCAGTTCCCTGGCTCATGGATGACAGAGGGCCAGAGACAGGCCTGCGGGATTGTTCATGAGCTGTGGTACATCACACCAGCTCACTTCCCTCCCTGCTTTATGTTCCCATTAGGATGGAGGCAGGCTTTGACATTTATTTCTCCCCACATTCTTGCTTAAAAAACAACCACGGCCAAGACCGATTTGGCTCAGTGGATAGAGCATTGGCTTGCGGACTGAAAGGTCCCAGGTTTGATTCCGGTTGGGGGCATGTACCTTGCTTGCGGGCACATCTCCACTGTGGGGCATGCAGGAGGCGGCTGATCGATGTCTCTCTCTCATCGATGTTTCTGACTTTCTATATCTCTTCCTTCCTCTCTGTAAAAAAAACCAACAAAATATATTTTAAAAAAAAACACAAAACAAAAAAACAAAAAAAACAATCACGGCCAGGGATGGCTCTGGAAAATTTTGGAAAAGAAGTGGATATTAACTTCAGAAACTCCTACCTTTCTCTCAAATATCACACTCTTTCATATTCCAGTTTCATATCCCCAAAAGCAAGGCCACCTGCTATAATATTTATTTCAAAATCTCCCCTTTCCTTTCTCACTCCTCACCTTCCAGCAATATCTACTTACCCTGTGTTATAGGGATATTCACAGCAATATAACTCTTGTGGACATAACACCTTGATATAAAAGTGTGATCCAAAGGGCTGGAATTATAGGCATGGTGGCAGGCTAACAGATGAGCAATCACTGTATGGGGGCAGACAGGGCCTAAATGAGTCTCTAAAATCAAAAAAGGGGTGCTCAGTCCTTGCCTTCTGCTCAGAAGCATGGCCTTTCTCTTGCCATTCAGACAAATTTTATGCCACATGAAAACGATGAAGATCCCCATCTTCAAGGACATTAAAACTGATGGAGTTCTTTGCTTCACTCACCTTATAAACTAGAATGAAGGACAGGATGATACTGACAGTGGATGGTCTCACCTCCCCCTCCCAGGAAACACAAAAGTAGGGTGCTGCCCCACCAGCAGTCCCAGCCGTACATCTGCTCATGGCGTCCTATCTGTCTTGGAACCCAAGGAGTCCACCATGTGATGGATAGTGTTCCACTTGATGGGGAACGAGCGAGTGATGATTTGTCATTCACCATAAAGTAACTGCTATTTCATGGGTTCCCACTCCCTGGGCGCAGCTCTGCTGTTTGCTCTGTGCATCAATTTATGGTGCATCCCAAGACTAATGACGCTTGCCTCAGAGCCAAGGTGGGGCTTGGTTTCATGTTCTACCAGCAGAGGATTACATTACTGATTGATCGGACACAGTTGTCTGAGGCAAAAACATTTTGAATTGATACCTGGATTTGGACTACAAGCAACTTGCCTCATGGTGCTGAATAGATTAAGGAGCGCAGCTTCTAATGGGACCTCCAGGAGATTTTGACAAGTCCTGCTAGAGGTGAGCATTTTCTTGTGGCAGATGAGAGGCAGAGAGATCATCTGAGGTCTGGCTTGCAGATTGCAGAGCTGGAGAACACATTCTCAGACCCCAACTCCAGGCTGCTGAAATGGAGCAGACATGGTGATCTGCTGGTAACCAGCTCTCCTGAGAATAAACTACAAGGCCCAGTTTGTAGCATTTGCCAATTTCTCCCACCATGGCCAGTTTCAAACTTTGAATGTGAGATCAGTGCACCCAGATTTAGGAAGGGCTGTGCACTGTCAGCTCGTGAGCTGGCACAAGTCACTCAGCACACCACTGGAGCCATTATTCATCATGCGCCATCCTATTCTGGGGATATGGTTCTCCGATGAGGACATGGAGGCTCAGAAAAGGTATGGGACTCGTTCACGTTCGCAGTTATAAAGCAGCTGAGTCGCCTTAAACAAAGGTGGCTCCTTTTACACCATCCTGCAGCTCAGGGCCTGGGGCCAGCTGTTAGCTTTGTCTCTGCTTCCAGGGCTCACACTCTTCCAGCTCACCAGGCAGCTGCAATGGAGAAGGGTAGGATCCAGGGGAGGCCATCTTTTGTCTGGGATTCTGCTGTTTATGTGTGGTTTGTCCTGTTCTTGCCACCTAACTTGCTTTAGTGGAGCAATTCAAGTCTGCCTCTGACCTCATTTGTCAATTTCTTCAGTCCTCATCTCTTTAAGAAAAAGGAGAGAAACTTCCAGGGTGGCTCTCACCTGGAGTCTGGGGGAGGAAATAACCCCTAGGAGATCCCAATCATAACAGTATAAGCCAATTCAACAGCCAATCTGTCTGCTAAATCACTTCCTCTTGGATTTGTTTCCCCCTTCTCATTTTCAACTCACTGTCTTTGCTAGATCCTTCCTTTCTGAAAGTCTAAAGCAAATGAAGCAGTGGCAGCGGGGATTGAGCCGGGGGTTGGGACAATGACCCAGCCTGGTCCTCTGGCTGGCAGGCTCCAGGGCCCTGCCAAACAGTGGGTCCTAAATGGCTATTAATATCCACAGAGGAAGTGCTGAAAGGCCAACAAAGTAATTATCATGTAGTCATCCTATCACCTGGTCCTCAGCTTCTTCTGGCAGAAGGTCACATTGTCCTGAAGTGGGGAGTTTGGAAGGAAGAAGAGAACCAACTGGCCCATTTCCCACCCTCCGCCATTCCCCTCTGTGAAGGAACCTTGGTCAGACTGCAGGGCACTGCGGTTCCTGGCCTGTGGCTCTTCGAGTACCAAGATGAGCAGAAAGTTGCTAGGTACATTCTGGGTGATAGAGAGCAGTGGTCAAAGAAGGCAGTTCCTCTATTCGGAATCCAGCTCCAGGCCTAACAGATGCTAGATGGGCCAGCTGAGGGGAGAGGGCTGCAGACACGGCCTGCAATGCTCAGCACTGTGAAGGGCTGTATTCTGATAATTTCCTTATGGTGCAGAGAAAGGAGGTCACTCACCATTCTTTTTGGCACCCCCATCCAAGGTGTCCAATCCCATCCCAAGAGAATGGAGTAGTCTGGTTTCTGAGGTTCCCGACCTGGACAGAGGTGGTGAAGAAGAGATTAATGCTGGTTTTTCTCCCCACTAGTATCAGCTTGACTGGCAGCCCGGGCAAAGAAGAACCCATCTAAACGCTCCCTGGGGTCCAGAATGGAGCTTATTACATGAAAGCTGCCGGTAGCCAGCAGCTCTGCTTTGTGAGCTGTGAAACAAATGTTTATCCACCACTCAGTGCTGTTCAGAGCTATTTAAGGAACTCAGGCTTGAGCTGCAGGCAAGAGCTGTGTGTCCCAGGCCAGCACTGGTGCAAAGCGAGGAGGGCGGACCTGGGAGCGAAGCTGCCAGCCTCCTGCTCTGGGACCACCTGAGGACAGAGGGCCAGGAGGCCAGGTCTCCTTCCTACATTATATTTTGCCTTCATCTGAAGCCCTTCCTCTCCTTGCTTCCATTACTCTTTCAGGTTTCTCCCTTCTCCCTCCCTTCTTTTGTCTTCTTTTTTTCCTCCTTATGCATTTCCTTTCTTCCTTCTTTCTTCTTTTTCATCCCTTTCATTACTTCATTTCCCCTTTTCTGCCCTCAGATAGGCCCGTGGCTCCCTTATTATACTCTTATATGCATTGTGACTTTTTGTGGAAAAAGCGATGAAATTCATGAAATGAAAAGAATAACAAAATGAAGCCAAAAGCCTTTAGTCTCACAAAACCTACACCTAAGGAAAACTGGGCAGAGTGTGACCCGAGTAGAGAGCTGCCGATGTGAGATGATGCCCAGCACAAGCTCCACAGAGCTTTCTGGACTGATCAGGGAGGCCAGTCATTCTCTGCTGTGCATGTAAGGGTCTCCCCGCCTTGCAGCACTGCAGCTCATGTTTTGAGAGGGCCTGGGGTCATGGGCCCTGCAGGAGAAAGCCAAGGCCCAGTGCACTGGTTTTCATAATTTACTGAGGTGGCTCTTCATCTTGTTCTGAAAAGCTTCTGAGTGTGTGTGAGTGTGAGTGTGTGTGTGTGTGTGTGTGTGTGTGTGTGTGTGTGTGTGTTTAATTTCTTATTGATTTCAGAGAGGAAGAGAGAGAGAGATAGAAACATCAATGATGAGAGAGAATCATTGATCGGCTACCTCCTGCATGCCCCACACTGAGGCTTGAGCCTGCAACCTGGGCATGTACCCTGACCAGGAATCAAACCTTAACCTCCTTAGATCATACTCAACCACTGAACCATGATGGCTGGCTGGGCAAGGCTTCTGTTTTGAGACAAGTTAAAAGACTTAGGGGACCCAGAGAGTGCTGATGGCAAGGGGCAAAGGGTGGTATTCACTGCCAGGGACGTGACACATGCATTATTCCTCAGTGACAATTGTGAAGTAGGCATCTGCTACAGCATAACCAGTCACCCAACACAGTAGCTTAAACAATAATGACCATATATTTACTCACAATTCTGGGAGTTGCCTGGGCTCAGCCCACAGTTCTCACTGGGCCCCCTGCAGCTGCAGTTGGAGTTGCCCGGGCCTGGGGTTGTCTGGAGCCCTCTCTATTCCACATGTTTAAAGCCTGGCTGGGAAGACACCTTGGATAGCTTGTCCATTCTCTGTGGTCTCTCCTGTGGCAGCTTTAGGGGGCCAGGGTTCTAACATGGCAGATGAAGGTGCCAGAGCAAGTGTCTCAAGAGAAACCAGAGGAGCTGAAAGGCCGCTCTAATTGCCTGGAAACCACGGCATCATATTGGCTCACTTCTGCTTCTTTAAGGCAGTGACAAGCCCCCAGGAGCCTTCAAGCAGAGGAGGCTTAGACTCTGCCTTCTGATAAAGGAGTGTCAGAGTTTACAGACATGTTTTTAAGCCACCACCTACTGTTGAACTATTTCATAGGTTCAAGTGGCTCTCTAGCCCTGCTGAGAAGTATTGCAGTGCTGAAATGCAAATACTGCAGCCAGGCTGCCTAGGCTCCGTTCGCGTATTTCTTGTGTGAAGTTGGGCAAGTTACTTACTATCCTGAGCCTTAGTTTCCTCATCTGTTAAATGAAGATAACAATTCCTGACTCGCAAAATTGTTGTAAGGATTAAATTAATATATGTTAGATACTTAAAACAGAGTCTGTCATATTATTGGCATTCCTTACATATTAGCTATTATTATTCCCATTTCATAGATGAGAAAATTGAGGTACAGGCATCTAATGATCGACCTCTGTCATGTAACTAGGATTTGAACAACAAATTCTAAAGCCAAAAGCTTCCCTGAGTTCCTCATAACAGTACCTTCTCCCTCATCTACATTTAAGTTTCTGTCAACTTTAACATCCCTCAAAGCACAGAAATTCAGAATTTACAGGCCTTTAAGCCTTGACACAAGGTGCTACCCAAGAGCTAAGTTCTGGATTGATGACTCACCTTGACCTGACTATATAAGTCCAGCCACAAAATCCAAGGATGGAGGCAACCAGACCCTTCATTTGGCTTTCCTTGCACATCTCTAACCCTTAAGAGTTAAGAGAGTAGAGATAGGAGGACAGAGTCCATACATAGAGGAAACCTTCCCCAGTGGCACTGGAGGAGGGCAGAGGAAATGCTACTAGATCTGACTCAAAGGCAGCTGTGGGGAGCCTCAGAGTCCTGGTTTCACATCTGTTAACAGAAGCTGCTCTGCCCATCCTGTGTTTGCTGCAGATCACTTGGGATCCAGAGGGTGGAAGTCCGGGTGAACTGCCAGCTCCTGGCCACACATCCATCCTGGATGCCTCCCAGCAGGGAATGGGGCAGCTGCTGGAACCACTACCCCACCCTGAACTGACTGGGGAGCAGGCAGACAGCTGACAGGAGGGGAGCTGCCATTTCAGATGAGGTGGCTTAGACTGGAAGCTGGCCAGGGTTGCAGGCGCCTGTGTACCTTTGGGCAGATGTGCATAGTTGCACACTCAGCTCCACCTCCTTTCCAGCCTCTGCCACAAAAGAAGTGCTTCCCATAAGTGTCTCTTGCCCCCAGGCCCAGACAAGGCATGTGGAGGGGCTAGCCCTGACCTCTGTGAGCTGGCCTCCTGCCAACTGTGATCCCAGGGCCAGGAAGACAGACCATCTTGCTTTGGCTTCTATAATATGCAGTTTATGAGCACCAGCTGCCAAACTGCCCAGCCTGACTGGAGCCCAAGCCCAGCTCCATGTAAGTTACCATGTACTTACACAGCCTCTTCTTGATCCCTGGTAATCTCCTGGCTTTGCCTCCTTCTTCCTTCTTCTGCTTCTTCAGCTCCTCATTTTTATCCCCTGCTGTCTCTCCATGGAAGCCTCCAGAAGGGCATGTGAGCCCCTCCCCAAGAGCCTTGAGGCAAATGCCTGCCCTGTCCCCTGTGGGAAAGGGAAGGGAGGGCAAGGAGCAGCCCCTTGGGGCCTGGAACCCCAGCACCCTCAGTGACAGAGCCACTGACCCACGGACACACAGTTCTTGCCTATCCCCTCTCCAAGCTGAAAGTGCTCTGCTTGCAAGTTCCTATCCTGGAGAAGAGACAGAGGCATCAGCAAGCATAGAGGGTCCTTAACAGACTAGCCATGGGAGAGGAGCTGGTCCCACTCTCAGGCAGCTGCAGGGAGGACGGTCAGAGCGGGTGGGCTCCCAGCAGCTGGTTCTCTTTCAGGGGCAGGACTTGTTTCTCATCAAGGGAAACTGCTCCATCTGGCCCCGGGGTAGCCAGGCCTGGCCACAGGTGAGAGCAGGAACAAGCTGGGGAGAAGGCTTCACCAGCCCAGAGGCCCCGCCAGCCTGCTGCCCCATTCACACAGGTGAGCAGAATCTTACCTGGGTGAGCCTCAAAGCCTGTCACCTGGGGGCATTCATACTGGTCCAGTCACTCTGGTCCCAGGAGCTGGACAGGCAATTACCACTACCCACTGCTCAGATCAGGCATTGAGACAAGTGGGGTATGAGGCTCAAAGTGTCCACTGCCAAGTCCCATTGCTCTGAGATGGGGAGACAATGGCCATTTACTATTTGCCAAAATCCTCTGTACTGACTTCTCAGAGAAATCCCGAGCTCTTCTGATCTGTGCAGAGGTGCTGGTCAGGCTCGCGGCTCTAGGCAAAGGGCAGGGTTAGGGTTAGGGTCAAGGTGGCTCCCTGCTGCTCTCCAAGACTCCCAGCTGCCACTCTGGCCAAATGAACTCACCCCCTCCCCCACGAATGGAACCTACAGTCTGAAGTGCTTTCCCATTTACTATCCAGTTGGTTCCACCACATTTTTTTTGTAGAATCAGTTCTTTTATCACTGTTTTATTGCTATAGTTACTATTACTATTATGATTTCAATGCCTCAGGAAGAGAAGGCTCGTGGAGTTTAAGGGACCTTCTCAGATGCCTAGGATTGATAAGTGCTGAGCTGGGCATTGAACCATGGACACCCAGGAGAGCAGGAAGCTTCTCACACAGCTCACGGCCAGGAGCCTGGCTTTGGATTCCCACCATTACAGGAGCCAGGTTTCATCAAGAGTTGAGACAGTACCAGTTGCCAAAAAGCCAGGTCATTCAGAACAAGGGGTGAAGACAGCAAAGCCATCCTCGCCCTGTACACCCTCAGTGACACACAGAGCCACTGACCCACAGACACACCATATAAAACTCACACACGCTTTCTTTATCTGGCTCAGCGGGAAGGCTCTACCTCAGTTCCCTGCAGCCTCTCTATTCCTAGGGATCCATGCCAGTCAGACACGAGAGACCAGGGAGCCAGGATGAGAGGAACCGTATCCAGGAGAAGGCTACTGCTACACAGGGGGAGCCCCTGGGAGTAGCTGAGTGCGCGTGGGGGTGACTGTCAGCCATTTGCTGATGGCTCCTACAATCTCCCCGGTGATGGCTCTATGTCCCCTCAGCTCCCCTCCCATGTGCTTAAATCATAGAACAACAGGCTGTAAGTGAGCCAGAAGGATTCCCCTTCTGAGGCCCTGGGAATCGAGCCATGTCCAGTAAGAAGCTTTCTCTGTGTCATCTCTCTCCAACACCACTGACAATGCATGGGCGGGTGTGATGGATGCTTGCCAGCCCTCTCTGACCTTTGTGTGGAGAGGAGAGCCAGGCGCACTGCCCAGCTTTCTCCCAGCCAGCCTACTTCTGTGACTAGACACCCACAGGGAAGCTCTTCTATACACTGTCACAGTCACTGCCTCCGTGTGGCTACTTCAGGACACTAATGGGGGAACTGGAAGAGAAAGAAGAGAGGGAGGACAGGAGGGAGTATGGGGAAGAAGGAACAGGCAAGAACTCTCATGTCCATTGTCTGTCTTTCTCAGCTGGAACTTGGGAGTTTGCTGCCCTGGAAAGAGACCCCATGTGTCATGTGGTAGAAAGCAGGATGGGTCATCCGAGAGCAGGCTCATAGCTGCCCAGCAGGTGCCTCTAGGAGGTGGTACAGTGTTATGGCTGTATGGGTTTGGGAATCAGGTAACTCGGGCTTTGAATGCTAACTGCACTCACATCACTCTACAACACCAGGCTGGTTAAGTTCTCCAGCCTCAGGTTCTCTGCACCACAGAGATAATTGCACCACTTCACCAGCCTCATACATTTGTTGAGGATGAAATAAGATCATGCAACATATTTTACACATGTTTAGGGCACAGATATTCAGGAAATAGTAACTGTCACTGTTAAGGCCAGAAAAGTCTATCATTTGGGAGAGATGGAATGAAAGACACTACTATTCTTCACTCCATTTTACAGCTGGAGAAGCTTTAAAAACTGCCCAATGACATACATGGGAAGATTATCCCACCTTAGAAAGGAAGGAGATACAATACAAGCTGCAGCATGGATGAACTTTGAAAACATTGGGCACACTCACAAAGACAGAAAGTAGGATAGAGGCTCCAGGAGGCTGAGAGGAGGGAAAGGTACAGAGCTTGTTCTGCAGGGGGAAAGGCCTGGGGGTTGTTGCACAGTGATGTGAATGGACTGAAGGCTCCTGAACACTTTAAATGGTTCAGATGGTATGTCTTGTTACTGCATTTACCACCAATATATTTATATAAAATAGACGTGTCATCCACGTTACAAGTGTGATTGTGTTGAGCGCTGGGCAGTGGGCCTTCATATGCACATGGAACACACAGCTACACACGAAACACAGAGCTGCACCTGCTCACTCAGGCAGTGCTGCCAGCTGCAGGCGCTGAAATTGGGCGAGAGCTTTTTGTGTTCAAGTTGTCTATGTGTTCTACAAGAGCCCACATTATTTTGACATAGAAAGTTATAGAAAATGAGAGACTTAAAAAATAAAGTTAACATACTTAAAAAGGGAAAGATTTATTGAAAAATAACAACCTCCTTCCAAAATAAGTCCTGTACAAGGACCCAGTCAATAGTGGCAAGGCCAGGACTTCACCCCAAACTCCTGAGGAAGAAACATAAACAGCAGTTGCTCACATATATAAGGTGATCCCCAAAATGTATACGTACACTTGAATAATTATTAAAGTGCATTTCATTTTCAACATTGGGCAAGCAGCTTTTAAAGTGTGCATATATTTTGGGGGACACCCTGTAAGTCTTCTCGTTAAATCCCCATCACTGTTCTGTGACCTCATGTTGAGATTTTATCTTCTGGGTGAGGAAGCTGAGTGTGAGAGAGAACGACTTTTGACAATGCCCTGGGGTCCAGGACAGCTGGAGTTGCCCATTGACTGGGAGCATAGGAGGATAATTCTAGAAGGGAGGGCAGTGGGCCAGAGGAGGAAGTCGGGATTGAGAGGGAAGCCATCCTTCAGAAACAGGGGCTGGGAGGGAGGGAGACAGACCAGCCGCCATAGGAGGGCAGCAGTAGGCAGGCTGAACAGGGAAGGGTTGAAGGGGGATGCCCAGGGCAACTGACCTGCAGGTGGGACTGGGAGCCAGAGCAGGCTCTCCAGAGCCAGGAGACTAGGTCCAGGGGGATGTGAGGAGCTGGGGTCGGTGTAGGAGTGGAGACCTGTGTCTGTACCACTGAGCACCGGCAGCTCGGTGCCTCTGTCTTAGAACACAGACCCTCCAAGATGATGGCTCAGCCTCATCCATGCTTCCTTGCTCCTACCTGCTGGGGGGAGTGCTAGCCTGGAGGGGTGCTGGCCCAGAGGCCTTGCAAGATCGCAATTACTCTCGATCATAGAACCAAGCAGGCTGGTGCCAACAGCTGGGCGAGGCCTGCTTTGTGCCCTCTCCAGGGGAAGGGCGACCTTCGCAGCATGGAAGCCTATGTGAACAGGACCATGGACTGAAGAACAGCCTCTCTCCTTCCCTGCCATGCTGGAGGCTCAGTTCATGCCCCTCTCTCCCTGTCCCCTGCCTTCTGAGGACTGGCACTGCCACTCCATCCTCCCTTTGCCGGAAATAAGGCAGGAGCATGTGCAGGCCAACACCCAGTGCAGCTCCCAGCACCCCCAAAGCCTGCTGCTGCCTGCTGGCAGGAATGGCCAGGCTGCCACATAGCAGCAGACAACGCCCTGGGCAGGAGGTCCTGGTAGCCCGGATGACGCTAAGAGAGCCGCACAGAGGGAGCAGGAAAGCAGACCCTTCTTCAGCCAGAGCTGGGCTCACCGCCACCAGGGAGAAATTCAGAGTCCTCGAGGTGGACAGGTGTGCCACATCCCAATGAAGGTGGCCGTGTCTGACTGCAGAGGTAAAGGAGTGAGGCGGATGCTGGCAGCTGGGCTTGGTGTTGGAGGCACTAGGTTAAAGGAGCTGGCTTTGCCCCTTCATGGCCAACCCTGGGGCTGCCCATTGGGAAGAAGGGGAGATAAATGGAGTCCCCCAAGCAGTGCTTGCCTGCCTAAAGGAATGAATGGTAGTGCTCTTGATTACTTCCAGGTGGTATTTACTTGCCTGGTGTTTCTGGCCTTATGCCTCATCAAAGGGGACGGTAGGGACAGTGATGGACAAAGGGAGGGCAGAGGGGGCAAGCAGGAGACATCGCTGTGGGCAGCTCTGAGTGCAAACCACCCACAAACGTTTCTTTGCTGTCTGGTTGCCGGCTCTGTGCTGGGCACTGGGGCGAGGGGGGAGTGTGGAGTAACAGTGCCTGCCTTCAGTCAGCAATGGAGGCACGGGGTAAGTAGACATTACAGTGCCATGCATGGTGCTGTCCAAAGCTTTTCTGGGTGTCCAGGGAGCAGAGAAAGGGATGGGGGGGTGGGTAGAGTAGCCACAGAGCAGGAGACACACAGGGGACACTTCAAAGAAAGCGGGGGTGAGTTGGAGTGGAGGTATCAAGGCAAGAGGAGATGATTCAAGGAGTAAATGGGACAGTGCCCTCAGGGCTGAGTGGGCTCTCCAGTAGGCCAGAGCAGGAAGACATGGTCAACACCCTAGAGGCAGAGCCTTTGTTCAGGGTACCATGGTTACTAAGCAGAGGTTTGGGATGACCCCTGCTAAATAGCTTTGTCATGCCACCTGGACCACAGGGAGCAGCAGCACTGGGCATTTAAAGGGCCTGCTCACCTTGGAGCACCCCCTCTTTTCCACTTCTCAGCCTCACGCTGCCACCAAGACATAGCACAGGGACCTCTGCTAGGCAGATGGAGGCAGGATGCACAGGGCATGCAGGGACATGGTCAGGGGGCTCTGGTCGGTGTAAGTGCAGCTTCCTGCCTGGCCCCTAACTCAGCGAGGAAGACCACTCACCACGGCCCCAGCCAAAGCTGAAAGCATGAGTGGGGATGACAGCCAACAACCATAGCTCACCATGCCCCAGACATTTGGCCCAACTTTCACCACACAGTTGCAAAGTGTGTGTTAGTTTCCCGTGAGAAAACAGGCTCTGAGAGGTTAAGTAATCCGCCATCATCACACCAATGAGAGGCTGAGCTGGCCTGGAAGCCAGGTGTACTGATCCACAGCCTGTGTTCTGTCTCCATCGCCTCTCAGAACAATGAGGCTCTGGTGAGAGTCAGGGAATGACTGGGCATGGGAATCAGTGGAGATGGTGCCTCAAAATCCATCTGGTGCCAAAACTTGAATCCCAGTGACTTCCGCCCTTGTGATTTATTAGTTGGAGCAAGGGGGTGGGGAGGACAGCACCTTTGTCTTGGTTTTGTCTTGTGATTTTTTAATCTCCGAGATGTCCCAAAATGTTTTACCTGGTGAATTTGTTCAGCCAAGAGGTGGGTAAACACATGCATCAGAACGTGCACCATGCATCCAGCCAGGACACCCGAGGCTCACAAGGCAGATGAAAACCCTGCAAACAGCATGGGAGCAATGACCCTGAGCAGGAAGCACAGCCTCGGCGTGCAGCTCCCTGCAGGGGCCAGGACTCCTGGCAGGCCACCCAGAGGCCCCTGGGGCAAAACCATACAGTTCATGACTCACACCTTCTGGACCTCACTGCATTCTGTAAGATGCCATCTCCACCTGTTAGCCTTTTATACCACACCAGCCCCATGCCTCTGCAAAGCATTTGCTGGGGACCTGCCTCAACCAGGTGTGCCGAGGTCATCCTGGGTGGTCACAGGTGAAAAGTCACCGACTGGGGAAGAGGTCTTGTGATAAGGGACCTCAGAAGTTAGCGAGCATCTCACCTGGGAGCTTCTCAGCAGACCCTAGATAGGCATGAGCCCTAGAGAGGGGACTTGCTGAGAGCACAGATTCTGGAGTCACACTGGTCTAAGTGGGAATTCCTGCTGCCTCATTTGTTGACTTTACTTCCTCTAGTCTTTGTTTACCCTGAGAAGTGGAGGATCAGTGGTGTCCACCTCCCAGAGTGGCTGTGAAAAGATAATGCTTGACAGGGCTAAGCACAGTGCCTGGCACTTAGCAAAGTGCACAATAAAGGTAATCTTATATAATAAATATAATCCTATATAATAAAGAGGTAATATGCATATTGACCATCACTCCACCACATAAGATGGCTGCCTCCATGTGGTCAAAGGTGGCTGCCCCCATGTGGACACAAGATGGCTGCCTCCATATGGTCAAAGATGGCTGCCACAAGAATGGCCAGCACGGGAGAGAAGTTGTGGGCAATCAGGCCTTCAGGGAAGGGCAGTTGGGAGGGACCAGACCTACAAGGGAGGGCAGCTGGAAGGGATCAGGCCTGCTGGGGAAAGCAATTGGGAGGGACTGGGCCTGCAGGGGAGGACAGTTGGGGGCGACCAGGCCTGTAGGGGAGGGCAGTTAGGGCAATCAGGTTGGCAAGGGAGGGCAGTTAGGGGCGATTAGGCTGTCAGGGTAGTGGTTATGGGGTGATCAGGCTGGCAGGAAGAAATAGTTAGGGGCAATCAGGCAGGCAAGCTGTTGGGAGCCAGCAGTCCTGGATTGTGAGAGAGATGTCCCATATTGGAGAGGGTGCAGGCTGGGCTGAGGGACACTTGTTCCCCTCATGCATGAATTTTGTGTACCAGGCCTCTAGTAATAATGATGAAAGGGAAGTTGATGGAAATGGTGGTGGTGAGAGAAGGGAGAACCCTGAATGGAGAGCCATGTCAGCAATCTGCACGAAAGCATATCCTCCCTTCATAGCACTGGCTTGTTTGGGCCATGAATGGAAGGCTCTCAGGAAGCTACCCCACCAGCCCACAGGAAAGCCCACTCAACTCTCTTGCTTCTGTTGTGAGTCAGACACTAACTGCCTCTCAGAACTTGTGGTCGGTGGGATGCAATCCAGCCCGTCACGGCTCTGCCTAATTGTCAACATTTTGCAAATGGACTAATCAGCTGTAAGGACAGTGGCATCAGAAAACCTCCTGATGACTTCACAGCTGGGAAAAAGAAATACCCCTAAATCATACCCTCAGCCCTAGGCTGAGTATCAAACCTGCTCTTCCCTTGAAAAATTCCTTTTTTCATTTGCTGCAAAGGGATTTCTGCTGAAGTGTGTGTGTTTGAAGTGGAAAATTGATGGTGCATGCTTCATTCCAAAAGAAATCAGTTCGTTCACAGCTGAGAAATCATTTGGCTATTGGTCCAAAAGGGTTACTGAGAAGGTTTGAGGGTGTAAATATGTAATACCTCTTTCTCCCGCTGAGTCCAGAACCACTTCAAAGATCCACCAAGAGCCAGAGAAAAGGAGATCCAACATCATCTTCATTACTGATAATGTTAAATGACAGGGCATGGCTTGGACTAGTGGAAATGACTTGCCATCATACCCCTAAACTAACCTCCAAAACATTAGGTTCTCCTGGTGGGGTCAGAGCCTGTCTCATTGATCTTGCCACATGGCTGACAGGAGGGAGTGTGCCTTCTGAAGGCAAACATATCCCAAAGAGCTGTGAGAGGGAGAGATAGGGTAGGAGGCCCATTCTTGCCGGGTGAGAATGGGGCAGCACAGAGCCAAGAGTGCGAATGCAGGCAGTCCCTCCACTGGAACCTAGAGAAGTAGGACTAAGGACTCTAGTTGTTTTCCTAGCCAATTGGACTAAACTTTAAGCCTCTGATCAACCAGAAGTGTGTGGGCTGGCCAGCTCCCTGCAGCTGCTCACCAGCACCAGCCTCGCTCCTTCTGGCACATTCCTTGGCCATTTCAGAGGGTGTTTCTTCTGTTTGCAGGAGGTCCTGAAGTGGATCAGAACAGTCCATCCAGAAAGCCAGCTCCGAGTCTACGCTTCACCCAAGGCTGAACATTCAAGAGCTTACTCTCTTTTCAATCCAGATTCATGTCCAGCCCCACAGGCCAGAACATTCCTCAGACATTCTGCAAAGAGATTTAATAACAGCATGAAGATACTTCAGTAATAAAATGCATAAAAAGCTAAAGATGCAAAACACATAAAGATTCTTAAAAAATGAATGCCTAAGTAAGATGGTCCAAATGTGGATAGATACCCTTCCCATCATCAAAATCCTAAACAAAATGTACAGGTTAGAATCCCAAAGAGATTAATGTCCAAAATCAAAGTATTTAGCCCTTGTAAATTGAAACCCAACTTACACATGGAATTTGGATGCAGAGAAACTGGGGTCCTCTCCTTTTCTTGCTCAGTTCAGTCCTGGCTAGAGGCATTCTCTGTGTCTGAGAGAGTGAGAGTTCCTGGGGAGCTGGATTCTGAGTTGTCTTTCCATGAGCGTGCGTGTGTTTCCTCACTTCCTCAGAGATGAGATAGTTCAACCCCAAGTCTCTTGTGCACCCTCTCTGTTAAAAGCCCAAAGAACTAATAAGCACATTAAAGATTATCAAAGCTCTGGCTCCACATCAATAACATTTAGAAGACATGACAACTTACTATTGTGAGGTCAGTTGTCCTAGGCAGAATCACATCGCTAGCACCAGAGCTCAGTTTGGCCCTAGCCCATAGTAGAGGATTCTGGTATCCAAGGGGAGAAGGACAGCTGGAGGTGGCCTTAATTTAGCATCCACAGTATTCCTGTATGTGCACCAGCAGCCTAGGGTCCACACCTCTGCCCTTCAATGCACAGGGCTCATCGTGGCCCTCCTCCAGTGACACCTGCTTCTCTCTCCACAAGGAAGTCCCCACAGCCAGCCAGAGTTACTCTCCCCCTGCTCCAACTTCCCACAGATCCAAACCCAGAGACGGCAGAGTCTGTGTGCTCAACTAGGCCACAGCAGGACCATCAAGGAAGACTTGCCTGCTCCACTCACCTCTTTCCTCCCACTCCTACCCAATCCTAGGGCATCATGGACCGAGGACTGAGCATGAAGGAGGAGGGCAGCAGAGAAGCCCACCACTTTACCTCTTTGCAGACAACAGTAGGCAGGGATACAGGGTGGTAGACCCTGGCCACTGAGAGGGGAAGTAGCTGCCACTCTCAATGGAGTTGGAAGTTTTGAGAATTACATGGAATTGTGCAGGTTCAGTGTGAACTGAGTCTAAATGTCATTTAACATGTCATTGGACTTTTTACTACTAAAAAGTGCCTTCATCCAAATCATGGATCCATCCAAGTATACACCAAGGTTGGAAGAATCATGCCTCTCGAGTAAATGTAAATGGCAGTGGGAAACAAAGCAAATTGCCTGTGATTTCATAGCATACATCCAGCTTGTTCAACGTACAGGTTCCTGTTCTATGGCACTTGCTGTGTGTCTCCTACTGATTCTTCTCTAACTGGCATTTCATCTCTGGCCAATAGACTTTAAGCCTCTGCAGGCAGATGTCTTCGTCATCTAGCTTTTTTGTCCTATCTGAGTGTTTGGAACATGGCAGGTAGTCAGCAAATATGTGAGGAGAAGAAGAAGGAAGAAAGAGTAAGATAGAGTGAGGGAAGTGAGAGTACTCAGAGCATCCATGGATGCGGGTGCAGCAAAGACCATCCGTCTTCAGTGGGACAGGAGAGCAGGATACTGAAAAGGAAGGGCAGTCTCCCACACTCTGAAATGTGTTTCTGGTCTTTGACTGCTTTGCCACAGATTACCCTTTGGTTAGACCTGCACACAGCTAACCTGTCTCCAGCCAATGAGACAAGTAGAAATGCTATTGGGCCGGTGGAGAGGTGGTTGGATAGGAGTCTGGAATTCCTGGTACTAGGGCTGGGAATGCATGCCTGGAACACTCAGTTGTCTCATCTGGTAAGTGGGGATGGTTGTGTTCTCCCTTCCAAGCTCTCAGGGTTTTTACAAAGAGTATTTGGAAAGAGCAGGTTTCAAAAGTGAAAGCCAGGTGCAGGCGCCTGTCTAAGGTTTCAGCTGCCCTTTGAAAGTTGTCAGCCCAGAGAAGCCGGCTTTTTGTGTTGGCTCTGGACACTTCCCTAGCAGCGGCAATGAGGAGACCACATGTGGACAGCAGGAGATCCTGGCCTGCCCTCCCTTCCTTCATAACCACAGCCTTCCCCCATCCCATCTATTCTCCTAAGGAGAGCAAGGTCAATTAGTAGACACAGAAAAATGAGATTTTAATGCCTCGCCTTTCAGAATTCCACTCTTTGGCATCCTAACCCTCTGCCTTAACACTCCTTTCCATCAGATGGGCTCAGGGTGTGCACTGAGAGGTACCCTGCTTTCATGTTATTCCAGCCATTTTGTAGTGCTGAAAAGTGGTACCAAACCTCTCTTGATGCTACTTATGAAATCTAGTGTGTTTGCACACCTATGTGTGTTTGTGTGTATGTGTGTAAGAGAGAGAGAGAGAGAGGTGGAGGGAAGAGGTAGAAAGAGGAAGAGAACAAGAGGAAAATAAAAGAGGGAAACTTGTCTTCTA
>JAAGEH010000005.1:40466887-40507311 GCA_011751065.1 Lasiurus cinereus | reverse complement strand
AATAACTAGGGGCCCAATACACGAATTTGTGCACTTTGAAAGAAATTGTGGGCTGCAGTGGGCACAGGGGCAGGTCTTGGCCCATTCTCTATGCCCCTCCCCTGCTCCTCTCACTGTCTGCCAGCAACCCCACTCCCACAGCCACCACTCCCACATGCTGATGGCACCAGCCATGCTGGCACCTACTGATGGCACTCAGCAATTGGGGCCAGCATCAGCAGTGATGTGTGAGCAGTGGCTGCTGCCCCGACTACCCCTCAGGAGCAGGATAGGTGGAGAAGCCCTCAGGGGCGATAAGGGCCAGCAGCCACCATTCATATCCACTGATGCCCTTGAGCAATTGGGGCCAGTGCCAGGTGCCAGCAGTGGGTGTGAGAAGTGGCTCTGGTGACAACAGCAGGTGTGAGCGGGGACAGCACTGGCAACAGGTGTGAGTGCCAAGTAGGACTACAACATACAGGAGCAAAGAATTCTCAGTAACCACCAGAGGCTCCCCCAGATGACAGCAACTGATGGCCCACCTTGTTCTGGCACCCCCGCTCACCTGCTCCACCATCCCACCACAACCAATACCCATCATGTTCCACACACGTCCCCTGGTGGTCAGTGCAGGTCATAGTGACTGGTTGTTCTGTTATTTCACTGTCTGGTCTATTTGCATATTAGGATTTTATATATATACTAGAGGCTCAGTGCACAAAATTTGTGCATTGGGGGGGGGCGTGTTCCTCAGCCCAGCTTTCACCCTCTCTAATATGGGACCCCTCAGGGGATGTCTGACTGCTGGTCGGACATCCCTCTCACAATCCAGACCTGCTGGTTTCCAACCACTCGCCTGCCTGCCAGTCTGATCAACCCCTAACCACTCCCCAGGCCAGTCTAACTGCTCCCCTGCTGGCCTGATTGCCCCTAACTGCCTTCCCCTGCTGGCCCAGTCACCCCTAACTGCACTCCCCTGCTGGTTCGGTTGCCCCCAACTGTCTTTCCCTGCCAGCCTGCTGGCTTGGTCGCCCCTAACTGCCCTATCCTGTTGGCCTGGTCCCCTGCAACTGCCCTACCCTACTGACCTGATCACTCCTAACTGCCCTATTGTTTTTGAATAGCTACAACTACCCTACCCTGCTTGCCATCTTGTGGCAGCTATCTTTGACCCCATGGGGGCAGCCATCTTGTGTGAGGGCATGAGGGTCAATTTGTATATTACTTCTTTATTATGTAGGACTAGTGACCCAGTGCATGAAATTTGTGCAGGGGGTGGGGGGGTGTCCCTCAGCCTGGCCTGCACCCTCTCCAATCTGGGACCCCTCAGGGGATTGGGTCTAAACTGGCGGTCGGATATCCTCTCACAATCTGGGACCTCTGGCTCCTAACCACTCACCTGCCTGCCTGCTAGTTTGCCCCTAACCACTCTGCCTGCTGGCCTGCTCACCCCCAACTGACCCCCCTCCCCTGCCAGCATGATCACCCCCAACTGCCATCTCTTTCTGGCCTGATCACCCCTTACTACCTCTGCCTCAGCCCCGCCACAATGGTTTTGTCCGGAAGGACATCCAGAAGGTCTCCTAGAAGATCTCCCTGTCTAATTAGCATATTAGTATAGATAGATACATGCTCATTGTAACAAGTCAAATAATACATTTTTAAAATATATTTTTTATCGATTTCAATAAAAAAAAGGATGGAAGAGAAAGAAAGAGACAGACACATCAATGATGACAGATACATTTATCAACTACCTCCTGGATAGAGCCCACAACCTGGGCATATGCCCTGACCAGGAATCAAACCATAATCTTCTGGTTCATAGATTGATGCTCAACCACTGAGCCATGCCGCCAGGCTAAATGTGTTTTTAAGTGAATAGTCTCACCTTCCCTTTTGAACCCCAGGATATTTGACCTTTGGCCCTCACAAATCCTCTGCATCTCACTTAGCCCCTCATCCCTACCAAGAACTCCAATCTATACACACACACACACACACACACACACACACACACACACACACCATGTGCTCATCTCCCTGTTTCTGCTATCCCACTAATATCTCCCAGACACATTTGTTCTACACTCTCTAAAAGACAAAACCTAGCTACATCTCGACTGCTACTCCAGTCTAGAATCCACTGAACTGTTTACTGTGTCCTTCATTTTGGAGAATCCTGAAATAGCCATAGTAACATTCCCTTGGCAGCCACATCTCTTTATATGACAGAGAATCCTGTCCCCAAAAAGGAATTTCCTTCCTCCGGCACTGTTAGAACAGTAGAGCGCTGACTGGGGAAGGTGCCACTGTGAGACCTACATCGCTGAAATGCATCTGAGCATTTCCATGGATGCACGAATTATATGTCTTTATAATGTAATTGTGCCCTGATCCCAGAGGCATCCCCAGCTCAATTGAACATCGATAGAGTTATTTAGGATCATAAATAATATCATCAGAGAGGGTCCACTGGGTAAACAGAGTCAGTGTGATTGTAGGAATGTGATATTGATTGTTCTTCACTGACTAATGAATTATTCTGTTTAAAAGCCCACAGAAATGGTGTGCAGCATTTCAAAGCAATGCAGCCTTAGAAGGATTTCGTTGAAAAACAGCATCTGCTTAATGGTGTTGGCTGCCATCGCCCAAGGAGAGGGCTTCATTGGGTGAGCCCACCCTGGGGGACCCCAGAAGGAGCCATGAGGTCAAATGAGGGTGATGAATAGAGATAACTGATAAATCCTGCAAACCTAACCCTTTCTGCTTCAGACTTTTTATACTATCTCCACAAAGACTGTGTGCTGCCAGTTTGTTCCAGAAGGTGACCATGATGCAGGTTTCTAAGTAGGGGCTTCCTGGCTAATAATTTTGGGTATTGTCTACAAGCTATTCTTTTTCAGCTTCTTAGGCGACCTTCCAGTGTCAGCCATACTTTTCATGCAAGACCATTGAAAGGAGTTTCCCAAGACAAATGTTGCAAATCTCTGCAGCTTCTCTGCCCCTTAGAAGTAGAATCTCCAGACACACGTCCATGCCTCAGCCCTGTCTCTTCCATGCCCCAATCTGCCTGCTGTCCATCTAGTTCTCTTACTATGGAATGCCTTTTCATATAATCCTCCTTTCCCCCACATTTAACTGTTAGATTGTCCATCTTTTCCTTAACGATTTTCTGAAGGCTTTGTATTTTGGTTGCTAATCCTTTACTGAATCTATTTGTTTCAAATACATTCCTCCCATCTGTGGTTTGTCTCTTTCACTTTCTTTATGCCATTGTTTTGGTGAGCATACATACTTAATTTTAAAGTAACTAAATTTTATCAGTCCTTTAATTCATTATTAATGTGTTTGTGTGTGTATGTGTGTGTGTTTTGCTTAAAAAAAATCTTCCACACCTCATAGTCATGGAGGTAGCCTCTTTTATTTATATCTAAAAACATTCAGGTTTGACCTTTCACATTTAAATCTCTAGTTTATAAGAAGATTATTTTTATGATTTGTGCATCTAATTCCACTTGTTTCTCATAAGCATGAGCCATCATCCCAGCCCAATGTTAAGTTGCCCTTCCTCTCCCCAGCCATCTGCAAGGTGGAACCTGGGTTTATTCTGAAGCCCAGGAGCAACCCTCCACATCAGGAGACTGAAGTCCTTGACCTGGCTGCCCCACACCAGCTTACACATCGCCTCTGTCTTCAATCTCCTCTTTAGCCCTGGAAGGCGACAGCTAAGAAGGGACTCTGAAGAGTGGATTGGATGCAATCCAGTCTTGCAAAGCCCCATCAGAGAATGAAACTTCTTGGACTAGCTAATGCCAAGGTGCTGTAATATAGTTCCAACCAGGTGAGGGAAGTAGAAGTTTGGACTGGTGTCAAATGTACAGGGAAAGGAGGGAAGAAGCAGACGGAATAGAGACCATACTTGGTGGTTGAGAAAGGACTTACTGCCCCTCATCATTCACTCTACAAATATTTTTAAAGGACCTGCTAGGAGATTCAGGGCCTCTGCTAAGGGCTTGCATTTCCAGGTGGAGCAGAGGTGTCCCTGTTGGCATGCCTGCACAATGCCACCACAGAGTGGCAGCGGACACAGGGCTGTAGAATATGCTCTTCAGCTCCTTCGCATTTGCCTTTGTTTCCTCAGTTCAATCTCTAACTTAATTCAGAGCAGAAGACAGTTACTTAAATGCAGATATTTTATCTTAATGCGGGTAATTCCCATAATATCATACATTAAGATGTCTGATTTCAGCTGCCACCCGACAGGCGGCAGGGTGTCGTTTTAGATCTGTTTCATCGCTGCGTGTACATATGTTTCTATTTTGTTTATGGCCATGAGAGGCTGTCATCAAATTGGTCTCACATTCAGTGTGGTAAGCAGAAGTAGTGAGATCTTCACCTTTATGTAAGAAAGGAGCTCTGTGTACTGAGTGTGTGGGCTTGTGTGTGCATGTCTGCTTATGTGTGTATGTGCTTCCATGTACATGTGTGTTTGTGTGTATATGTGCTTGTATATGTATGTGCTTCCATGTGCGTGTGTGTGTGTGTGTGTGTGTGTGTGTGTGTGTATACTTGCATGAGTGTCTTTATAGCCAAAAGGAGGACTGAGGCAGAGAAGAGAATAAAATTTCCGACTTGCCACCAAGGACCCATGTGGTTCATCTGTATCAACAGCACCTGGAAAAGCAGATCCTGAGGAACTGATGGCCTATTGCTTCTCAAAACGCCCAGAGAGGTTAGCCAGTGGCTCTCTGCAGGCCCAGTTCATCATTAGTAAGAAGGCAAATGGCAAGGAGGGCACTTTTCTGCACTCAGCCCTCCTCACCTCACCCCATCATCTCAGCTGAATTAGCAAGGCTTCACGGGCTGTTGGTTCAGGGCTTATTCTGCTGCCTCCACTCTGTTGTTCACCAAGATAGGCTGGGAAGCTGCCACGCAATTAAGTGGTAGTGGTTACTTGAGCTGCTTTCTTCTGGAATCTTAAAAGTTTACAGCCTCAAGCAGTGCACTTTGGCTCCCAGTAATTAATACCAGCTTTGCCATAATATCTTATTTTTATGAGCATTATCTTATTTTTCTTGGGCTGCAAAAATATCACTAAAGCTTATGAAACACATTATTATATCACGTTTTGCATGATCACATTTATGTCATTATGTGGCCCCTGGAGCAACTAATTTAACCCACACAATGCAGAACAATATTTATTTTCCTACTGATTATTTGAGGGGCACTTTTCCTACAAGATGCACATATGAACAGGTCAAATACTGGTCACAAACATGTCCTTCAAAAGAGGCCCCTCATTGGACTTTGCATGATAGCAAACTTGGGTTCTCCATCCCCCTGATTTAAAACTATTTCTATTAAAACTTTTAATACATAATATTATATTTGTGTGTTTGTTTCCCCCACAATATCATGAGCTCCTTGAGGACAGAATCTATACCTTGTCCCCTCTGTGGTTTGGTTCCCATTTCAGAGCTTGATAAGTTGTATCTTCTTAATAAATAGTGATGGCATGATCGACAGAACCTTGTTTGATGTATTAAATGAGTTTATATAGGCAAACAACTTAGCAGAGGACTTTATACAGAGCAGGCATCCAATATGTATTGGTTGTTATGATTACAGCAATTAATGTGATGTAAATCCGTCTCCCTATAATTTCTACCTGTTGGTTCTACTTTTGTCCCTTAGGTTATGAACCAGCAATGGAAACCCTAAGAATTCTGCTCTCAGCTGTAACCTGGCTGAGCTCCTGGTCATCCTCTGCCAGTGGCTAGGGAAGGATGGTAGTTGAAAACAACTCATTATGCCCTCTTGTCCCAGAAACAATACTCATGCCTTTGCCATATCTGAGAGTATCTAAGTATTTACAGGATTTTTCCAAATGTGCTTTTATCCTCTTTAAGAGGCAGCGATGTAGATGAGATGCACCATTTGTCTCCATTGTACAGATACTTCCTGGTGTCCTGCCCAAGACCTCAAAGCTAAAAATGAAGTGGAACCGAAAGCCAGGATTTCTGACTCCACTGCAAAGCCTCCGGGCATGTGTCCCTAATGTCCTTTGAGGGAGCCCTTCAGAGTGGTGGCTTCAAAAGATAAATGGTACAAATAGCCTCGGCTGTCCCACAGGAGCTCAGCCTGGCATGATATAGAGCAGCAAAGCTGCAGGTGGCACCCAGGTATCAAGGCAGAGAGCTCATCTCCAATCGCATCCCCTCCTTCAGTGTACATCTTGTCCTGGCTGTGGCCCAAGGTCCCCTGGGCTGTCTTCTCTTGATGCCTTTATCCATTCACAGAGTTGACAAGCAGAAGGATAGAGCCCTTCTCCTCCAGCTGTCAGCTGATTGAACTGTTGGACCCAGTGGTCCATGCCACACTAGTGATCAAGATGAATGTATGGGACTGGCACTGAGGAGGCTCTTGGGGAATGGGGATGGCATTATTTTCTACCCCATCTTTGAACAAAGGGAACTTCACTGTGTAGAGAGAGGTCTCTTGGTTCTCCCTCAGAGTCATAGTGTCTAACATGATAGTCTTCCGTTGTAGAAGAATAAACATATTCCAGTCCTACCACAGATTAATCAGGGTGCCTGAAGCAAATGACATTCCCACTTACGGACTCAGTTGGTCTATCTCTTCAATAAAATAGATGGAGAGAAAAAAAACAATGGGATGATGTATGGCAAAGCACTTTAGAATCAAAGATCTATATAAATGGAAGGAGTCATTCTGCCTGGAGGTATCTCCTAGGAGTTGTGGAGTGTTACCTGTCACCCTCCCCAAGTTTAGCCTCACTATGAATCGTACACACCCTGCCCAAGTTTGAGCATTAGAACCACCATGATTTGGCAGAGTGTCCTTCAGGACTACCCATGGGAACCAAAGCCATCTAGGATTGGGGCTACCTGTTGGACCACTGTGTGTAGAAATAGACTGAGTACAATTTAAATAGATTGTTCAGTTTTTAATATTAGCCATAGAACTGGTTAGTATGTTGGTAATTTCATGAAACATTTTCTATATTCTAATTTATTTTGAGAAATTTTGTGGGCTTTTTAGAAAGAATTTATTGATGAGAGAGAGAAAGAAAAGGGAAGAGAGAGAGAAAGAAAGAGGAGGAGGAGGAGGAGGAGGAGGAGGAGGAGGAGGAGGAGGAGGAGGAGGAGAAACATGATGGCTGCCCCCTGCACACTCCCTACTGGGGATGGAGCCCACACCCAGGCATGTTCCCTGACCAAGAATAGAAGCAGAGACTTTTGGTGCACTTTTGATAACTGAGCACTGAGTCCAAGGCTTGTGTTGTTGTTGTTGTTGTTGATTTTAATTATGTCTTACAGTTCAAGTTTTTAGAATTTAATAAGTAACTTTTTTAAGGATGCAGTAATCTTCCAACAAATATTTATTCACCCTTACTGTCCCTACAAACTGTATCTTTAAATCTATAAATAAATTTCCTTATGTGCCATACCTTTCCAGTCTTTCAAGCTTAATGATAAGAGACAAGCACAAGAAAAATTTCCACCGACCTCTTCACCTGTGAACATGGCCATGGTCTCCTAAAACCATCCTTTCCCCACATAGATAGCTACTTAATAGATGAAAGAGCTATTTCTGTTTCTTCCTAAAATAACTGCTTTTAATATAGAAAAACTACCTAGAAATCAAGTATTAAACTCACTATATATTGAAGAAGAAAAAATGCAGAAAGCAGAATCTGACCCAATGACCTGGAGGCTGTTCAGCTCAACACATTAGCTTCCAAATAGAAATCCACTTACTAGTAAAAGAACTAGTAACCTTCTTCATAAAGCCTTGCCCTGAAAAGTGTTTAATTTCAAATCTTTATAACTTCAGGTTGTATGTATCATAGGAACTATCCGAAATCAACACATAAAACACGAAATCATAGAATTTCAGAATTAAGAAACCTGAGAGATCATCTTTCTTTTTCTTTTTAAAAATATTTCTTTATTGATTTCAGAGAGGAAGGGAGAGGGAGAGTAACAGAAGCATCAATGATGAGAGAGAATCATTGACCGGCTGCCTCCTACATGCTCCTCCCTCCCCCACTGGACTGGGGATCAAGTACATAACCTTGGCATGTGCCCTGACATGGAATTGAACTGTGACCTCCTGAATCATAAGTCAATGCTCAACCACTGAGCCACATGGACTGGGCAAGATCATTTTTCTAATTCAATCCTTATCCAATTGCTATATTTAGTCTTGCATCTCTCCAGGAAACAAACATATTTATAACTTCTCTAATGGTGGAAAATATTTCTTATCCATCTTTGTGTCTCCCAAATTGTGACTTTGTGTCTCCCATCACAGTGACTTGAACATATTCAATGAAGATAGTTGTTTTTTTGAATGAATCCTATATAATAAAAGCCTAATATGCTAAGTATCCAGTCCTCTGGTTGGCTGTTCAACCTATCAAAGTGCAATATGCTAATGCTATGCTAAAGCCACTCAGCCGCTCACTATGACGTGCACTGACCACCAAGGGCAGACGCTCTGACCGTTAGGTTAGCTTGCTGCTGGGCTCCAGCCAAACAGGACTAAGATAGGCCAGACATGCCCTGGAGCCCTCCCTTGTTCCCTCCCCAGCTGGCCAACCTCCCACATCCCTCCCTCTTGTAATCTGGGACCCCTCAGGAGATTTCAGAGAGCCGATTTGGGCCCAACAGGGGAACAACTGGTTGCTATGATGCACACTGATCACCAGGGGGAGGACTCAGTGTAGGATCTGCCCCCTCATGGTCAGTGCACTGCCAGAGGGGGAGCACTGCTCAGCCAGAATCCAGGCTCATGGCTGATGAGCACAGCAGGGGTTGTGGGAGCCTCTCCTGTCCCTATGGGAGTCGGACATCCCCTGAGGGCTCCCAGACTGTGAGAGGGCACAGGCCTAGCTAAGGAACCCTTCACCCCACCCCACCCCTACCTCAAGTGCATGAGTTTTGTACACTGGATCTCTAGTAAATAAATAAGTACATACATGAAGAATAAATGAATAAAGAAATGAACTTCCTTTGTGTAGCTAATATGCATTTCAGTTCAACTAGTAAAAAGCTGCCTTACTTGTTAACAGTGACTTGAAGTCAATTTCCTTATTCAACCATTCACTGAATAAATATTCATTGATTGCATACTGTATGCCAAATGCTGTTCTAGGCACTCAGAATACATCATTGGATAAACCAGAAAATATCTACTTTCATGAACTAACCTTCTAATGAAAGAAAACAAATAGCCCATCCAATCTCTAATAATAAAAGCATAATATGCTAATTAGACCTGGCATCCTTCCCGGCAACCTTCCAGACGAAACCAGGGCTACGAGCATTGGTTCTCAACCTGTGGGTCGCGACTCATTTGAGGGTTGAATGACCCTTTGACAGGAGTCGCCTAAGACCATCAGAAAACACAGGTATTTACATTATGATTCTTAACAGTAGCAAAATTACAGTTATGAAGTAGCAACGAAAATAATTTTATGAGTGGGGGTCACCATGACATGAGGAATGGTATGAAAGGGCTACGGCATTAGGAAGGTTGAGAACCACTGGCTATGAGGAAAGCCTGGGTCCCAGGTGCCAGATGGAAGCAGGTGCTGACAGCCCGGAGAAGGAAAGCCTATTCTTGCACGAATTTCGTGCATCAGGTCTCTAGTTAATTGAAATTTAACTAAACAAGAGGGCTGAATATTTCACTACTGATTTAGCTGGCTTTTAGCAATATTTAGGTACAACATTACAAAATTAATTTTGTATGCTTACTATTTTTAGACACTCTTCTAGACATTTGGGGTAGTACAAGATTGAAAATACACATAAAAGAAACAAATATTTTTAAGGAATCAAAATTCTTGCAATGTGAATGAATGGTACAATTGCCACAAATGTTAGTTCATTTGTTTTAAAATACCACTTAGAGACTTTTTTCCTACCATACCTATGACCTGGGTTATTAAACTTTTATATTCCACAAGGACTTTATGAAGATAATATGTCTATGTGTGTGCTGCCTAGATGTGTATTTATGTGTCATTTATTCTAGAGAATGGTGTTACTAACAATAACTGCTATCTGTGTGTGCAGCCATGGCAGAAAGAGTGTCCTGGGACCACCTGTCCTTCCTGCACTGTGCACACACAGAGATTGCTCTTTAGTTTGGGAAGAATGCACTGTTTGCAAAGTCAATGATTGTTTACTGCTCAACTTAGACTCTCAGCTCCAAGGAGCCTTTTCTCCATGCAGGTTCTCCTGCTGCCCCTGTTCCCTACCCTCCCTCACCACAGCCTTCTGTGCCGTGTCATGGGGTTCATCCACCACAGCATACCTCAGTCACAGAGGTTTTTGTCACAGGAGTGGAGTTGGGTCTGGAGTGTCACTTGAGCTATCCATTAACCTCTTCACTTCTGAACATGGTCAAGGGTCTCCTGGAACCATCCTTTCCCCACATGGATAGCCACTTAGTAAATGAAGGAGCTATTTCTGTTTCTTCCTAAAATAACTGCTTATTTTACTATAGAAAAATGCATACAAATCAAGTTGATTTTTGTTTTACAAGGTAAAGAATCAAAAATTATTATGGGGAATTTGACTACATAAGTACATGTTTGCAGAATTAAAGCAATTTGAATATAACATATAATAATTGATAAAATCTATAATAATAAAAGCATAATATGCTAATTAGACTGGACATCCTTCTGGATGACCTTCTGGCCAAGGCCAGGGCTATGAGGGAAGCCCGGGTCCTGGGTGCCAGAGGGAAGCCGGTGCTGGCAGCTGTGAAAAGAAAGGCCTACTCTTGCACAAATTTTATGCATCGGGCATCTAGTATAACTATGACAGTATATATGACATATATACTGTCAGCCCTCCTTATCTGCAGGTTTCATGTCTGCTGATTCAGCTAATGGCAAATCAAAATTATTTGGAAAAAAATAACCCCAGAAAGTTCCACAAAACCAAAACTTGAATTTGTCTTGCTCCAAGTACCATGCTGAATCTACATGAATAAAGTGATGTACAACCTATACGCAAAACTGCAGTATTTTATATCAGGGACTTGAGCATCCGTGGCACAGATACTGAGGGATAACTGTCCCTGTAATAAATAACATATATTGTATATCTCATCCCTTACATAGAGAAGCGTTCATTTCTTCCACTAGTTGCCTGCCAACCTTACCTCCCTCACTAATATAAAACTCTGGAGAGTGCAGGCCATGGCTTAGATTTATCCTTTTATTCTTAACAGGTAGCACAATACTATACATACAGTGGGTACTCATTGTACGTTTATTGATTAATGAATACATCTAAAAGTGTAGATTATTATAAATATCATAAAACAAAACAAAACACCTGAGGCCAGAGAGGTGTCTAAAAATCTAACCTAAATCTCATGCACTTATAAACAAAAATTGTAATTTGACCAGCAACCAAAGGCATTCGTTTAAGCTTTTGACCTTTACCACATCTATGTTACAAAATATCAAGGCTGGCTTCTCTAACCCTCCCGACAAGTAAAAAAACTGAGCCATGAGGGTGAACTCATTGTTGGAAGTCACCTAGCCAGCCAGCCTGTGGCCCAGGGGGCGGGCGACCCCTACTTCCCATGCCATGTCTCACTGAGAATGCACTCCCTACATTCTTGCTGAACACAAGCACCTGTTTTATATTCAACAACATACAAGGAGCTTGGGAGCAGCAGAAGTATAAGACATGGTCTCTGCTCTCACAAAGCCCACCGCCAGGCTGGGACGCTCCGGGATCCACAACAAACACTGAAATCCTCACAAGAAAGGCCCCACTAAGCAGGAAAGACCTGAGTATGGTGAAGTTCCGAGAAAAGACAGACTAGGGTGGAGGCTATTGCATTCTTACAGGAGTCAGGATACTGATTCTCTAGCATTGACATCAGTTCTGTCTCCAGGACTTCTGGCCTGCCTGGGCAAGTGGGCATCTTTGGTGCCACAGCTCTCTCTTCCTTTCCCCTCTTCCCTGCTTGGAGGAAAGGGCAGCAGAGCAGCAGGGGGAGACTACTCCCTGAGCAAGCCCTGTTTAGGCACAAATGCCTTCTTCCTGGGGCATAGGATGGGGCGGGTCTCTAAAAGGGGTCCCAAGCACTCAGGGCATCACCCCATGGAGGGTTCCAGGGAGAGAAGGTGTAAGGGGCAGACTCCCTCATCTCTAGAAAGTTGTCCAGACCATTTAATTAGTGTCCCCAGCTGGCGACATCTGCACTGCTTCCCCCAGGGGTACTGCGGCCTCCCTGGCGCTGACTGTTATCTTTCAAGAGCTGGCGCAGCGTGCTTTTCAGTAACCTCATCAAAGGCAAGCCAGGCCTCAAATAAGCTTTTCAAGGAGGAAGTCAGGGTTATGCTTTCCAGAGACTTCTGAATGTCACCTCCAATTTTCAACTCTTCAGTTCAAATGCCATTTTGGGGGAGGCTGGAAGCCTCAGATATTGAAATGGTCACCTCTGACCTCAGCCTTTCCACATTCCTGGTCAGCGTAGAGCCCGGCAGATTCAAGAGTTGAAAGTGCTGGAGACGTCTGGCTTTACAATAAGTCTGCTTCTCAGAAGTGCAAATTACGCAGGAATCGGTGCTAAGCTCTCCATTAACTATGGAGTCCAAGGAACCTTTCGCTTCCCAAATTACCTGTCAGTTTCCCTGCAACACCCTCTAATTCTGTTGTTTAAGGGGGGCAAATGATTATAATTTGAACTTTCCATGAAATTTCTAATTGAAGCTGCACCTAGCTCTGAAGACTTGATGCTTCGCATTGCAGAAATGTGTTGAGTGGCATTAGAAATCTGTTTCACCTATGCTCCTCAGCTCTCCACTCCCATCACAGGCAGGGGTGCCCATCATGGCAGTGCCAGATACTCATATTTCATCAGGTAACCTTCCTCCTGATACAAGACCTTCAGATCCCATCCTGTCCATTCACACCTCGGTGTTTGGAGGGAGAGGCAAGAGGGAGGACTATTTTCCTTTTTTAAAGTCCTATAAATATTCCACAACCATTCTGGTAGCTCATAGTCACCATAGTGCTCGAGTTCTAGGATATGTTGGTGTTGTAGTTTTTAAACATTCTACCTAAGGAATATTGAAGCCTACAGTGTTTGGGGGTCTCTGATTTCCTACCCTCATGTCAACCAAAACGGCACACTTAAATATAATTAATTGCTATAATTAAAAGTGGAGGTTTTTGGTTTGAAATTGTCTGATTTCTGCTTAAGAACTCACTTAAAGGAAGAATTCCCTGGGTTAGGGGGGGCAGGAAGAGAGTTTAAAATATACTAAATATGTATTATATTATAGCTGGAAACTAAGATCACAGAGACAACTTTAAGTCTACATCAATACCACCTGCTCATTCATCCCACAAATATGTATTGGGATAGTTGTATACTCTGGAGTATATGAGTGAACTTAACAAAAGCCTTGTCCTCATGGTTTTTAGTCAAGTGAGAGGAGATAGACAATGAACCAGAAATTAGTGCTTACTATGCAAGGTAGTGTTGTTACCTAAAAAATAAAATAAAACAGAAAAAGGAGGATAATGTATGAGGTTGAGGGGACATGCTATTTTAAACAGGATGGTCAGAGAAGGGCTTCCTAATGTGACAAAGAAGGTCTGAGAGTGTGGGAGTGAGCATGCAGAGAGCCATGGAGGAAGCATTCCAGCAGGGAAAACATCAGGCAGAGAAGGTTCTTGCTGAGATGTTCTAGAAACAACCAAAGCTGTGGCTGAAGGATCATGAGAAAGGGCAGCACCTTGAGAGGGACCCTGGGGATAGAGGGGCTTCATCAGTTAGGGGGCTGTGGACCATTGGAGATCATTTGGACTTTATTCTGTGACCTCAGAGCTACCAGAGGGTTTTACTAGTAAGCAAAGGAGTAAACAAGTCATGATCTGACTTGTTTGTTTGTTTTTAAGAATAGACTATAGTTAGGTAAGGGTGGAAATAGAATACAAGAGAAGATGCTATTGCAAGGATCCAGGCAAGGGATGATGGCAGCTTGGACAGGGTGGTGGCAATTGGGATTGTGAACAGTGATCAGGTCCTAGGTACCTTCTCAAGATTGAGCAAAAATGGTTTGTTAATTATTTACATTTGGGGGGTGAGAGGAAAAAAGTCAAAGGTGACACCAAATTTTTATAGCCTAACCAACTGGAAGAATGGAATCATTTCCTCAGAAAGGCCAGACTACGGGAAGAACTGATTTAACTGGGAAAATTAGGGTTTTGCCTTGAGTACTTGAAGGTTGATATACTTATTATACATCTATTAGCCTTCAAATAAGAACAAAAAAAATATTACTTTTTTTTTGCATCAGAAAGCATTTTCCTTATATTTCATTTCCCTTTGTAGGAGAAACACAAAAAGTAAAATAAAATCATTTGAATTTTTCACATGTAACTTTGTCTGCAGGCAGTAGTTTATCCATAAGTTGGCTGGCCTACTAATTTTGTTCTCAGTGAATATATCTACAAAGGGATAGAAGCTCACTTTAAACACAGTCTTTGCAGACAGCAGGCTGCTGAAATCTGACCACCAGAAAGTCTGCCTGAATCATGGAGAAAGCTTGCTTATCAGAGTTGCAGATGGCACCCAGCTGGGAGGGACAGCTAGTTACCCTGGATAACAAAATCTAGATTCAAAAGGCAGGGCTGAAGGATGGGATAGAATGCAGAAGATGAAATTTATCAAGCTACAGTTAAAATCCCACCCTTAGATCTAAAATTATTTGTGCCGGTACAGAATGGAAAAAGCCTTCCTTTTCCAGAAATTCATGTAAAACAAAATCAGAAGGGATTGGTTGATAGTGAGCTCATTATATAATAGTAGGTGTGGACGCAAGGGGCCACATGCTAACCTGACAAGCTCAGGGGAGGCCTGCATGGCTGTCTTGCAAACTCAGAGGCCTAAAGGAACCACAAAGGATGGTCTGAAATTAAACTTTAACTAAATGCAGTTATGGTGGGCAGTTACATTCTAAGCCGGTATCTTCGCTGACAAGGTAAACCCTTACCTTAAGTGAGCCTATCTGTCTTTTTGCATCTATGATAACATAACCTTAAAATATATGGATAACTTGTAACTTCCCTTTTTCTGGAGCCCCTGGATCACAATCAAATGTGGTGGGCACCAGGACAGATACCACAAATTCCTTCATTATCATATTAATTGTCCCTGCACCAACCTAAGTATGTGTCCATCATTTTACTTTTATTCAATCCCAGGGGTTTCCCCCTTCCCTGCTTTGCTTTATCCCACCTCCTTAATCTATCATCAGTGAATTCATGTAACCTACCTATGTCCCTCCTTTGAATGCAATGTATAAATACAAACATAACCCATCATTCTCAGGAGCATTATCTCAATTCGTTGAAGTTCTGCTTCCCAGCATAGGCATATGTCGACAGTTTGGCTCAAATAAACTCACAAAAATTCTTTATAGGTTTCAATATGTTTTTTATGTTAACATATGACACATGACTTTCAACAAAACTAATGTAACATTAATAGAAATGTAGCATTCTGAGTAAGAGGGTTAATAATCCCAACATACTGTGCACTGAATGTTCATACACATCAGGATGATGTGCTCCATTCCAATGCCCAGCTAAAGTGACAGTGAGCATCAATAGGAAGGTGGTCAATGTAAGGGGCTGGGAATACACTGGCTTCAATTGCACCTCTTGTGATTGCTTTGGAGAGATCAGTGTTGGGGGGAAATGGCTTCATATCCCTTGGCAGGTAATTATCTGCTAGTGGTTATTTTTCACTATGAGTGACTATTTCAAACTGAGGGTGTGGGCTGATGCTTGTTATAAGACCAAAGAATAGGGTTACCCTTGACCCATTTTGAATACCAACTCACCTACCTTTCTTAATCAAAAGACTCACTGGATCCCATTGACATTTAAAAAGTCCTTTTATAAAAGGTGTCTGTGATCTGCCCCAAAGCCATGGAGAAGAATGGGAAGTAAAGAGGGAAAGGGAACTAGAGGTTGGTTCCTCTCAGAGTATTTGGGCCTACCACCACACACAGGAGCAGGACCTTGGCCTTTAGAAAACATTCCATCAGGTGCTCTGACTTTCTGCATTGCTTCTTCACTTGTCTTCCTTCCCATAGTCCTCCCCCATTACTTCCTCTCTGATCTGATGTTTCTGTTCCATGTGCCTATCCCAGAGGCCAGAATACAAGGCCAGTCCAGTTCATTCTTGGCTCTCAGATTCTGTGGCCTCAGACATCCCCCTCTGCTCCATTTCTGCTTCTTCTACAATGTGGGAAGAAAGATAAAATCTATGTGGCAAGTTTAGTGGAAGAGGGCAGAATATGAAACTGTTAGATGAGTGGGACAAATACACAAATTTGTATAGTGCTGAGCCAGATAGTCTTATCTGTTATCCTAACTATTATACTATTTCTTCGGAAACATTAACTCTGGAATCATATGCAAATGTCTTGCCTCTTTAATCTCCAGGGGAGGGAAGAAAGCAAAGGAGGGCACTTTGTTCACTCTGGCTCATGTGTCTCAGGAAAAACAATTAAAGAGAGCTGCAATAGAGACTTCCTATTGTGTGTGTATGTGTGCACACATGCTTGTTTGGCAGAAGGAGGTGGTATTGATATGGATGCCAGCACTGATCAATGGTTGGAAGTTACATGGAATCTAATTCACTCCAATGAATGAAGATTGTTCTAACATGGCACCATATATATGCTTCATTAGGGCAGGCAGAACATTTGTACGGTTCACTGCTAGGCCCCGGGAAAAATCACAGTGGCTAGCAAAAAAAATTGGATATGAGGGCAATCTGGCTGTGACACCTGTCATCCCATTCACTGCCAGGGTTGATTCAGCTGAACTGGCTGGCTAGGTGGGTGCCCCCTCCTCCTCATCAATCCATGTGCATATGTGTCCCTCCCGAAGCTGTGTACTCAGGGGAAGAGGATGACCTCCCATCCTCCATCTGCCCCGCCCCCACCCCCCTATGAGAAGACCGCTCTTCGGTAAAGGGTATACGTAGCTGTGCTCCCTGCTGGAACCTCCAAACAAGTGCTCATGGTCCATCTGTAGGAGAACATGGGCTAGTCAAACTTCCAAGGCCCCAGACACATCCAAATAAGGGCTGCATGTGGCAGCCTGACTTTCTTTAAAAAATAATAATAATAATATCCAATAATATCACATACTTCTTTTAAGTAATTTAAAAAACCCTTGCATTTACCCCATGATGAAACAGTGCCATTTCACAGAAAATCCAAGTGGGTTTTCCATTGCTAAAGGTTCCATGTGGAGTCTGGATGGGCAGGGGAAGGTTGGCCTCCCTGAACTTTCAGTGAAGCCTTCCAGTCTTGATATCCTGCATCTGATTACCTTTCAAAGCTCTTTCCATCCACTGTGTCTTTTGTATAACCCTCATTCAAATCTGTGAAATTACTTTATGTGAAAAAAAAAAAACAAACGCAAGAGATTGAATTAAAATGACCACCTACGGTCTGTCAGAAACCAATCCCAGCATGTCATAATTGCAAGAGTTTCATCGAAAGGTTCATGGAACTTGGAGACTCATCAAGGGCTGGGTCACATATGTTATTGCCTGTTGGGAATGGCTAATGGCATTTCCCCAAACCTGAAAAAGATAATTGTTTACTGCCAGACAGCTCAGGGCATCTTAATCTGCATGTTATTTCTTCCTACTGGTCAAACACCTGAACAGCCATAGGCTATTCCCCATTCTGACAATGGACTCTGTAGATGAAACCCTACCCTTTAAAGTGTATACCTCCACCTCACCTCAAGACAATTTGTGTTAATAAAAAAACAAGGTATCCTGAGACAAGGAGAACCTAGTTTCTTTATCTAGGCTCCTCTGACCCCCAATGCCTTTCAAAATTATCTTTCATCTCTGGATTCTTACTTCAGTTATACACAGCCCTTTCTCCAGATTGCTAAACCCTTCTTAATGAACAAGAACCCCAGCAACAGTCAGCTAGAACTAAAACTATAGTCACTGGGTTCCTGAACTATTCTCTGAAGCTTCCTGGTTCTAAAAGCAAAGGTGGAGAAAAACAGCATTCTTACTGTGTGCTCACACACCTGCTAAATCAGTGGTTCTCAACCTTCCTAAGGCTGCGACCCTTGCATACAGTTCCTCATGTGGTGGTGACCCCCAACCATGAAATTTTGCTACTTTTATGCATCCTGATGTAAATATCTGCATTTTCCAATGGTCTTAGGCGACCCCTGTGAAAGGGTCATTCGACCCCCGAAGGGGTCGTGACCCACAGGTTGAGAACCGCTGTGCTAAATGATCACACCCACTTGTTAAGCATGCACTGTGATTAACCATTCCACAGTGAGCATCAGGGACCCAAAGGGGTGGAAAAGGCACACAGCTTAAAGGCTGCAGACCTCCTTGGCAGGAGCTCATTGGCCTCACCCAGACCTACACTCAAGCTCTGTAACTATGACCGACTGCCCTGCCAGTGCAGGGAAATAAATGGCTTCACTGGGAGATGGAGCTCCTGCTGGGCACCCACTGGGATGGCCTACCTGGAGACTAGGGTGTCCTGCCTGGAGACTGAGGTGTCCTGTCTAGGAACTAGCCACAACGTATTTCAGAGGAGTAAGAGTTCACATATATTTTCTTGTGTTTTTGACATCCCTGATGATCTCCAAGGAGCCTAGAAAGGGCACAGGTTAGAGGAAATTGGAAAATTTAGCTACTTGAATCTTTCCAGGATGCATAGGTGGTCCCCATGGGCAAAAGAACTCCATAAGGGAAAAGAAACCCTGCTTGGGTTTATGCTCCACAGTTTTAGAAAAATCTCAGTGGAGATGGTAGGGTTGCCTGTGGTCACTTTTAGGAAAGGCTTGTCGAAATTTTGAAGACTGCCCAGGAGTAGACCCTTAAGATGGCAGAACTTGACTAACTACATGGGCCTCAGGCCTCAGAAACATTTCCCAACAATTATAGTCTCCAACAGCCCCATGGCCATGGCCCCAGGGCCCCTCCCCCCTGCCAATGCTCTCTCTCCTATATAATTCTTAAATCTACTTTTCCTCAAGCAAAGATTTACTGTCACCCTGCCCCCTCATTCCCCAGACCAGCCCACAAGGGCTAGAACTTGCTTTCCTCAGTCAGGCTCTCCTCTCAAACACTGGGTCCCATCCATTTTGGTTAAGCGACACTAACTACATTGTAAGTAACAGCCCGCTGGCAGCAATGTCGCTAACGGGTTTGTCGTGCCTGGATTATGAATGGGCCTATCCACCATGCAGTCCTACTGCTCTGGGCTGGGAGCTCATCCCGTCCTTCATTGGTTTTCTGATGGTGGGGAATCTCCTAGAAAAACATGGAATGCAGCTGAATGAGCTGTCCCAGGGATGGTTTTCTCTGCTGGAAGGCAGCGCCTTTTCCTTCTCTGGGCCCAGGGTCACCAGTGCCTTAAAAGACTAAGCTTTTAGATACTTAAATGCAACACTCAGCACAAACCCCATGGTTCCCTCCCAGTCCTTGATGGTATGTGTGGGCAACATAGATGGAGGCACCTTTAGCCACCACACCCATGAGCACAGCCTCAGTCTTCCTGTCCCGTTAACCTGGGAGAGCATGGGACACAGGGTCTGCGGCCCTGAGAGTATCTGTTGGCTATGGTTTTATTTTATCGGGTGTTGGAAACTAGGCTAAGTCCTTTACACAGTGTATCTTATTTAACGTTCCCAGTAAGCCAAGGCAGTAGAGGTTAGAGTTAAAGAGCAGACATTCCTGTAGTTTCCCATTGGAAGATTCCATCACTGCTGAGAGGCAGAGCCAGCATTGCAGACTGTCAGACTCCAAATCTGACCTCTTCTGTACACAATCATACTGATCATGCCACTTCTTTCCAGGGAAATAATTATCCTGAGCGTCAGCTGCATTTTAAAGTCTCTGTCATCTTCACAACTGATCCTAAAAGTCTGATCCAAGTGGTCCATACGTAAGTGGGTGCAATCGTGTGTGTCAGGGGGGCGGGGGGGCAAGTACACACATTCACATCTGTACAAAGTGAGATGGAAATGACCTTGAAATAGTGGTTTAGGGAAGAAGACATCATTGGCTCCCCTTAGCTTTGTGCTGGTGCACCCCTGGACCCTATCCTGTGGCAAATGGCCCCATGACTTGCAGATCCCCAGCTCCTGAGCCTCGCAATTTGCTTCACTCCTGCCCTTGCGTGTATTCCCAACATCATTCTAATCTAGGCCATTCATCTTAGGACCCTTTAGCCTGTCTTGTTTCAAATCATACTTTCTCCTTGTAGATTGCACAACTGAACTGAACCCTTGACATTCCCTAGGGATCCCCCATCGAGGTCTCACTCCTGTCAGACTCAGCTGCACTCCTTGCTCAGCTTCCTACTGGCCCACAGGATCCCCTGAATCCTTTCATCCACACATCATTAATCCAATAAATATTTATGGAACATCTACTTGGTGTCAGTCATTGGCCCTGAGAACACATTGGTGAACATGAGCACCTGGAAACAGCCCGTCACTCCAAGTTGCTTGCTCTCTACTGAGGAGACAGATAAGTAAGCATGCAAAAATGACAGGTAACGGAGTTGCACCCTGATTCCAGTTCACTTGATGGGCCATGTGGGCTATGACTCAGAGCCCAGGGCCTGATGGACCAAAGGAGTATCTCAGGGAATTGCTCTAAATTATTATAAAGAGGGATTTCAGTGTGCATCTGTAGCCCAAGTCAGGAGAGTAAAGAGGTAGGATTGGAAATAAATTGGGAAAGCCAAGTGAATTTGAAAAAAGAACCCATTAACACAAAGAGGCAAAGGTCAGAGAAACTGATCGTGATGGAACCATGCAAAGGACTTTTCTGACCAAGCTCAATTCATTTCAGGTTTTTGCTATGTGCTATACCTCTCTTCTTTGCCCTGTATCCCTTCTATAAAATAGGTTATACAAAACAGGCTTTGTTTGTGGTTTTATGTAAAGTATTGAATAGGGCAACAAAGAGAAACCTCATCTTTCCCCATCACTTCTCTGTTGAGACCAAAGTGGCAAAAGAAAATGGCTTCAGGCAAGGAGGGTAACCCTGGACGTCCAGGCCTGGGTGCTCACACAAGGAGCAGAGACTCAGGGAAGAGCTGAGGGAATGGAGTACAGCTGCAGGTGTGGGCATCAGGGGCTTCCTGCACACACAGCTTTTCTCAGATACACTAGATCTGCCGGGGTTCTCAGACCTGACACACATTACTAGTCGAATTTCCTGGGTGCTTTGAAATGCGCAGTGGCTCAGCCCATGAGTGAATGTCTGAATTAGAACCTAAGCTTCATCAGTGTTTGAATCAGAGAACAGTCAGTGGTCCTTGAAGGCCGTGGGGAGGCAGCGGCGGGGGGGGGGGGGGGGCGGGGGGGGAATAAAAACCCACGGGAGGCAATTCAAATCTTAGCATAATGTTGCAAGTGTTGGAGAGGCACACATAAAGAGAACTAAAGACAGAGGTACAGCAATGACAGACAAAAGTGGAAGCCAAGCTGAAGTCTGAGGATTGAGTAGGAATTAGCCAGCAAGGGAAAGAAGGTGAGAACTGGGACAAGGTACCAAGAGGGGAAAATAGAAGCCAAAGCAAGGGTTCAAACTGTACACAGAGCTCAGCAAACAAGAGCTTGTATATATATGGGGGAGGCAGGGAGGTGTTGAGAGGTATTAATGATGAGAAGTATGGCCAAAGAGAGAAAAGGAGTCCAGATTGTGAAAATTCCTGTGTGCAATTAAGAACCAGGTTCATCCCATCTCCCTTAGAATGTGGAAGACAAACCTTGTCCTGCCACTCTTTTAATCCCTATGTCAGTTAAGTCTTGCTGCATAGAATACAACAGTCAAACCCAATGGCTTAAAATAGTCAATAGTTATTACTTACACATCTGCACATCCACAGTTGGTTCAGCTAACTTGGGCCAGGCTGATCTTGACTGGCTTCACTCTCCTGCTTGTGGTCAACTGGTGGGTAGCTGTGGCAACCGCAGCCCATATGACAGATCATATAGTTCTCATGCTCCAGCAGGCCATCTCAGGCCTTTCATAGTAATGCCTTCTCCAATAGAGGGAGGTATTGGTAATACCTATCTTCAGAAAACCTTTGAACTTCTTCCACTTTGGTCATAAGTATCTTTATGAGCAAACAGAGGGAGCAGAGCACACAAAAGCTCTGATTTCTAGGCTCAGAACTGGCACACTCACCTCTGTGGCATTTTATTGGCAAACAAACAAACAAAAAAAATCAGTCCTGATTTAAGGGATGAGAAAATAGACTCCTCATGCTGGGAGGAGGCGAAGTCACATTGCAAGAGGCCTGGGTACAGGAGGCAAAAACATTGCAGCCACCTTTGCAATGGGCAATCCACACTCCTGTCACCCTCACTGTCTCTGTTGTTCCTTCATGGCTTGGAATTGGGAATACTGGAACATGCCCTCTTTCAGGAGTCATGAGAGAACACAAGTCCAGCCACAGGCAAGAGCTAGCTGCTTGCCCAGTCTTTGCATGCAATTGATGTCCTATTTTCCATCTTCTGACCCTCCAATGTTGTTTTTCTTAACACCACACACTGCCAGTTGCTTTGTGTGGCCCACAGGCCTCCATGGACATTTTCTTTCCCATTAGTGCACACAGAAGCTGCAGCAGTCCCCTGGGCAGCCACAGTGAGTTTCTGGGCCAGGCCAGCGATTACAGGCACCGCTGGTGACAGGGGAGAGGGATGTCCAAAGAAAATCTGAGTCCTGACATGCCAGACTTTCTGAAAGACAATGCTGCTGCCCAGACCTCCCCAACCCCTTCCTCCTCCAGGGGACCAGGTGATAAAGCTTGTCGGCAGCTGGCTAACCAGCCTTCCAAGCTCACTTTTGACAGCAGGTCCCATCTGGACTCTGCATTTGAAGACTGGAAAAGAAAGCTGGGGTGATATGGAAGAGAAATGGTGCCTTGGAGGGCATACCAGAAGGAAGAGCCTCATTAAGAAGGAAGAGTAGAAGGGCTAGGAGGGTTTCAGTCTCTGACCGGCATGTCTTAGAAGGACTGGTGCTGGTGCAAAGCGAGTTCCTGCCTGTCTTTTCTGAGGAAAGAGTAAACAGATTTAAAATGCAGCAGGAAAGGATAAGGTTAGATGAACAGAAAACTTCTTTCTGTAAGATCTGCAGTAGCAGAATGCTGGACAGGAGTGGGGCATAGTCTTTGCATGGAAGAAGTTTCCAGTGGCATTATAGATCCCCAGATAGATAAAGAAGATTGGGCAATGCAACTTCATATACACACACAAGAGACTTGGCCAGGACTCTAATTGTGATAAAATTTTAAAGAAAGAAAATAGCGAAGTACATCTTTGAAGAAGCGTTAGGACTTGAGCTGAGGAGGATTTGTATAGACAGAGAACATTACAGCCCAGTAGAAGGAGCTGTGTGGACAAAGGAAGCAGGTGACCAAGATGTCTTCCTTTGCTGGGGTATCTCCTCAGTCTTGGGCAATTGGCATGTTTGGTCATCCCGAAGAAAGAGAAACATGAAGTGAGGTAATTTGTGGAGACATTAAAGACACCATTTGACAAAACGGTAGGATTTAGGTCAAGGACTAACCTGAAGCAGAAGTAGAGACAGGATGTCCTGAAGACTGCTTCCACCTTGCTAATTCTAATCTCGATCTCCAGAAGACCTTTGAGTGACTTCACCATTAGTCATGAATATCTCACTGAGCACACGTAGGTGAAAGATGAAAATCATATTTGGGCTCCTAGGTGAGTCAGCAGGCCTTGCCCTCCCTTGGGGAGTTTGTTCTGAGCAGAGTTATGTTCCTGAGAATGTGTATTTTCTAACATCATGAGCAAGGTAGGCCCCAGTAAGTACTTCTTGGGTGGATTTGGAGAGAGAGAGAGAAGGGAGAAAGGGAGAGAGAAAAGATATGAAATTCAATAATAACTTTGTGAGTGGAATGATAAATAGGTGAATCAATAACTAGAGGAATTACAGATGAATTGTGGTGTTTATTTTAATAATTGTATAGAAAGAGAAGTGCTACAATGTAGTTAAAAATACCAAGTTGTATTTTAAAAAATTTTGACTTTGACCTTCTAACATAGCCTTCTTACAGATACATTATATAATCACACCATCCCAACCCCCACCCCTACACACTACTATTACCAGCACTTCCTAACTCTACCCCAAACTGCTCTACTCTCTCTTCTTTGGAAAAAACAACTAGATGGAACTTGAAGTCTATCATTCTCACTAGCAGGATGTGGTTGGGGACGTCCCTCCAGCCTCCACAACCTCAATAACTCCATGTGGGTAAATGAGAGGGCTGAATGAGATGAGGCCCCGAGTCCCTGTTATTTCCAGGACCATAAACCATTGTCTTCATTATTTTTAAAAAGTAAAGAAGTACAAGGCATTTAGATAGCATGCCCAACATTTTCAGATGAAGAGCTAATGAAATTGCTGGTCTCATCTGCACTATGATGGTTTGAATACTTTTCTTCTCACATGAGAGTTAGGAGGTTAGATGGGAGTGTGAAGACGCCCTCCGGGTGCAGGCAGCAGGACCTCTGTCCTCACCATCCCCCTTCACCCCTCTTCACAGACTCCACTCAGAAGAAATGAGCTGCAGAGAGGGTATATTTTCCTTGTTGCCTTCAATCTGGCTCCATGTGGCTAGTGGGGAGTTGTGAGTTCTGCACCTGGAAGTGGCGGGCCCCGGGATAATAGCAGCTGCTCAAGTGCACATTAGTACTGGAGATTCCTGATAAAAGGACGCAGAGCAGTGCCCAAGTCCTTATTTCCCCATTTTTGCCTGGCTGAATCAATAATTAAGTGTGTTCTAATAGTGCAATTTTTGCTCCAGATTCTCATTTAGCTCAGGCATGAGGTCTAAATGAAATATTTAGTTGACAGGATACAGTTATGAAGTAAAACCACATTTCTGTCTGTATACTTTAATTATTCTAATGATGAGAAACCACAGTCTGTCTCCAGCCCTGGCTACTGTGTCTTCTCTGTCACTCCTCTTCCAGCGAAAAGATAAAAACCTCTCTCCCTCCTGAAGGACAAATGAGAATATCTCATTCCAGTGGCCACTGCCACATAGGCCTAGAGCAGTGAGGGAAGCCTGCTCCCATCCATTTTGTCCTAATGCAAGTGAACTCATCAGAAAGGCATGCTAGGACCTTCACCCTAGAAACTGGGCAAAGAAGAGAAGCCAGGACTATGTAATAGCAGGATTGGGGCACTGAGTGACCAGCATCCTGACACAGGAGGCATACAGTGCCCAGGACAAGGTCAGGTTGAGTGTGGAGCACCGTCAGGGGTCTGGGCCACAGGGTCACTCCAAGTTAGAGAAGGGGTAACTCTGGCCAGGGGCCAGTCTGTCCAAGGCATGACCAGCCTGTGCTGGGGACTCCGAGACAGCTGAGCCCAGAAGGAGAAGTCACAGGAAGTTAACAGGACAGGCAAGCTTGCAATCCTGGCCTCCCCACTCCCTTGCTGTGTGACATCAGGAAGCCCCCTCACCACTCTGAGCCTCAGTTCCTGAACTGCTAATAAAGCACCATGACTTCAGCGGCGTCACCCTTCAGATTCTGGCTCCAGCAGATGGAGACATCTCTGACCATGATTCCCCTCGCTCTCCCCCCACCCCCGCACCCCCTCCCCCTACTGCTTGCCCCGGAGGAAACCTGAGCAGCCCTGAGCCCTGTTTATTCATTGCATTGCCATTTAGTCAATGCACCTAGAAAATGTTTCCTCACACCCTGAACCCGCTCGCAAATACACAGCTCTTTCTTAAAAAAAAAAATGTTTCAATGAATTTATTGGGGGTGACATTCTATCTAATATGAAAATATGGTCACAAAGATGGCAGCACCCATAGCCACAGATGGCAGTGCCCAGTCCTCTCAGCCCCACGGGAGTCCCCTAGTCCCTGGGAGGTGGCCATTGAGAGCAGGTCCCATGAGCAGCTGGCAGAATGCTGGCTTCATCACCAGAACGATGAGGCAAGTATTCGGTACCCAGCCACAGAGGGCCTCTGAGCAGCGGGTGCAAAATGGCCAAGTTCCGAAGAGAGCTACTGATGCACGGATTTGTGTGCAGTGCTACTAGTTGATTAATAAAATTACATAGGTGTCAGGTGAACAGTTCTATAATATATCATTTGTATTGTGTGCTCACTATTCAAGTCAAGCCTCCTTCCATCACCATTTATCCCCTCTTTGCCCTTTTCTCCTTCCCCCACTTCCTGTCCTCTGGCAAGCACCGTGCTGTTGTGGGTGTGTTTATTTGTTGGTTGTTTTGTTTGTTTGTTTGTTTGTTTTGCTTAATCCCTAGCTCTTTCTTGATAGAATGGGTGCCTCTGTGCTCTCTGGTGTCCTGGATGCACAGCTCCCACCCCACCCACCCCTCCCGCCCCATCACTGCCTGGAGAGGTCAAAGGGCTTCAGGTAATACCACTTCTCAGCCAGGCAATGCCAGGAGCCTTCTGCTCCTGGGGTCCCCAGATCAGGTGCACAAAGGCTGGGATCCCCAAATCAGGTGCACAACGGCAACAGATCACTAATTATTTGCACAGCTTGCTTTCCTGAGTGCCTCTATTTTAGATAAATATTTTGTATACATTTGCTCTAGAAATTAGAAAAGGCGGAAAGAAAAGCAAGTGATGTTGATATTGGATCCAGGCTGGCTGGTTCGGTCTCGTTAGTGTTTGAGAAGTCAATCCATTCATCTCCAGCAAAGTGGGCAATGCAGAAGAGAGGGACTTGTCTAATATTTGCTCAGCCTATTGTGCCGCGGCATGTTCCCAGGTGCGCTGGCTTTCAGAGAGTTAATCACTATGCCTGAGACCTTTTTGGCTGTGCCATTTCTGAGTAAAAGGTGCAGATATGTTTTTTTTGTTGTGTTGTGCTTTAAATCTTTTCCTTCCCCTCCCTCCCTCCCTCCCTTCCTTCCTTCCTTCATTCCTTCCTTCCTTGCTGGTTGCAGTGGGCAGCTTGCTGCCTACTAGCATAGTGCAAGGCACTGGGAGGCAGGGGCAGGGTGGAGAAGGAGGAGCCCAGCCTGTGGCCATGGGCAAGTGGGGTTCTCCTGAGCTTTTCTAGGGACCAGACCAGAAGGATGTGCAGGAGAGGTGTTAGGGGACTGGCTGTGGAGCGAGGTTCTGGAGCCGGGAACTGCTGCCCTATCATGGATGGATGGCAGGTTAGTGTTATGATGCTTCTCCACAGAGTAGCAGCATCCCAGCAGCCGGGAAGGGGAGGAAGGCAGCTGGAGCCATGCCAGCCCACCGGTAGCCGAAGCCCTGGCAGAGCACATGGCCGGGAGCACGGTGCCATCCCCAGCCACTGGAGGGCAAAGTAGAAATAACCACTTCAGAGTTTCCAAATGTTTATAAAAAAAGAAAAGAAAATTAAGTCCCCATTGCTGGTGCACACTACCTCCATGCTAGATCACCCCTGGAACACCCTTGATGCCAGTCTGTGCTTGTGATGCAGTCCCCACTCCAGAGCCGGGCCACACACACACACACACACTCTCCCCCGCCACTGATAGCGGAGTTGCTGCTTAGCATAGCCCAGTGCTTCCCCATTTCTCACCTTCCTGGGTGAACAACATCCTTGCCCAGGGCAGCCAATGCTGTCAGCCACCTGGTATCTTGAGACCCGGGGCCATCTCTTTATTCCACTTCACTGTCTGGGTGCCCATGGTTGTCCCATATTTACGTCACATCCTCAAATAACCTGTGTCAATAATCAACATGACAGTGGACCCTGGCTCCACCTCCCAGAGTAACAAAGGCAGGAAGGGAGGAGGGAGTGGAAGCCTCTGTCTGCAGGTGGTAAAACCTCACAGTGCCTGCTCTGCCCGGCATGATTTGATCTACAGGAAGCCCCTGTCTCTCAGCCTTTCTCTTCTCTCACAGGAGAGAGGAGACAGGTTTGCTGGGGCCTCGTCTCCTTCCACAGCCCAGGACCAGCAGCGGAGCTAAGGCCCATTCATCAGAGGCCCTGCCAGCCGCTGGTGTTGGTGATGTTCCATCTGCCACTACATTCTCCCGACTTGAAACATATATCATCACCTAATCCACCAGGATGAGCAGCCTGATGTATAACCAGCTCCTCGATCCGCTGCCACTTTATGAAAAGGCCCCGCTAAGTCTGATAAAAGGACAACTTTGTGTTCTGAATGCTCATAACTTTATCAGATAAAATCCCAGTACAAAGAAAGACTGGGATTCCAGGTGGCTGAGACTAGGGAAGCACCTGTGATGTCTCTCTCATGTCAGTGCCGAAAGCCTTGGAAGATGGAAAGCCTGTGTCTTCTAGTTATCACACAGGTGACACAGGGTGCCCTCCAATGAAGCACAGTCTCAGCCCTCCTGCCAGGCTGCCGGCCCAGCTCCCGCAATCCACTCGCCAGGGCAAGGCTGAGCAGCAACAACAGGGCTCTGTAACCATGAGATGTGGGTGACATCAGCTCCACCATTTCACCTTGCACACCTGGGAAGAGTGCTTACGCTCCCCACAGCTTTAACTTTCATAACGTTTTCATGTCATCTCATTGTTTCTTTAAAAAGAATAGTATTGCATTCTTGTTTCTTGAGTGTAAATTTTCTCTTATTTCACTACAGATTTTACAGGAGGTTTTTAAAATGTTATTCTCTTCCCTGTGTTGCTTTCTTTTTCTATTTAATTGTCTTCTCTGACAGTTTGGCCACTGCATCCACACATGCCTGGGAGGCACCCCCTTCAGCTAGCCCCAGAGTGACCACTCACAGCACAGCCCACCATCAGACCTGACATCTGGAGTCCTGGTGAGCCAAGTGAGCCCAGCCAAGACTGCTACTCACACCCATTAGCACAAAGAGGTTTATTAAAGAGCTGAGGGTTGAAGGGGCATTATCCTCAAAAGATCAAAGCCTGGACTCCTATGAGGAAAGGTATGCCGGGTAGGAGACAGCTGGCTGGGGATGCTGAGCTCCCCATCACACTCAAAGGAAGCCCCTGCCAGCCCACCAGAGCCTCAGCTACTTCCCAAATGCAGACAGGCCTCCTGATGGGCACCTGCCAGCATCTCTGGCCAAAGCCCTGCCGCCCATTCACACAGGGCACCCTCTGATGCACCTTGTGAGCTCACAGGCACCAAGCTGTGCTTACCCCAGGACCCTGCACTTGCCGTTCCTCTGACTGGAATACTCTTCATGCAGGTCCTGTCCTGGGCACCTGTGGGAGAGGCCTCCCCATCATGCTCTATGCCTTCAGTCTGTTTGGGTTGTGATGATAACAGAGGACTTATCTCCTTGAGTGACATTATTTATTAGTTTTCCAGTTCCTTTTTGGCCTTCCAACACTAGAATACAAACCCCATGAGGTTGTCACAGCATCAGAACACAGGTAGGAACAGGCACTCGGAGTACTGCCTGTCGGAGAGAAGTACCAGGAGAGTGATTGGTGTAGACAATGCCCGAAAGACATGTTGGGCCTTACTAAGTGGCCTCAGGTGCCAATGCGAGCACTCTGGGCTGTATTGGGTAAGCAGTGAGGAGTCAGGGGCTTTGGAGGTGAAGAGGGAGATCAAGGTCCTCCCAGAACAACTTGCCTCTCTCTGCTCCTAGTCCCTGAATATGTCTGCACTCCCTAAGGGCCAAGTCTGGAGCCACAGCGGCAGCTTTGGTCCGGGCTTCTCTCTCTGGCTGCCGCCTCTGCTTGATTTCTGGTCAAGGAATAGCCCACAGCTGTCCGTTTAGTGGCCTCTTTCTTCTCTGGTTCATTTTAAACTTGGGCTTTGCAGGACTGGCCACAGCCCTTATTTCAATTCTCCGAGGCAGACTTAGACTCAGGCACGGAGTTGGGAGCTGCTGTGCAGGTTCTCCTCGCGGATGAGTTTCCTGACAGCGGAAGTAAGTCTTTCCAGTCAATCCTTTGTAGCCAATTCCTGATCGTCACCCCCATTGTTAATATTGTTGTTAAACTCCTGAAGTCTCACTGAGCGAAAGCTAATTATAAAAATTAACAAAGAACTCCTGAACTTGTCAAACTGGTAATTATAAACCACAGGGACTGCGATCATTAATAGATGCCAAGTAAAGGGAAGATACAGGGTACAGCAGAGAAGGGCATGCAGGAGTTGCTCCAGTCTAGAGACAAACTCATGTCACCAGGATGCCAGGGAGGGCTGCCCTTGGCTCTGTGCCCCGCACGAATGCTGCTTCTACTCACCTGCATAGCAACCCCACTCTCCATGCACACACACTGAAAGGAAATGAACTCCCCTCCATCTTGTCCTATAGGGCTGGAATCCCTGCCTAAAACCCCTCCCTTTTCTGGGAGTGGCCACAGGTGTGCCAGCAATGTCTTAACCTCCCCGACCCCCACCCAAATGGACCAATGAAGCTCCAGGGACACAGCTAAGGTCCTAATTAGGCTTAACCACAGAAAGACCCCAATTCAAGTGACCAATCGCTGTAGCCTTCATCACTTTCCCAAGCCCCCTAATTATCCTACCCCATAAAACTCATTGTTCCCGCCCGGTCTGCTCTCTCTGCTGCCTCAGAAAGAGGCTGAGAGCCAAACCCGGGTTTGAAAAAAGACTCTTTGCTTTTGCATCGGAAAAGGCTCCTTAGTGGTGGATTATTGGGGACTCCGAACTCTGGGCATAACAACACCACTGCCACATCCACACACATCTACACGCATACATACAAACACTCTTACACATGCACAAACTTAAACAGGATAAGTTTCACTGTAATTCATTCAATCATGCAACAAAATTTTATTGAGCATTTATTAAGTACTAGAACTTACTTTAGGCACTGTAATTAAAACTGATAAGACATAATGCCTGTCCTCAAAGTTTATATTCTAGTGGATAAAGGGGAGATTTTTCAAAAAGAGCCTTTAAAATAGAATAAATTATTTTTTTCTTTATTTATTAAGGTATTACATGTGTCCTTATTCTCCCACCCCCTTACTCATGCCCTCACCCCCCTGTTGTCGGTGTCCATTGGTTAGGCTTATATGCATGCACACAAGTCCTTTGGTTGATCTTTCCCTCTTATCCCCACCCTCCCCTATCTTCCCTCTGAGGTTTGATGGTCTGATTGATGCTGCTTTGTCTCTGGATCTGATTTTGTTCATCAGTTTATGTTGTTCATTATATTCCATAAATGAGTGAGATCATGTGATATTTATCTTTCTCTGTCTGGCTTATTTCGCTTAACATAATGCTCTCCGGGTACATCCATGCTGTTGCAAGTGGTAAAGAATAAAGTTTTATAGTTGTTCCAGTAAAGTAATTTGCCAAGTGCAAAGTGAGAATGGGAATTTAACTCTGTGGGAATGCGGAATGACCCTGGTATCCAAATAATACGGAACTGAACCCACTTTGAAAGCAGAGGCTCTGAACATTTTATAGTTCAGAAATGCTGTTCAGAACTACACAAAAGTCAACACCTTTCACTCCAGAAATAAGCCCAGTCAGACATAAATGTAGCATTGTTCCTGGAATTTCAACATTTCACAGAAGCAGCTTTACTAATGCTATCTGCTCCTCCATTCTCCGTGGAGGTGAGGCTAAGGCATGTGGAAGCACCAGTGACCTGTTGCTATTACACCGGTTGGTTAGTCTGCTCCCTGTCTGGTTGTTCCTGCAGATGCTGGGCCTAGATGCCCAGCTGCAGTCCCCTTCACCGCATAGGATCTCAGCTGCTCCTCTGGGAAGTGATGGTCCCTTCTCCACAGAGGCCTAGGCCACCCCAGACTAGCTCATGTGGAGGCGCCTGAGCCTTCCTATGGCCCAGTGGCTCAGTGGGTGATCATCAACCTATGAACCCGGAGGTTACAGTTCAGTTCTGGATAAGGGCACATGCCCGGGTTGCAGGCTTAGTCCGAAGTGTGGTGTGTGCAAGAAGCAGCCAATCAAAGAATCTTTCTCATTATTGATGTTTCTCTCTCTCTCTCTCTCTCTCTCTCTCTCTCTCTTTCTCTCTCTCTCTCTCTTTTTCTCCCTTCCTCTTTGAAAACAATAAAAATATATTTTTAAAATTGCCCAATTCATGAGATAGCCTGGCTTTTCTTCCCTCCCAGATAATAGGTAGAATCAATTCTACTCTCCCCAGGTGGGAGTGGCCTCTGCCCTCTGCCACTGCTATGGTCACTAATGGAACAAGTGCAGAGGGCAGCTTGCACAGTGCTGATGGCCTCCAGCCCTAACAACCTCCATCCTTCTCCCCACAGATACCAAGTTCAGCCTGCAATATACAAACAACCTCTTCCTATGCCAGTATGCTCTCAGGACAAGGTCCCCAAGATCCTTCTCATCAAATTGCCTCTCCCAGAACCTACCTAAATACACATTTGGGAACTATCATGACCCTCTGCCTTGCAAAGTCAGCTTAAATGCAACCCTAAGCCCACGTCTCAGGCGGCAAGGGGGAATGTGGGGCCCTCCGATGGCCAGCCTGCCACACCCAGCTGGATTCTCCCTGAAATGTGGGGTCTTTTGCTGGCCGGGCGAGGGGCAGAACCAGGTCAAGTAAGGGCAGGATGCGGGCCTGTTTCAAGTCCCAGCCAGTGTTTATTTTTAGCTTAAGCTCAAAAATTGTCAGAAAGGCTGGAGAGGCATCCAGGCCCAATAACAGCCTTGGGGTTTGGCTGCAACAAGAAAGGAGCAGACCACAGGCCACAGAGGGACACTGCCAGGGGCTGGCAGGTCACAGGCCATCCTGGGCCTCCCAGGAGGAGAGTGGAGGCCTCTGCGGAAGGTCCCAGGCACCAGAAGGTCAGAGAGAATTTAGGGAGCCTTGCCCCAACTTCCTACATGTTCTATATCTCCTTTGCTTGAAGGGAGAAGGTCAGGCCAGGCTGGCTAATGTGGGATCTTCTTGCCAGAACCACAAAAGACCCATTTCCTCAATAAAATCTGTTTCCAGAGGCTGTGCTTGCCTGAAGCAGGAGCCTGAATCATCGTCCTGCCCTGGAGGGTTGCAGTCTAACTGGGCTCAGCACCCTTCTCCTCCCAGATCCCTCTCTCTTGCTGCTGCTTTCCTGGACATAAACAACAAATGGTTCTATTCACCCTGGAGATAAGATTGTGCTTCTCCCAAAGTCACTGCTGGCTTCTCACAGCCTCTAGACATGTTTGAATAATGAGGCTCCCAGAGAATTGTGGTTTTATGAGCTGGAGATTCCCCAGGCAGGCCTGGTGGCAGTGCCAACAGGGTGACCTAGGGCCCTACACCGGGAAGCTGCCCAAGGGAGCTTTCGGGTTGCTGCCCAGGTCTGGGCTCCACGAAGCTTTTTTATTTTATGTTTATATAGACAGGGTTCTCTTTTTTTTTAAGTTGTCATTATTTTTTTTCTTGCCAAGGTAAACAATGCTCTTATGCATAGAATTCCTAGCCATCTTAAATGGTGGAGACCCTCAGCCTGTGAGTCCTTCCAACTTCCCAGCAGCTGCTGGGGCCAGCAGACCACCTACAGAGGTGAGAAGGAATGTCCGCCAGGCTGAGCAGCTCACTGACTCTTTCAAAGTACCTCTTCCTCCCGAGTCCATCCTCCTTGCCACCCCTGCTGGTCTTGGAGCTAGATCTGGACTTAAGCTCCTGCTGTGATGCTTGCAAGGCTATGACCTTGGACCAGGCATGCTACTCCTCTCACTTTATCGTCTTCATTAGTTAAAGTCCGCCAGCCTCCTATGTTTATGATGAGACTCAAGTAACAGTAATGGATGAGACAGACATGCAAAGAAAGAGCTATGACCACTTTATTAGTGCCTCATCATAATGACAACTACCATGTCAGTACTACAACCATCTGCAGGGTAAGAAGTGGGCTAGGTTCCAGACTTAGATTTCATTCCTAGCTTTGCCATTTATTAACTGTAACCTCGAGCAAATTATTACACTTCTCAGTGTCTTAATTTCCTCATTCATAGAAATAGAAATGATCTTACCTAATCATAGGATTGTTGGGAAGTTGAAGAGAGAACACAGATCATGTGTCTGATACATGGCAAGTTCTTACCAAATGCGGATTCCCTTTCCTTTTACCTTTTATTACTTCTTTAGATAGTTCTCTAATGGTTATTGAACACCTATCATGTGCCAGACCTGATGAGAAATGCTCAGGATGCAATAAATGAAGATTTCAGAAGCACACTGTGCAGCTAGAGAAAAAAGAGTGATAGCAATTCAGTGGGCCAAGTGGTCTGTACTGCCAGCTGAGAGAGGGCAGGTTAATCCTATCTGGGCATCAGCAGGGCCCTCAACTGAGACCTGGAAAACCTGCACAGGATTTCACCAAGGCTCTGGACACGGGCTTAGTAACAGGAGTTGAGGCCTGAGGAAGCAGGCACCAGGTTAAGAAAGACTCCCCGACATACACAAAGGTGCTGGGCCATATCCAAGAGCACTGGAAATCTCTTAGATGGATAAGCAGGGGAATGCCTTGTTAAGATTTGCATTTCAGAAAGACTGCCTCTGGTATGAGGGTTGGACTGAGGTGGGGTGGGAGGAAGGGAGTAGGATAAGAATAAGGCAAGAAAAATCAGTCAAAGGGGATGGAAATAATTCTGAAGACAGATTAGGCTCTTATTAGGGAACCAACAGTAGGGAAGGAGGGTTTGGGCTTGGTGAAAATGTAGCTTGTAAAATAAAGGAAGAGGAGTTGACTTGGTATCTGGCTCAGAATCAGAGGGTGTAGAAGTGCCATTAACCTGGAGAGGGAACAAACTTCACACAAATGAGTCCCCTAGTGTGCCTTCTTCAATCCCAGAGAAACTGGGGAACATCCTTCCCCTGGTGACCATCTAGTGGGCCCCATTGATCAGGTGTAAGATTAAGAACCTATTGTCCTCAACAATCTTTAAGGCTAAAAATTCACTTCCCTTCACTTCCAATTTGTTTGTGTGTTTTGGAGGACCCTAGATAAAATAGAAGACACCAAAATGGTTTTGAACAGTATCAACATAACTATTACTTTATAACCATAACTACTATATTATATGATACTAGAGTCCCGATGCACAAAATTCGTGCAAGGGCTCAGCCCTCACAGCTGAGGCTGCTTGCCTCAGCCCTTCCAGTCCCAGCTTCATCCAGAAGGTCATCTGGAAGGTTGTTTGGCTGTCTGGTCTAATTAGCATATTATGCTTTTATTATTATAGATCGTATAGTAGAACTATAAATGTTTAGTTACTGAATAGCAATTGAATCATATATAATTTTTATTTGTTTTTATACTTTATTTGTTTTCTAAATCTTCCATCATGAACATACATTATTATTTATAATAATAAAAAAAAATATTAACCCAATAGAAAAAATGGGAAAGATACTTAAATAAACACAGAAGATATCCAAGTAGCCAATAAACACATAAAAAGATGCCTGGCTTCATTTGGACCCCAGGAAAATTTCATTTAAAACTCACAATGCCCTAAACTGCACATGCAGACAACTTCTATATAATAAAGAGCTAATATACTAATTAGACCGAATAGCAGAATGGCCGTCTGGACAATTTTCTGGATGAAGCCTAGGTTTCGAGGGCCTACCAAGGCTGCAAGGGGCTGCAAGGACCAGATGAGGCTACAGGGGCCTGCTGAGTTTCGTGCATCAGACTTCTAGTAGTAGAATAAAAATGAAACTGCCAAGTGTGGGCATGGATGCAGAACAAATGTACCTCTCATACATTGCTGGTAAAAAGTAGAGTCATAGACTCACTTTTGAAAACTCTTTGGTGGTGTGTTATTTACATTGTGTGGGGCATATGCAAACCATATGAACATATATATTCAAGGGAAATGCATGCATGTGTTCACCAAAAGATATGTATGAATGTTCATAGAACTATTTGTCATTGTACCAATCTGGAAAGTATCCCAATGCCCATCAATAATAGAACAGATAAATAAATTCTGTTGTATTAACACAATGCTATATTACACTGCAATGAGAATAAGCATTCTACTCCTACCTGCAACTATAGAAATAGTTCTCAAAGACATAATTTTGTGTGAAAGAAGACAAGTATTTATGTTAAGGAAAAACCAATCAATGCTGTTTGAAGTCTGAATAGTGGTTACCCCTAGAGGAGGTAGAACAAAAAGGAAGCATGAGGAGGATTTTGGGATGCTATTAATGTTGTGTATTTTTAATTCATGTGCTGATTATATGTGTGTTTTTGAGAATGCATTAAGTTATATGATAATAGAGGCTCAGTGCCTTCCAGCTGCTGGTCAGGGCTTCCCTTCATTCCTTGCCACCCCCTGGTGGTCAGTCATGTCACAGCAAGCGATCAAACTCCCAGTCTCCCATTTGAATTCCCAAGGAAACACTTTGCATATTAGCCTCATATATGTGTGTGTGTGTGTGTGTGTGTGTGTGTGTGTGTGTACACCTTTGTGTATATGTATCATACTTAATAAAAGAGTAAAATATATAAATTTTGTCTAAAATTAAACCAAGATGGAGCTGCAGGAATAAGGGGTTAGTGCTGATGGCTGTAGTACTTAGGAAGAATCTCTCTGCCAGTCTTAAGCTGGGTAGTTGGTATAGAAAGGTCATGTGGGAGGTCAGAACTAGGCTTTAGGATTAGTAATAGAGGTGAGAGAAATCTGAGCTAGCATTTACACTTCCATTGAGCCCCAGGATCTGAAAGAATTCCACTTCTGATTAAATAGAAGAGCAATTATCTGATATTAGGAATGAAATGGTAACATTGCCACAGATTCTACAGAACTAAAAAAAAAACATGAAGCTATTATAAATAATTGTATACCAAACATTTGAAAATATAGCTGTAATGGAAAAATTTCTTAAAAAACACAACTTATTAAAACTAACACAGGAAGAAAGAGAAAATATAAATTGTTCTATTTCTAATGGGAAATTAAATCTATAGTTAAAAGTGTGTTGCCGAGACTGGTTTGGCTCAGTGGATAGAGCGTCGGCCTGCGGACTGAAAGGTCCCGGGTTTGATTCTGGTCAGGGGCATGCACCTTGCTTGCGGGCACATCTCCAGTGGGGGGCATGCAGGAGGCGGCTGATCGATGTCTCTCTCTCATCGATGTTTCTGACTTTCTATCCCTCTCCCTTCCTTTCTGTGAAAAATCAATAAAATATATTTAAATTAAATAAAAATAAAAAATAAAATAAATAAATAAATAAATAAATAAATAAATAAATAAATAAATAAAAGTGTGCATGTGCACACACACCCAGGTGTCTTCCATAGTGATTTACCACCACATTTATGAAAGGGTGGGCAACACTTTTACAAAAATGTTTCCAGAGACTTTAAAAATAGAAAATACTCCCCAACACATTTAAGGGGTTACCAAACCTTGAAATCAAAAGTTAACAATCCTATTTAATAAAGAGGGAATATATACTAATTGACCACTCCATCTGTGCCCACAACCAATAAGGAGGAAATATGCTAATTGGCTGCCACATCCTCAAAGATGGTGGCGCCCACACCCACAAGATGGCAGCCCCAGTTCCCTCAGCCACACCAGGACAGTAGATGCACAGCAAGACTGAGCCCACTACCAGGCAGGCACCTGTCTCCTGAGTTCCTCAGTCCCCTCAGCCCCCCAAGTTGCCCAGGGCCAACCTGAGACACAGGCAATCCTGGGATGGCAGCTGCCCAGCCATCTAGGGCTGCCCGAGGCTCAGGTAACCAGGGACAGCTGAGGCTTATGCTGCCAGCAGTGGCAGCAGCAGAGGTGTGATGGGGTATTGTCTTCCCCTAATCACCAGGTTACTTCCTGCCCCTGAGGGCTCCTGGACTGTGAGAGGAGGCAGGCCAGGTTAAGGGACTCCGCTCCAGTGCATGAATTTTTATGCACTGTGCCTCTAATGATATTGTAAGAAGGGAAAAGTCTAAATCAGTCTCCCTCAAAAAACTAGATACAAAAATTCTAAACACAGTATCATCAAACAGAATTCAGAAATATATAAAAACAAGACCATAAGACAGAGGTATGTTTTCTAAAAAATGTGAAGTGGGTTCCATATTTGAAAACAATCTAGATCATAATATTAACAATAAAGAAGACATTTAGTATGATCTCAATAGAAATTGGATAAATAATTAATAAAATCCAACACCCATCTATATATATAAAAAGGCAGCTACTGTAACAGCCATAATGACCTAACAACTGGTTGTTGTAATGCTCACTGTGGCCAGTGAACTGCCCGATCAGGGGATGGGGCCAGTGGCCAACTTCGTGGCCCCTCCCCATGGCTGGCCTGCCCCAGATTGGACTATCCGAATCCCAACCCAATTAAGAGCAGAATCTGCCTGCCAAATGCTGCCTCTCCCCCCAGCCCCAGCCGGCCGCACTCCTGATCTACTCCTTAACATGCCTCACCATGTTAAGCCCAAAGCCCCTCCTCCCAGTCAGCCCACCCCTGATCGCCCCCCCACCATCACGATAGGGAGCAGGGCTGAATGGCCAATCTCCTGTAGCTCTTCACCACCCCCAGCCACACACCCCCATCCCAATCAGGGGCAGGACCAGCATGGCCCCTCCTCCAGGCCACAAACCCCTACTCACCTCATTGGGGTTGGGGGATGATTGAGAGTGGTGCCAGCCCACCACCCATAGGCCATCCCTGTGGCCATCCCTGCCCCCAATTGGCCTCCCAACCCCAATTGAGGGCAGGGCCCACCAGCCAATTGCCCAAAGCCACTTCTCCCAACCATCCCAGCCCTGATTGGGCCCTGATCCAGGTGGGCTGGCCAGCCAACCTCTCACCATCTCCTCCTCCCAACAGACCTAGCCCTGATCCACCTTGATTGGGGCCAGCCGGACCCACCCATGCACAAATTCATGCACTGGGCCTCTAGTTAATGATAAAAGCTCTAAGAAAAATAGAAATAGAAGGAAATTATTTGATGAGAAAGATAGCTATAAAAGCAGCAAACATGATTTTTAATGGAAAAATATTGCTTTCCCATTGAAGCCTTTTAAGAGGGAAAAAAGACAAGGATAAACTTCTGTTCAAAACTGTACTAGAGCCGAAACCAGTTTGGCTCAGTGGATAGAGCATCAGCCTGTGGACTGAAAGGTCTCAGGCTCGATTCCGGTCAAGGGCATGTACTTTGGTTTCGGGCATGTCCCCAGTAGGGGGCGTACAAGAGGCAGCTGATCGATATTTCTCTCTCTCTCTATATTCCTCTCCTTTCCTCTCTGTAAAAAATCAATAAAATATATTTAAAAAAAAACTGTACTAGAGATTCTAGCTAGTGCACCAAAAGGTAACAATTGTAAAAAGATAACTAAAATTGTCACCATCTGCATAAAGTGCTATTTTGTACACAGAAAATAAAAATAATATGTAGATAAGTAATCAGAATTTAATTTTAATATTTTTTAATTTTTAAATAACTATTTTTCAATTACAGTTGACATACAATAATGAATTTTAAAGTTAGATAGCAAGGTTGCTGAATATAAGATCAATATACAAAAATCACATATAGTAGCAATAAAAAGAATATGAATTATTTTTTAGATAATTATAACACATTCATTATTGCATTGGCAAGTATAAAATACCTAAGAATAAACCTAATAAAAGATATTAAAGAGTTCTATACATACTCATAAAAGAAAAAACTTACAAAATATTACTGAAAAATATCTAAATTGATTGGAGTATATGTAATTTTTAAACCTTTAAAACTAAATATTACAAAAATATTATCCCTAAAGTTTAGTTATAATCAAAATGTCAATGAATTTTTCTTTCTTTTTTTCTTTTTTAAATTGAAAATTTTATTCTAAAATTGATATAGAAGTACAAAAGGTCAAGAAATTAAGTCATTGTTGACAAAAAACAAAATGGTAAAAGCTACAGCAAATAAAGCAATATGATATTAGCACAAAAGTAGTTAAATGAACCCATGGAACAGAAGAGTCCAGAAAATACCATGCATAAATGGACATTGGTTTCTGACACAGCAGAATAATAGAGATAGGATAATCTTTTCTATAAATGTTGTTGAAACTCTTGAATATTTATATGGAATAAATTAAAATGACCTTTACACCAAAGCATATACTAATATTAATTTCAGGTGGTTTGTGTATCTAAACGTGAAAGGACATGTCATAAAGCTTATACCTAATCATACAGAGCATTATATTTGTGAACTTTGAAGAAATAAAATAACTATTTTTAAAAAAAACCTGGCCAGTGTATCTCAGTTGGTTGGACATTATCCTATACAACAAAAGGTTTCTGGTTTAATTCCTGATCAGGGCACATACTAAGGTTTTGGGCTTTACCCCCAGTAGGGTTGTGCAGGAGGCAGCTCATAGATGCCTCCCTCTCAGATCTATTT
>JAAGEH010000005.1:40365853-40466877 GCA_011751065.1 Lasiurus cinereus | reverse complement strand
CTCTCTCTCTCTCTCTCTCTCTCTCTCTCTCTCTCTCTCTCTCTCTCCCTTTCCCTGTCCCTTCTTCTCTTCTCTCTCTAAAAATCAATAACAAAACTTTAAAAAATAAAAATAAAAAATAAAAGAACACAGCCATGAAAGAAAAGATTGGTAAACTGGGCTACATTAAGATTAGAAACTTTTATTCATCAAAAGATACTAAGAGGCAAAAAGGCATAGAGCCAGAGAAGTTATTTGTAATCCACATAAGTTGCCAAAGAATTCAATCCAAAATATATAAAAAACTCTTATAAGCCAATAAGAAAAATACAAACAATCCAATAGAAAAATGGGTGAGAGGCACTTCATAAAAGAAGATACTGTAATGACCAGTAAACATATGAAAATGATCAACCTTTTTAGTAATCAAGAAAATGAAAACTAAAACTACAATGAATACTACTGCACATCTACTAGAGTTGCTGAAAATACAAAGATTGGTAATAACACCTGTTGGGTGGACATGAAGCAACTGGAACACTCACAAGTTGCTGTTGTTGTGGGGTTTTTTTTTGTGTGTGTGTTTTTAAAATATATTTTATTGATTTTTTACAGAGAGAAAGGGAGAGAGAGAGTTAGAAACATCGATGAGAGAGAAACATTGATCAGCTGCCTCCTGCAAACCCCCCACTAAGGATGTGCCTGCAGCCAAGGTACATGCCCTTGATTGGAATGGAACCTGGGACCTTTCAGTCCACAGGCGGGCTTACACGTTGTTGATGGAACTCTACTTTGCTACAATTACTTGGAAAACAGTTTGGTGTTACATACTAAATTTAAACAAATTCTATGACCCAGCAATTTCCATCCCAAATATATATCCAGAAGAAATATTCACATAAGCAACAAAGACATGCACAAGAATGTTTAGAGCCATTATTCATAATAGCCTCAAACTGGAAGCAATCCTAATTCTACCAGCAGTAGAACAGATAAGTGAATATGATATATTTGTACAATGGTAAACTATACAGCAATGAAAATAAACAAACTATGACTATATACAATAATGCAGGTGAACCTCACACATATAATGCTGATCAAAGTAAGTCAGACATAAACTAATATATATTGAATGTTTCCATTCATATAAAGTCCAAAACTAGGCAATAGTAATATCTAATCTTAGAAACCAAGATAGAGTAAACTTGGAGGGAAAGATGGCAGTAACCAAGAGAGGGCAAGGCGGTGGGGGAGGCCTGGGAGCTGTGCCTTCCATTTCCCAATCTGGGTGATAGCTTCCCAGGGTTTTATGACCATTTAGGCAGTGATAGTTGTATGTTTTGTACACATTTCTATATGAATGTTATACTTCAATAAAAGTTTTTAAGAACAACAAGCATAAATATTCATACTAAACTGGAAATAGTTGGGGCCTGGACTACCTGGGTCAATGGGCAGGGAAGACCAGTGAAATTTTGTGAAGAGAGGATAAATGAACAAAAGTATGGGGTACTTCAAATATCAAATTCCCAGAAAAAAAAGAGCTCCTTTTTCACAAAGTCAACGCTCAACCTCTTTTTTTGTTTTAAAGCTTCATAAATCATGCAAAGCCCGCTGCTCGCCTTGGCAGCTCCCACTAAATTACTCCATGCACAGGTGCACTCGCCCTCCCGCATCTGAAAGTAAGCAAATCCCGGCCATGGCAGAATTGTGGAAGTCTGTAGGGTATTTCTTTCGTTAACAGTTTCTTTCTGTAGCTTCAGTAAATTTTGAAGATCCCTGGGCTTGCAGTCAAAACCTCCAGGTTCAAGAGCAAATTGATCTATGGTTTAGCAGCAGATCTCAACCTCAGTCTCCTCACACATAATGGGGAAAATATAAATGCCTGCCTCCCAGAATTGTGAGCAGGACATAAAATGTAGTCTCTTTCCTCTCCTCTCCTCTATTTGGCACCCCACCCTCCCCGCTTTAAGGTGTTATATACCTGGAAGAAGTTGCCCCTCTCCTTCCCTAATCTATTTGGCAACCCCCGACCCCCATCTTAGGTGTCTATGTCATCCTGCTCTTTAAACTCTCTTCTCTCTTTCATTCCAGGAGGAATTGGCTATTAGTAATTTATAGTCTAAGAGCTGATTGATTATTCTCCCACTGGAGCTCAGCCAGGCATTTGCATTTTCTATCTATTGTCCCCCATTGTGGCAGGGAAGGCTTTTCCCTTGTTAAAGAACCTGAGACATCAGCCAGTAGGTGTTGAGCTCAGGGGCAGGGCAGGAGAGAGGGCCTGAAGTCCCCATAGTCTGATGCTGCTGGTCTGAGGCAGGGGTGAGGGGCGGGGGGATTTTTGCAAGGGCCTTTCACATTGCTGGAGCTGGAGCTGGAGCAGCAGTCAGGGGGCTGCCCACGAAAGGGCGCCTGCTCTCTGAAGTTGAGGTCTGGGTGGGGAGGAAGCAAACATCACCTGAGGCTGCTGAGGCTATTAATACCCCAAGCCCTGTAGACCCTAAAAGAGGCTTAAGAGAAAGCTGTTTAGGACCTAAAGCTTTGCTGACTCTGGGAGGGGTCGACTGCAGCCACTGACTCCTGCCACCCCACCTCCTTTTGGTTTGAGCTCATCTCTGCCTCCTTCCTTAGGGCTCTCAACTTTAACCCAATCCCTCTCCCCTCCCCCTCTTTGTCCCCAGGTACCACGTGGACTTTTACTTTTAAAGGCTGTTCATATCTTAATCCCCTTATCAGGCACCCTGCATGTATTCCTAGACTACAGTACATTTATTATTTCTACATCTAGCTAACATTTCAAAAGAGAACAATGTTTTCTGTAATGTTTCTTCCTCATTAATAAAAATACTGTTGTCTCAAATGTATTAAAAGGAAAAGGAAGTTGAGAAAAAAATATAAGAAACCAAAGAGAAATCAGCAGAATAAACTGATGCAAATGAAGTACCCAAGGAGAGCAGAAAGGATCACACTGTTAGTAAAACCCAACTCGCAGAGAAAGGCCTTCTCCAGACCACCAAGAAGTGCCTGGGCACATGGGGCTGACAAATGGGCTCTGGGCTAAAACCAAGGAGAGTTGAGTCTCTGAGCTGGGGTTCTGGAGGCTGTAGGGGAGCCCAAGAGGGGCAGGACGAGGTTGGTGGCAAGCAGTGCCAGGGGACCCCAGGCTGTGTGCTGGGTGTGGCCCGATAATTAGCTGGGAAAGCCTGGCCTCCGCAGGGGATGGGTTTCTGCTACCAGCACTGGTGCAGCCTCAAGAGCACCATGCTGCCTTTTAGGGACAGAGCCCAGCACCGAGGAGACTGGCAGCTTGGGCAGCCGCAAGGGCTGGGATGCAGCGGAGAGAGCCTGGGCCCTGCCGGTGGAAGGGAAAGGTAGAAGGAAAGGAGGGATGAAACACAGCTTCAGCTTGTAGGAGATGGAGGCCAGCGCTGCTGAAGAAGGGGAAAGCGTGGCCACCTCTGTTCCCAAGAGCAGTCCTGCACATTCACATTCCCTCCGCCCCTCCGCTCCTCCATCAGGTTAATTAATATATCATAATCCAGTATTTGTAATTATAGAACTAAAATGGGGTTTGAATATTCTAGCCACATACTGGATTATGCAAAAAGCACCGCTTCTCCTGTGTTATGTAACTCAAATTACTGTGTCTTTCAGGACTCCTTTATGTTTGTTTGGACACAGAAAACACTATCTTGTCAGTTCTACTGAACTCACTTCAGGGTTTGCTCAGTAGATTCAGTTGTAAATTCGGTAAAGTCCGAATTTCTTACTTTTGAACTGTTCTCCCCAGAGTGACATCTGCGTTCTGGACTCCTATAGCATAGTGGCTGCATGGAGCCTGTATCCATGGCCAGGCTTGGCAATGCTTCCTCATCTCCGGATGCAGGTCACTGCCACCTGTTCCAGGAGGAACATCCACCATCCCTCAGCTCTTAGCCTCATGCTCCCCAGATCCTCTGAGTCCCTGAGATTGGGCTGGGGGAGGGCTGAGGGAGGGAGGAGGATTCTCCATTCCTCTCCCAGGTCTGGGTCACACCATCTGCCCTCTGACCCACCTGCTGGCTCAGGAAACTGTCCTCCAAACTGGATGATGATTCTGTATGATGTTCCACTCAAAGCGCCTTCTCCAGGGCATGGAGGCTGTGCACAGGCCTGGCTCTGAGATCCACACCACCAGTTTCCTCCCTGGTCCTCCTGCTCCCTCCCTACCCCTCCCTGCTCCCTCCCTAACCCTCTCTGTTCCCTCCCTAGCTCTCCCTGCTCTCCTCCTTCTCATTGTCTTAGGCTGCTACAGGCCTTCTGGGAACTGTCCCATGAATTAATTGTCTTAGCAATTCTCCCTTCTCTGGCCACCACTGTGCTGTTAAATAATATGTTTACACATTTGCATTTTGATTTTCCACATTTAAACCCATTTATTGACCACCCTCTGATATGAAAGAAGAGATTTCTCACTCGTGACTCCATATCCTTTCCTCCACTTCATCTCCCAACTATCAATGGTCATGTATTTTGTCCTTTCTATTCACTGCCTCTTTGACTAAATAATGTAGTTAAATATTTCATTCTTGGCTTATTAAAGTAGACATCATTTATTGACTCCCTATAATGAAATTTGAGGCTAATAAATTTTTATCTTCTCCTTTTCTTCTCCCTCCAGATCACAAGTTTTGTTAATTACATTATTATTTTTATGTTATCAAGGTAGTGATTACATTCTATTCTATGACTGCAGTGCATTCTGTTTTGTATTCTTCTATGAAACAGTTGGTTCAGAATTAAAATCAGTGCATCACACTTACAATATTATGATTATGGGAATGTGATTTTAGTGGAACCAAGTGGGGTGCTTGGGACCATAGGACAGGAAATGTAATTAAGTGTCAGGGTCAAAGGGCTCCTGTCCCACTTTCTTTTGACTTGCTTCACTCCTCGGAGCCATCATGGATACATCTAAGAATAATCTCCCCTCTCTCTCCCTCTCCCTCTCTCTATGTTAACCATGTGATATTCTCTATTCTGTGTTGTTGTTTTTTAACTTGATCTTGTTGAAGTATTACTTTATAAGCACACAAGATCTTGCGTGTGTGAAGGACTTTATTTTGCCCTAATCTTTTAGTGGGTTTGGCTGATTAAAGAATTCTAAGCTCAACAATGTTCCCTTCAGCTCAGGTACTCAGGTATTTTCTTCTCAGATGCTGCTCCAATGATTTCTGACATCTAGTTGCTAATGAGGTCTGGTATGGGTCTTTCTAGTTTCTTTTCAGATAACCTCATTGTTTCTCCTTGTGGTTTTGGGATGCTTTCTTCAGCAGTGGCATGGTAAAATCTCATCAGATGTTGAGCTGTGGCTCCTCCCCTCCTTTGTCTTTTTTTAAATTGAAATATGACTTGCATATGGTAAAATGCACAAATCTTATATGTGCCTTGAACATGTGAGTCCAACCCATTTAACCACAACTCAAATCAGAACATAGTGCCACAGCTGGTTTGGCTTAATGGATTGAGTGTTGGCCTGTGGACTAAAGGATCCCAGGTTCGATTCCAGTCAAGAGCACATGTCTGGATTGCGGCTTGATCCCCAGTAGGAGGTGTGCAGGAGGCAGCTGATCAATGATTCTCTCTCATCATTAATGTTTTTAACTCTCTCACCCTCTCTAAAATCAATTAAAAATAAAATAAAAAGAACAAAGAAGGTGTCCTCAAATTCTCCTTCCATTATCCTACCACCAGGCATAATCATTCTTTTGACCTCTATCCAAAATAGTATTATCTGGTTTAAAATGTCAGCAACTGGCATCAAAAGTACATAGTCCTTTATGCCTTACTTCTTTAACTCAAAATTATATCTCCAAAATTGATCATGGTGTGTGTAACAGGACTATTGCTATGTGATATTCCATTGTATGAATTTACCACAATTTATTTACCCATTCACATATTGATGGATATTTGGGTTATTTCCAGTTTGGAAATAAGCAAAAAACTGCTATGAACATTCTTGTTCATGTAAGTTGGCAGACATAAGCACTTGTTTTTGTTGAATATAGATCCAGGAATGAAATTGCAGATTATAGAGCAAACATATGTTCAATAGATGCCGCCAGATTTCCTCTAGCATTGATAATCCCTCAATAATATGAAAGAATTTCACAGACTTCTTGTCCTTATTAATTTTTAATTTTAGCCATTCTGATGTGTTTGTAGTGGCATTATATTGTGGTTTAATTTGCTTTTTTTATATATAACTAATGATGTTGAAAACTTTACCATGGATTTGTTGGTTATTTGTATATCTTCTTTTGTGAAGTACTTGATCTTCATGTGTTCTGTCCATTTTCTAATTTTTTTAAAATTTTTAAAAAATTGAGTTCTCAATTTTGTATTGATTTGTAGTTCTTGATATAATTCGGGATCTAAACCTCCTGTGAAGTGTATTCCAAGCATTTCCTTACAGCCTGTGGTTTGTTTCTTCACTTCCTTGATGTTGCCTTTTGATGGAGGAAAGTTCTTAATTTTAATGAAGTCCAATATATCAATCCTTTCTTCTTACGTTTGATACATTTTGTGCCCTGTTCAAGAAATCTTTGACCCAGAATCATGAAAATAATTTTTACCCAGAAATGATTATTTTATTTCCCATATTTAGGTCTATATTCATCTCAAATTAATTTTTCTGTACAAGTTTTCTTTTCTTCATGTAGATATCCAATTGATCCTGCATCATTTATTAAAAAGAACATCCTCTTACCCTGATAATGGCTTTGTTAAAAGTTAGATGACCATGCATGTTGTATATGCAAGACTGTTTCTGGACTCTGTATTCTATGCCATTGGTAAATTTATCTATTCACATTTAAATACCATATTGATTACTGTATATTTATAATAAACTAGAGGCTTGTTGCATGAAGATTTGTGCAATACGCCTTCCTTCCCTTGGCTGCTGGCACTGGGGAAGGACCCAGGCCTTCTTTCTGGCTACAGTGAAGAAGCCATACCTCAAAGCAGGGAGACTTGGCTTCTCCCATTCCAGCTGCAGTGGAAAAGCCAATCTTCTTCAGTCTTCAGTCTTCACTCCTTGCCTGCATATGCAAATTAATCTGTCAGCTTTGTTGGGTCAATTTGCATACCCATTCCTGATTGGCTGGTGGGTGTTGCAGAGGTATGGTCAATTTACATTTTCCTCTTTTATTAGTGTAGATAATGTCTAGTGGTGCAAGTACATTAACTTCGTTCTTTTACAAATACTAGGTCATTGGTTGTCCATGAACATTTTAGAACAGGTTTGTTGATTTCTACTAAAAATATAAGTTTGCAGTTGTATTGCAGCTATAAATCACTTTAGAGAGATTTCATATTTTAATATTGAGTCTTCCAGTCTATGAACATTATGTATTTTTTCATTTCTTTAGGTCCACTGATATTTCTTTTTGTAATTTTCATCATAGAGGTCTTATTCATTTTTTACTGAATTAATTACCAAATATTTGCTGTTTTATAGTAGTATTATAAATGGTTTTTATTTTCCACTATTTTTGCTAATGTACAAAAATTCAGTTGAGTTTGTATGTGTTTATTGTATCCAGCAATTTTGCTTAATTCACCCTTTATATATACTAGATTTAAAAAAGTATATTCTTTGGGATTTCTACTCACACATTATGTCATCCGTGAATAATGACAGTTATATTTCTTCCTTTCCATTATTGATTGCTTTCAAAACTATTTAAATGAAAAGGAGCATCACTACAATGTTAAATAAAAGTGGTACTTTGTTCCCTAACTCAGAGACAAACACTCACTATTTTATTATTTAAGTATGATGATATCATAGGTTTTTTTCTGGAAACAAACTTTCCTTCTATTCCCAATTTAATGATAGTTTTTGAAATCAGAAATGATATTGAGTTATATCAAATATTTTTCTATAATTAATCATACTAGAGAGAGGCTCAGTGCACAAATTCATGCACTAGTGGAGTCCCTTCTCCTGGCCTGCGGAATTGGGCCAAAACTGGCTCTCTGACATCCCCCAAGTGGTCCCTGATTGTGAGAGGGCACAGGCCAGGCCAAGAGACCCTATAGGTGCATGACTGGGGTCAGGGAGGGATGTGGGAGGTTGACTAGCTGGGAAGAGACCACAGGAGGGCTTCAGGGCATGTCTGACCATCTCACTCAGTCCTGATCAGTTGGACCCCAGCAGTAAGCTAACCTACAGTGGTAGTATCTGTTCCCTGGTGGTCAATGCATATCATAGCAAGTGGTTGAGCGGCCTTAGCATATTATTGGCATATTATGCTTTGATTGGTTGAACAGGTGATCAGATAACCAGATACTTAGCATAGAATGGGGTTTCTCCTTTTTTTCTGAAAAAATAAATAAGTAAATAAGGTAACTTATATTGACTAATTTTAAATGTTAACCAGACTTTTATTCTTAGAATAATTTCCACTTAGTCAGGATATGTTAGTATTTTTATACTAGTGGCCTATTGTATAAAATTCCTTCATGGAGCAGAGTTCCCTCAGCCAGCCTGCACCCTCTCAATCAGGGAACCCTTGGGGTAAGTCCAATCCCGTGTGGGATGGGCTTAAACCGGAAATCAAACATCTCTCTCACAATCTGGGACCAGTGGCTCCTAACTGCTTACCTCCCTGCCTGCCTGGTCATCCTTAACTGCTCTTCCCTTGCTAGCCTGATCTCACCCCAATGGCTCTCCCCTGCCAGCCTGATCTTGCCTCCAACTTCCCTCCCCTACTGGCCAATTTGGTTCTGATTGGTTGGTTTTTATGCCAGTCAGCATTTCCAGGCCTATCACCAGGCCTGATCAGAGAGGCAGTGCTGATCTGCAGCCCCTGTGGAGGCCCACAGAGAAACAGAGGCACAACTGCTGGTGAAGCCCAGAAAGAAAGAGAGAGGCAATGGCTGGTCAACAGTTGCCATGCAGGCTGCAGATCAGACCATGCCTCTCTCTTTGGTCCTCTCTCAGGGCCTGATTTACACTCCGCTCAGCAGTTAGTGCTGGATTGCTATGCCCGCACCAGTGGCAAACCAGCACTGACTGCAGGACTGACTTCTGAGTGATCCAGCCTTCAGTCATTTTGGATATTACGGACTGGGGGTTTTATATATTAGGATACCAGTGGATTTTATTTGCTATTTTTTTAAATATATTTTATTGATTTTTTACAGAGAGGAAGGGAGAGGGATAGAAAGTCAGAAACATCGATGAGAGAGAGACATCGATCAGCTGCCTCCTGCACACCCCCTACTGGAGATGTGCCTGCAAGCAAGGTACATGCCCCCGACCGGAATCGAACCTGGGACCTTTTAGTCCGCAGGCCGATGCTCTATCCACTGAGCCAAACCGGTCTTGGCTATTTGCTATTTTTTGTATGTTTGCATCTATGTTCTTAGGAGAAAATAGTATATAGTTTTGTTTTTATTTCAATATCTTTGCCAACTTTTCATACAAAGACTAGTCATAAAATATTTTGGGAAGTATTTCCTCTTTCTATATTCTCTGGAAATATTGCATAGTGTAGAATTGGCATACTTTTTTTAAAATTTAAATATATTTTTTAAAATTATATAATTATTTAATGTTATTCTTTTCTAAATTTTTATTGTTTAAAGCATTGCAAGTAGTAGTACATATGTCTCCTTATTTTTCCCATTGACCTTCCCCAGCCTCCCCTACCTCCTGGCACATTTTCTCACCACCACCACCACCACCTGCTCCCCCCTCCACCACTCCCTAGTGTCTTGTATCCATTGGTTATGCTTATATGCATGCATACAAGTCTGTTGGTTGATCTCTTACTTCCCCCTACTAAACCTCCCCAGCCTTACCACTATAGTTTGGCAGTCTGTTCAATGCTTCTCTGCCTCTGTATCTATTTTTGTTCATCAGTTTATAATGTTATTTATTATCCATAAATGAGTAAGATCATGTGGTATTTTTCTTTCACTGACTGGCTTATTTCTAAGTTTACTTAACATAATGCTCTCCATTTCCATCTATGCTGTTGCAAATGGTAAGAATTCCTTCCTTTTAACAGCAGCATAGTATTCCATTGTGTGGATGTACCACAGTTTTCTAATTCATTCATCTGCTGATGGGCATTTAGGCTGTTTCCAAATCTTAGCTATTGTAAATTGTACTGCTATGAATGTAGGGATGCATATATCCTTTCTGATTGGTGGTTCTGTTTTCTTGTGATATCTTCCTAGAAGTGATATTACTGGGTTAAGTGGCAGTTTCATTTTTAATTTTTTGAGGAAATGCCATACTGTTCTCTGCAGTGGCTGCACCAGTCTGCATTCCCACCATCAGGGTACAAGGTTCCTTTTTCTCTACATCCTCTCCAGCACTTGTTGATTTGTTGATGATAGCCATTCTGACAGGTGTGAGATGGTACCTTATTACTGTTTTGATTTGCATCTCTCAGATGATTAATGATTTTGAGTATGTTTTCTTATGTCTCTTGGCTTTCTGAATGTCCTCTTTCAAAAAGTGTCTATTTAGGACCTTTGCAAACTTTTTAATTGGGTTGTTTAGCTTCCTTTTGTTAGGTTGTATAAGTTCCCTGTAAATGTTGGAGATTAAACCGTTATCAGAGATAACATTGGCAAATATGTTCTCCCGTGCAGTGGGCTTTCTTGTTGTTTTGTTGACATTTCCTTTGCTGTTCAGAAGCTTTTTATTTTGATGTAGTCCTATTTGTTTATTTTTTATTTAGTTTCCATTGCCCTACGAGTTGTATCTGTAGATATTGCTATGACAAATGTCTGCTACTTTGCTGCCCCTGGCTTCCTCTAAGACTTCTTTGGTTTCCCATCTTACATTTAAGTCCTTTATCCATTTTGAGTTTATTTTTGTATATGGTGTAAGTTGTGTGGTCTATTTTTATTTTTATTTTTTGCAAGTATCTATCCACTTTTTCCAACATCATTTATTGAAGAAACTGCTTTGTCTCCATTGGATACTCTTGCCTCCTTTGTCAAATATCAATTGAGCATAGTGGTTTGGATCCATTTCTGGGTTCTCTGTTCTGTTCCACTGGTCTATATGTCTGTTCTTGTGCCATTAACAGGCAGTTTTGAAAACAGTGTCTTTGGAGTATAACTTGATATCTGGTATTGTGATTCCTCCAACATTGTTCTTTTTTTCTCAAGATTGTTGCAGCTATTCGTGGTCTTTCTTTTATTCCATATGAATTTTTGGAGAATTTGTTCTAGGTCTTTGAAGTAAGCCATTGGTATTTTAATGGGGATTGTGTTGAATTTAAAGATAGCTGTGGGTTGTATGAACATTTTATTTATTTATTTATTTATTTTTCTTTTTTTAATTTTTATTGATTTTTTACAGAGAGGGAGAGAGAGAGATAGTTAGAAACATCAGTGAGAGAGAATCACCAATCAGCTGCCTCCTGCACACCACCTACTGGGGATATGCTTGCAACCAAGGTACATGCCCTTGATTAGAATTGAACCTGGGACCCTTCAGTCCTCAGGCCGATGATCTATCCAATGAGCCAAAGTGGACAGGGCAGTAGTATGGACATTTTAATGATGTTGATTCTACCAATCCATGAACATGGTATATTGTTCCATTTGTTCATGTCTTCCTCTATTTCTTTTTTTAGCATCTTAAAATTTCCTGAGTACAGTTTCTTTGTCTTCTAGGTTAAGTTTATTCCTATGTATCTTAATTTTTTGGTTGCAATGATAAATGGGATGGCTTTTTTAATCTGTGTGTCTGTGAGTTCATTATTAGTGTATAGAAAAGCCACAGACTTCTTGGTGTTAATTTTGAATCCTACTACATTGCAAAATTCATTTATTAAGTCTATTAGTTTTTTGATGGAATCTTTGGGGTTTTGTATTATAGTAACATGTATTTAAATAATGACAGTTTTACTTCTTTTCTAATTTGGATGACTTTTATTTTTTCTTTTACCTAATCACAATGGCTAGTACTTCCTATACTATGTCCAACAGTAGTGGTGAGAGTGGGCATCCTTCTTGTTCCTGTTCTTAGGGGAAATGATTTCAGTTTTTGCCCATTGACTATAATATTAGCTCTAGGTTTGTCATATATGGCTTTTATTATGTTGAGGTATGATCATTCTATTCCCACCTTACTGAGAGTTTTTATCAAAAAATAGTGTTGGGTTTCATCAAATGCTTTTTCTTCATCAAAGATATGATTATATGGTTTTATCTCTCAGTTTGTTTATGTGGTGTATCACATGTCTTGATTTGCAGATATTGTACATTCCTTGCATCCCAAGAATAAGTCCCACTTGGTCATGGTGTATGATCTTTCTGATGTAATGCTGGATTTGATTTGCTGAATTTTGTTGAGGATTTTGATGTCTATGTTCATGAGGGATATTGGTCTATAAATCTCTTTCTTTGTATTGTCTTTATCTGGCTTTGGGATTAGGATAATGCTGGCTTCATAGAAAGAGCTTGGAAGTGCTCCTCCCTCTTGAATTTTTTGGAATAGTCTGAGGAAGATAGGTTTTATTTCTTCTTTGAATGTTTCATAAAACTCTCCTGTGAAGCTGTCTGGTCCAGGGCTTTTGTTTGTTGAAATATTTTTGATTACTGCTTCAATTTCCTCCATTGTTATTGGACTATTCATATTTTTTATTCTTCCTGGTTGAGTTTTGGAAGGTTATATTTTTCTAGTAATATATCCATTTCTTCTAGATTGACCAGTGTGTTGGAGGAGAGTTGCTCATAGTGTGTGTGTGTGTGTGTGTGTGTGTGTGTGTGTGTGTATATATATATATATATATATATATATATATATATATATATATATATTAGAGTATATTAGAGTTGCTCATATATTTCTGTGAGCCCTGTTGTTATTTCACCTCTTTAGTTTCTGATTTTGTTTATTTGGGTTCTCTCTCTATGCTTCTTGGTAAGCCTGGCTAGAAATTCATCAATCTTGTTACGCTTTCAAAGAACTAGCTCTTGGTTTCATTGATCTTTTTAAATTATGTATTTAATTTTTTTATTAATGTATTACATGTATACATATCTTCCCATTGCCCTCCCCCTCCTAGGCATACCCTAACCCCCCAGTGTCTTGTGTTCATTGGTTATGCTTATATGCATGCATACAGGTCTGTTGGTTGATCTCTTATCTACCCCACCTCTCCCTAGCCTTCCTGCTATAATTTGACAGTCTGTTTGATGCTTTACTGTCTCTGTATCTATCTTTTTGTTCATCAGTTTATAATATTCTTTATTATCCACAAATGAGTGAGATCATGTGGTGTTTCTCTTTCACTGACTGGCTTATTTCACTTAGTATAATGCTCTCCAGTTCCATCCAGCTTGCTGCAAATGGTAAGAATTCCTTCTTTTTTATTGGAGCATAGGATTCCATTGTGTAGATGTACCACAGTTTTCTGATTCACTCATCTGCTGATGGGTACCTAGGCTGTTTCCAAATTGTAGCTATTGTAAATTGTGCTGCTATGAACATAGGGGTGCAAAAATCCTTTCTGATTGGTGTTTCTAGTTTCTTAGGGTATGTTTCTAAAAGTGGGATTGCTAGGTCAATCCCATTCTTAATTTTTTGAGGAAACTCCATACTGTTCTCCACAGTGGCTGGACCAGTTTGCATTCCCACCAGCAGTGCACGAGGGTTCCTTTTTCTCTGCATCCTCACCAACACTGGTCATTTGTTGATTTATTGATGATTGCCATTCTGACAGATGTGAGATTTGAATCGCTCGGATAATTACCAACTTTGAGCATGTTTTCATGTGTCTCTGAGCCTTCCTTCTGCAGTCTTTCAAAAAGGTTCTATTTGAGTTCGTTGCCAATTTTTTTTATTGGATCATTTATCTTCCTTTTATTCAGTTGTATAAGTTGGCTGTAGATGTTGGAGATTAAACCTTTATGAGTGATAACATTTGCAAATATGTTCTCCCATACAGTGGGCTTTCTTCTTGTTTTGTTGATGGTTTCTTTTGCTGTGCAAAAGCTTTTTATTTTGATGTAGTCCCATTTGTTTATTTTCTCTTTAGCTTCCATTGCCCTTGGAGCAGTATCAGTGAAGTTATTTTGGCATATGTCTGAGATTGTGCTGCCTGTGGATTCCTCTACTATTTTTATGGTTTCCCACCTTATGTTTAAGTCCTGTATCCATTTGGAGTTTATTTTTGTGTATGGTGTAAGTTGGTGGTCCAGTTTCATTTTTTTGCATGTATCTGTTCAATTTTCCCAACACCATTTATTGAAGAGGTTATCTTGGCTCCATTGTATATTCATGACTCCTTTGTCAAATATTAATTGAACATAATGGTTTAGGTGGATATCTGGATTCTCTATTCTATTCCATTTGTCTGTGTGTCTGTTCTTGTGCCAGTACCAGGCTGTTTTGAGAACAGTTGCTTTGTAATATAGCTTGAAATCTGGTATTGAGATCCCACCTACTTTATTCTTCTTTCTCAGCATTTCTGTGGCTATTTGGGGTCTTTTTTTTGTTCCAGATGAATCTTTGCAGAGTTCTTTCTAGGTCTGTGAAATATGTTGTTGGTATTTTAATGGGTAGTGCATTCAGATTGCTTTGGGTGGTATGGACATTTTAAAGATGTTGATTCTCCCAATCCATGAGCATGGTATGCTCTTCCATCTGTTTGTGTCTTCCTCTATCTCTTTTTTTAGTGTCCTGTAGTTGTCTGTGTATAGGTCTTTTACCTTCTTAGTTAGAGTTAATCCTAGGTATCTTAATTTTTTTGGTGTGATGGTATATGGGATTGCTTTTTTAGTTTCTCTTTCTGTAATTTCACTATTAGTGTATAGAAATGCCATAAATTTCTTGGCATTAATTTTGTATCCTGCTACATTGCCGAATTCATTTATTAAGTCAATTTGTTTTTGGATGGAGTCCTTTGGTTTTTTTATGTACAGTATAATGTCATCTGCAAATAAGGACAGCTTTACTTCTTCTTTTCCAATTTGGATGCCTTTATTTCTTCTTCTTGTCTAATTGCAATGGCTAATACTTCCAGTACTATATCAAACAGGAGTGGTGAGTGTAGGCATGCCTGTCTTCTTCCTGCATTAGGGGGAATGGTTTTAGTTTTTGCCCATTGAGTATGATGTTAGCTGTGGGTTTATCATATATGGCTTTTATGATGTTGAGGTATGATCCTTCTATTTCCACCTTGCTGAGTGTTTTTATGAAGAAAGGGTGTTGGATTTTGTCAAATGCTTTTTCTGCATCAATTGATATGGCTATGTGATTTTTATCTCTCAATTTGTTTATGTGATGTATCACATTTATTGATTTGCGGATATTGTACCATCCCTGCATCCTGGGATGAATCCTACTTGGTCATGTTGTATGATCTTTCTGATGTACTGCTGGATCTGATTTGCTAGAATTTTGTTCAGGATTTTGGCATCTATGTTCATGAGAGATATTGGCCTATAATTCTCTTTCATTGTGTTGTCTTTATCTGGTTTTGGTATTAGGGTAATGCTGGCTTCATAGAAGGTGTTTGAAAGTGTTTCTTCTTCTTGAATATTTTTCAATAATCTGAAGAGGATAGGTTTTAATTCTTCCTTGAATGTTTGGTAAAACTCTCCTGTGTAGCCATCTGGTCCCAGGCTTTTGTTTGCTGGAAGCTTTTTGATGACTGCTTCAATTTCTTCCATAGTTATTGGCCTATTGAGATGTTTAGATTCTTCCTGATTGAGTTTTGGAAGGTTTTGGATATCTGGAATATGTCCATTTCCTACAGGTTGTCGAGTTTGTTGGAATAGTTGTTCATAGTATTTTTTAACAATCTTTTGTATTGGAGGGGTCTGTTGTTATTTCTCCTCTTTCATTTCTGATTTAGTTTATTTGGGTCTTCTCTCTTTGCTTCTTGATGAGCCTGGCTAGAAGTCCATCAATCTTGTTTATCCTTTCAAAGAACCAGTTCTTTTTTGTTAATCTTTTGAATTGTTTCTTTGGTCTCTATGTTATTTATCTCCACTCTGATCTTTACTATTTCCTTCCTTCTGCTTACACTGGGCTTTTCTTGTTGTTCTCTTTCTAGCTCTTTGAGTTGTAGGGTTAGGTAATTTATTACAATTGTTTCTTGTGTTGTTTTTTTTTGTTTGTTTTCTGTTACAGTAGGCATGTAAAGCTATGAACTTCCCTCTCAAGACTGCTTTCACTGTGTCCCATAAATTTTGTATTACTGTGTTGTCATTGTCATTTGTTGCCATGTTATTTTTTATTTCTTCCCTGATCTCTCTGATTACCCAGTCGTTGTTTAATAGCATGCTGTTTAGTCTCCATGTGTTTAATTTCTTTGTATTGTTTTTATTGTAATTGATTTCCACTGTGATCTGAGAAAATGTTTGATATGTTTTCTATCTTTTTGAATTTGAAGAGACTTTGCCTATGACCCAACATATGGTCTATCTTTGAAAATGACCCATGTGCACTTGACAAGAATGTATATTCTGTAGCTTTGAGATAAAATGTTCTGAAGATGTCAATTAATTCCATCTGATCTAGTGAGTCATTTAGGATTGATGTTTCTTTGCTAAATTTTTGTTTAGAGGATTTGTCCAGTGGTGACAGTGGGGTATTAAAGTCTCCTACTATGATTGTATTGCTGTCAATCTCTCCTTTGATATCCTCCAGGAGTTTTTTTTTTAATGTATTTAGGTGCTCCTGTATTGGGTGTGTATATGTTTACCAGAGTTATTTCTTCTTGTTGGATTGCTCCCTTTAGTATTATGAAGTTGCCTTTCTTATCTCTTGTTATGTCCTTCATTTTGAGATCTAATTTGTCAGATATAAGTATTGCAACCCCAGATCCCCAGCTTTTTATTCATTTCCATTTGCCTTAAAAACTGTCTTCCATCCCTTCATCCTCAGTCTGTGTGCATCTCTTTTTTGAGGTGGGTTTCTTGTAGACAGCAGATATATGGGTCATGTTTTCTTATCCAATCTGTTACACTATGTCTTTTGATTGGAGCATTTAATCCATTTACATTTAAAGTTATTATTGATAGGTACTTATCTGTCGCCATTTTTATTCTTTACCCCTGTGTTCTTCTTTGCTTCCTTTTTTTTTTTTTTTCAGCAGACCCTTTAATATTTCTTGCATTGCTGACTTGGTGGTAATAAATTCCCTTAGTCCTTTTTTGTCTGTGAAGCTCCTGATTTCATCTTCAATTTTGATTGAAAGCCTTGCTGGGTACAGTATTCTTGGATTCAGACCCTTCCTTTGCATGACTTTGTATATTTCATTCCATTCCCTTCTGGCCTGATGAGTTTCTGTTGAGAAATCAGTAGCTAGTCTTATGGGGGTTCCTTTGTAGGTAACTTTCTGTCTCTCTCTGGCTGTTTTTAAGATTCTTACTTTGTCGTTGGTGTTTGCCAATTTAATTATAATGTGCCTTGGTGTCAGTCTTTTGGGGTTCATTTTTCTTGGGACTCTGTGAGCTTCTTGGATTTTTCCTTCCTGTATCAGGGAAGTTTTCTGTCATTATTTCTTCAAACAGGTTTTCTATTCCTTGCTCAGTTTCCACTCATTCTGGAACCCCAATTATGCAGATGTTGTTTTGTTTTGTGTTATCCCAAAGTTCCCTTAGGCTCTCCTCCTGCTTTTTAATTTTTTTTTCTATAAGCTGCTGTATGTGGGTATTTTTTCTACCTTGTCTTCTAGCTCACTGATGTGGTCCTCTGCTTCATCTAGTCTACTTTTGATGCTTTCTTTTGAGTTCTTTACAGCAGCAATGTCATTTTTCATTTCTTCTTGATTCTTTATAATTTCCTCTTGGTTCTTACTCATATTGTCCAAATTGTCTTCCATTCTTTTCAGCCACCTTATGACCATTTCTCTGAACTCTTTCTCTGGCAGGTTGTTTGCTTCTATTTCGTTTACTTCCTTTTCTGGTGATGCCTGCTTTTCTTTCACATGAGGGCTGTTTCTTCCTCTGCCCATGGTCTTTCTTCTCTGGGTGTCTGGTTTTATAATTCTCTCTCCTTATTCCAGGCAAAATCTGACCTTACCATGTGGTATGTGGAGCTCCTCTGAATCCAAGTGTTTGCGCCAATTGGGGAGCGGTTTTCTGGTTCCCGCGGCTTTTTGGTGGATGCTGAAGCTATAGCTTTTCAGGCTGCCATAGACATCCACTTTCCCCTGCAAGGTGCTGCAGTCTCCGTGTTCACGCAACAAACACTCCCAGTGCGACCCTCAGCTGTTCTCTCTCTCTGCTCAGCAACTAGGCTCTGGACATATCCATCTATCTGCTGTCATTTTTTTCTATCTACTTCATTGATCTTTTGTATTTTTTTTTTGTCTCTGTGTCATTTATTTCCACTCTGATCTTTATTATTTTCTTCCTTCTGCTCACACTGGGCTTCTCTTGTTGCCCTCTTTATAATTCTTCAAGTTGCAGAATTAAATGGTTTATTATTAGTTTTTCTTGTTTTTTTTTGAGGTAGACCTGTAATGCTATGAACTTCCTTCTCAGGATTGCTTTCATTATGTCCAAAAGATTTTGGATTGTTGTGTTTTCATTGTCATTTGTTTCCAGGATGTGTTTTATTTCTTCTTTGATCTCTGTGTTAACCCACTCATGTTTAATAGTATGCTATTCAGCCTCCAAGTGTTTGAATTTTTGTGATTGTACGTAGTTGATTTCTAATTTTTTGCATTGTGATGTGAGAAGATTATTGTTATAATTTCCATCCTCTTGAATTTGGAGAGATTTTGTCCATGTCCCAATATGTGGTCTATCTTTGAAAATGTCCCATGTGTGCCTGAGAAGAATGTATATTCTGTAATTTTGGGATAGAATGTTCTAAAGATGTTGATTAAGTCCATTTGATCTAGTGAGTCATTTAGGATTGATGTTTCTTTGCTAAATTTTTGGCTAGAAGATTTATCCAGTGATGTTAATGGAGTATTAAAATCTTCTACTGTAAATGTGTTGCTGTCAATCTCTCCCCTGATACCTTCCAGAAGTTTTCTTTAATGTATTTGGGTGCTCCTGCATTGGGTGAGTAAATGCTCGACCAAGTTATATTGTCTTGTTGTATAATTTCCTTCAGAATTATGAAGTGGCCTTTTTTGTGTCTTGTTTTGATCTTCAATTTGAGGTCTATTTTGTCAGATATAAGTATTGAAACCTCAGCTTTTTTTTTTTCATTTTCGTTTCCCTGATAGATATTTTTCTATCCTTCCACTTTCATTCTATGTGAGTCCCTTGTTCTGAGATGGGTATCCTGTAGATAGCATATTTATAAACTATTTTTATTATCCATTCAGTCACTCAATTTATTTTGATTGGAGCATTTAATCCATTTATGTTTAATGTTATTATTGATAGGTACTTTTTTGTAGCCATTTCTGTACTTTATGACTGTCTTCCTTTCTCCCTTTCTATTTATTCTTTTTGCAACATTCCCTTTAGCACTTCTTGCATTGATGGCATGGTAGTAATAAACTCGCTTAGCCTTTCTTTTTCTTTTTTTTCTCTTTTTTGTGAAGCTCCTGATTTCTCCTTCAATTTTGCATGATAGCCTTGCTAGATCGAGTATTCTTGGACTTGGTCCTTTGCTTTGTATCACTTTGTATATCTCCTTTCATTCCCTTCTAGTTTAATGTGATTCTGTTGAGAAATCATTGATAATCTGATGGGGGATCCTTTTAGGTAACTCTCTGTTTCTCTTTTGCAGTCTTTAAGATTCTCTCTTTGTTGTTAACATTTGCCATTGTAATTATGACATGTTTTGTTGTGGGTGACTATACTTGTGTAACTTTTTTTTCCCCCCATATCAGAGAAGTGTTTTGTCATTTTTTCTTTCCAAATGGATTTTCTAATCCTTGCTGCTCATCTTGTTCTTCTAGCAGCCCTATTATATGTATGTTACTTCATTTTGTGTTGTCCCAAAGCTCCCTTAGGCTTTTCTCTTGCTTTTTAATCATTATAGCTATATCACTTTTGATTTCTTCCTGATTTTTGCATAGGTTGTTGATTTTCTCATCCATCAGGTGTATGAACTGTATGACCATTACTCTGAATTTTTTTCTATCATATTGCATGCCTCCATTTCACTTATTTCCTTTCTTGGCAATTCTTCTTTCTCCCCTCTGGGGATTTTTCATTTTTTTCCCATTCTAATTATCACCAGAAGGTTCAAATGCCAAGTTGGAGGGCCTGGGCCATGTACAGTGGGAGCTTCATGCCACCCAAGTGTCACTGAAGAGCTCTGACACCAAGACATGCAGCTGCTGTGGGTTGGTAGGAGCCATGCTCACCAAGGATCAGAGTCATCCGCATTCAGTGTAGCTTCATGTGTGCACCTAGAATCATGGACCCTGCCTATGCTGCACTGAAAAAGAGACCCTACTGGCATATGCCGAAAATCATAGTTCCTTAGTGCATGCCAAGAGTCAGAGTCCCCCTATGCTTGTGCCAAGAATCAAGTATGAAATCTTGGTTGCTTGGTGCAGCCTTACGCGAAGACTCAGGGTCTCTATGTGCACATGTGCCAAGAATTGGAGTCACTGAATCTTGGTCTGTGTGCACTGGGAATCAAGAATCCCAAGCACGTGAAGAGAAACAGAGTCAAGTCACTGGTGCTCAGTGCTGCCTCTCATGCAGAGAATCAGGGTCCCTGGTCTGCTTAAGGAACTGAGTTGCACAACTACCCTGTGTTGGCAGGAGGTCCACTCCTGCACTGCAGAAACAGATTTCCATATGCACTTGCCCAGAATTGAAGTTAGGTGGCATTGCTGCCTTGTGTGGGCATGGGGTCTAGTTGTGCAAGTGCACTCTGTGGAAAACAGATTCCAGTGTCCACATGCCCAGGCTCAAATTCAGGCAGTGGAGCCACCCTGTGTGGGCATTGGATCTGGTTGTGAGATTACATTCTTTGGGGAACAGTTTCCCAGTATCCACGCCCCCAGGCTCAAATTCAGGCGGTGGAGCTTCCCTTTGTGGGCAGGAGGCCTGCTTGTGCAGGGTGGGACCAACAGTTCCTATGGCACTGCAGTGAGCCTGTGGGGAAGGGTAAGGGCTCTGTGACTCACAGAAATCTGAGGCCAGGATGTCTGGATTTTTGGTGTCTGTGGCTCTGTAGCTGTGGTTGTAGGTCTTTGTCCCTAGCAGCTGTAGGGTCTTGATTTGCATCTGAGACTAGATTGGGTGGTAGTGAGGCTAGGATCCTAGTCTCAAGCACTTCTGTTCTTCAAGATGGTGATCTTTGTGTCCCCCAACCCAGAGTGTCCACAGTGGCTACAAATTTCGCCAACTAAGACTACCAAGTTTGGCAGCCCCTTGGAAGACCTGCAGGATCTTACTGTCCCTAGCGCTTGCTTTCTCTCTCTCTCTCTTACACACACACACACACACACACACACACACACACACATACACAAACACACACACACACACACCACATTCACACACTCCTCTATGGCTCCCTCACTCTCTCACACACTCTCTCTACCTCTTGCCAATTGACATCTTTTTCTCCAGCATACTTCTTTTTTAACTGTTAATATAATTCACAAGTGATGTAATCTGAGCCTGAAAGTTTCTTTTTGTAAATGTTTATAATTACTGATCCAATTATTTTTTCTCATGCAGGAATTGATAAGTTGGATTTTTCAAGAAATTTATACACTTCATGTAAATCATACATGTTATTGTCATAAAAATATTCTAATATTCTACCTTGTCTCTTTAATGTTTCTAGCAATGTAGTGATATTTATTTTTATTTGTAATAATATTGATTTGTGTTTTTTTCTCTTATTTGTTTTATTATTTATTATGTTTTATCAATTTTATTAATTTTTCAAATAACCAACCACTTGACTTGGTTGATTTTTCTCTTCTTATACTTGTATTCTTTTATTGACTCTTTTCTTAAATGAATTATTTTCTTTCTTTTGTTTTTTGGGGGGGTTTAATTTTATGTTCTTTTTCTACTTATTGAATTGAAAACTTATGTAATTGGTTTTAAAATATACAAATTATCTAATAAATACATTTAAAGCTATGAATATTCTCTAAAGCACTACTATAACTGCATTTTGTAAATTTAATTTGTCATATTTATTATCACTCAGCTCAAATTTTTGTATAATTTCCATTGTGATTTTTCTTTAAGTCAAAAGAGGTTTATTTAGGAATATTTTGGTTTCTCCTGAAATTTCTAATGCATTTAGATCTTTTACAATTAACATTTTGTTGTTGATTTCTAATAGAATACCCGTGGTCAGAGGAAATAGAGTGTATTATCTCAATCTTTTGAAATTTATTGAGATTTGCATTTGGCCTAGGATATCACCTATTTTACTACATATTCATGTCCATGTGAAATAAAATGTATTTTCCTCAATTGTTGGGCATAGTGCATTATATTATAAAGTTGGTCATATTGATTAATCATGTGTATCAAATCTCTTTTATCCTAACTGATTTTCTGTTTACATTTTCCATGAGTTACTTAGAAAGGTATGTTAAAATCTCCAAGCATTGTATATTTATCTCCCTTTCCTTTTAGTTCTGTCAACTTTGGCTTTATGTATTTTTAAAGTGTGTTATTGAGTGTACACAAATTAAGCAATATTTTACTATTCTACTGAGTTAAATTTTTTATCATTACAAAATGTACCTCTTTATATTTTATATCTCTTGCCTTAGAGTCTACTTTAATAAATATTAGTATATTCATACCAGCTTTCTTTGTGTTAGTGATTACATAGAATTTTCTTTTTTTATCATTTTATTTTCAACTAGAGGCCTGGTGCACGACATTTGTACACTGGAGGGGGGAGTCCCTCAACCCGGCCTGCACCCTCTCACAGTCCAGGACCCCATGGAAAATGTGTGACTGCTGGCTTAGGCCCATATCCCAGGATGTTTTTAGCACTGCCGTAGAGGCTGGAGAGGCTTCTGCCATTGCCACTGTGCTCACCAGCTGTGATCCCAGTTTCTGGCCAAGTGGCACTCCCACTGTGGAAGCACACTGACCTGTGTTGAGCATCTGCCCACTGGTGGTCAGTGCACTTCATAAGCAACTGGTCGTTCCACTGTTTGATCTATTTGTATATTAGGATTTTTTATTATATAGGATTTTCAGTAGCTTTTAATGAAGATTATCCTATCTAATAAAAGAATAATATGCAAATTGACCATACCTCTGCTACACCCACAAGCCACGCCCACCAACCATTCAGAGGAAGTATGCAAATTAACCCAACCAAGATGGCTATGGCCACAGAGAGAGCAGGAGGGAGGCTTGGGTTGCCCCTGACAATGGAAGAAGCCAAGCTTTATGCACACCCTGGCTGGCAGGCCTCCAGTTAAAGCAACCAAGTTCCAATGGCTGTGCAAACAGAAGGCTTGGCTCCACTTCAGACTACAAAGTTTCGTTTGTAGAAAATAAATAAATCCCAGATACCAGGGCCTCTATTTAGGTCTCCAAGGTGTGTGGCCAGCCTGCAAACCACCAATGGCCCCTCACCCAGGCCACCCAATGCCCCAAGGGAACACTCACCCAGGACACCCTTCAGGGCAAACCAACTGGCCCCCACCCTTGCATCAGGCCTCTACCCTATCTAATAAATGAGTGATATGCAGATTGACCATCACTCCAACACACAAGATGACTGCCCCCATGTGGTCAAAAGATCCTGCCCCCATGTGGACACAAAATGGCCACCACAAGATGGCCAGCAGGGGAGGGCAGTTGGCAGGGACCAGGCCTGCAAGGGAGGGCAGTTGTGGGTGATCAGGCCAGCAGGGAAGAGCAGGGTAGGGCATTTAGGGGCAAATAGGCTGGCAGGGGTGTAGTTAGGCATCAATCAGGTTGGCAGGGGAGTGGTTAGGGGGTGATCAGGCTGGCAGGCAAAAGCGGTGAGGGGCAATCAGGAAGGCAGGCAGGTGAGCAATTGGGAGTCAGCAGTCCTGGATTGTGAGAGGGATGTCCGACTGCCTGTTTAGGCCCGATTCTACCTGGATTGGGCCTAAACAGGCAGTCAGACATTTCTAAGGGGTCCCAGATTTGAGAGGAAGCAGGCTGGGCTGAAGGAAACTTCTCCCCACCCCCCGTACACAAATTTCATGCACCAGGCCTCTAGTCATTTATAAAAGGCATATAGTTGAGGTTTATTTGTTTATTGTGACAAACTTTTTCTTTTAATTACAGTTTTTAATGCATTGTATTATAACATATTTGATATTACTTGTCTAGTCAACTTTAAGCCTTTTATTTTATATGTCTGTGTTCTATCTGTTCCATATAGTCTTTGTTTTTATTCTTACTTTCTTGCTCCCTTTTAAATCAATCAGGTTATTTGTATTTTTTCTCCTTTTTATGCTTACTTAATTGTAGCTTCTTCCATTGTTCTTTTATGTGCGGATCTTAAAATTTTATGTTATTTTAAATACTGAAGATTTTAATATTTGTATTTAATTTGTTACAGTGTATTTAAATGAATAGTTATATAATTTTCCCAAGAATGCAATAAACTTATAACAATTTCGCTCCATAAATTACTCTTTACTTTCTTTGTACTATTGTCCCATATTTTACTTTTATATATGTTAAAGTCTTATAAGACATTTTTATTACTGCTGTTCTAAAAAGTCAATATTAATTTACATTTGCCTACTTATTTATTCTCTTTAGTGCTCTTTGTTGCTTCCTGATGTGTTGGGCTTTTTACCATCCAGACATGTTTTAAGCAGTTTATTTTTCCTCGTTATTTACTAGAGTATAGGTCTACTGAAAATGAATTCTTTCAGCATTTTATAATAAAAGATCCATATTTTGCTATATTTTTAAAGGATATTTTTAATGGAGTATATGATCCTAAATTAACAGTTCTACTTATTTGTGTTAAATATTCCATTTCAATATCTCCGGCTTTTACATGTCATATTAAAAATCAGCAATTTTGTTGTTGTTTTGTCTTGCTCTTATTGGTCAGTTTTCTTTAAATATTTAAAATGTTCTTATTTTTATCTTCCAGCATTTTCACTATTACATGCCTGAACATGAGTTTTTAAGATTTTTCTTTTATTCTGCCTGAGCTATATAAGTCTGTAGGTTATGCCCTGACTGGTTTGGCTCAGTGAATAGAGCATCAGCCTGTGGACTGAAAGGTCCTGGTTTTGATTCCAGTCAAGGGCATGGTTGCAGGCACATCCCCAGTAGTGGGTGTGCAGGAGGCAACTGATCGATGTTTCTCTCTCATCGATATTTCTAGCTCTCTATTCCTCTTCTTCCCTCTCTGTAATAAATCAATAAAATATATTTAAATAAATAAATCTGTAGATTGAGATCTTTCATTAGCTTTGGAAAATTCTCAGTTGTTATTTTTTCAAATATTGGAGCTGTTCATGCATCCTCACTTGTGGCACATCAAGTTTACATATTTTAAACCTGACGTTATGTTCCACATGTCTCTTATACTCTATTTATCCTAACCTTTTGCCAGAAAAAGACTTCCAAACTTTTGCACTAGGAAAAGAAACTCATGCAGATAAAGGTGGTTTTGCTGAGTTGGGAAGGCATAATTAGGATCTCCGAGAGGGTAAGGTGGCTAGAATTTGCAGAATATAGACTGGAGAGAAGAGAGCTTTTCAGAAATATGCATGGGAGTATTATTGATTTCTTAATTAAATATTAATTATACATGTCCAAAGTGAAATTCCATGAGGTTGAAAAACGGTTGTAAAAGCTAAAAGGATAAAAATAAAAATAAGCTAAAAATCTTCCAGAATTTACATAGGACTTGAGACATTCGAATTGTGACCAATGATAGTGGAGAGACCTTGTTGTACACAGAAGATATTAAGTAGAGATCTCTAAAATGTTATGTCTTACTAGTAGATAAATTAAAGACTTGCATGTGCAAAAGTTGTTTTGAAAGCCTCAAACAGATCAAGCTGATCCACATGTCACTACCAAAAGAATAGGCACTCTTTAGGATGTCAACAAGTTTCAGACATTCAACACATAAAAATCACAATGCCTAGCAGTCAATCATAATTTAGCAGACATACCAAGAAGTAGGATAATGCAACCAATAGTTAGGAGAGAAAACAATTAACAAAGCAGACTCAGAAACAAGAAAAATGATAAAACTAGCAGACCATTTAAAATACTTTTTTAAAAAACTCAAGAATTTATGAAAACTGCAATCATAGTAAGAAAATTAATTGAAATTAAGAAATAAAACCAAATAGAACATTGGAAATTCATTGGAAAAATATATTTGTTCAATTATTTTGCAACAAGGTAATTCAATGGGGAAATTATACTTATTTAAAAAAATGGTATTGAAACAACTGGATATCTGTTTGGGTAGAAATGAACCTCAGCCCTTACCTCACAACATAAACTAATATTTACTCAAAGTAAATCATAAAACTAAAAAAGCTAAAATGATAAGACCTTTAGAAAAAAATAGAGGAGAAAATTTTAGTGAACTAAGTTTTTAAATGGAACACAAACAAATGGTAAAAAATAAAATGTATATAAATATTACTCTATGAAAATTAAAGTCTTCTGCTCTCCAAAACCTTCCATTAAGAAAATTAAAAGATAAGCCCCACACTGGGAGAAGATATTTGTAGTCTCTCTATATATAACGTTAATATGCAAAGTGTCCCCTTGGGAGTTCAACCGGGAATCCAGGAGTTTGATGGCTAGCTGACCACCAGGGGGCAGTGCAGAATGAAGGAAGGCTCCAGCAGGCAGCCAGAAGGCTCTGATCAGCCCTAATCGCCAGCCACAGGCCTAGGACTCAACCTTGCATGAATGCTATGCACCAGGGGCTCTAGAATATAATATCTGACAAAGGATTTGTATCTAGGGTGTTTAAAGAAGTCTTAAAATCCAATAATAAATATGCAAACAGTTCAATTTTAAAACATGGGCAAAGACCTTCACAAAGATAGATATACAATGGCCAAAAACACTTAAAATATACTCAATATTATGATTCATCAGGTAAATGCAAATTAAAAATCTAATGGGATAGTGTTCCACATCCATTAAAGTGATTAAAATTTAAAGGTCTGCCAATAGTAAGAGCTGACAAAAATGACAAAAACTGGAATTCTCATGCATTGCTAGTGGAAGTATAAAATGGCATAACCATTTTGAAAAACAATCTGACAGTTTCTGGTTTAGTTAAAGCTACGCCTGCCCTATGACCAAGAAATTCCACTACTAAATATTTACATTAAAAAAAATGAAAACCTTATGTCCACAAAAGCATGTACTTAATATTTATAGCTGCTTAATCACAATAGCAAAAAATAAAAGCAACCTAAAGCCTATAGATAAGCCAATAGATAAATGCTTATATTGTACTTATAGAAAATCATTACTCAACAATAAAAGTAACATACTTCTAATATACACCCCCAATGTATAAGATCTTAAAACACTTGCTGAGCAAAAAGAAACCAGACACAAAAGAATATAAAAGAACAGGCAGCCCATGCACACAGAGGTTGCCGGTTCAATTCCCAGTCAGGGCACATGCCAGGGTTTCAGGCTCAATCTCCAGTAGGAGACACGCAGGAAAAGCAGCCAATTGATCTCTCTCTCTCTCTCTCTCTCTCTCTCTCTCTCTCTCTCTCTCTCTCATTTTCTCCCTCTCTCAAATCAATAAAAAAATACATTTTTAAAAAAGGAAAAACTTACCTATAAATGGAAATCAGATTAGTGGTTTCCTGAGGTCAGGAAAAAAAAAAAAGTAGGGCTTATTGTCTGCAAAAGGTCAAAGGTCACAAAGGATAGATTAGGGGATTGGTAAAATACCTTATTGTATGTACCTTATATCTTAATAAAACTGATTTAAGAGTTAAAGCAAGTATTATTGGAGGAGTACTTTACCTGCAGAAGTTTAGTTTTAGGATTTGTTAAGCAAGTTAACCTCAGTTTTGCACTACTCTTAGGGGGTAGCTATGACTCCTAACATTTGATACTTACTACTAGGGCATTGCCTTTCTTAGATTTTTATTGAAATTCTATGGACTCACCAAGGTATTGCCATCTTGACTGTGTTAGTATTCTGACCTTTACATCCCAACCTGCTGTCTTTCTTCAAGTGACTCCCTGTGCAGGAATAGTTAAGAAATTATCTGAGGAACAAGGGATCTTTTATGTAGATTTCTGGTCTCTTGTGCAGGTCTCTCCTTACATGAGACCCAATACCTTAATTGCCAATTCTCTTGGCAAATCTAAACTCTGATTCATGTTTCTTCTGCCCTAACAGACTATCACTCTCTGCGTGGCTCTCTATACCTCAGTTTGGGAAATGCCTTCAGGGAGAAAGTGAGTGTAAACGGTGGGCTCACCTCATGTGCATTCCTTCTCCCCTGAGTTTTATGTCTGCCCTGCTTGTTCTTTGATGCCTGCAAACAAAAGGTTTTTACATGCATTTGTCCAGGTTTTATAGTTATTTTTTAAAATATATTTTTCTTGATTGCAGAGAGGAATGGAAAGGGAAAAAGAAATAGAGACATCAATGATGAGAGAGAGTCATTGACCAGCTGCCTCCTGTACACCCCACACTGGGGACCAAGCCCACAACTGGGGCATGTGCTCCATTGGAAATAGAACCCTGACCTCCTGGCTCATAGGTTGACACTCACCCACTGAGCCATGCTGCCCAGGCAGGCTTTACAGTTCTTTATGGCAGGAGTATAAGCTACTTCATCATGATTGGAACTACAAGTTTCAAGTTGATCTTTAAAATCTATTTTTCTCCATTTAGGGAATGTACAGAATTAACCACAGACAAAACAGGTAATTAAGGGGACATAAAATAAGAATAAGGTATATCAGCAATGAGAAGACAAAAAACTTGAAAATATAATAATTATTGCTAGTTTGTCTCTCCTATGGCTCTGGACACTATGCTTCCATTATTTGATTATATTTTTCCTTTTGTTTTTTTTCTTCTCTTTCCAGAAATTCTTTTATTTAGATGGCAGACCTCAATTCACTAAGCCTCAATTTTTCTATAATATTTTTTTTATAAAATTTCTCATCCTTTCCTCTTTGTCCTTTTATATTATAGTTGATTTCCCCTGATTTCCACCTTTCAAGAATCCAACTTGGTCTTCAACCATGTTTATTTATTAACTGGGTTGTTAATTTTTAAGTTAGTAAAAATATAGATTGCCTAGTTTTCTCTCTACTTTTTGACTCGGATATTTAGGCATCATTTTGTGGTTGCAATGCACTTTCAAATGTATATAAAATTCTATTATGCTCCCTTTATCATCTCTGTTTCATCACTGGTCAGCTCTGCTTGTTCCCCTGGTACCTTCATTTTCTATTACAGGTTTACTCATGTACCTAATGGCTATTTATTGATATTTATGAATGTAGCATCTGCCCATTAGTTTAGAAGCTGATTTGAGTTTTAGGGGCCTGTCCTCACATCTGCAGTTGGGCTCCAGGAAGACTGATGCAGAAGTTGACAAGCAAGGTGTCTAAAGGTCATGAATAGACAAGGAGGAAGCTTGAAAATGAAGCAACTGAAAAATAAGGGGGCACCACACTGGAGATGGAGTAATTGGGAAGTGTTTTTCTTTTAAGTGAAAACAGCCTTTTTTTCTCTCCCTACTCACTTAGGACCTCCTCTGATTTATATTCAAGTTCAAATACTCTCACCAGGAGGTTTCCAGTCCCTATGGTGTGGTAGTTATCTGTTGGCAATGTTTAATGGAAAAGTCAGCCCCCAGCCTGTGGGAGTCCCAGTGAATTTATAAGGTAAGAAGTGTTTGAGCCCTAGGGTAAAGAGACCAGGCTTTGAAACACAGTCAATAACTCCTTGCCCTACAAACAACTAATTAGTTCAGCACTTTGCCTATCTCTTAAAAAGAAAGGCAACTTTAGAAGGAGACAAAGATGGGAATGGTGGGGAGGCAAAAGCCCAGAGTTTGAGCTCACACCTGTATATATCAGCTCTTCACAGGTACAGCTTTTGTGCTCCCTTGATTTTACTCCTGATTACAACTGGACCAAAGCTGTGAGTAGCCATACACATTGGGCAAGAGTTCTCTAAGGCAATGGTGGAAAGAAACAAAAGCCTTCTCAATTATTTTATCTTATCTGCCTTACAGCATCATCCCAGTCTATTGTTTTGATGTTATTTTTATACTGTTCCAGGCTGATTGGGGTGGATAGGAAGAAAATGCAAGGAATCTAGGCAGTTGACCTAGTAGTCTAATATCTTTAACAACCCAGAGCTTCTTAAGAGCTTGTTTCTGACCAGGGAGTGCGTCAGATTTTGTCTGAGAGCCAGATAGGCTGAGTTAGATGGCTTAGGGATTAGGCTGGGTAACCAATACCACCAAGAATGTAAAGAAATAGCTTCAAGTTTAGAATAGTCTAGGGTGTATTCTAGGGTTTGCAAAGTCATTGGCAGGAACTAGCCTCATTAAATGGACTGAACCTAGAATTTGCAGCTAGCCTGCAGTGTTTCAGGGGTAGGGTAGGGATTTACCTCTCTTTACTAAAGTCTATCCAACTATACAGTGGAATCGGGAGAGATCTGGAGCATGGGAAGGCTGCACAATATCTATTTCCTGGTTCCTCGGATATTTAGGCACAATAAGATTGTAGGGTCACAATTTCTTTTGATCTTTGCAAGTCCTAGTGAACAGTTCGCATTTTGGTCTCTTTACTATGTGTAAGGTTTCCTCATTGTATTTAGTCTCCTTGTGAAGCTGGACCTCCCTTCTCTCACACAAGAGAAGCCAGACGTGTCCAGCGCTCTGTCTCTCATCCCTTGGCAGCCACAGCATGGGCAGGGGAACAAACCCAGCAGCTCAGAGGCTTCTGCACTGGGATTTGACCTTTGAATAAGTGGCAATATGATGATGGAGTGGTTAGAATTCCCTCAAGTTGACACCGTGGCTGCAGTAGTGATGAGAGCGATGTCCTAGCTGGACCATCTCCCTTACAGAATGGTCAGTGTGCTTCCTTGTCCTTGGCTCATGACAAGGACCTCAGTTCTTGCTTGTTATCCAAGGACAATCTTCCAGTCTGAGTCTGTCTATTCTGACAACCTCCTAATGAAACAACATTTTGTTAAGATAGCAAAAATTAGTTTCTATTTCTTGTAAATGACAGCATACCAACTGATAAAAATCTACTTTCAGATTGGGAGGCAGCAAAGCACAGTGGTTAACAACATACTCAGGAGCCAGACTGCTTGGTTGTAACTGGCCAGCTTTGCCACTCACACAGTATGTGAATGAGCCTTGGCATGGTCACTTCCTCATTTCTAAGTGTGGATAAACAGTGCCTTTCTCGTTATGTTGTTTGAATGCTTACAGAGTTAATATAAGAAAACTGCTAACAGCAGTCCCCGAAACACAGTAAGCATACTGTAATTAACACATTGTCGGTGAATTATGGGAATGCTGGGATTGGCTTTCAAACCTAGGTAGGGCAGAAAGCAATGGAAGTCCCATTAGTATTCTAGGATAGAATGCTAGTTTGTGGTACACAGAAGCAAAATAGTTAAGTACTACCTTTAGTCACCTGGAAAAAGGTGCTCCTGGAGGGCAAAGAGCTTGGGAGACTCACTGCTGCTAAGTCAAGGACTACAAAGTAAGGGAATTACTGACCTTGGCATTTGATGATTTTTTAAAAAGAAAATAATGCACTTAAATTTCTACTTTAACAGACTTTCTATGTACAGTATGAAAAAAATCTATTTTTAGTTCCATCTTTAGGATTTAAAGAGGTGGAAAACAAATGTATCTGAGGTATTTTCCCCTCAGATTGCTTAATTGTGACATCTGTTGAATTAACCAACTTGCAATATCTCTTTAGTTGAGCCCTATTTGGGAAAAAAGAGGGCAATGGGTTAGGTAGTTATAGCAGGATTTAGAGACTGTTGTGGGGCGACTTCCATGACCAGTTGCAAATGACCACGGAAGCTGCTAAATTGGTAATAAGCAAGCAAGGATTCATTGAGCTCATTGAGTGGCCAGTGACAGCCTCGAGGGTACCGCATGCAGGTGGAGTCCACACACTCAAGACCGCACTGTCTCAGGGGTATACAGCCCTTTTTAAAGATCCAAACCACATTTTTTTCCATTGTTCTAAATTCCGCAAACAGCCTCGGGGGGTGAGGGTGGGGTCAGTGGGCGGCAACTGTTCCTGTTGACTGCTCCTTATCTCTCCACCACCCCCTGCTAGACGTTGGAATGTGGAGTCTCAACTCCTGGAGCCACTGAGTCAACAGGAATCAATCTTTTATGCTCTGGTCCTCAGGCACAGGAGAATAACCTTTGTGATATGGCATGGATTTATGTGACCTTCCAGGTCAAACAGCAGTTTTTTACTTGAGGTGAATGCTCTTAAGGTCCTATTTCAGAGATGTTGAAACCAGAAAAGTCTGCATCCATGCTACTATCACTACCAGAATAAGTAAGTAGAGACAAGAATTGAGTCTTTATGGGCGCTTCATTCGATGGCTGGCAATCTGAGGAGACAGCAGTTTATGTTCCCTGAAAGACCACAAGACCGTCTTACATTGCATCTCAAGCCAAGTTTGAATTCAGGAGAAAGTGGGCAGGGGTTTGGAATTCAGGGAAAGGATTAATCAGATAAAAGATTTTCTGAGCCTCCCTTCACCTGTGGGGGCAATTCTTCATCTGCACTCTGGGCTGCTGCAGCTCTCCTCAGAGCACAGCAGCTCAGATCCCACCTGGTCGCTTGCAGTCCTCCCGGATAGTGAAAGGAAATGAACTGCCCTCCATCTTGTCCTATAGGGCTGGGACCCCTGCCTAAAACCCCTCCCTTTTCTGGGAGTGGCCACAGGTGTGCCAGCAATGTCTTAACTTCCCCGACCCCCACCCAAATGGACCAATGAAGCTCCAGGGACACAGCTAAGGTCCTAATTAGGCTTAACCACAGAAAGACCCCAATTCAAGTGACCAATCGCTGTAGCCTTCATCACTTTTCCAAGCCCCCTAATTATCCTACCCCATAAAACTCATTGTTCAGGCCAGGTCCACTCTCTCGCCTCGCTGCTGCGCCAGAAAGAGGCTGAGAGCCAAACCTGGGTTTGAATAAAGACTCTTTGCTTTTGCATCGGAAAAGGCTCCTTAGTGGTGGATTATTGGGGACCCCGAACTCTGGGCACAATAGAAGGTCGCATTGCTTGCGGTTCTCCTGAAGTCAGGCAGGTCCAGCCATATGCTGCAGTCCCTGGAGCAATAACTGTCTACATGTGTCTGTGACCACCCTGTTAACTATATAAGTAAAGCTGAAGATGTTTAACCTCTTGAATTTCCCATCACCGTCTTTTATCCAGGATCCTTATCCATCACTGAACTTCGGTGCCTTAGGGATAACCTTTCTGGGCCTGCGACTGAGGGTTACTGACCACAAAAAGCCCGTTTCCCTTTGTTTGACTCTGCCTTTGCCCCAGCCCTTCTTTACTCCACAGCTGAGATTCAGCTAGGTCAAAGCAGATGCCAAGAAAATAATACATCAGACCAAGTGAGAGAGGCCTTAGCCCAAAAGAATTGCAGGGCTTTGTTCATTTATATCTGGAAAGTCTTTAGAATGTGTGTGGGAATGAATGTAAAAGATCCTCATCAAAATGGAAGAAACATAGCCTTATATTGAACTGAATTTATCAATATGGATGAATTTACCAAAGATGCCTGTTTTTGTGTGTTTGCTGATGTGGGCAATAACATTTGTATAACTGGTTAATGTATACATGTTCAGTACTTACCCTCATTAAGTGAAATAAAATACCAGAAATATGTTGGCCTAATGTTGATGAAGTAATTGGAATTGGGGGGACATAGGAAGTCTGAGATGGATTAATCACAATGCAGCCAAGGGCTCCCTAAGTCCTTCGGGGCAGGGGAAGAAGAGGAACAGGGGGAAAAAAAGCCCTTCACTGAAGTCTTGAGATAGCTGTTGGTTAAAAAAAAAAAGTGAGAACACCTTTGAGAACTTCAGTGGCTGTTCTCTGTCTTCCATGGATGTGAGTGGGATCCCTGGTTTCAGTGTGATGGAGGGCTCTGGGATAGAAAAAAAAAACACACACAGCAGAGACACTTAACCGGCAGAGGCAGAGTGAGCTTGATTGCCAAACAGAAGGACGTCATCGTGGTAAATAGAGTGACTTAATCTGTAAGATCATTAATAGTGGCTGATTGCTCCTGGGGTTGGTTTCCCAGTGAATTAGAGATGCTGTGCTAATAAAACAACCCCCGTGCCCGTGGATCAGTTCTTCTTAGAAAACTTCTTAGAAAGTTTATTTCTAATTTACACAAAGTCTGCTACTGGGCTGAATGACTCTCCAGGGCTATTGACGATGCTATGGCTTAGAGACAGAGCCTGCTCATCTTGTCATCTTGTGTGGGGCGGCATGGTCTTTATGGTAAGGAAGAAAGTATGTGGAGAACACATACTGCTCTCCTAGGCGTTGGGCCAGAAGTTTGTGCAGTACCTCTGCTTACAGTCCACTGAGCAGAGCTAGCCGTAGGGCACCGCCCAGCCACAGAGGTAGGGACACGGATGGAGCAGGTGGAGCCCTTGTGTGTACTGCTCTCTCTGCCATATCCAGTAGAGTCTCACTTTCTGAAAATAACTGAAGAAGCAGAGGCCTGACTTCAACTACTGCCATCTTATAGTGTCCATAAGCCTTTACTCAGTTCAGAGACAGGCTTATAGTGTCCATAAGCCTTTACTCAAGTTTAGAGACAGAAATCATTGGATGGAAGGAAGACTGGGTACAGTTGAGGAAAGACCCTGCAAAAATATCCAGGTTCCTACTTAAACTCTTCCTCCCATCCTCTCTGAAGGTACCTGTGGACCTTTAACCCCTGAAAAAGGAAAATATTTAAATCTTCATGCACATGGAACCTCAGATCTAAACTGACATGGCTGCCTGGGTCATCGACACCACAGGGATCTAACAGTCAGAATGGAGGCTGATGTGAGATAAGTAACAGCCTTTGACTCTGATAGCAGACTAGTGGGAATCAAACTCCACGGCAATTAATGAAATGAATGTACTCAGCTCTCATCCTCTCTTAGTCCCCTTTAATAGTGGGAGGAGGGATATCATGGCAGGAAAGGACAAGAATACGTCTCTACATTTTCTGTTTTCTGCAGAAATAATAAATCAAAATAGAAATGGCATCCTCATGAGAATCATGGAAATGATTGTCAACATCAACTACTTGGGAAAACCCAGGAATGATTGTTCTAATTCACAGGCCTTTTTCTTTGGTTTATCCTGCCAAGGATAGACGAACCTTGGAAAATGGCAGTGGATTACTGTGGGCTTAACAATGTATGACTCTAACTGCAAGTGCTTTTCCTCTCATAGTCTTCCTATTAGAACAAATCAGGACAGCCCTTGATATTGAGTATGGAGTCATTAATCTGACAAATGCTTTTTTTCTCCTCAATTTCCAACAAATGGAGGACATAGGAAGCAATTTTCCTTCATTTGATGGGACAAGCATACACCTTTATGACTTTCTCAGAAATGTTTGAACTCTCCTTTCACTAGTACATCTCTTATTCTGCTTTGTCTAAAAAGACTAATGAACTCAGCTAAGGACCTAGGTAGTTGCTGAATGATTAGGGAATTGGACAAAACAAAATTTAAGGACTGGTGTGATGATACTGTGTCTCCTGAGAATAATCATTGAAGTTTCCCACTCAGAGAATCATACAGTATTAGTCAGCTTTCTTCTCCAACCATTGCAGTGTTTGCTTGTAGTATAGAAAATGGCCCTCAGGAGAGGTCTGTGCCTCAGTCCCAGAACCCAGAAATATGTTGTCACTTAGCAAAAGGAACTCTGCAGGTGTGATTCAGATGGGATTGTGAGATGGGGTGAGTGTCCTGCGTTATACTGGTGGACCCAATCTCATTACATGAGGCCCAAAAGTGAACGCTTTTCTGGAAGAAGAGTCTGAGTCAGGTAGCCAGAGAATAAGGAACAATTCAAAGTAAAAGGGACTTAACCCACGATGCTGGCTTGGAAGGAGGATAAACCAGGCCACAAGCTAAGAAATACAGGGACTTCTAAATGCTGACAATGGCTTTCAGCTGACAACCAGCTAGCAAAGGGAAACCTCAGTCCTGCCCCTCAAGGAACTGAATTCTGTCAACACCTAGAAGCAGCAAGGCAGATTATCCAGAGCCCTGAGAAAGAACGCAGCCCTGCTGGCAGTTTGACATTAGCCACGCGAGACCCATGTCAGACTTCTGACCCACAAAACTCTAAGATTATAAATTTGTGTTGTTTTAAAGACACCAAATTCGTGGTAAGTATTTATGGCAGCAATAGAAAACTGGCACATTACTCAGTGTTCTCACGAATAAAGTGAGGTTGGTGTTAGGACTCTGTTCTTCAGAGTGCAGTCATGCTCTGAATAAGTGAACAATATACAGTGCCATTTCATACATGGAGCACTAGGACCATTAACCAAGAGGTGACAGGAACAAAACTAAGAATAAGGGCTTTCCTTCATCAACTTGTAGGAGCAACAACTGACAATCCTAACCCCTCATGTGGTATCATATTTCAAAGTGACTAGCTGGCCTCCTGTTGGCAGGCTGATTGCAAGGAACCTTTGCATTATGAAGGGCCATGATTTACCCACCCCTTGGAAGAGAAAGTTACCTAGGACTTTCCTTTCTTCTCAAAATGATTTTGTCACATGTCATTTCTGCTCTAAATCATGCCTTATATATCATTATGACAATTCGTACAACATTATTTTTATCAAATGATTCAAGTAACAATATAATTATTAATATTTTTACACAAAAGAATTAAGACAATGGGTTAATACCCATGGGGTTCATTTGCCATGCCAATGCCCATACCCAGAAATAGATGGCCTTATAGGACAAGGATATGGGCTTTCATAAAAATCAGTGCAGTTGTGGGAAGATCTTGGGAGATTAGAGTACTTTGTACCAATAAATTGTATGCTTTTTGTTATTATTGTTAATCCTCACCCATGAATATTTTAGATAGTGGAAGGGAGGCAGGGACAGAGGAAGAGAGAGAGAGAGAGAGAGAGATACTGATGTGAGAGAGATACATTGGCTTGCTGTCTCCTGTCCATACCTCAACTGAGGCTGCGAATAGAACCCACAACCTAGGTCCATGTCCTCGACTGAGAATCACAGTTATTTCTAGTAATAGCCTTCATTGCTCTTAGTTTCCTGCCCTCATAACCGTGCTCAGGGATAATAGCTAATACATAACAAATACTCAGGTGCCTGGCACTGCTCTATATGATGTAGCTGGAATCACTCATTTAGTCATCACAAGAACTCTCAGAGTAAATAACATATTGTCCACATTTTTCACATTAGAAAACTGAGTGCAAAAAAAGTGGTAAGAGATGGAGCTGGAATCTGAGCAGGCAGTTTATGTTCCATGCCCATGCCCTCAAACTAATATACTACATTACCTCTCAGTGGAGGTATATTTCCACAAGGAAACACAAAATGTATTCCACCAAATCGGAAGTTATAATTGCCTCCCTCCCTTTTGGGCTTTTCATGCTCCAAGTGCAGAAAAGAATGTTTTTGTAGTGTTGGAAGGGATGGTTAACCTTTATTATGGAGATGAAAGAAGAATGCTGCTGCAAAGGGAGGTAGGGAAGAGAAAGGAATAAATTCAGGGCTCTCCTGGGACACATATTAGTGGGTAAAAGTTCATGGAATTCTCTACTTGCAGGATCATCAACAGCTTAGTTCCCTCAGAATTGAAGTCATGGGTCATATGTACCACCTGACCCAGGAATGAATTCCAGTTAGGTAAGTTGCTAGCTGGAGTCAAAGGAAAGAGTAAATGGGTAATAGAGAGAAGAAGTGATAAAAATTAACTACAGTGTCATAACCTGCTATAGAAAAATGATATAGCCTTTATCAGTATTTCTTTCCTTGTGGTATAATAAATTCCTCTTTCTTTTTCTTTTGTGATTTGGTATAATGTATACTGCTGATGTTGCACTGCACAATATGAACTGCCTAATGCTAAAACTTCACAAGAAATTCTGTACATGACTGAGGAGCAAGAACTAAAAGCACTTTGGCGAGAGAGAATCCAAGATGGCGGCATAGGTAAACACCTACACTGCTGCCTCGCACCATAATTTCAAAACGACAACTAAAAGACAGAACGGACATTATCCAGAACCATAGGAAAGCTGGCTGAGTGGAAATTCTACAAATAGAAGGAAAGAGAGGGGCTCACGGAGACCTAGAGGAGCTGCAAAAAGCTGAGGTACGGAGATGCAAGCGTGGAGAGAGCAGGTGCCAGAGTACCTGGCTGGTTTTCTCTGGCAGGAGGGAAATGGAGACTCTCAAAGGCATTGAACAACCTATCCTACAACACTAAACCCCAGATCCAGCCAAAACTCATTCGGGGGGAGTTTGGACTGTGAAAAGGGAGAGGGGCACAGAAATTTAGAGGAGTCGCAAAAGATCAGAGGTTTGGTGGCGTGCACAGCACTGCGCAGAGGACCGACTGCTAATAGTGCCGCTGGCTTTCATGAGAGGGCGGGAGACAGACTCTCCCAACTGTGCCACTTCTGACTCCACTAAGCCCCTGTTTCAGGTGAAACCCTGGGGACCCAGACTTATATGGTCCCGGAGCACAGGGGAGCCGGAGGTACAGCAGTCTAGAGGCACTGCGAGAGAGCTTGTACAGTGCGCACAAGGACCGCTCTAGCGATTACCCAGTCACGTGAGACTCAGGGGCTGTGGCGGGCAGGGCCTACTGGAAGGCAAGGTGGTCCCTTAAGCCCTGAGACTCCATCCATCCCAAGCTCAACAGAGAGGCTTCTGCGGTTTTGCAAGTCTGGTATCATAAGGCTGAATCCAACACAGAAGTTTTCCAGGCACAGTGAAAATTCCGAGACAAGGGAAGGGATCACAAACAAAAGAAATGGAGGAAAACAAATGACTGGATATAGAGTTCAAAACCACGCTTATAAGGTTTTTCAAGAATATCCTAGAAAAGTTAGATAAAGTTAGCGAGAGCCAAGAGCAGATGAAAAAGGACCAACTAGAGATGCAAAAGATCCAACTAGAGATGGAAAAGGACCAACTAGAGATGAAAAAGGACCAATTAAAAATTAAACATACACTGACTGAAATAAAAAATATTATACAGAGTCCTAACAGCAGACTAGAGAAAGGCAAGAATCAAGTCAAAAATTTGAAATATAAAGAAGCAGAAAACATTCAACTGGAAAAGCAAGATGAGAAAAGAATCCAAGGAGCCTCTGGGACAGCTTCAAGCGTACCAACATCAGAATTGTGGGAGTGCCAGAAGAGAGAGAGCAAGATACTGAAAACCTATTTAAAGAAATAATGACTGAAAACTTCCCACATCTGGTAAGTCCAGGAAGCACACAGAACCCCATATAAAAGGAATCCAAAGAGGACCACACCAAGACACATCATAATTAAAATACCAAGAGCAAAAGACAAAGAGAGGATATTAAAAACAGCAAGAGAAAAACAGTTCATTACCTACAAGGGAGCACCCATACGACTGTCAGCTGATTTCTCAACAGAAACGATGCAGGCCAGACGGGAGTGGCAAGAAATTTTCAACGTGATGAATAGCAAGAACCTACAACCAAGAATAATCTATCCTGCAAAGCTATCATTCAGAATTGAAGGGCAGATAAAGAGCTTCACAGATAAGAAAAACCTAAAGGAGTTCATCAACTCCAAACCAGTATTATATGAAATGCTGAAAGGTACTCTTTTAGAAAAGGAAGAAGAAAAATGTAAAAGCCAAAAAATTATGAACAACAAATACATATTTATCAACAAGTGAATCTAAAAATTAAGTGAATTAAAAATTTGATCAACAGAATAAACTGGTGAATATAATAGAATCAGGAGCAGAAAGGGAGTGAACTGATAATTCTCAGGGGTAAAGGGGTGAGGGGTGTACAGGGAGAGACTGGACAAAAATCATACACCTATGGATGAGGTCAATGGGAGCTAGGTAAGGGCAGAGGGAAGGGTAAGAGTTGGGTGGAGGGGTGCTATGGAGGGGAAAAAAGAGAAACAAATGTAATAATCTGAATAATAAAGATTCAGTTTAAAAAATAAAATTAAAAAAAAATAAAAGCACTTTGGCTGTCACTCATTGGTGAGTGTTGTTTTTTTTTCAGTTGTATGAAAGATAGTTCCATTTATTATTTTTTTTCTTCCTCCTTCATGTTTTTGTTAAGTGTTAAGTTTTAAGAAAGAACAAATGGATTTTCATCAACCAAATGGATGGACTGCCATCAAAACTTGTCTTCTACCCCCATCTCCTTTTTCCAATATCTAACGACTAATCACAGGAACAATCCTACAGTTGGCTAATCCACTGCACCTAACCTTTCCCATCTCAGATCTTAACTCTTGAGTGAGTGATGAGAAGATAAAAGATGGTTAAAATTCATTAACATCATTGATAACAATGGCCTTTATTTGTAATAATGCCACCTGAAGCGCCTACATTTTTCTTTTCTTTTTTTAGAGGACCAAAGTGGCCCCTGTGTCCCACAAGAAAAAGGCAGTGGGCAAAGAGTGGTTGTGTTTGGCCCAACTAAGTGAACCATTAGGTAGAATGAGAAACCAACAAAAAATGCCAATGTGAGGGTGCTGGCCAGTTGTTGGAGGCATCCCTGTAAGCCCACTATTTTCCATGACATCAGACTTCACAAAGATTCTTAAAAAAAAAAAAAAGACTGGGGTGAATTAAAAGTCATGGGTAATTTTCTATTCCTTTATTTGTTATTAAAAAAAAAGAAAAGATTGTGATAGTAATGGGATAGTTTTTATTTTTTCCTTAATTTCTTTATTGGAAAAAGTAGATCAGGCACTTAGGATATCAAAACCAAAAAATCGTGTAAGACATCTACAATTAAAACAGAAACCATGGAGTCCTGATGAACTCCAAATATGTAGGCACAAGCCACCCACACATGTAATGTCCAAGTGACATCAGCATCTGTGCCAGAGGAAAAAGAGAGGGCAACTGGGCTCTGATGGTCCCGAGAATATGAGGATCCTACAATGCTAAGAGGTATTCACTGGGATGGTGGAGGACCTTGAACAAAAATGGGAAGGGATTCTGCAGGGTCCAACCTGGAAATGAATGCAGGGAGACAGTGCAATATGTACAACATTGACTGTGCAATGTTAGTGAGTGTGGTAATAGCAGATGGTACAAATCCAGCAGGAACCTAAAACTTCATGGAACTAACCAACTAAAGCTTGATTTCAAGGCAAAGTATTAATTACACTGAGGAAAACTCTGGGAATACAACCCAAATTGGGCAGGGCAGGGACAATAGGAGAAGAGGAAGGGATAAACATGAGGGAAGACATCAGAGGACTCATATCTCAAAAAGTGTGATATCAGAAAGTCATGTCCATGCCCTCTTGGCCAGGTAGACAGCCCTATATGCCATACTACAGAGTTAGGGCTTCATGTTGTAGGCTATTCTGAAACTCTGAATGGTTTTAAACAGGTATATGAAAGAAGTTGAATTGCAACTTCAAAATATAGCAACTTTAAAATATGGATATGACAGACATGGCAGATAGGTGCACACATTCATTCCACCCTCTTTCTGGAATGAATTATAGATGGTAAAAGCTAAAAACTACATTTCCCAGGCTCTGTCACTTAGGTTTTGAGACTGAGGTTCAAGCATTCATGCCTACTCAGGCAAGATTTAGAGAACAGAGGTGGGACCTGCTTTCGGGTGTCTGTTGTCTTCTGCTGGCAACCATGACCGGGAGATGTGGTTTTTGTGCAGCATGATCTAGAATCAGTCACTAGAGTCTTGAAGATGTTGAGCATAGCACATCCTATCCCCTGACTGTGCTCTCTCTCTCTCTCTCTTTTTAAATGCTTTTACTGATTTTAAAGAGAGTGAAAGGAAGAGGGATAGAAAGAAAAAAACATGAATGAGAAGGAAACATCATTGATCAGCTGCCTCTTGCACTCCTTCCCCCTTCCTCCAGTGGGGATTGAGCCCACATCCCCTGGATGTGCCCTGACCAGGAATCAAACCAGTGACCTCTAGGTTCATGGGTCAATGTTAAATCATTGAGCCACACAGGCTGCTCCTCCATCTCCATCCCTCACCTCCCTGGTGTGCTCTTGGTCTAGATCTAGCAGGATTGATATGGCTATTAAGATAAGAGTTATGGTGATGGTAAAATCTTGATTCCTAGACTTTACCTAAAATAGTATGTCCCTAAAACCAAATGTTCTAATGTTTTTTCCCTGATTCCTTGCCTTTTTGGTTGGGTCTAGGGAACAGCTTCCCAGGTAGATGATATCTGTGGTGTTAGTGAGCCTTTCTAGAAGTTCAGCCTGGAGTGTGCTCCTCAAGACTTTCCAATAGCATCCAATCCTTATATTTCATCTCTTTTTCTTTAAGAAGAATGGCATGATTCTATCTCCCACAGCTAACCTCAGATTTCTGAGAGCTAAGAATTGGAGTGTCAGAAAAGAGGAGTCGGATAATCACAAAAGAGTCCATCTTATCTAATAAAAGAGAAACATGCAAATTGACCATACATCCACTATGCCCACAAGCCATGCCCACCAATCAATCAGGAGTGAGTATGCAAATTAACCCCAAAATGGCGGTTAATTTGCTTATCTTCATGCAGAGTGAAAACTGAAGATAGCATAGAAGGAAGCCAGGCACTGCAGAAGGGAAGTAAGGAGAAGCAAGCAAGCCCGCCCGGGAGAAGGGAGGGAAACAGGCAGATAAGGGAGGGAAGCAGGTGGGGTGGGAAGCAGATGGGGCTGCAGAGAAGGGAGGGAAGCAGGCAGAACTTCAGAGAAGGGAGGGAAGCAGGTGGGGCAGCAGGAATAGGAAGCCCTATTCTTGCAGAAATCTTCCTGCAATAGGCCACGAGTAGTCTATAAAGGGATGGTACCACATCTTAGAAGATGGATAGAAACTGAACAGACAAGAGGAAGAGGGCAGGCCTTCTGGGCTGATATAGTCATTGTAAGCAAATGCTCAGAGACAAATTTTCAATGTTTCTGTGTGAGACAACAAGAACGCTAGACTATGAAGGATTTGCATAGAAGACTTAAGGAATAATATGCAAAGGAGGTGAGGAGACAGATCATAAGGATCCTAAAAGCCAGGTCAAGAATTTTATACATGATAGAACAGCATCTGGATGAGTGGAGAGGTCATGAGAACAAGGCAAAGCAGAGAAAGATGAGCACACTCAGTGTGAGAGCCAAGAGAGACATGTGCTTGGGAATTTTTGAGTTTATTTTACTAGAGCTGATTCTCTTTGCTTCCGTGGGAGGTTAGATAGTATGTGGCTCCAAAGCCCCTGCCCCCATCATGTGACCCCCTTTCTTGCTATAACTAGACTGAGTCTTAAAATTGTTTTCACAGAGCTCCACACAGTCATTAACAGTCAATAGACTTGGCATGAGAGATAAAATCTACTGCTTGTATCCAGTATAATAAATGCTGTTCTAGCAAGTCCTAACAGTTATAATAAAATATTAATGTACTTTGTTCATTTATTCCTATATTTTATTGTAAACATAATTAACAATCTCATTCTTCTCAGACACAATAATGATTTCAGTGATTGAACTCTTAAAAGAGCAGCATATAGTTGTTCATGACTATATGAAGATTTCAGAAGGCATAGTAGATTGTGTCAATAGTCTGTCCCATGACAGACTCTGAAGTGCCTCTAATTCTTATAAACATTTCCATGCATTGTATTAAGTTCAAAATAAGTGACATGTGTTTAGCCTTACATGTTGTAGAAACTCTAAGACTAATTTCAAAAGATCAAATAAATAAATATTCATAGATGCATATAATTCTTATAAACATTCATTTTATTCTTATCACCTATCAAAGCCAACTTTTATAACTGCGCCACCAGAGGCTTGTGAGTGCATTGGCTGTAGTGGTTCCATAAAAACCAGCCTAGTCACATCTGGGAGGGCATGCCTCACTATTGCAAAATGACAGATTTGTCATCCTAGCCTAGGTTTCAGTTCTTAGGATAATACACATAAAACATCTAATGAAAGGGTAATATGCTAATTAGACCGGGATGCCTTTCAGAAGACCTTCTGGACATCCTTCTGGACAAGGCCATGGTGGCAGGACTGAGGCAGAGGCTAGGTTAGGGGCAATCAAATCAAGAGGGGAGGGCAGTTGGGGCAATCAGGCCAGCAGGAGGGGAAGTCAGGGGTAAGCAGGCAGGCCCTGGAGGAGGAATTGGGGGAAGAGTAGGCCAGCAGGGGGTGGGCAGTTGGGAGTGAGCAGGATGGCAGTGAGGAGCAGTTGGGGGCCATCAGGTCAGCAGGCAGGCTGGTTAGGGATGATCAAGCAGGCAGGCAGGTGAGTAGTTAGGAGCCAATGGTCCCGGATTGCAAGAGGAATGTCTGACTGCCTAAACCAGCAGTCAGACATCCCCCGAGGAGTCCCAGATTGGAGAGGGTGCAGGCTGGGCATCCCCTACCTCAGTGTGCACGAATTTGTGCACCAAGCCACTAGTGTTATTAAAATGAGCTTTGGAGTCATAGCAGTCTGCTTCCTAGAGTAGGGGAATTGATGGGTACTATGGGAATTGATGGGACAATGGAGTCCTGTCCATGGAAATGTTAAATTTCTTTGGAATGTATTAGTATACTAGAGGCCTGGTGCACAAAATTTATGCATGAGGGAGCCCCGCATGTACCCTCTCCAATCTGGGACCTCTTGAGTGATGTCTAACCACCAATTTAGGCCTGATCCCAGTGGGCAGTTGGACATCCCTCTCACAATCCAGGACTGCTGGCTCCCAACCACTCATCTGCTTCTGCCTGGTTGCCCCTAACCACTTCTGCCTACTGGCCTGATCACCACCTAACCACTCCTCTGCCAGCTTGATTGATGCCTAATTGCCCTCCCCTATCAGTCTGGTTGCCCCTAACTGCCCTCCCCTACTGGCCCAGTCACTCCCAACTGCCCTCTCATGCAGGCCTGGTCTCCCCCAACTATCCTCTTCTGCTGGCCTGGTCACCCCAACTGCCCTCCCTGCCAACCTGATCACCCACAACTGCCCTATCCTGCAGGCCTGGTAACCCCAGCTGCCCCCTCCTGCAGGCCTGGTCTCCCCACAACTGCCTTCCCCTGCTAGCCTGGTCTTTCCCAACTGCCCTCCCCTGCTGTCCCAGTCACCCCTAACTGCCCTCCCTGCTGGCCTGATTACCCACAACTGCCCTTTCCTGCAGGCCTGGTAATACTCAACTGCCCTCCCAGGCAGGCCTAGTCTCCCCCAACTATCCTCCTCTGCTGGCCTGGTCTGCTCAACTGCCCTTCCCTTCAAGCCTGAGTCCTGCCCCCCCAACTTTTCTCCCCTGTAAGCCTGGGTCCCCCCAACTGCCCTCCACTGCAGACCTGGTCAGCCCCCTACCCCAGCCTACCTCCCCTGCAGGCCTGATTTCCCCCAACTGCTCCCCCTGCAGGTCTGCCTCCCCCACCCCACTGCCCTCTCCTGCTGATCTGGTCTCCCCCATCTGCCCTCCTCTGCCCACGTGGTCACCCCTAACTGCCCTCCCTGCTTGCCTAGTTGCCCACAACTGCCCTCCCCTGCAGGCCTGGTACCTCCACCTCCCCGCAACTGCCCTCCCTTGCTGGCCTGGTCACCCCCAACTGCCCACAGCTGCCCTCTCCTGCCAGCCATCTTATGGCAGCCATCTTGTGTCCACATGGGGGCAGTCATCTTTGACCACATGAGGGCGGCCACCTTGTGTCTTGGAGTGATGGTCAATTTGCATATTACTTTTTTATTAGATAGGCTGTATATTCTGCAGATACTGAAGTACATCAACTAGTTTCTCTATGGTCATATTTTGTTACAAAATATCCTGGAGTTGAATATTGGCAATAGCACTCTGCAAAGTGTGAGTATGTGAATCTGAACATCTTCTCTGTGGAAGTTCCATGTGCAACCATGTCTTCATGCTCTGAAGAAAATCCTTCATATGGAGAGAGGAGCCTTTGGCAGTGATTGTACCCCTTTCCATCTCCATTGCTAGGACTGCAGACCAAGACTTCTATGGATCACCATCTTCTAGTTGTTTCTCTGTGGTCATCCTTGCTCCTTCTACAAAGAATTTTCAACACAGAAGCCAGAAGGTAAATCAGGTTGTGTCACTCCTCGCTCAAAGGATGCAGATGGTCTTAATGTCATTTAGAGCAGAACATCAGATGTACCTAGAGAGTTTTAAAACCTTGTTGACCAGGGCCACTCTCTGAGGCCAGTAATGATAATAAAAGAAAGGTTCTTACAAGGGCCCACAAGGCTCTATCATGGGAATCTAGCCTCATTTTTATCACCTCATGTCATCTCCTATTACTCTTTTCCTTCACTCTGCCCAAGACACATTGGCTCCCTTACCTGTCCTTGAGCAGGAAAAGCATACAACCTCCTTGGTGTCTTTCTCTTGCTCATCATTCTTTTCTGAGCCCTGTCCCCCCAGATAGCCTCATAGCACATTCTTTACCTCCTTCAATTCTTTGCTCAGAAGATTCCTCCAGGAGGACCCTACTAAGCCTGCCAGCTACACCTGCACACTTCATCTCTCCCAACATCCTTGTACCCCCTTTTCTAAATTTATTTTTTCCACATACTATCACCAACTGATTTACTTATTTACTTATACATTTTTTTGTCTCCTCACCCACCAACTGGTACTAAACTACAAGCCCTGTCAAGATAGGGAGCTTATCTACTTGGGAAAACTATCTTGTTCATGCTGTATCCCACACCTAAAAGAGTTCCTGCCACATAATAACCACTCGGCATTTGTTTAACAGGTAAATAAAGAAGTCTGAGAGATAAAAGGAAATTTTAGATAAGTTTAAGTCTCATGGAAGCAAGCTAGAAAATAATTTCCAAATGAGATTTCAAGATAAATAATAAGTGGCACAAGGAGTCTGAGTAAAATTGAAAACTGAGGAAATGTCCTTTATATCTACTGTTTTTTGTACCTAATTTAAGAAAATGTTCCTTACCTCGATGTCATGAGGATATTCTATTTTATCATCTAAAAGCAATCTAGTTCAAAATTTGTGTTTTATTTTAAAATAATTATAGACACAAAAGGTGCTTAAAAATGAGGAAGCCCATACATACTTCCCCCAGCCTCCCCTGATGTTAATATCTTGTATAACTAGAATAAAATATCACAAACAGGAAATTGATATGCTATAATCTGTAAAGTATATTCAGATTTTATCAACTCTGCATGCACACACACATATATGCCACACATATATGCATTTATATATATATGTGTGTGTGGGTGTGTGTTTGTATCACTCTATGCAGTTTTATCACAATCAGTATACTTGGCTGTATCAGCATCACAAGACTTCCTCATGCTATCCCTTTATAGCTACCTCCTCTCCCTCAGCCCTCATCTCCGGGCAACCACTAATCTTTTCTCCATCTCTATAATTAAGCTATTTCATAAATGCAATACAAATAGATCTTGCAGCATCTATTCTTTTGACAATGGCTTTTTTTCAATCAGCATGAGTTCCTGGAGATTCATCCAAGTTGCAATACCAAGTTCACTCCTCTTCATCGCTCATAGTAACTCATGATGTAAGCGTACCATGGCCTCTTTAATCTCCCACCTAGTGAAGGACATGGGACCGTTTATATTTTTGGCTTATTACAAATAAAACTGCTCTCAATATTCTTGTATAAGGTTCTGTGAAAAAAGAGTTTCCAGTTCTTTGGAATAAATGCCTAAATGTATGATTTGGGGTCCTATAGTTAAGTCCATATTTAGTTATAAGGAAAATGCCAAATTATTTTCCAGATTGGCTCTACCATCTCACATTCCCACTAGCAATGCATGTGTATATGGACCAGTTACTTTACCTCCTTGCCCGTATTTGGTGTTATCACTATTTATTTATTTATTTTTTTATTTTTATTTTTTTATGCTTTATGTATATTTTTTAATTAAATCTTTATTGTTCAGATTATTACATTTGTTTCTCTCTTTTTCCTCCATAGCACCCCTCCAACCAGCTCCCACCCTTCCCTCTGCCCTTACCTCCCTCCCATTGATCTCATCCATAGGTGTATGATTTTTGTCCAGTCTCTCCCTGTACACCCCTCACCCCTTTACCCCTGAGAATTATCAGTCCACTCCCTTTCTGTGCTCCTGATTCTATTATATTCACCAGTTTATTCTGTTGATCAAATTTTTAATTCACTTAATTTTTAGATTCACTTGATAGATATGTATTTGTTGTTCATAATTTTCTGTCTTTTACCTTTTTCTTCTTCCTCTTCTAAAAGAGTACCTTTCAGCATTTCATATAATACTGGTTTGGAGTTGAAGAACACCTTTAGCTTTTTCTTCTCTGTGAAGCTCTTTATCTGCCCTTCAATTCTGAATGATAGCTTTGCAGGATAGATTATTCTTGGTTGTAGGTTCTTGCTATTCATCATGTTGAATATTTCTTGCCACTCCCGTCTGGCCTGCATCGTTTCTGTTGAGAAATCAGCTGACAGTCGTATGGGTGCTCCCTTGTAGGTAATGAACTGTTTTTCTCTTGCTGTTTTTAATATTCTCTCTTTGTCTTTTGCTCTTGGTATTTTAATGATGATGTGTCTTGGTGTGGTCCTCTTTGGATTCCTTTTATATGGGGTTCTGTGTGCTTCCTGTACTTGTAAGTCTATTTCTTTTACCAGATGTGGGAAGTTTTCAGTCATTATTTCTTTAAATAGGTTTTCAGTATCTTGCTCTCTCTCTTCTTCTGGCACCCCCACAATTCTAATGTTGGTATGCTTGAAGCTGTCCCAGAGGCTCCTTACATTATCTTCACATTTTTTATTTCTTTTCTTGTCTTGCTTTTCCAGTTGAATGTTTTCTGCTTCTTTATATTTCAAATTTTTGACTTGATTCTTGCCTTTCTCTAATCTGCTGTTAGGACTCTGTATAATATTTTTTTATTTCAGTCAGTGTATGTTTAATTTCTATTTGGTCCTTTATCATCTTTAGTTGGACCTTTTCCATCTCTAGTTGGCTTTTTTGCATCTCTAGTTGGTCCTTTTTCATCTCCTCTTGGCTCTCGCTAATTTTATCTAATTTTTCTAGCATATTCTTGAAAAACCTTATAAGTGTGGTTTTGAACTCTATATCCAGTCGTTTTTTTCCCTCCATTTCTTTTGTTTGTGATCCCTTCCCTTGTCTCGGCATTTTCACTATGCTGGGAGAACTTCTGTGTTGAATTCAGCCTTATGATACCAGACTTGCAAAACCGAAGAAGCCTCTGTTGAGCTTGAGATAGGTGGAGTCTCAGGGCTTAAGGGACCGCCTTGCCTTCCAGTCGGCCCCACCCTCTATGGCCCCTGAGTCTCACATGACTGGGTAATCGCTAGAGCGGTCCTTGTGCATGCACATGCACCCGAAGTGCCTCTATCCGCTGCCTTTCCAGCTCCCCTGCGCACCAGGACCACACGAGTCAAGGTTTCTAGGGTTTCACTCGAAACAGGGGCTTAGTGGAGTCAGAAGTGGCACAGTTGGGAGGGTCTGTCTCCAGCCCACTCGCGAAAGCCAGCAGCACAATCAGCAATCTGTCCTCTGATCTTTTGTGACTCCCCTAAATTTCCGTGCACCTCTCCCTTTTCACAGTCCAAACTCCCCCCGTATGAGTTTTGGCTGGATCTGGGGTTTAGTGTTGTAAGATAAGGGGTTCAATGCCGTTGGGAGTCTCCGTTTCCCTCCTGCCAGAGAAAGCCAGCTAGGTACTCTGGCACCCACTCTCTCAGCGAGTGTGTCTCTGTACTTCAGCTTTTTGCAGCTCCTCTGGGTCTCCGTGAGCCCCTCTCTTTCCTTATAGCTATAGGACTTCCACTCAGCCAGCTTTCCTGTGGTTCTGGATGATGTCCGTTCTGTCTTTTAGTTGTAGTTTTGAAATTGTTGTGCGAGGCAGCAGTGTAGGTGTTTACCTATGCTGCCATCTTGGATTCTCCGTTATCACTATTTTTTTAATTTGGCCACTCTAATAGGTGTGTAATGCTGCTCCGTGGCATTTTTTTAATATATTTTATTGATTTTTTACAGAGAGGAAGGGAGAAGGGATAGAGAGCCAGAAACATTGATGAGAGAGAGACATCGATCAGCCGCCTTTTGCACGCTCCCCAATGGGATGTACTTGCAACCAAGATACATGCCCTTGACCGGAATCGAACCCAGGACCTTTCAGTCCGCAGGCCGACACTCTATCCATTGAGCCAAACCAGTTTCGGTTCCATGGCAGTTTTAATTTGCATTTCTCTGATGGATAATGATGTTCACCATCATGAGCTTGTATATACTCTTTGATGAAATGTATGTTCATCTCTTTTGCACATTTTCTAAATTGAATTTTTTAATCTTGAGTTTTGATAGTTTATGCATTTTGAGACAACTGCTTTGTTATACTGTACATGTGGTTTGAAAATACTTTCTCCCAGTCTGTACTTGTCTTTTGTATATTTAATAGGGTCTTGTGCAGAGCAAAGGTTTTAATTTTGATGAAGTCCAATTTATGTTTATTTATTTTATAGATTGTCTACTTGGTGCCAAAACTAGAATTTCTTTGCCTACCATGAGAACCCAGAGATTTTCTCTTTTGCCTTTTGTTTCTAGAATTCAATTTGTACATAGGATATGTGGGTTCAATTTGTATATGGGATATGTGGGTTAGGTCAAGGTCCATTTCACTCCTATGATTAGCTCCTACTATCCTGTTGTCTGTTTCATGAGATTCAGAGTCACCACTTCTTTTCTTCCAGAATTGAAAAATGTTATGCTATTTCCATCTGGCCTCATGTTTGCAGATATGAAATCCCTTCTCATTCAAATGGATAATATTTTTCATAATGTATCATTTCTCTCTGGCTGTTTATAAGATTTTTTTTTCTTTGCCATTAGATTCAGAAGTTTAATTATGCAGTTCCTTGGTGTATATTTTGCCTACTTATCCTATTTTGGATTCAGTCAGCTTTATGGATCAGTAGGCTCTGTCTTTCATCAATTCGGGAAGTGTCAACCATTTCTTCTGGGACTCCAATGATATGTTAGTTATTTGTTATATAAATTCCTGAGAGTGTCCCCTTTTTTTTCAGCCTATTTTCTCTTTATTGTTCAGGTTAAGTAAATTTTATTGATTTGTCTTCAACTTTATGGATTCTGTGTTCTGTCATCTCTACGTTTCTGCTTATTGATTCCATCCAGCAAATTTTAAAATGTAAGTTACTATAGCTTTTTAGTTCTATAATTTGTTTGGTTCTTTTTTTATAACTTCTATTTATTTGCTAAGATTTACTATCTTTTTCATTGTTCAAGAGAATTTGTAATTGATTATTGGAATATTTTTATGACAGTTGCTTTTCAGATAATTCCAGCATTTTAGAATTAGCATTTATGAATTTTCTTTTCTCTTTCAGGTTGTTCTCCTGGTTCTTAGGATGGAAGATTACTTTTTATTATAATCATGGTAACTTTGGTAATTATGTTAAGGGACTTTTGATTCTATCTAAATCTATTTTAGTAGGAAGTTACTCTTTTTAAGTTTAGCATGTGGGTTTAGTCCTACATGTTTGGCTTTAGTTCTAACAACTGTTCAGTTTTCTGAGTCCTTGCAATGCTATTGTGGTCTGCTTTATTCTTTCAGCACCTGCCTGCAGTTGTGGAAGGCATTTCCTTGGACCATTTGCTGATGCACAGAGACCTTTGATGAAGGACAGGAGAAAAACCCTTGGCCTGGGTCTCCCTAAACCACTAGGTGGAAGTCAGGATGAAACAGGACTTCACTGCTTGCCAGTTGGTAGATGGAATAACCACTAGGGTCCCAGCTGTGCATTGGGGCTTGGGTAGCCTAGGACTTCACTACAACCCATGGATCAGACTATTGTAATGACTGTAGCCTATGAACAGGGGCTGAATGGCCTGGGAATTTCCTGCTGCTGCTGCTGCCAGCAAATCAAACCCTTTCATTTTCAGCTTCCAGATTTCTTTTATTATTCTGTTTAAAACTTTCTGAGTGTTTAGTTATATTCGGAGAGGAGGAGCAGGAAAAGTCAACCCATACTCTCTTGCTCTAAAACTAAAATTTCAGAAAAAAGCAATATAATTTTGACTACAATCAGATCATTACTCCATCTGAAATTGATTTTAGTATATGATGTGAGATAGCCATCTAACTTCTGTTTCTTCCATATGGATACCCAGTTGTCTTGGAACCATTTTTCAAAGGTCTGTCTTTATCTAATTCTCTTCAGGCCTCACCTCTGTACTACATCAAGAGTATCTATTGTTTGGCTTGCTATTCTGTCATTCCTTTGTTTTATTATCCTTGGACCAATACCAACTTAAGTATATCTTCTTAGTAAATCTTGATACATGGTGTTGCAAATAATCTAACAAATGTTTTTAATGTTTAAATATTAATAGGAGAGTTTTAATAAATATATAATAATATTTTCAAAAAATTTTAATCCTTACCCAATGATATGTCTTTATTTATTTATTTAAAAGAGAGAGAGAGACATCAATGTGACAAAGAAACATGGATTAGTTGCCTTCCATAAGCTCCCAGACCAGAGAGTGAATTCACAACATAGTGACCTTCTGGGAACTGAAACTGAAATTTTTAGTGTCCAGGACAATGCTCCAACTGAGCCACCAAGTCAGGGCTAATTTTAAAAATTTATCTATAAAAAGTTTATCTGTGTGCATAGTTATATCATTTGTAAGTGATGGCACTTTTTTCTTTTTAATCAGTTTTTGGGTTGAGGGAGGAGATTCTTTCTTTGTTAGTCAGAACCTCTAATACAATATTAAATTGATAAAAGTGGGAGTAATGGACTTCCTTATCTTGTTTGTACTTTCAAAAGGAAAGTTTCATCAAATATGATGTTTGTTATAGGTTTTGGTAGATATATTTTATTAACATAAAGAGGTTTCCATTTATTCTTACTTTGCTAAATGTTTTCATGCACTGTTGGAGGCTTTAGCATGCTTGTAAATAGTAAATTTTATAAAAACTAAAAGAATGAAAAAAGACATACTATGCTAACACTAGTTAAAAGAAAGCTGAAAAAGTATCAGAGAAAGTAGATTTCACAACAAATAATATTATTATGTATAAAGATCTCCTAACATAATCTATACTAATAAAAGGGTAATATGATAATTAGAATGAACATCTTCCAGACAACCATCCAGACGTCCATCTGGACAAAGCCATAGTGGCTGCGAGGCCCAGGGCTCAGGCATTGCAGCCATCACGGCCAGCAGTGGCAGCAACAGCCAGGTGATGGGAGTGGCATCTTCCCCTGATTAACCAGGTTGCCTCTGTCAGAGATAGAGCAGGCCTAAGCTGTCAGTAGGACATCCCCTAATGCCTCCCAGACTGTGAGAGGAGGAAGACCAGACTGAGGGACCTCCCTCCCCCAGTGCTTGAATTTTTGTGCACTGGGCCTCTAGTAAGATATAACAATCCTAAATATTTATGCATCTAATAATAGAGCTTCAAAATACATGAAACAAAGAGAGAGAGAACTAAGAAAAGAAATAGGCAAATCCACCGGTATCCTTGGAGATTTCCTTTGGAGATTTCACTCTCTTAATACTTGACAAAATGAGCAGCAGAAAACCAGTGATGACACAGAAAACCTGCACAACACTATTCAACCACCTACCTAACTGATCTTTTATCAGTTACAAAACAGTTCATTTCATCCAATGAAGTAAAATACACATTTTTCCTAAATGCACATGTAATATTTATCAAGGTAGGCCATATTCAGGCCTGTACAATGAAACATAAAGAAACGGATTCAAGTTATGTAAATTATGTTCTGTGACCAAAAATAGAAGTTCATAGAAATCAAAACCAGGGAAACATTTGAAAATTAGGCAACTAAATAACACACTTCTAAATAAAAAGTCAAAGAGGAAATTAAGAGAAAATAAAAAACATTTCAAATTGACAAAAAATAACGCAACATATCAAAATCTGTGGGATACTGCTGAAGCAGTTCCTAGAGACAAATTTATACCACTAAATGCTCATTTTAGAAAAAAAAGAAAGATCTCAAATCCATGATGTCAATTTCTGTCTTAAGAAACAGAGGAACACTTGTTGTTTGCGGATTGATTGATGATCACCATTCTGACAAGTATGAGGTGAAAGTTCATTATAGTTTTAATTTGCATTTCTCTGATGATTAGTGATGTTTAGCATCTTTTCATGTGTCTTTTAGCCACGTTGAAAAAGTGTCCACGTTGGAAAACTGTCTATTTAGATCTTTTGCCCATTTCTTATTGGATTGTTTGTTGTTATTTTTAGTGTTTTTATAAGTTTTATAAGTTCCTTTTACATTTTGGATATGAGCCTTTATCAGATGTATTGGTGAAAATGTTCTCCCATTCAGTGGGTTGTCTTTTCATTTTGTTGATGGTTTTCTTTGCTGTACAAAAACATTTTAGTTTGATATAGTCCTATTTGTTTATTTTTTCTTTTGTTTCCCTTACCTGAGGAGATATATCAGAAAAAAATACTGCTAAAAGAAATGTCTGAGATTTTATTGCCTATGTTTTCTTCTAGGATTTTTATGATTTCAAATGTAACATTTAAGTATTTAATTTATTTTGAGTTTCTTGTCTATTGTGTAAGAAAGTGATCTAGTTTCATTTTTTTCATGTATCTGTCCAATTTCCCCAACACCATTTATTAAATAAACTATTTTTACCCAACTCTGTTTTTGCTTCCTTTGTCAAATATTGAATATAAAGACAGAGGTTTAATAGTATTTCTAGGTTCTCTATTCAATACTATTGATATATATGTCTGTTGTTATGGCAGTATCATGCTGTTTTAATTATTATGGCCTTATAGTATAGTTTGATATCAGGTGGTGTGATTCCTCCAACTTGGTTTCTCTTTCTCAAGAATGTTGTAGCTATTTGGTATCTTTTGTGATTTCATATATACTTTTGAAATATTTATTCTAGTTCAGTGAAATACACCAGTGGCATCTTGATAGGAACTGTGTTGAATCTATAGATTGCTTTTGGTGGTATAGACATTTTAATGGTGAGAATGTGAAAAAAAGAGAACCCTCATGCACTATTGGTGGGAATGCAGATTGGTGCAGCCATTGTGGGAAGCAATATGGGGTTACTCCCAAAAATTAAAAATGGAACTGCATTATGACCTAGCAATCTCACTTCTGGGAATATATACAAAGAAACCTGAAACATTAATTTGGAAGAATATATGACTTTAAACAATAAAGAATTTAAATTTTTTTAAAGAACATATGCACCCCTATGTTTATTGCAGTGTTATTTACTAATACATATAATACCCAAGGCTAGCAACAGCCCAAATGTCCATCAGGAGATGAGTAGGTAAAAAGGCTATGGTACATTTACATCAGGGAATATACCTCAGCTATAAGAAAGAAGCAGAAGTTTTTCTCTGTCTTTCCCTCTCTCATTTACTCTCTCTAGAAAAAGCAATGGATGGACAGTATGGATGGACCTAACAAACATTATACTAAGAGAAATAAGCCTGTCAGAGAAATACAAATATCATATGATTTCACTTATATGTGGAATCTAATGAGCAAAATAAACAAAGTGGAGACAAACTCATGGATACAGAGAACAGACTGGCAGTTGCCAGAGAGGAGCGGGTTGGAGGCTGAGTGAGATTGGTGAAGAGATTAAGCAAAGAAAAAAAAAGAAAGATTGCTTGGACACAGACAACATTTGGTGATTGCCAGAGGTAAGGGAAAATGGGAGAGGTAGAAAAGGTAAACTGGAAATAATGGAGATGAAAGGACACGACTTGGGATGGTGAACACACAATATAATATACAGATGATGTATTGAAGAATTGCATACCTAAAGAATTCCCAGGTTAAGAAAACTGAAAAAGAAATCAAATGAAACCCCAAGTAAATGGAATAAAAGGAATAAAAATGAGATCATAGAGGAAAATCAATGAAATACAAACATTTTAAAAATCAATGAAACCAGCATCTTTTTAAAATAAATATAATGTATATATTTTATGTGTAGTAATAAATCAATAAATATTATTCAATAATGATAAAATTGATAAACTTCTAAACAAGCTGTTCAAGGGAAAAAAAGACAAATTACCAATATCAGATATGTAAAGGCAACATCATCACAGATTCTATAGATACTAAAAGAATAACTGGAGAGCCCTGGCTGGTTTGGTTCAGTGGATAGAGCATCAGCCTGCAGACCAAAGGGTACCAGGTTCGATTCTAGTCAACACACATGTACTTCAGTTACAGGCTCCGCCCCAGCTTGGGCCCTGGTCAGGGCTCCTGTAGGAGGCAAGTAATCAGTGTGTTTCTCTCACATTAATGTTTCTCTCTGTCTTTCCCTCTCTCATTAACTCTTTCTAGAAAAAGCAATGGAAATATATCCTCAAGTGACGATTTAAAAAAAAAAAGAACAATAGGAAAGTATTATGAGCAATTTTATGCTAATAAATTTAATGAAAAATAAGTTTAAAAATAATAACCTACCAAGTTTATTTAATAAGAAATAGCTTGACTAGCCCTACTAATATATCTGTTAGAAATATTAAATTTTCAAATTAAACCTTCCATTAAAAAAAATTTCAAGCTCAAATGGCTTCATCTGTGAATTTTGCCAAGTACTACAGGAAGACATAGATTAATTATATTCAAACTCTTCCAGAAAATTAAAAATAAAGAAATAATCCCCAACTCATTGACATCCATATAAAGTCAGCAGTGCCATAATGACAAATCCAAAGAAAATCATTACATGAAAAGAAAACTACAGAATAATATCCCTCATAAACATAAATGCCAAAATTATAAACTACATTGTGGAAAATCAAATAAGCAATAATATATTCTGACCAACTAGGGTTTATTTAATGAATGCCATGCTGATTTAACATTTTTAAATAAATCAATATAATTTTCTATAGTTATAAACTAAAAGAGAAAAACTATATGATTATCCCAATAAATGCTGAAGAGGCACTTGACAAAATCCAAAATCCATTTCTTACTAAATAAAAAAAACTTTCAACAAACTTTTCAAAAAAATTTTTCTTCTCTTTTTTACTTTTAATTAGAAGGTAACTTCCTCAAGCACATGAAGTGAATCTACAACATACTTCAGTCAACATCATAATCATGAAAGACTGAATTCTTTCCCTCTTAAGATCAGGACAAGACAAGGATATTTACTCTCACTGTTTCTATTCAATACAAGGGAGTTTCTAGCCAGTGCCATAAAACATAAAAAAGAAGTAAAAGTAATCTGAGATTGCTAAGGGAAAACTAGAATGGCCTTACATAATTCACACACAATATATAGAAAGTAGGATACAATCTACAAAATAATGACTGAAATTAATAAGTAGGTTTATTAAGGCTGCAGGTTGCAAATCCAATATATAAAATTCACTTGAACAATTAGAAATTAAAATACTTGTTAAGATAATAGCATCAATATAAAATATGTAGGCATAAAGCTGATAAATATATGTAAAACCTGCCTGGAGAAATTAAAGAAGACTTCCAGGGAAGACATAATTTGTTCTTAGGTTGTAAGGCTAGGGATTGTTAAAATGTCAATTATCCTCAATTAGATTTGACATAATTTCTATTTAAAATGTCAGAGTTTTTTTTTTTTTGTAGATATAGACAAGCTGATTCTAAAAGTCACATAGAAATATAAAGAATGTAGATAATAGCCAAAATGAATTTTCTAAAGAGAAGCAAAGTTGGAAAGCTAATACTACCTGTTTCAAGGCTCAATATAAAGATAGACAAACAGATGAATGGAACAGAATAGATACTCTAAACATTACAGATACACACACACAAAACTAAAAGTACAAGGACAGTTCAATGAAGAAAAGATAGTCTTTTCAACCAATGGTCTAGGAATAAGTGGGCATCCATATACAAAAAAAAAATTAAAAATAGATATATACCTAGATATAAAACTGAAAACTGTGAAGTTTCTAGAAGAAAACATAGTAGACAAGCCATTTCTTTGAATATTATACCCTGTTCTTATTCTTTTTTATTTTTTGTACTACATAATGTGTAGTGGTAATCATCTTTAATTTTCATCTTCTCTGTGCCTGTCTGGACATTCCAGGAGCTAGAAACTACATTTGTCAGTTTCCTTGATGCCAGATTTTGAAATGCAATTTATGTTCTGCCGATGAATACACTCATATGTAATTTTGAGAGCAGGAAGGAGGAAAGGCTCTTTTGTTGACATGTCTGACATGCGTGTGGGGAAGCCATGTATTTTTATAGCAGCTGGACTCTTCAGTGTTCCCAATGATTTAGTAAAATCCTAAGTCCTTTTTAAAAGTCATTTCTTCTTGAAATACTTTGTTTCTTTATTCCTGGGCTGAATTGTGAGCAATATATTCTAAATAATTCAAGTGGTGTGCTTATATTACCAAGCCAAATTATAATATTTAAACCTTCATATTAGATAATACGAAGATCTTAGAACTCTTTAACTCCATTAATTTATAGTTTAAATTTAAGCTGCAAGAGTTTATTATTTGTTTCATTTCTCTTTCCACATTGTTAAGTGCAAGGAGCTCAGGCTAGGATTGCCTCATCACTGTATCCAGCATAGTTTCATATACAGTAGTACCTCGAGATACGAGTGCCCTAACATACGAGATTTTTGAGATATGAGCAGTCGAGCGAGCGATTTTTGCTTTGAAATACGAGCAACAGTTGAGATACGAGTAATCGAGTGGATCGGCCGGCTGCACACGACCCACCCACCAGTTTACCGCGACTCGAGCGTCTCATAGTTTTCCACACCTCAAGGTTACGGAACAAATTAAATTCGTATCTCAAGGTACCACTGTACAGTAAGTGTCTCCTCCCAGGGATGAAATCTCTAAGAAAGAAGAAAAGTCTGATTTCTTGTTGTTATGGGTCTTACAGACTTGGGCAGTAGGAGCTGCAGACTTCCTAAAGGGGATAGCATAGGACCTCTGAGCTTCGGCCATCACTCCTGGGCCTGGGACACCTGCTTGAAGGACTCCATAATGGAGCCCACAAGGCAGAACCAGGAGCCTGACCCTGTGTTTAGAGGCATGACATGAAGGCAGGAACAGGCAAGCCCAGATAGCTGTCGCCCACCAGCCTCAGAGTGGCCAGGCAAATGTAGTCGAAGCATTTAAAATACATTAAAGGCCTGCTACCTTTGAAGTTGGAAACTATCTCTATTTAATCAGAGAGAAACAACTTTTCAAAAGATTTTTCCCTTCTCTTTTTTACCTTCAGCTTGCTGGCTTCTCCTGTGGTTAGTAGCATGAATAAAACATGCATAGCCCAATTAAATCTTGATTTAATTTCACTTCTTTGCAAAGCTGATGAACCAGAGTGCTTTCATAAAGACACTGAGCATTAGCATTCTTTTGTTATGCACAATCCATTCCTAGGAACAAGGGACTAAAAATAATCAGCTGCCTCTCTCCTGGCCTTGCCAAGCTCTTGGTGACTTAGGAAGAAAGGAAAACACACACACACACACACACACACACACACACACACATGCCCACGTACACACCTCCAGCCAGGCTAATGCTCCCCATGGAGAACCCCTGATAATTGTAAAGAATGCTGGCATGCTGGACCATGAGGGACATCTTAGGGCCGAAAGGCAAACACAGTCTGCAGAAATGACACCTTCCTGAGTGACTCTTGGGCACCTGATAGCCAGCAGCACCCAGTGATTTGAGAACCCTCCCTCCCTCTGCTTCGGAGGAAGCACCAATAGCAGAAAGTTCTGGACAAAGTTGCACCTTCCCAGAAATCTTACTGGGTATTGTGGTTATCAATTGCTTTTGAGTTTGAAATAAACAAAGTTCCCGTACAAGTCTGTTCTCTTTATTTCATAAAGTAAATATGTATTCAAGACTGGAAAGAAATATGATGGGACGATGGATCATGTTTTATTATCCCTGGTACTTCGTAGTTTTTGAACTCTTCTTAAGCATATGTATGTTTTATAATCAGAAAAGTTATCATTTTAAAGAGATGCATTTATTAAGCTCTTCTGCTATATTCAGGAGGGGCAATTATCCAAGAAATGGTCCCAACTTCAATGAGTTTTCAATCTACATTGGTTAACTAAGAGTAACCAAGGTGATTAATAATGAGAATCAAGTATAGTGGTCTTGGTTCTAAGTTTTCCCGAGAAATAATCTCTCTGAATCTGACAGTGGATAAAAAGAACCTTCCAGAGATGATACTAGAAGATTTGGGTCCTAGGGTTTGAGAGATCTGAGGAGTCATGTAGAATGAACTACACATAGAGCTTAAATTTCATTTCCATCAGCTCTAGTGAAAGATTCCCTGGTTAACACAGCCACTATCTGACCAGCACCAGGTACCGCCCAAGTTGATCTGTCCTATAGTTGGGGTTCTCTTACTGCCTGAAGGTCCTTTCTGATTCTGAACTTAGCCAATTCTTCTCATAGGGTCACAGACACTAGATCGGCTGCCTCTTCCACAGCCATCCTCCCCATATTTCACATCAGCTTTGGTGCCATTCTGATTTTTTATCTTTCTTTTCTGACTAAACAACTATAGTTTCTTCAGTCACAACTCCAATGGCAGGACTCTCAGTGGAAATAGGCTTTGAAAGATGAATAAAACTCACACAAAACAAGAGCAATGTGATGGATGTTCTCAACCAGGAAAATGGTACAAGAAGATACCGATTTTGGGAGCCATCAAAAGTGTGCCTGGTCCATGAAGAAGCCAGTCTAGCTGGGGCTAATGCTTCTACCCTGTTTCCTCAAAAGTAAGATATCCCCTGAAAATAAGACCTACTTCCAGTTTTGCCTCTTGCTGTAATATAAGGCATTCCCCCGAAAATAAGACCTCCCTGATAATAAGGCCTCCCCCGAACATAAGGCCTCCCCGGAATATAAGGCACCCGAAGCTACCGTAAGGCGTCTGACTCCTGATTTAAAGAGACCACGCACTGCCTGAACAGCTCCGGCTGCGCTGCAACCAATCAGTGAGCTGGTTTGTTGTGACAACTACTACCATACTGTATACAGGTAATAAATTTCCTTTTTTTTTGTTTTTTGTTCAACATTAAATGTGTACTGTATTCTTCTTCATGGAAAAATAAGACATCCCCTGAAAATAAGACCTAGCACATCTTTGGGAGCAAAAATTAATATAAGACACTGTCTTATTTTGGGGGAAACAGGGTACGGAGTGTTGGGGGCACAGGAAGAAAGGGAGACAGAAGTGCCACAGGGAAAGCCCGGACCGAGGCTGAGTCAATGCCACTGCATGTTGCATACTCTATACAATAGTTTCCTGCTCTGGGGTTAGGGGATCCTCCTAGTAGCCAGATACTACAGCTTCATGAGGGCCCCAGGGATTGCAGACCCTGAGGGGGATGGCCAGAAAAAAGAGACAAATGAGAAGATGCCGTTGTTTCCCTGTGACCGGTGGCAAATAATAGGCAATCTGCATCAGCTTGTGGAAGAAGACTTTCGAAGTCTCCTATAGACAGGAGACCCTGTGTGCACGTGGCTGAGTACACCAGACCTTACCTAAGCTCTGTCTACTTGCCCTACTTTCAGTGCCAGCCCTTGGCTAGTCCTAAGGATGGAGGTGGACAACAGTAGATCCTGGGAAGAAGAACATGCAGACATCGGGAGTGTGCTCAGGGCCATATAAGGAGGAAGTCTGGGCACCCAGTATCCACTGAGCCAAACCAGCTAGGGCTAGAACTTGGTCTTGAAAGAGATATGTGAGGTCCAGATGGTCATGTTCTACAGGTGTCAAAGATGTGGGGAGAGCAGGACAGGAGATAACTGGGGACTCTAAGTATGGAGCCCGGAGCCAGCTAAAGACAAATCTGGTGACCCTGAAGCAGTGAAGGAGGAACCAAGATTTTGGAACCACACAGGCCTGGATTCAAATCTTCTCTTTACCATCCCTTGCTTACATAACCTCTCTGAGCTGCAGGCTCAGGCTGGCCAAATCGTAGACTGTGCTTGGCCTTGTGAGTGGTTAATGAGGTGACAGTAGAAAATCTCTGCCATATGCGAGGATCTCAATAAACAGCAATCATTGTTGTCTTTCAGATGAGGTTACTCATGAAGGGAGAACATACTCAAAGTGGTGACAGGGCTGAAAGTCCCCTTGGGAGATGGTGTGGGGAGAGGCAGGTTATTCCCCTTGGGGTTGACAACCCTTTGGATGGCTTTAGTAGGTCCATGTAAGTCCAACTCTGACCCTGGGACCATAGCTCCCAGGCCTTTGCAACTGTCTTATTCTATTTCATTTGAGCCATCTTCTGGCCACTTCAGAGAAAATGTCTGCTGATATTTCAGGTCTCCCAGACTGTCTCCACCCTCCACTTGGCAAAAGTGTAGACCTCACTGGGTGCTTTCTCCCATGCTGGCTGCCCAACCTGAGCCTCAGAGCAGCTTACACCAATAAACGTGTTAACATAAAAAAAACATTGAAACCTGTAAAGAATTTTGTAAGTTTATTTGAGCCAAACTGTCAACATATGCCAGGAAGTAGAACCTCAACAAATTGAGATAATGCTCCAGAGAATGGCAGTTACATTTGTATTTATACATTGCAATCAAAGGAGGGACATAGGCGGGTTACATGAAATTCATTGGTGATAGATTAAGGAAGTGGGATAAAGCAAAGTGGGGGAGGAGGGGAGCCCCTGGGATTGGATAAAAAGTAAAATGATGGACACATATTTAGGTGGGTGCAGGACAATTAATATGATAATGAAAGAATTTGTGTTATCTGTCCTGGTACCCACCACATTTGGTTGTGCTCCAGAGGCTCCAGAAAAAGGGAAGTTACAAGTTACCCAGACATTTCAAGGGTATGTTATCATAGATGCAAAAAGACAGATAGGCTCAGTTAAGGTAAAGGTTGAAGATACCAGCCTAGGATGTAACTGCCCACCATAACTGCATTTAGTTAAAGTTTAATTTCAGACCATCCTTTGTGGTGACTTTAGATCTCTGAGTTTGCAAGACTGCCATGCAGGCCTCCCCTGAGCTTGTTAGATCAGCATGTGGCCCCTTTTGTCCACAAACGGGTCCCCAAGACCAGGAGCGTGCAGGCTAGAGAAATTTACACACTCAGAGGAGACAGGCTGTTAATATGCTTACAGGTCAGGGGTCTTTCTACTGAATGCAGATGAGATATTGCTGTAGTAAACGGGGAAATTGCTCAGGCCTATCTTGCAAGCACGGAAAAGGAGAAATCCCCAAGACTTGGCAACATAGCTCATAAATCTCCCTCATTTAAGTGTGTCCCAACTCCTGCCATTTCCAGCAACATGTGGGACTGTCACATTTGAAGAAAATAAATAAAATGCAATTACAGATTTGCCTTTGTAGTCCTGATGTGCAGATTACATGTTATTTTGGTGTGAATCTCACACCCCTCAGCGCATTTGCACTGGGGTATGATTATTGGATTTTGATGTATTGCCAACATCAAACACAAATAAATATTCTCTGCTAAGTGATACTGGGAGGAAGGCACTTTTTCAGCATCAAGCCTGGTTAGGGGGTTCAGTAGAAAATGAAAAGAAACCCATGGGAAGGAGAGAAGCACGCCAGCTCTGGTCTCCACATCACATCTTGCACATCGTGTCCCAAAACGATGGGAAAAGAGAGACAGAGACAGAAATGAACCTGGAGGCTGCTCTGGTTCTAGGAGTGATTCTGGCACGTCCTCAGCTGATATTTATGAAACATCCTCTATGGGTAGGGCACTGTTCTGGTATCAGGTGTAGGGCAATGAGGGAAACAAAGAAAACATCACTGTCCTCAGGAAGTCTGCATCCCAGTGGAGAGAAGGAAAAATATCGTACCCAGCTTGTCAGTGGAAATGTGCCCTAGAGAAAAATTAGCAAGTAACAGAAAATATTTGGTACCTATTTTAAATGGTGGGCAGAAATGGCCTTATTGATTTGGTGACATGTCCCAAAATCCCAGTAAGAAGTGAACAAACCCTAGAGATACCTGAGGGAGTATAGGTAAGCAGATGGAACAGCAAGGGACATTATATAGTGAGGCATCAATGGGCCTGGAACATTCAGAAAACAGCAGAAGCCTGGACCAGAGTGTGGTGAGCAGGGGAAGCAGAGTAGGAGTGAGGTCAGAGAGGTAATGGGGTTTTACTATGTAACAGACAAAACACATATGGTTTCCTGCTTTCTCAAAGATTATACTGTAACGGAGACTATGACAGCCAACCGTGCGAATGAAGCGTGTTTGAGAGCAGTGATTGTCCATCATCTAGAGGCCTCCTCCAGCCACTGCAGCCACCATCGTTCTGGAAAGCTCTCTCCTGAGGGTATGGTTCTCTGCAGTAGCGCTCAGAAGGGGATGTGAAAGCCATCCCAGAAGACAATTGGTCCTTCCAGAGGTGAGCAGAGTCACAGGGGAGAGGAAGTCGGTTCTGACCCTGAAGGCTTCCCAGTAGAGGGCCTGCTGATTGTGTCCACCCCAGTTTCTACTGGAAATGCCAACTCTGGCAGGAAGCAGAATAGGAAGTGGGGTTAAGAGGAAAGAAAATGAAACTGTCATGTCATGCCCTGGGGTGAAGGGTGGACTTTATTGGAGAGACTGACAAGTGGGCTACAGCAAAAGAAAGCCTGTGGGTCTTGGTTTAGGTCAAGGCACGGGGATCAGACCATGTGGTTATGCTGCAGTGAAGGATTCTACTCCTATTCAAGCGGACAGCCAGGGAGTGAACTGGCTAGGCGAGGCCCGGGGCCAGGCAGTGCACCAGTAAACCCCAGTGTGGGGGACTTACCCAGGAGCCCTGCTGGCACCTGGACACAGGCTGCTGGGAAGTGGGCACTGCAGCCCCCCGGGAAGGTGAGGGGGAGCCCGGTTCCTCTGTGAGGAGCCATCAGAGCTTCCCACTGGTCCCTGGATGCCCACTTGTCTCTCTTGTTGGAGTAAGACAGAGCCTGAGCAATCTTGGACCCACCATAGTAGAAAAAGAACTGGAGAGTCCACAGGATCCTTAATGACTGAGAGAACCTCATGAGGAAGTTACGGCAGGAAGATCTTGTTTGGGGAGAAAGATGCAGTGACTTGAGTATCACTGGCTTTTGCACCAATATCAGTTCTTAATTTTGAGGAAACCATTTCACTCTCTGGCCAGCAGTCCCCTTGCCTTAAATGAAGGTCTGGTTTTCAAGCTCTGCACCTGGAAATCCCAGGATCTGTCAGAAGTGCCCGGGGCTACCTCTCTCAACAGGGGTTGCAGGGGATCCTGGGAAGGGCTCTGGGAACAGCATTTCTCCCCAGAGCCGCCTGCAAAGCTCATATTGGAAGAGAGCATGTGACTGGGTTTAAAACATGGTTTGAAATCACCACCGCACCCGTCTGTGCCTCGTCCACCCAGCCCTGTGGAGTGTCCTGAAGAAAGCGTGTGGACAGAAGGAAATAGTTTATAGCTCAGGGCGGAAAGTAAAGGGGCAAATTCAGTGAAGTGTCCTTGTCCTGGCAAGACAAAGTCAACAGCGGGAGACAGGAGCAGAGCGCGATGCCAGCCCCGCCTGAGCAGGGGTGAGGCTGGAACAGCAGCGCAGGGCCCCATGGGGTAGGAAGGAGTAGGTGTGGAGAAAGGAGGAGGAGGAGGGCAGACTGGAAGGCCCTGGGTGCCAGGCCAGGAGGCTGGCTTCACTACAGCACAGGCTCCCCCTAAGGGTTTGCAGAGGGACCTGATGTGGGAGTCTTAGTGCTATGGGAGACCTCTCCAGCCAATGGTGGTGCAGGGGGCAGGACAGAGGAACCTGGGCAGGGAACTGGCCAATCAGCTACCACACAGAACACAGAGAGATGATTCCCACGCTGGACGTGGCAGAAGTGGAACTCTGGTCAAATCAATGGGACTTGACAACTAACCGGTGGGCAGAGCAGGAGAAGGATGCAGAGAAAAACTACGCGCTGAGGTTCAGTCTGCCCACAATTGGGAGAACCATGCTGGACACAAAGGTAAAGGAAAGGCAAGTCTGAACAGACTGAGGTGAATATGGCCAGTTTTAGGCGCATGGACTTGGAGCTGCTAGTAGGCCATCTTGACTTGATCACTTACTGCCTTTGTTACTATGTTTCCAGGATTCCCTCTCCTCATCTGCAGGCTGGGGACAATACAGGGCTTACCTGGTAAGAGTGTGGTGGGAACATTATATTGTGCACACATGTATGCACACGCACACACACATGGGATGTGGTGGGGACATTATATAGTGCATACATGCATGCACATATACACACACGTGCCTGGCACACAGTCTGCTGTGCATGGACAGTGTGCCCACATTTCCAGGGGGAAGCGTCTGGCAGAAGAAGCCGCAGCTTGGTTGCTTGGCACCAGAGCACTTCTTTGCAAAAGGATTCATGATAGGATCACTTTAAATAGAAACTCTCTCCATGCTTTTAAAAGAGGATTTCTCTTTTCTTTCACTTGCAACCTTTCAGAAACCTATTTAGTGTGTTAAGTGAGCCTCCTCTGGAGTTAAAATGGAGCCACTCCAGTTTCTCAATGAAGATAATCTCAGAGACAAATTCCCTCTGAAATAGCCTGAGCGCAGAGGACTTGGAGGAGGTGAGAAGGTTGTGTCCCCCCAGGGCTGGGGCTCAGAGAAGGGCTGGGGCATGTGGAGCAGGTGGGGAAAAGCAGGTAAAAGCCCTTTCTGGCAGCTGGGAGCTTGGGAGGTGGGTGCCAGGACGGAGCCATGGAGCCCACCCTGGGAAACGCCAGCATCCCAGGCCCAGCCTCACTCCACCTGGGCTGAGACACCTTATCACGGGAGCACAGAGTGACCCCTGGAAACCCGAGCCTCCGTTTAGTGCGCAGTCATCTGGTCGTGTCCGCATCACTGCTGCTGCTGCTGCTGCTGTGAGTCCCAGTGTGCTCAGCAATAGCGGTTTTGGTTAGGGAAGACTTCTTGGAGGAGGTGACTTCCTCAGGGAGCAGGGGTAGGAAGGGAGGGACTGAGGGAGACCAAGATGGTTGCAGCGGCAGGGCTGTGTAGCCTCTGCAGGCCCCAGAGCCTCCTCCACCTTGGGAAAAAGCTCTCCCGGGGCCAGGACTCCAGCAGCAGCTGGGGACCTGAGGGATGTGAGGCACCAGTGCCCTGCCCAGAGACACCCCAAGGGTTAATGTGAGATTAGCTCCCCTAGGAGTGGAGTGTGGAAGTCTGAGGTCTCTGTGCTCCCGGAGAACGATGCAGGAAATTGCCAATAAACCAGTTCCATTACCCATCTCCTGTTGCATATTTTATTGACTTGAAACTTTTTTAATCAGTGAACTTCCAGAGCCAGATAGGCTATAAACTATATAAATAAAAGAAGTCCAAAGCAAAATAAGGATCAAATTATTCCTGCACTCCTTACCCCTCCACTTCACCCCTGTCTGACTCCAGGGCTCCCACACTGGGGTCAGGGCCCTCACTCTCACCCCAGCTCTCCCGCCCTAAGAGTGTGAGCTCTGATTGATCAGAAAAGAGTGTAAATGCGAGATTTATAGGAAGAGGGAGACAATTTATACCAGAAAATTTTCTGTCTGAGATATGTCTAATGGATGTTTGATTTTTTAAAACCAAACATGGAGACTGTTGTAAAGAACAGTCTATATTAACTTACAAATGAGTGAACCGCATGAACAAGTGAACAGCATGAGGCTCCCATTGGATGGAGGTACCTGATTTATGGAGCACAGCCTGCCTGTCATCAGGCCGGCTCCCCGAGTCCATGCAGTGTGGCACACACACTGTCCTGCAGGTGCCTGTTTGGGGATTGTCAGTTGTCTTCATCTTTACTTATTTCTCAAAGAAATAAATAAATCAGTTATTGCAACTGATTGCTGTGCCATTGCCAATAGCCCTGAGGCTGGCCCGGCTGCCACTCCCCAGTTCTATCCTCTCTATAGGGTAGACTGGGCCTCTCACCGAAGTTTTGCACCTGTCCTGCTCTGCCCACTCACCCTCTACACGGCTATATCCCTGGCCCAGACCTCTCCTCTGCTGAGTCTTTCCTCAGCGGATAGCCCACTCTGGCCCTCCAAAGCCTTTACCCCAAATGAGTCCTGTAAGTGATGGCTGTGAGACGCCAGAGGCCTAGAGCCCCAGAAGGTTGGGTCTTAAAGGACCCCAGGGAACTCATCATTTCACCAGTAAGGACTGCCGCCCTGTGAGGCAGAGAGGCTGCTCGTGATCACACAGGAGTCAGGAGCCAAGATTACTGATTGTCCTTTCTACCATGCGGTACTTCCCAGAGACCAGGAGGGAAGCTGGCCTCCACAGAACTTCCTCCAGATGAGAGAGCGGCAGGAACAAAGCAGAGCCCTGGGAACTGCCACTGGTCACAGTGATGTCCTCCTTCACCTCCACCCCGACCTCTGGCGACCAAGGTTGGAGATGGTTGGGATCATCATCCCAGGAGGGCTCCCCTCTGTTCATGATTCTACCCGTCTTTCTGGGTCTTGGCCTCTTCCAGGCCCTTCCACAATATTGTTTAGCCCTTTGTCCTTCCTTCTTTGCCCTTCTCTGCTTTGCTCAGTCCTTGTCTAGACCCTCACCAGGCCCTGAATCATGGTCTATCCACCAAGTGTCTGCCCTGCTACAAAGCACTGGGCCCTGTGCCCCCTTGGGGCATCCTCTGGATAGTCAGTGTGCTCACCAAACCACTGTGCCCTCCCCCGACCCCACCTGCACTCCCAGCTGCTCTTGGGTGGGGGTATAACTAGTTTAACCAGTGGGCTTTCTGGGCTGGTAGGGACTGGCACACCTCCTCTGCCTCTGTTTGCACCACCCGGTGGCCTGGATCCAGGGGCTCCGCAGTTACAGCATGGAGCAAAGTCCCCTGGCCTCGGTCTGATTTTGCACAATTGGTGGCATTGGGATTTGGAGATCTATCTATAATTGCAAATGCACCTTCCCCGAGCCTGACAAACTTAGTTATTGCTGCAAACCCCAGCTTGGCTGCTGATTGGTAAATTTTCACCAATTCTGGGCCTCAATGTATTCATTTTTAAAAGGGGCTAGTAGGCTAATTGATAAAAATAGTAATTCTTAGGTTTTTTACACTTGCTATATCCCAGGCCATGTGTGAAGTGCTTTGCAAACATTGATACCACTGACGTTGATAGCTGCTCTATGAGATGAATTTCATTATGCCCTCAGGATGAGAAGTCTGTGTTGAGCTGGGTGGGGGGGTGGGGTTAGGCCACTCCTCCGAATCAGGAAGAGGTGGTCTGGAATTTGGAGGCCCCAATTTGACCCCAGGGCAGCCTGTGTTACATTATTATGTGACCACACACAATCACAAGCCTTCAAAGTCTGCATATTGATCTCTTACTCTCTGCTTATGTGCAAGCTTCCAAATCAAACTGTAAGTGATTTGATAACAGAAGTGATGGGCTATTGCTACTCACAGACCTCCCTTTCTCCTGGGCTAGAACAGGGTAAGTGTAAAGTGGAGGTTTCATAAGTGCTGCTTGAATGGAATGGTACGGCTCTGAAGCCAGCTGAGAGAAACATGTCTGCGGTTTGGCGAATCTCACTTGAATAGTGGCCTTGCACTAGGACTAGCGCGATGAGAGCCTAGAGACATTAGCCTGCTGGTTTGATAAGTGTCCTTTCCTCCGGCACACAGTGGGCGTGCAGCTGCTGTGTTAAGAAGTGCCGTGTGGTGGGGTGCACCTCACAGCCTCTGCTCTGAGAAATTAGTGTCCTGTCAGGAAACAAGCTTCACCTGAAGGCACTGTAGTGCTAACTGAAGGCGCGAAGGGACATGTGCGGAAAATAATTGTTACCCAAGTTGCGAGAAGGAATGCTGCACTACATGACCAGTGAGTGCTGCTAAATGTGCAGCTGGTTCTTGGGGGAGGGGCTGATTTTTAGTGAGCCAATTTTCATGGTGTGAATACACACCCTGGCTGATTGCCAGCTACCAATGGGATGTCACTGACCCCTGAGTTGGAAGAGACATGCACAAGAGTCCGCTCCAGACCCCACTGCATTCATCTGGTGGGTTCCATCTCCATTAGACACAAACCAAAGAACCACCCAGAGCAAGAGGAACACAGAGGAGCCCTCAGGAAGCCTTGTGTCGGGTTGAGGAATGTGAGATACTAAAGGTGTGCACTGGGTCCTGCTCTGAGTGCAGTTTCCGAAGGCGGAGAAGGAGAACAAAGACTCATCTGTCTAGGCTGGTTTGTGTCCAGGCTTGCCTGTAGGCAAGTGGACTGCGCAGGTGAGACCTCTCAATGTTACACTCTGCCTCAGGACTCTGTGATGTGGGTGGAATTTGCTCCTAGCTTTCTTCTGCCACTAGGGACATGTCAGATTTTCTGTGGACCAGAGTCAACAGTACCAGTACACCCAGTAGAATGCCATTAGCAAACATTCTTTCCAAGTCGCTGTCCTAGTATTGAGCAGGTTAATTGTGGCCAGTGGAATGCTCAGCGGCCAGGAGATTTTTAAGACTCTGGAGCTCAGGGCCCTGGAGAATATACACACACGTGACAGCTCCTTGCTCCTAAGGATGGCAAATGAGCTTATCTGGGCTGCTCTAGGGTGCACAGACCTGAGAGAACCCCTTACCCAGCCGAGCCCTGGCTCACCCAGACTGCCAATCACACCAGCTCGGCAGCTCCCTGCCTGGCACACTCTCCCTTCCTTCATATTCATCATTCCCAGGGATCAGCCACAGTCCAGAGCCTCTGCTGGGAGTTAGAAGTTAATGTCAGAGCAAGAGCCGGAAGCAGCCTGCGAGGAAAAGAAGGGTGCGGATGGAGGAAGCCTGGAGAGAAGCAGGCTTCTCTCTGAGCCCAGCTCCCCTTCCCAGGAGCCACTTCCCCGGCCCCAGGACAGCCAGCTGCCAAGGCAGAGCTCTAGGCCTGCACCCAACAGGCTGACTTCCAGAAACTGTGGAGAGGAGCTGGCTGCCTGGTTCCAAGGGCTACAACACCTACATGCAGGGCTAATTCTCTGAGGGGCTCAAGGACGGACAAGCTGTTCCCGGGCCAGGCTTTGGGCACAGGGCAGAGGACAGAACTCTGTCCTGGGCTGTGGCAAGCATCACACTGTGTGGGCCGAAGGAGAAGCAGGTGCTCCAGCTCACCAGCAAGTCGTGTGAAGGCAGGTTTGGGAACCGACATTGGATCTTTGGGTCACTGTTCATCGCTTCCCTCCCGGCGAGTAATGACAGTCCACTGGACGCAGCTCCTCAGGGAAGAACCTGTGGATGGAAGAAGTAGGGCGCAGTCTGGCTTCACTCTGATTCTCTCCCTCCCCAACCACAGAACAACACACCAGTCAACTTCGCTTTCAGAAGCACCGCTCACATTCGCCCCAACCCTCTCCCTCGCTCTCATTCCTCCCAGACACTTTAGTTCTACCATCTATCTATCCACTTGCCCTTTGTTTACTCATCCATCTATTTGTCCATCACTCACTCATGAGTCATCCATTTATTTACTTACCATTTATTGAAAGCCTACTGTGTGGCAGGCACTCTGTAGGGAACTTGGGACCCTTTAGATGGCATTGTAGTTAAGAGCAGAAATTTCACAGTCAGACTAACAGGCAAGCACATGCTATCACTTTCTAACTGTGTGGCCTGGAGCTTCCAAGGACAGCTCAGATTGCCCTTGGCCCCCTTCGCATCTTGCTCTGCATTTTCTTATTGGTCTCAGCTACTCTCCTGCCTCACAAATATCTTCCTCTAGATGCAGATTCTTGCTGGAGTTTCAGGTTTTTCATCACCGGAACATCTGAACTTGCCACTCACCCTGTCCCCCCCCCCCCCCCCCCCCCCCGCGAGCCAGCTCACCTTTGTTTGTTTGATTGCTGTTCCAGGCTCAGCCCTGGTCTCAATCACGGGAGCTAACCATACCAGCTCCATCTTTGACACTCCATCTCATAGCGGCCCCCAGAGCTCATGGTCACATCCCCCCAGATGCCTGTGCTCCTGCGAGGTCCTCTTGCTTCCTAGCTCCTCTCAGAGGCACTTTCCCTCTCCCATTCTGCTGCTCAAACCCTGTCTCAGATCTTTCTGTCTCCCCTTTTCCTTCACTAGCTCCCCAATTATCTCATCAGTTCCTGTGGGTCCCCATTCTGGTCCTTGGTGTACCTGCTGCCAAATGTGTTCTCTTGAAAGGTAACTCTTACCTTATTCTTCCTCTACTTGAAAACTTTGAATTATCTCTTCATTTCCTACTGTACTCAGTAGGAACAAAACTCCTCACATTAGTATTCAAGGCCTTACACAGTTTGACCCCTCCCACCTTCCAGCCTTATTTTCCACACATCCTCCCGGCACCCCCACCCAAGGGATTATCTGCAATCTAGAGATGCTCTTCATCTCCCCATCTCCCCATTTTTGCTAATGCTTTTTCTCTCATGACTTCCTTTCCCATCCCTGCCTCTGAAATCCAACCTATTTTTCAAAGTCCATCTCAGTTGCCACCTCTCCACGGAAAGGGGGCTCCCCGTGTAGCCCCTGGTAGTTCTTCCTTCTGCAGTGGCCCCTCAACTTCTGAGCATCCCCTGTGTCTCTGCCCACCTCCGTGACCATGTCTAGGAACCCCTTGAAAGTCAGGGCCACGGCCTCTTCCTTCTGTATCCCCACAATCCCTGGCATCTCACTTGCATATAAATATTTGTTAATTCAGCCACGCTGCTGCCCCCACCAGCCCTGTTCCCACTCAATCTCACTTCATCTGTCAAGGCTGTTGGTTTTATTACCAGGAAATCATCTGCATATTTCTACCTGCTTTTCTCAGTGCTTTCTATGTCAGATTTAGGGTAGGTTAGACTTCAGACTGGCTTTTAAATATCCCCAGCTGATTCTGCCGCTGCCGCTGATGCCTGTAACATTTATTTATAACTTTGCAAAATTGGCTGGTGGTTAGGATATATAAACCCGAAGGGGTTCATGTGTTTCCAACACATTAAGGTATATTTAAAGCATGCTGTGTCTTATTGGGGCCTTTCAACACACATCACATGGGGCTGGAGGGACGGGAGCAGGGTGATTGGCTAATGAGAATTCTGACCAGTGACTGAAAACATGGCAGCTCTGCCCTTTGGGAACTGTGTCCCTGTGTGTGAACTTCATCCACAGCTCTGCTGCCCAGGCCTGTGTCTCAGACGCCGCCCAGGAGGCTCTGCCACATCGACCTTGGTCCGTTCATTCAACCTGGTGACTAGCCTTCGACACCGTTTGGAAGGAAGCTGCTGGAAGCCCTGGTAATTACTGAGGCTGGATTTCTTTTATGCAGTGCCAAGTGTTAACACGGAAGGACATGTTTTTCTTAAAGCATATGCATGTTTTAGGGTGAGGAAGGAGACGCTTGTGTTTGCATGTTCTCAACCATGTGAGTAGATGTATCCTGCCATTAAGGAAGACCATGGCACTGTAGAAAGAGGAATGGTGTGGAAAATCTAATGACCTTCAGGCCTGGACACGAGTCTAGATCCCAGGTACTTTCCCAGGGCACACGGCCTGCAGTGAACATGGATTAAGAACAGTCCAAGTCTAAGCCAGTGAAGATGTCCAATTGGTGGACAGTTGACCTTGTGTCTCAAAGAACAGCATTCCCTTCATAACGAGCCCCCACCGAGCCCAATTGCGGTATTTGTTCGGAGTAAAAACATCAAGTTAGGTCGCCAAGCCACAGTGCCTTCTTTCAGTGCCTCCTGCCACCTGGGTGGGTGGGCTCCAGCTGCTACTGTTGTACTTCGGCCCCGAACTTTGGTCACAGATATTGGGATAGGAGGACATGTGTGCTTATTCGCACAACTGATTCCTATTGTTGCAATTCCCACTTCTCTGCTGCTGATTTCACAATCTGATCCCCAGCCCATTTCTCTCCCTACGAGTTCAGACTAGGATATCAATGGACACACAGGTCTACTAGTGCCTTAATGCTCCAGAGATAGCTCATGCAACAAGTCCAAGCATCACATCCTTCTCCTCAGCTCCCAAATCCTGGTGCCTAATTCTGCTCAATTTACTTCCAAAATAGGTTTACCTCACCCCCTTATTCTCCAAGGTTGGGTTAGGCTCTTGGCCTGGATTCCTGCAAACGCCTCCCCACTGATCCCCCTGCTTCCAGCCTTGTGTCCCTCGAGTGGGTCTTCAGCAGGCTGTAAGCATAGTCTAAACTACCATACAAGGTGGCTTTTCCCGTGGGTTGTAATCTGAAAATTAAAACTCATTCTCCTCCTCCTCGGTATCTTCCTGCCATTTATGAAGCCCCTGTTAGGCTTTGGCCCTTGTCCATCTTCATCCCCCTGCTTTGTGCCTCTCACTCCAATGACCGGACTGCTTACACTGTCAGCAAATGCACTTCCATAAGCTCTAGGCCTTCAAGACTGTTCATGTCGCCTCCTCTCCCCTCTCCATTCATCTAACTCCACCTCAGCCTTTAGGATTGTGCCCAGTGATCATCTCCACAGACCTTCAGTACTCCCAGCCACAGGACTCCCAGCCTCCAGGGGCTGGTTAGGGGCTGATGGCTTGGCCGAATCTCTACTACTGCACTGAGCTCATTACAATCTAAGGAGTTTTAGGCTCCTCTGACCCTATAGACTGTCAATAACTTGGGAATAGAGACTGTATATATCGCTTTCCTCTTTATATCTTCAACCCTTGGTAGATATTTTGAGTGAGTGTTTGAATAAATGGGTGGAGGATGTGTATGCCTGTCAGAAATTGTGCCATAGGTATAGAGGGAAGAAGGAGCATGTGTCAATACATAGAAATTATTGAGGCTGTTGGGCTCTGTGAATCTTGAATTTGTAGCCTGGAAAGAACAAAGAAGAGACAATGTAATTTTTTCCTAGTTTTATCAAGATATAATTGACATATTACATAGTATTAGCCTAAGGTGTACAACATAATGATTTGATATATGCATATAATGCAAAATAGTTCCCACGATAAATTCAGTGAACATTCATCATCCCACACGGGTACAATTCTTCACGCACTCACCCATCAATGGACACGGGTTGTTTCCATGATTTAGCAATCATAAATAGTGCTGCAGTGAACATAGGTACAGATATTTCCTTCAGATAATGATTTTATTTCTTTCAGGTATATATACCCAGAAGTGGAATTGCCAGATCAGAAACCTCCATACCATTTTTCATTGTGAATGAAAATTTACATTCCCCCCAAGATGCACAAGGTCCCCTGTTCTCCACATCCATGTTAACACGTGTTATCTCTTAAAAATCATGTTCTGTGGTGATTCTGGGATCTGAGGCTTCTGGCATCTGAACATTAACCAGCTGCTCACCTGTGCTCAGTGCTGGCCAGGCCAGGCGAACAGGCCCCTGTCTGCGGTGCTGCAGAAGCCCAGTTCAGGGGCAAGCAGGGGGCCCTCCCAAGGGAGACCATGCAGGTTCTAGGGCTAATTCTGTCACGTGCCCTCTGGCAGTTCCTGACCTCTCAGCGCCTCGTTTACCTCATGTCAAAGTAGAGTAATAAAACAAGTCAAATAACTCGGGGATTTTGTGGACTGAGGTTATGAGTGTGAAGTAGGTAGAATAGTATTCAGCAAATATTCAATGAATGACAAATGTTATCGTGAATAGTAGTATGACATCAATTTTTAAAATCACCAGCTCTCCGCCAGGCAGCTGTCTGCCCTGATTAGACCAGAGTTTCTCAATCTCCATGCTATTGCCATTTTAGGCCACATAATTCTCTGTCATATAGGGGTAGGGGCTGTCTTGTGCGTGATAAGATGTTTAGTAGCCTTTACCCACTAAATATCAGTAGCATGCCCTGCGCCCATTCAGATATGGCAACAAAATATCTCCAGACATTTCCAGTATCTCTGGGAGGGTGGGAGGTTAGGGGGGGAGAGACAACACAATTACCTCTACTGGGGAAGCAGTGCCTTAAAGAGGGAGGACACTTCTGTACTTTTGGCTTTCTCATCTGTAAAATGGGGGGAATCTTCCTAACTGTCAGTGGAAAGTGTTACTTGAATGGGGTATGATAATGAATATGATATTGTTTTGAAGACTTCAAAGTGCTTTTCAAATATAAAATAATTGTCTTGACAGATTTCACCAACGTGACTACTTAACAGAAAAGCCAGCCTCCGACTCTTACCCCTCCCTCAGATGGCCCAAGGACCTGGGACACTCAGCCCGGGCCAGTCCTTCTCCTGCACAATGAGACCTGGAATGTGAAGTCTCTCTGCCGGCCTGGCTATGATGGTAGCTGCCACGGGGGTCACCGTTAATGGCTATTAACTGTGCAGGTGACAGGTGTTAACACAAGACATGTATGTCCATTGATATACTAGTCTAAATTTGTAGGGAGAGAAATGGGCTGAGGATCCAGATTGTGAAATCATGAGTGGAGAAGTGGAAATTGCAACAGTAGGAATCAGTTGTGCGAATAAGCCCAGGTGTCCTCCCCAGCCCAATACCTGTGACTAGTCCCGTGGGCCTGGGATCCCAGTGGTGCCTGCACTGGATGCAAGTGGCTTTCTGGAATTCTCCCCCCAGCTCAGGCGGCGGTGGCCCTGGCATATCTTGAAGCCCAGGCACTTCCCGCTGCTGCTGCTACAGGCAGCTTGTCTATCGACACTACTGTTGCTGCTGCTAACATTTGCTTTGGCAGTGAGAGAAAGTAATTATTTTAACCTCAACTTAATTAAGATCACAGTCCAGGGACCACTGCAACCAAAATGTCATGGGGCAGCAGCGACCTTCTCAGGTCCTGCCCAGTCCTGCTGCTACAATGGCACTAGTGAGCCAGGGTCTGGTGGGGAGAGAAGGCACCAAGTATTTGGTGCAAATATGCAATAAACTTAGCCTTTTCCCTCCCCTTTTTTCAAATCTTATCAACAAGAGGATATTGTAGGACAGAGATACTTAGACAAGGACCCCTGAGTGATGAGTGTCACATCCTTAACCATCTGCAGGACTCCTGCCCTACTGTGGTCACTCCTGGTTTATTCTTGGATGTGCCCAGGAGTTCTCTGCCAAACCCAGAGTACTGTCAGGTGGCCCCTCTCCCTCCCTCTGCTCAGTATTTTTTCCTTCAGGAAGACTTGCCCAAGGCCGTTCTGTGCACCTGAGCCTCTCCCAGCTTCCAGTTGGAGAGAGCATGGGGTCTCTCTCCCTCCCTTCTCAGAAGACCCTCTGGAGAGTCTGCACATGCTGTCTGGCAGGCAGCCAGCTTCTATCAAGGCACAGAAAAACTATTCTGTGTTTCATATTTGGAAAATGAAGAGGAACTGTGCAAATAATTCCACCTGCAATAAAATTCCGCTTCCTGTGACTTTATTGATTAGTAGAGTGGAAGGGACTCACACAGCTTTTAAACTCCCTTCGTGTGAGGCACTATAGTGATCAGCTTAGTGATGTCTCTCTTCATTTCCAGAGATGGCAGGGCTAGCGCTGAAAGCAGGGCCCCGGGCCGCCAGACGACCTCTTTAGGCATCAGTTCCCCCTCCCTGTGAAGTAAGGAGTACAGCTCAGGGGCAACAGAAGGAAGGTGGCCTAATTAGACAAAAACCAGCAAAATAACTGCCAAAACACCTAGCCAGCTGGTCTGTACAAGCATCCACGGGATCTCTGGGCGCAGATGCAAAGACAGAAAAATGCAGGACAGGGAATTGGTAACAGCTCCAGGTAACTCTGCTTGTTAATCACATAAGCCTTCAGACAACACAAAAATGCGTCCACTGCCCAACACAACTGGGACCCTTCGATGCAGCGAGCAGCTCCCACGTTCCCACCAGGTAGCAGGTGGTGCAGGGGGGCCCTGCTCCTTGCAGCATCATCCATTAGAAAACAAAAAGGTACAGTGAGTGCCACTGAGCCCCTCCATTAATTGCTAAGTAAGGGGAAAAAAAGGAGGAGAATAAAGTGCTTTTACCTGCTCGGCTGGATAATTAAAAGCTGCCTGAAGCACTGCTAACCTTTTTCATTACAGCAGTGTTCATTATAAAGCCAGAAAGAATTAACTACACTGCATTATCAGATATCGAAAAATATTAATAGCAAAAGTGAGAAAGGGAAAGGAGGAATTTTGGGCGAGTTAATTAAACTGCACGTCCTCCATGACTTATTAAGTGACTGGCCGAGCTTCCTGGAGTTCGGTGAGGCCCAGCGATGGCGCAACGTGCCTGGGCCCTCAGGAAATGAGTTTCCAGGCTGCGGAACAGTCGTTCCTCTTACCCTATTAAGATTTCTTCTTTTGTTCATTCTTTCTTTCCAAATATTGCCAAGTGAGTAAAGGCCTGGCTAGGGACCACCCTGGAGCCAATGTAAGCAAGAGCTAATTGAGAGCTCTAAAGGTCACTTCTATGGGGCTGCCGTGGGAGCCAAATCCTCTAACCAAAGCCTATGAATGAGTTCAAGATAGGCCACCTCGCCCGTCTAGTTCCCTCTGGGAAGGCCTGGTGACGCAGCCTGGCATAGGACACACAGCAGTGGGGTGTGCCTCCGGGACCCCGAGAGCTGTTTGGAATAAACATGCCATTGACACCTCATCTACAAAAATTAGAACAGCCACTAGCTGCTGGGAGCTTACTGCACTCAGGGCCCTGCTACTGCAGCGGGAAGGCTCCGACATTGTACTTGCAAATCTTTGGGGTTGAGATGACATCCTCTGTGATGCTTCCAAGTCCTTCATACAAAGAGGCACACTTGGAGCACTGACCTGCGCGCCGCTCCTTGCATGAGCTCAACTGACATGACGGGGTGAGGGTAAAGATAGTAGCATGCGGGAATCATCATCCAGGGCAGAGGGAACAGGGAGGGAATGAAGGCATTTTCATTTAGCAAAAAGCAAAACTGATGATGAAGAGAATGTGGTATTGATTTCTTTTTCTCCCTGCTGGCACCAGAACATTAAGTGGAGTCACAGAGTGATCAAGACTCCAGCTGGATGAGCCAAACTACAGCTTTAGCATGTTATCAGAGTCAGGTTTGCATGATGGGGGTGACACGCAGAGGCCTCTCCTAAGGCAGAGTGAGGGTATCATCTTTCTGACAGGCCACAAGGCAACCAGACCACGTTCTGGTTCTGGAGTGCTCCTACCTGCCCTTGCTTCAGGTGACTTCCCTGAGCCATATCTTGGCGCCAGTGATAGCGATTCAGGAACTCAGTCAGTGGTGCTACTTGCCCAGGAAGGAAATGGGTATGAGTGATGGGCGGTTTACCAAGCTACAGTCTACTTGGAGTTAATGGGGACAGAACAGCTTTGGCTCGTATGTAAAAAATGCCAAAATGGTTAAAGGGCAGGGATGTGAGTTGAGCAAAATGAATGATGTCATTGAAATGGGCCCAAAGGTTGTGTCTCCCCTTCACCATTATCAAGAGCTGTGTTTCCCAGTAAGCTTCTTGCATTTTTCCACACACACCCAGCACTGTTCTATGCTGCAGTCAGTGGGAGTTCATAGCATCACCACCTTACCTCTGTTAAGTGAGCTGTGCATATAAAGCACTGGGAAGACAATGTGCCAATCCATGGCAAAGCCGTTTTGTGTTTCATATTTACAAAATGAAGAGGAATTGTGCAAATAATTCCACCTGCAATAAAATTCTGTTTCCTGTGATTTGATTGATTAGCAGACATGGAAGGAGCTCACACAGTTGCCTCTTTACCTTTATATAGTATCAGGCCTAGAGCAAGCACACTCACCACATGTTTGTGGGGTCAAGTTGAATTGAATGCTTGGCACTTAGTGAGCACTCGGTACATGCCATTGCTTCTTCAGCATCCTGTACTTTTATCTGGAACTTTTCATGAGCTTTCAATATCTTGAGATGCCTTGAAAGGAGTAATCTAGAGATAACACAGAGAAGCAGATGAACATTGAGTTTAAATAATTCTTATAGATGTATTGCAATATTGAATGACACCAGCATTTCTCCCATATTTAGCAAAGTTACTAAGTCCCTCCATTTTTTAGGGGAGAAAGGTAGTAAGGAATCATTCACAGCCTCAAGAAGTCTTCTTCGAGTGGGCCGGTCCTGGTTAACTTTCTCCTTTTACCTTCCACAGTGTTGTCTGAACTTCCTGTTTTAACAACCCTGGATTTCTGTGGTCTGTTGGTTTCTTCATGCTAGATTATTTGAGAACATCATGATCAAAATCTCTCTGCTGTTCTGTTGGGCTCCAGAATGAAAGTGCCCCTTTGGTTGGGTGCACCAAACCTCATTGCCTTTTGTTTATGTCTCTATTCCAGTAAGCACGTTATAATGTTTGACTGAGCTATTCATACTGTTGCCCATTCTATTTGTGAGCACTCAGAGGAAAGCCATCATTTACTTATCTTTATATAGCTATCATGTCTGGAGCAAGCATACTCAAGTTGAATTGAATCGAATTGCATAGTACCTACCTTGGGGCACACCAAACACTGGCTGCTAGATCTTAATTAACCTCCACAGCCTCGCAGGCCACTCAGCCCCTTCAAATCATGTCCATGTTCTGACTGTTTATAAAGAAGTGCATAGTTTTCTGGGCCTGGTAAGCTTGATCATGCTGGCCCTTCTTGGCCACGTGCCAAACATCTAGCCCCTAAGTGGCCAATACCCTCCATTCCCTCTTCTACCTCTGTAACTTAACCTCTGTGCCCTAGAAAACCGCATAACTATTTAGGAAGAAACTAGAGATAGGATTCCAGGTGTCCTGAATGAGAGAGTTTTCTTCAAATGCCTCCTCCCTCCCAGTCCATGTGAATCTAGTTATGCCTCCTCTGAGCACAGTAGGTACAGCACACTTCATGTGTGGTTTTAGACAAGCAATAAGCACTTTGGCCTCACATTTATTTCCATGAGGTTAAAACAGATCATCTTCAACATCTCTTCTAGCTCTGAAAGTATGTGCCACCCACACCCGTGGAAGACCCATTGATAAGATAACATAGCTATCTCTAACGACCTTTTCTCTTGCCCTCTTCCAGCTACTGAAAAATAAAATAAAAAGGCATCGTTACTTTCCCGGGTCCCCAAACAATGCAAATAGCCATATGTACAATTCTGGACAGGGGCTTCTGGAAAATTGTCTTTTTTCTTTCCAAGATGAAATGGAAAGATACTTCTTAGGAGGTCCCTTCTTTTTTCTTCCTATTTGAGTTGTTAGCCATTATATAAAATAAGGGGGTGAGCATGCCAACAAAAAGCCAATATACCACAGATCCTGCAGCCTACCTCCTTTGTGACAATGCAGTGCTGTGGGACCATCTCAGTAAAAGAATTAGTAATGCCTTCATGAGTTTAAACTGCTGCTGGGCAGGAATTCTGTTAAAGCCTTCCTGAAAAGCTTTTTGCTGAAAGCATCCCTGACACACACCTTCTAATTGCTAGTCAAGTGAGTTCATCAGATAAATCACTTCTTCCCCTGGGTCCCCTCCATGAGCATAACCCCAACTTGATCAAACTCATAGCAGCACATGCACAATTTGTAGAGTGCTTTATATTGCACAGGTTTATATATGCACACGATCACATTTGATCCTTCTATCAATCCTCCGAGGTATGTTCTACACCACCCCCCATTTTATACATGAGGAAACTTAAAGCAAGTTCCCCTGTCTCACTAACTCCACATGCAAAGCATGCACACAGCTTGGCAAAGCGAACAGCAGCCTTCCCTGCAGCATCCTGGGACTCAGGACAGAGAGTCTTCAGGCCCTTGAAGAAAACTCCTGGACCATAGGCCTCGATAAGGAGGACCATCTCAGAAAAAGGGCGTCTCCTGCCCCTTGGAGCTCCGCACCCCATGGTGGGGAGGGTGCAAAGACCACCCCAGCCAGGGCCCAGAGTACAGGTTGCTAATAGGTGACCTGGAGCTGGACAAATGCAAGCTGCCAGCCGGCTAACCTCCCACAACCTATGCCTTGGCTGCCATGACTTTTAGCTAAACATGGCTGAAAGGAAATGAACTCCCCTCCATCTTGTCCTATAGGGCTGGGACCCCTGCCTAAAACCCCTCCCTTTTCTGGGTGTGGCCACAGGTGTGCCAGCAATGTCTTAACTTCCCCGACCCCCACCCAAATGGACCAATGAAGCTCCAGGGACACAGCTAAGGTCCTAATTAGGCTTAACCACAGAAAGACCCCAATTCAAGTGACCAATCGCTGTAGCCTTCATCACTTTCCCAAGCCCCCTAATTATCCTACCCCATAAAACTCATTGTTCCCGCCTGGTCCGCTCTCTCTGCTGCGTCAGAAAGAGGCTGAGAGCCAAACCTGGGTTTGAATAAAGACTCTTTGCTTTTGCATCGGAAAAGGCTCCTTAGTGGTGGATTATTGGGGACCCTGAACTCTGGGCACAACATTTGGGGGCTCGTCCTGGATTCCCAATACCCATGAGGGACCCCGATCTGGAGAGTCTGTCTGACCGCGGTAAGTGTCTGTTTCTGTTCTGTGTGCGAGCTCGCTTCTGAAGTCTGTAGTGCCCGAAATGGTCTAGGTGGACGCACTAGTGGATCTCGGGGAGGAGGGTCAGAGGACGCTCTGCTTCCCCACGAGGGACGGGGAATCCCCTCACAGGAGGGATGTGGAATCCCCTCAAACCTCTGGGACGAAGTGGGTGGCTCCTACGGGTGGGCGCATGGCCATCGTCCAGTGATCAGCTTTATTTTCTCGAGTCGGGAAGACTGCTTTGGATGTTTTTGATCGGCTTTATTTCCGAGGGTCGGGAAGGCTGCTTTGGATGTTTTTATCTGTTTGATCAGTTTGTGTCTTTTTGTGTACTTTTGTGAGCTCATTGGACAGAAGTTATGGGACAGACTCAGGCTACTCCCTTGAGTATTATGGTTGATCATTTTAGAGAGGTTAAGAGAAGGGCTAACAACCTTAGTTTAGAATTGAAGAAAAGCAGATGGCAAAAATTTTGTTCCAGCACGTGGCCGGCCCTCAGTACCGGATGGCCACCAGAAGGGACTTTTGACCTCCCCACCGTTCGCCAGGTCAGAGAAATCATTTCTTGGCCAAGGGGAGACCATCTTAATCAACTCCCTTACATTATTACTTGGCAGGATCTTGTAGAGGACCCTCCCGTCTGGATTAAACCTTTCCTAGTTCCGCGCCCTCCGGAGCCGGAACCCATTCTTGCCTTGCAGGAAACGGAGAAGAAAAAGAAGGCGGTTACTTCAGAGAAGGAGAAGGAAGCCACCCTGCCATCAGCTCCTGATCCCCTCCACCCGGTTTTACAGGGGGGAACAGGAGAAGAGTTAATTTTCCCTCTCCCTTACCAGTTCCCCAGGTTACCGGAAAGGGGCGGGCTTCCTGCGGCAGCAGGGGGCGGGCTTCAGGCACTGGAAAGGGGCGGGCTTCCGGGTATGGCCGCAGTTCCGGTAGGAAGCCCACCTCTTACCAGGCAAAGGGCTCAGAGGGAACTACATGTTGCAACCCCTGACTCCACCATTAAGACTCTGCCCTTGCGAGCTGCGGGCCCCCCGGACGCAGATGGCAATCAGCCCCATCACTACTGACCTTACACCACTAGTGATCTCTATAATTGGAAAGCTCAGAATCCTAAGTTTTCTGAGAAGCCGGAGGGCTTATCGATTTGTTAGATTCTGTTCTTTTCACCCATCAGCCTACCTGTCAGCAGCTTTTGCAGGTCCTATTCACCACCGAGGAGAGGGAGAGGATCCTCAATGAGGCCTGGAAGCTAGTCCCAGGCATGGACGGGAACCCTAGCACCAACCAGGCTCAGATAGACACCTCCTTTCCCCTGACTAGACCTGAATGGGACTTCAACACGGCAGAAGGTAAGGAGAGGCTCCGGGTCTACCGCCAGACTCTAATGGGGGGGTCTCCACATGGCTGCTAGAAAGCCTACCAATTTGACCAAGGTAGGGAACATACAACAGGAAAGGGATGAACCTCTAGCTGCTTTCTTAGAACGTTTCATGGAGGCATGCCGCACTTACACCCCCATGGACCCAGAAGCCCCTGAGAATAAGGCAGCTGTAGTCATGAGTTTTATAGACCAGTCAGGTGCAGACATCAGAAAGAAACTACAGAGAATAGATAGATTTGGAGAAAAGAGTCTTTGGGACTTGCTAACCAAGATTGGAGCCCAAATAACTTTCAGGCAAGGGGGGCCCCAGATCACCGATAGTAAAGGCCACACCATGCAGGTTCTGACTCTGAGACTGGAGGATGAGTATCGTCTCCACCAGGGGTGTGGACGGGTGGCTACAAGAATTCCCCACAGCTTGGGCAGAGATGGGGGGAGTTGGACTGGCTGCTCACAGGGCCCCAATCCTGGGGGAGCTAAAGCCTGGAGAAGGCCCAATGAGAGTCAAGCAGTATCCTATGTCCCAGGAGGCCCGGAAGGGAATCCAGCCTCACATCAGGAGACTGCGAAGTCTAGGGATACTAGTCCCCTGTCAATCTGCCTGGAACAGCCCCTCTTCTCCTGGTCGGAAAGCCTCACACCAATGACTATCGACTGGTGCAGGACTTCTGGGAAGTAAATAAGAGAGTCATGGATATACATCCAACTGTTCCTAACCATACACTCTCCTAAGTTCCTTGACACCCTCTAGAGTCTGGTGTACTGTACTAGACTTGAAGGATGCCTTCTTCAGCCTGCCGCTAGCGCCTCAAAGCCAACCCGTTTGCCTTTGAATGGCACCACCCGGAGGAGGAACACAGTGGACAACTAACCTGGATGCGACTGCCCCAAGGGTTCAAGAATTTGTCTACCTTCTTCCACGAGGCACTGCATGACGACCTCGATGAGTACAGGAGAGAGCACCCCACTCTCACCCTCCTTCAGTACATAGATGACATCTTGATTGCTGCCGACACCGCCAAAGACTGCGAGCAGGGAACCAGAGACCTGTTGGCCACCCTGGGGACCTTAGGGTATAGGGCCTCCGCAAAGAAAGCTCAAATATGCCAAGAGAGGGTGAGTTACCTGGGATACATCCTGGAGGGTGGACAGCGGCGGTTATCAGATGCTAGAAAAGAAAACTGTCCTGAAGATCCCTGCCCCCACCCCCTGAAGAGAAGTCAGGGAGTTCCTAGGGTCAGCTGGCTATTGCTGCCTCTGGATTCTGACAAACTGACCCTAGGACAGGAGATCTGGATTACAACCCCGAATGCCATTAAGGGTGGTCCTAAAATAGCCTAGCAATGCACGTATGACTCACTATCAAAGCTTTCTGCTCAACCCTCCTCGAGTGCGGTTCCATCCAAGTGTGGCTCTCAACCCCGCTACCCTGCTGCCTGACCCTGACCTAGATGCCCCGCTACATGACTGTGCGGGAATCCCGGAGCAGGTGCATGGACTCCAGAAAGACTTGACTGACCGGCCCCTCCCTGATGCAGAGGCCACCTGGTTCACGGATGGAAGCAGCTTCATGCAAGATAGGTGCAGGTATGCAGGTGCAGCGGTGGTCACCAACACGGACACTGTATGGGCGGAGGCTCTGCCCCCTGGGACATCAGCTCAGCGAGAACTCATTACACTCACCAAGGCACTGACACTGGGGACTGGGAGACGGCTTAACATCTACACAGATAGCCATTATGCATTTGCTACAGCTCATGTTCACAGGGCGATCTATCAGCTATTGACAGCAAAGGGATGGACAATAAAGAATAAATAGGAAATTCCTGACCTGCTTGCGGCTTTGTGGCTCCCAGCTAAGCTAGCCATTATCCACTGCCAAGGGCACCAGAAGGCAGATGACCCAGTGGCAAGAAGTAACCAAAAGACTGATCAGGCAGCCAAAGCAGCGGCCTTCACCTTGGTCCCTACCATGGCCTTACAACTACCAGACCCCGGGGACCCAGTCTTGCCAGATCAGCCTGGGTATTCTCAGGAAGACCTGTAGCGGATCAGGAGGCTTCCCCACGTCTAGGAAATTAAAGGATGGTGGTACACACCAAACCAGGAGCTCATACTACTGGACTGGCTTGGGTTACAGTGTTAGAAAGCATGCACTGGTCCACTCACCTGGGGGCACGCAAATTAAAGAAATTAATCCGACATGGCAGAATTAAGACCCACCAACAGGACATCAAAATAGAATAGGTTGTATCCACCTGCAAGACCTGTCAACTCACAAACGCGAGAACCAGGCCAAGTGAAAAAGGAACCCGTCCCAGAGGAACCAAGCCTGGAGCACAATAGGAGGTCGACTTCACTGAAATTAAACCAGGAAAGTATGGCTATAAATATTTTTTAGTATTTGTAGATACCTTCTCTGCATGGGTAGGAGCATACCCATCTAAGCATGAAACAGCTTCAGATGGTAGCTAAGAGGCTGCTGGAAGACATCGTGCCCAGGTACGGTTTTCCACTGTGATAGGGTCGGACAATGGATCAGCCTTTGTCTCACAGGTAACACAGGCAGTGGCCAAGGTCATTGGGGCAAATTAGAAATTACATTGTTTATAGGCCCCAAAGTTCAGGGCATGTAGAAAGAATAAACAGAACTCTAAAGGAGACCCTTACCAAATTGACCATGGAAACTGGCGGGGACTGGGTGGCTCTCCTTCCATATGTCCTTAATCGGGTTAGCAACTCCCCCTACACCTTGGGTTTTACTCATGAAATCATGTTCGGCTGGCCACCCCCTGTTATCCCTAATCTTAAAGCCAAATTTCTTGCAGAATTTGAAAGTCAAGAACTGTTTCTTTCCTTGAGAGGGCTCCAGAGGGCGCAAGGGGACATTTGGCCGTGCCTCTGCGCCATCTATGAAACCGGCCCAGCCCCGACTCCTCATCAGCATAGGCCCGGGGACTGGGTCTACGTCAAGAGACATCGCCGGGAGACCCTTGAGCCAGGTTGGAAGGGTCCCTACTTCGTAGTGCTGACGTCCTTCACCTCCCTCAAAGTAGACTGCGTCGCGACCTGGGCCCACCCACCACAGGGAACCTGACCCAGAGTCAGACTTGACTGCTTGAGAGTTGTCAAGGAATCCATGGCCCTCTTAAGAGAGGGATAGCAGAAGCGTAGACTAGAAGGGAGCGGTCTCAGTCTTGGTATGAATCACTGTTTAATTGGTCCCCATTGTTAACTACTCTTATTTCCACCCTCATTGGACCCCTTAATGCTGTTAACTTTCGGTCCTTGTATTAACAAACTGGTCCAATTTGTCAAAGAACGCATAGGAGTAGTCCAATTAATGGTTACAAACCCAGTACCAGCCTCTAGGAACAGAAGAGGCAGAAATGCAGCCCATCTCAGGATTGAGACGTGTGTCCCAAGACAAGGGGGGAATGAAAGGAAATGAACTCCCCTCCATCTTGTCCTATAGGGCTGGGACCCCTGCCTAAAACCCCTCCCTTTTCTGGGAGTGGCCACAGGTGTGCCAGCAATGTCTTAACTTCCCCGACCCCCACCCAAATGGACCAATGAAGCTCCAGGGACACAGCTAAGGTCCTAATTAGGCTTAACCACAGAAAGACCCCAATTCAAGTGACCAATCTCTGTAGCCTTCATCACTTTCCCAAGCCCCCTAATTATCCTACCCCATAAAACTCATTGTTTCTGCCCGGTCCGCTCTCTCGCCTCGCTGCTGCATCAGAAAGAGGCTGAGAGCCAAACCCGGGTTTGAATAAAGACTCTTTGCTTTTGCATCGGAAAAGGCTCCTTAGTGGTGGGATTATTGGGGACCCCGAACCCTGGGCACAACAATGGCCTTGTGGACATGTTGTTTCTTTTCATTCATAAATAACTGCCCGAAACAATGACACTTAAGGAAACTACCTTATTTTTCTCTTTCCCTCTGAAAGGTACAACAAAGTTAGAAACAAAGATGGGTAAATCAACTGGAGGGCTTTTGGGCAGATGTTCCTAAGTGTGATCTGCCTGATGTAAAGGGTGTTGATGGGAAGGGCAGGCTCGCAGCTCTACTCGAGGCCCCGCCAGTGAAGCCAGAGCCTGGGCACATGGTTCTTGTGGGGGCCTGGCACTCTGCAGGGCTCACGGTGTCTGCCCTGAAGATCTAATCCACCCCTATCTCCCGGCTCCTTCTGGAGTTGCGTGCACATGCCCATCACTTTTTAAAACCAATATAGTACATGAAAAGGTCATGGTAATTTAAAAGCAGTCCCAAGTTTGAGTCTGAACTCTGCCATTTATTAACTGGCTGCTATTTGACCATTTTGTGTTATTCATCTATTTTAGAACAAAAATATTCCAACTCTTAGTGGATTAAAGCCATACACACTTACAATTATCTTACAATTTCTGTGGATCTGAAATCTAGAGGCAGCTGAGGTGGACCCTGCTCAGGGCCTCCCAGGCTGCGCTCAGGTGTCAGCTGGGGCTGGGAACCTCAAGGCTCCACGGTGGGACTTACTGGTACTGTTGACAGCCTACAACTCCCCCCCCGAGTTGTTGACTGGAGGCCTCCCTCAATTCTTGGCCACAGGGACCTTACCACAGGCAGTTTCCCGCATGGCAGCTGGCTTCCAACAGAGTGAGCGCAAAAGAGCGCAATGGAAATCACAGTCTTTTTACAACCGGATCTCAGAGGTGACACACACCTTTCCAACAGGTTTGCCACATTCTGCTTGTTGGAAGCAAGTCACCTGGCCCACACTCTAAGGGAGGGATCACACAGGAGAATAAAGGCCAGGAAACAGAGACCAGGGAGACGTTACAGCAGCTACCTACCTCCCTTCTTTCTTCTGAGCCTCGGATCCTAATCTATAAGTGAGCATTATTATAACTCCTACCTCCAGGGCTGGAGACAGAGTCACACAGGACAGTATGCCAGTTCCTGCCTCAGAGGATACCCAGCGCACATTCGAGGGAGCGTAGAAGGTAATCACTCCTCCCCTCTTCTGCCTGCTGTGTCCCACCAGGAGCTCAGAGGTTTATATGCAAAAGGGGCTACAAAGCTAGTCTCCACTTCCAAGAATGAGGTAATGGAATAGGAAAGCAATCCGAACAGTCCCAAAGAACAAAAACAATCCTTGGGCAGCATTGGGGCTCTCTGGAATGAATCGGAGGTGGCCTTCCCCACGCAGAAGGTTGGAGGGGCTGAGACCTCGAAGCCTAGTGATCAAGGACCTGCTCGAACAAGCAGCCTCATGACCAGGACCCTGATTCCCTAGCACAGCCTCCTCCCTAAACTCCCATCCCACAGTGGCTTCCTCAGCATGAGGCAGGCCCCAAGGGCCCCACACAGAGGAGGTCTCTTCCCCAAAGTCAGTGGACTGTGAAGCAACTCTGAGCATTGATCACTTTCCTTTCCCTTTGCTAATTCTCACCATTTCATTAAAGCTTGACCCTCTGGGCTTCTCCGGCTACTGTGGATGTCCAGCCAGAGACACTTACAGTGTAAAGGCTGTTAAACTGTACAGTGATATTTTAGCTTCGTTTTTTATATTTGATAGCAAATCATCAATCACTTGTATAAACTTTCAAGTAAAAACTAGCGGGTGAGGAATAGAGAATTATATAAAGTTATAGTGGAATGAAGCAGTTAAGTTTCTATCGGCCAAGGTGAGATGAGGAGAGGTGAGATGATGGTCAATGATCTCTTTCCACTCACTGATGAGTCGCCAGCACCATTGAGACTGTCAGTGCCTGATTCATGACAAGCAGAATGGGTGTCACCGTGGCCAGAGAACTGGGAATAGGGCTTCCTTGGGGCTCCTCTAGTCCACACCTGGGTTCACTGGCCTGTGCACCAGCTCCGCCTGACCATGTCCTGGGAGACCCCTTGTCTTCTGAGTGCAGCACTGCTAGCCCTTCCCCTCATTATGCTCACCCACAGCAGCTGCCCGAGCACCAATGTCTCCAAAGGCGGCCTCATTCTCTCTCCTTAGCTGAGCTAATGGCACCATCATTCACCCAAATTATTAACTAGAAACTTCATGGTTGTCCCAACACCTCCTCTTCCTCGCCTCCCGGGACCAGTGAATTCATCTCTGAGTCCATTCCAGTGTCTCACAAGTATTTGTCAAACCTACCCACGCCCCAGCATCCTCTCTGCTGCTGCCACCGTCCAGCCCTCATTACTGTTTCTCTAATATGTAGGAAAGGCCTCTTCACTGGTTTGCATGGCTTGAGTGCTTCCTCACACACACATACACACACACTCTCACACAAATACATACTACCTCATACACACTCACACACAGATACTCACACTCATGCACACACTCTCACACTCACACACATACACACTACCTCATACTCACATTCTCACACATTCACACACATTCACACTCATTCATGCTCTCTCTCTCACACACTTGACTCTTACACACACACACTCTCACACATACACACATACACTCTCACACAATCACACTCTCTCATATATACTGTCTCTCATGGACTTTTAATCTCACACACTCTCTCACATACACACACACACACTCTCTCACACATTCACACACATTTACACTCTCATATATACTATCTCTCACACACTTGTACTCACACACTCACAAATCACAGTCTCATACGTACTATTTCTCACACACTATTTTCACACACACATACACTCTCACACATTCACACACATTCACACTCATACATACTATCTCTCACTCACTTGTACTCTCTCACACACACACTCTCTTACAGATACACATTCACACACACTCTCACACAATCACACACTCTCATATATATACTAGCTCTCATGCACTTATACTCTCACACACACTCTCTCATACATTCACACACATTAATACTCTGATATATGTTATCTCTCACACACTCACACTCTCACACACATAGTTTTTTGCACTCCTGTAGTTGTTTTGAGGCATGGTTATGATTACACCTCTTTCCTGTTTCTATTTGAGGAGCTCCCTCCTGCTTTGGGAAGAAGCTGGGACCCTGCATCTGGTCTCTCCCACAGCCCCACCACCTGCCTGCCATCACAAGCAGGACCCCGCTGCTTTCTTCACAAGCTCTTTCTTGTGTCCATGTATTTGTCTATGTTTGTTTCTCTAACAGAGTTCCCTTTCCCTTCTAGTATGACTAGCCAACTTCTTCCAACCTTTGAGACTCAGGTGAAAAGTCACCTCCTTTTCCACAAAGATTTCCCTAACACCCTCAAGCAGTTAGCCAACCTCTCCTCTGTGCTGTTCCAGAACCACTGTGATTCTTTACAAGTCCTTTCCTTTCTTCCCCCCGCCCCTCCACCTCAACTGGACAACAGGGTCCTTGAGTAAAGAGCATGGCTTGCTCTCTAGCATATAGCTCTATTCTGGGCTCAGGGGCACATGGAATGTTTATTGACAAATAAATTTCCATGGGCTGGGGGCTAAGACAAACCCAAATTAAAACCTTGCTCTTTTTTTTTATCTGCTCTGTGACCTCAACAAGAATTTTTGTCTCTGAGCTTCATTCTTCATCTGTGAAATAAAACTTATTACTACAACCTATGATAATATAATGAAGATGACAAATGAGACTTAGAAAATGATTAATTATTGGGAGAGTAAAGAAAGAGAGGAGGTTTGGGATGAAGCTGAAGATTCCAGTAAGGACTTGGGTGAAAGAAGCTACCATAAATGGAACAGTGTAGCACACACTCGACACATAGTAGGCACTCAACTTCTCCCTTCCACTGGCAGACAGAAGGAAATAGCAGGTGTGTCCCTTAAATGCTCACCATCTCATTTCCTTCAGTTACTACCTATTTTCTTTAAATGGCCTGGATGGATGTTAAGGCATAAGGTTGGGAGCAAAACCTCTCTCTTGGATATCAGTGTTTCTGACAGACTCTAAAGCAAATACACTGAGAGCTCAGAATTTGCTTGTTTGGTGCCGCATCATGCGGACATGTACACACAGCTGAACAGGAGAAGTGATGTCACCTCCTACCACGAGGGAGACCCACCCCACACAAACATCACAGTGGGGTAAGTGGGGCATGTCAGTCCCCACACAAACCTATTGCCCACATGCAGCAGCAGCACAATAGACACGAGAGGCTGCTGATCCTGCTGCATCACAGCTTGGCATAGCAGCTGGGTGTCCTTGTACCTGACGTTACTGCTCAGTCACATCCTGTTTACTTCCAGGTAAGCAGGAAAACCCCCGGGTTACAAAAATCATATAGTTCATCTCTTTTTACAGATAAAACGTTTCTGGAAAAGTTAAATGGCTGCTCAAGCTAATCCAACCAGTCTGTGGTAGAGAAAGAATTGTAACTCATTTCTCTGTCAACCAGTAGAAGATTCTCTCCACTCTACCAAATAGCCAACTTCATGTTACTAGACACTGGAATTTAACTTTTGGGGGGAAACTACCCTTTTGTTTGGAAAAATCAGTAGAAGAAGCAGTTACCAATGCAGCCCTAAAGCAAGCACACACAAAACTCCCGAGGAAGATGTGGAGTGAATAGGTCTCCCATGTTGCTGCTTCAAATACAGCTCTTCAAGTGTTGTATTTACATTGCACACTTTAGAGTTATTTATCCGAACCATTTACCTATGTATTTGATTGGAAATTTCTTCTGTTTCTTCTGTTTCTAAATCTAAATTTCAGGAGAGATGTGCCTAAACACATGCTGTGTGGAAGAAGAGAAGCAACTGGACAAGAATATCTACCCAGTAAAGGGCTGTAGAGGTGGATTCATGCCCGTCAAGCCTAAGGATAGCCAAATGCTAGGAGCAAAGGCTTATTAACAGTCATACTCTAACCTCAGTTGAGCTGACAAGAATTAGGAAGGCTAATCCCCATGTTTAGGAAGGAGGAGCTAAAGGAAGAATGATATTCCTTTCCCTGGAGCCAGCTTCAGGATCATCTTTGGCAGCAGCTCCCAGCTAAAAATGTCAGGACCATTCAGGCAACAATCTCTGTGAAATCATCAGCAACAGGGACAGCAGGAGGGCAGGAAGATTAATGGACCAAAGAGACCGAAGAAGAAGCTGAAGTTCTTATTCCAGAAGAGAAATACTGGGGGTGGGCGCTTTGATGGAGCCAATCTGGAGCAATTAGATTAGTGGGAAGTTTAACCAGGTATTAAAATTGTCTTGGTTAGCAATACACTCTGGCTAGGTTAAGATAAGTTTATTTTAAAATCAGGAGAAAGATGTTAATTTTATGGACACGGTGTGGCCCACACCCTGAGAGGGCATGCGAAAGGCCTCCAGCTCCGCGGCACTGGGATTGCCCGGCCAGCCGGACACCAGGCCGCAGGTTAAGCACTGGATACTGCTAGACACGAACTTTGTATTGCTTTCTGGTGTTTTTAACGTTCCTTTCTAAAAGAAAGTCCATTTAGCTTTTTAAATAAGTGTTTGAAAGAGCCCCTACTCAAAAAAATAAATAAATGAAATAAAAGCAGGAGAAAGGATTTTCGGGAAGGATAGTTGAAACATCTCATTGAACAGAAGGAAGAAATCAGAAAATTAAAAGTTGAGGGAAAAGGATTCTCAACCATGAGAGTGGTAGAACCTCTATATAAGTTGCAGACACTAATGTGGCTTGTCTCTGATTTCGAATCAGCTTCTCTTTTTTCAAAAAATGCAGTTCAAAAGAGAAATAGTCAGAATGCCTTGAGGGACAAGAGACTCCTTTGTGTCATTATAGGAAGGACATTTTCTCACTCTTCCCATACTGTTTAGGTCCATAAAGTAAGAAACTGCCTCTGCTGTCATCACCATTACTCTTGCCCTCTCTCATTTCTCTGTTAAAGGACAGTATTAATTTTCTATTGTTGCATAACAAATCATCAGAAACTTAGTGACCTAAAATGATGGGCATTTGTTATTTCACAAATTTCTGTTTGTCAGGACACACAGCTTAGATAATCCTCTGCTCCTGGTCTCATAGGGCAGTAACCAAGGTATTGTCTAGGCTGAGTTCGCATCTGGGAGCTCACCTGGGGATTAATCTGCCTCCTAGCTTATTCAGGTTGAACTCAAGTTCTTGGCTATAGGACCGAGTACCTAACTTTTTGCTGATGTCATCTGGAGGCTTTCCACATTCCAGGGTCACCACTCCCCTTTCTTGTCACATGGTGACTTACTCCAGCCAGCCAACAAGGGAAAGCTCTCTCAGAGGACAGCCCCATCCCTTCTTTAAGAGCCTTTACCTGATGAAGTCAGGCCCACCTTGGGTAATCTCCCTTTTGATTAACTTCAAATCCACTGATTTGTAACCTTAATTATCTACAAAATTCCTTCACCTTAGTCATATTATATTGTCTGCAATAGAACAGGTCCTCACTTTTTAAAAATATATCAATTTTTATTGATTTCAGAGAGGAAGGGAGAGGAAGAGAAAGATAGAAGCATCAATGATGAGAGGGATTCATTGATCGGCTGCCTCCTGCATGCCCCCTATTGGGGATTGAACCCATAACCCAGGCATGTGCCCTTGACAGGAATCAAACCTGGGACTCTTCGGTCTGCAGGCCAACGCTCTTTCCACTGAGCCAAACCAGCCAGGGTCCTACTCACTCTTCAGGGAGGAAATTACACAGGGCATGAACCTGAAGGGGTGGAAGCATGACCCCCTCACCCCTACCCCCACCCCCCCGGTGTATATCTGCCACAGGACCTTAGCAGCAATGCACTGTGGAGCTGGTACGGCTTTGATCCACTCCGTGACATGTACACGCTCACTCACTCGCATGACTTCTCACTCTTTCTCATGGCTGCATACAGACCACAAGGATGTTTTTCTTCCCCATGCAGTAAGCCCACCAGCGCAGGCCAGCATTCACTCAACTTCTCTGTTATGACCAAGTAGGAAATTTCAATTCATGAGGGAAGGAAGGAAAACCCATGTCCCAAACCTCATGAAGCCTTAGGCAAATCTTATTTTCTATACAACTTTACTACCCACAAGATCGATATATAATCCCTGTCTGATTCCTGTTTATTTGCTAATGGATTCAGAACTCAGACCAGGGAATTCTGATTGATTACAGCCTCAGTCACTTGGTGTACTGAGGACTAGTTTAAAAGGAGTAAGATCCATCCCAGGCAGGCCCCTGGGATGCACCTCCGCGCTCTTACCATCTGAGTGAGTGGAACTGAGAAGGGCTTTGGTGCTTCGGACTCCTGAGGCTGGGACTCTTTAAAGTTCAGGAGAAGAAACTACAAAGGATGTCACTTGCCTTGGAGGCTGGGAGGGTGCTTCAGAGCCACCTCTCTCACATCTCGGTGTAGAAAGGTGTAGCTTTTATGGCAAACCAGAATGTTTGTTAATTACAGAGCCCTTTTACTCCGTATCCTGTCAACTGCAAGCTTCCTCCATCAAAGCGAGGACCAGGATGTGTGTGGCCATAAACATGCCTTGCACCCACCAACATACCTGCTTTTATTCACCCTTGTCTTCATCCTCTTCGATCTTTCCTGGGGCAGAAATTTCATCAGGTCGATTCCGAGTTGGACGGTCCAGCCTAGAGCTCGCATGTGCTCCACCATTGCCCGGACCACATGGGGGAAGAGGTGAGCCCCCAGGAGTCCTTACTTACAGTGTCCAGAATAAGACCTAAGGCAGGAGAGGGTCAGTCACTGCCTCAAAACTACACAGGAGTCAGCAGCCAAACAGAGGGTTCCATCCTCTTCACACCACACTGCTCCCTTAATACAGAGTTGAGGAGAATTAACCCTCTAAGGGCCAAAGTCTCCTGGGAAATGGGCTGCTGATGTGAACAAGCCAGGAACCCAGGGGCTCTCAGGGGTTGGTTCTGAGGTACCTCAGTTAAGATGGTTAATGATCACAGCAACATGATTTATTACTGACCACTCAAAAGGCACATGGACCCCTCCCCCAACCATCTCCCTTCATTTGCCTAGATAATGTCTGTTACTAACAATTCACACCCTCAAATCCCTTGACCAGGAAGGCAGACTCAGAAGATTGGAGAGGGAAAGTCTCTTATATTTCAAAGAAAATCCATCAGGACTCTTATTCCAAGACCAGGAAGGGACCACTGGGGAGGGTTCTAAAATGGGGAGGTCACAGTCTTTCTTAGTGGCAAAGTGCAACCCTAAAATAACATCACTACAGTCATGAAAGGCTTGGATGTGCTATATCCTTGATGTGCCACAAGAAAAATAGATGTCGCTTCCCCATACCCAGACCCCAGTCTGATCCTGAGCAAATACATCAGGCAAATCACATTTGAAGGCCATTTGACAAAATGTCTGAGCAGCCCTCCTTATAACTGTCAAAGTCATAATAAATAAAGTAAGTTTGAAGAAGCCACAGCCAAGTGTAGCCTGGAGAGACATCACAGTTACCTGTAGTGTAACCCAGAGGGACCCTGGCACAGGAGGACATTAGGTGAAAGAAGGAAATCAAAATAAGCCAAGGACTTAATAATAATCATTTATCAACACTGATCCATTAGTTGTAACAAATGTACCATACTTATGTAAGATTCTAATGATAGAACAACTAGGTGTGGGTTATATGGGAACTCTCTGGACCATATTTTTTCTGTAAATTTAAAACTGTCCTAAAATAGATTACCTTTTTAAAGCTCATATATAGATGTGCCACATTTCAATTTATGCCCTGTTATTATTCAAACTATCAGTGTTGATCCTCAATGCTCCTGTAAAGTGTGGTGACTCAGCACCTTGCCCATTGCTTCACACATCGAAAGACATTATGTGACTTGCCCAAGATCACGTGGAGATCAAATCTAAGAGATAAATTTCAATCTCAGGTGTTTTGATTCAGAGGCTTGTGTCTCATACCTCCGTTAAAGTGAATGTTATCATCGCAGAGAGAAAGGGACAAAGGAAAAAAAGTCTCCAGCTAATAGCCAGACCATTTGGCAGCAGAGGGCTGTGGAAGGCACAGATAAGAGGTTAAGGTCAAGGTCAGCCATGGATCACGATCATCCTTATGAGTCTTCTTGGTCTCATATTACCTCAAGTCTTAGAGTAAGAAAGCAATAAAGATTCCCCTTTCTCATTCATTCCCAAATCTTCTCACTTCTTAGGTGTAGAAACACAATCCAGAATTGTTGTAAAGTATTTCTGCCTACCTATAAAAGATAAGGGACGAAGATCTTTCTTCTTTCTCTCTTTACTTGACCTCAGAATCTTACCTTCATAGAATGTCAGCACCAGCCCCGCCTAGACAAAGTGCCTACAACTATACAAACTGAGTCAATGGGCAATAAGAACACCACATCCAGCTCTGTTTCTGCCTCTTATGCTGTCTTCTAGCTCCTAATGCTGTCAAGTTCACCCAGAAGCAAATAGCAGAGAAGAGGAAGAGATTTCAGTAACTCAGTTGGGTAAGTTCAGGACTGGGGAGAGACATATATGATCAGAACCTGCTATTGCCCATCGAATAAAAGAAAGAGGGAAAAGAGACATGTTGCATGGGGCAAGTGCACTGATGTGCTCTTGATTTTAATCCAAAACCAGTTGCTGGCCTTGACATGGGTGATTTCAATTTTCCTCTTCTGGAAAATGAGAGATTTGGACCAGGCAGGCTGTAAGCTTCTTCTGAACGTGGTGTTATGGACCTAGTTATGATCAATGAAAGCAGAGTCTGGCTTTCTCATCAACTGGAAGAGAGGCAAATGGAAGTGCAGTCAAAAGACAATATAGAAATTGAATCAAAAACTCACACTGCGCCTGTGTTGGTGACTAGAAAGGTACTGGACACTTCACAAGGAGCGAATATTTAGATGATCTTTTAACTCACTGACAATAATCCTACATTGGTTTCCTCATGCTACACCACACATTGGCTAGACAAAAGGGAGATTAGGGACACTAAAAACATATAATTGTTTTTTAAGAGTTTATAAGCTTCTACTAGTTCAGTCCACATAGTCAAATACAACAATTAAAAACATATTTCCACTAACCTGCTGCATCCGTATGTATACACCCTACACTGTGGGTGCTCACGTGAGTGCATGCACGTGCATAGTTGTGTGCACATTCCACCTGCCCTCACTCACTGTTATCTCCACCTGCCTTATCAGGAATGACCTCCTGGGAGGAAGAGGGAGATGATGAGAAGATATCCTCTGGGATGCACTAAGACCCAGTAGGGCTTCGGGACATCTGCATTCTAGATGGAGTCTTCATTAGATCTCAGCTTCAGGGAGCACAGGGTCAATGGGGTGTCGTCCCCAAGCTCCCCCTGCTTTGCTCTGTGCTCTCCCTGCCTCATTTCTACCTCACCCCTGCCTGTAATTTCCTCCCCTCTAGTCACACACTGCCTTGTCCTCGTCTCTCCTAAGGGCAGCAAATTACTCCTATCATTTTTAAAAATGTAATCAACTGCATTTGATCCGCAGGGCCATTGTGAGGATGAGTTTTTTTTTTTAAAGAGGTTAAAAAAGGTGGATAAAATATAAATTAAAAAAGAAGAATGGGTCTGGTTACAATCAATAAGCCCAGAATTATTGACTCCTCTTCCCATTACACTGTGATGCCTCTGTAATCTTGCTGGCAGATTCTATGAAGGATGCATCTGTGCAAGATGAGATGTCCATTGTCAAAAGTTATAATTCTTTCCAACACGACTCCCAGAGCAGCGGCCAGGCAGTTTCTGCAGAGTAGCCTAGTATCTGCGAGCCACATGACATCACTCTCCAAACCCATTTGGCATCTGCCTGAGACCATCTCTGTCCTTAGCAAGTTGGCAGGAGGAGAGAAGCTGAACTTGGCCCTGCCTGGTGTCCTGAGTTCAGGCATTTTGGGCTTTCTTTTGTCCTTTCACATGCCTCCTGGAGAGGAGCACCGCTCTGCCCTAGTGGAGCGAAGGCCTATGAGCAACAAAGGGAGGGTTCACTTGGAAGGAAAGCAGAAGCTGGCCTCCATTTTCTTGTACATATTCTCTTTCTGGGATTACTGCTCACAAGAATGTTTTGGAGGAGTTGGTTTCCAGAGGTTTTCCCAAGAAAGTTCTGGCAGATCATAAGCTCACATCAGCTAGAAGAGCAACCTGTCTGGACAAGGCCCCTGGCAGCCAGGCCTCTGGGAAGCTGGGCCCCAGATCTGCAAGGAGTGGAGCAGTCTCCAGTTGCAGCCACTGGCCTCAGCCTGCAGCCAGCTCAGGGCTTCTTAGAAGCCACTATGTAATCCCAGGAGAGGGTGTGGCCAAATGTGAAGGCCACTGGCCTGAAATCTCCTGACCTTGACAAACCTACTTCTCCCTGAACCTCACTTCCCTCATCTGCAGAGTGAAGTCTCATGGGACAGCCTGGCAGATCTCTCACGCTGGGGCGACGACCTGTGACCTCCATCACTTCTCAGCTGCCCTGCCCTTGCTGGCCAAGGCCCCATCCCCAGTCCCAGTAGGAGCCCCTGTCTCGCCAAAGGGTGTTTGGGAATCTCTCTGCCAAAGAAAGAAAACCAGAGACTCTGTGGGCCCTGCCACTGGGAACACTGTCTAAACCACAAGCAAAGCTCACTGGTTTGACTGTGAAGATTTACAGCCGGGAGTGCATTTTCTGGGCAGTGCTGTCTGCTGCCTTTCCCAGCAGTCATTACACAGCGTTGGTACCTGGGCAGGCAGCAGGTGAGAGCGGACAGTGAGCTACTGCATCACCTGGCAGGCACACACCGTCTTTGGTAATAAACATTAATGCTCATTAAGATGGAGGCAGAACCCATCTGTCCTGGGAGTCTAGGCTTCTAGCCTCAAGTGTGGCCCTTATTTATCAGCTGTTCCCTAAGGGAATATGGGCTGCTCCCCTCTCTTCCTCAACCAGTGGTCCCTAAGCAACCTCACACCTGACAAGTCAATTTGAAAATGAATTTGGTACATTTTTTGAGTTGATTATTTTTTTCTGAAAATAAATGCCCATTCTGGACCGGCTGCTCCCAGCACCCCTCATTCACCAGCACCAGCCCAGTGTATTTCATCCTGATGAGGGAAAGTTAGTGCAGAGCCTGAGCCTGGGAGAAGTGGGTGGTGTGAAGGCTGGGGACCAGCATCTGACACCCGCCGCCAGTCATCAGGAGGAGGTGCTGGGGAGTGCTAGGAGTTTAGGGAGAGAGCCCAGGACAGAAGGGCTGGGGAGAGGCTTTCTACCCCCATTTGCCTCTCAGTCTCTCTGAACCGGCTTTCACTGTTTCCTCTTGACTCCATCAGATGAAGATGGCGCTGTCGCAGATTTCATGGGAAGGTACCTTTGGAGGGATGCGATGAGAGGGGCACCCTCTCCCCCGCCCCCCTACCCTCTCCAGCTGTGCTTCAGGGACCCTAGCTTTCAAGTATATCCTGGAGGACTGCAGGCCGGAAAAGGGGAGGATGTGGAAAATAAGTTTTGGAGATAATGAGCTGCCTATGGATTGAGAGGAACTGGGTTAAAAAGGCCAGAACACTAGACTAAGAAGCCCAGCCTGTGAACTCGCCCCATGCTTAGATCACTGTTGTCTGGTGGGTTTCACATTGCCTGAGATAACGAGCCTCTTTGTTTTCATGTGCTCCTGTTTAGAACCTCAGCACACAAAGCAGATCCGAGGTAACTCTTCCCAGGAACAGCCCAGAGCCCTGCCCTCTCTCCTAGCACAGACCGGGCCCTTCACAGAGTCAGGCTTCACTGATGTCAGAAGCAGGCTCCACAACACCTCACTGGTCTTCGAACCCAAGCTGTGGACCCATCTTCCTGCCTCTCTGCGGGTTGGCAAAGTACACTTGAGTTTGAGATCCATACTCAGGGCTTGCAGGGCCAAGTGTGCGGGCAGCTGCGTGCACCTTTGATTGAGGGAGTCTCCCTGGGCCTGGCTGTTTTCCCTATGTTAGCCACTTGTAGTGTGGCTGTTCTGGGCTGCAGGAGCTTGAGAGAGTGAGAAAGCAAGAGAGTGAGAGAGAGGGAGGGAAAGAGGAAGAGAGAGAGAGAGAGAGAGAGAGAGAGAGAGAGAGAGAGAGAGAGA
>JAAGEH010000005.1:40290799-40365843 GCA_011751065.1 Lasiurus cinereus | reverse complement strand
AGAGAGAGAGAGAGAGAGAGAGAGAGAGAGAGAGAGAGAGAGAGAGAGAGAGAGAGGTGCGAGGGTTTGGTCCTGTACCAGGAGAAGGGGCCAGGGCAGGAGTTCTTAAAACCCACCAACCCCCAAACTAACTGCGGGGCCTCACACGGGCCCTTATGTCAGGAAAACCCCCTCGGAACCTGAATGTTTTCAGCACCTTGAACCACACCCACTTTCAGCTGTTAGTGTGAAAGGTGCAGCCATTTCCTAGCTCAGCTGCAGAGCAATCTGAATGGGGTTAAAGTTGGAAAGCCTAAGGCAGGGGTCTTCAGAGACTGCTTTCTACCTGGCAGGTGGGGTGCATCAGGGATTGGGGTCCATGTCCCAGAACACAGGCTCCAAGTCAGCACCCCTTGCACAAGCTCAACTCTGCTAGATCATCCTGTGGTCTTCCTGCTCACCAGGTGGGAGGGATAAAGAGGGAAGGCATCCCTGAGAGATGTCTAGCCTGGGGTCACAGAGCAAGTCAGTGCAGGCCCTGAGAAAGTGCCACATCTGCCTGTGGATTCAGCAGCAAGTGGGCAAATGGCCTCGGGCTCCTGCTCACAGTGCCTTCATACTGCCTGGCTTGGCAGCCTGGGCTGGCTCTGCCTCTGATCCCACACACCTCAGCCCTGATTTGAGCTTCCCTTGCCACCTAGCCTGGGGCCTCTAAAACTCAGGAGGCACCTGCCCAGGTAGGTGATGGTTGTCATATAGTAAGCCCAGTGGGGAGGGTTGACAGGTGGGGCGAGGGGAGAATGGGTATTCAACTTCCTCTTTAGTTCCCAGACCACTTATTGGGGCAGCGAGGGAAGGTGAGAGATGTAGGATGGCAGAGAAGCTGCAAACAAGGTGGATGGAGAGTAATTGGATCCGTTGTTTTGAACTGACCACCTCCTCCACCCCCATCACCTAGCACCTTTCCTTCCTTTGGGAAACTGCTTCTGCCATGTCAATCATAGGATGCTAATGGCTGTTCATCACCCCTAGGAGCAGAGATGTCCAAGTCCAGCCAATCATTGCTCCTCATGCCCTTGGGCACAGCTATAGTTCAGGATGGACATGGTCCAGCCAATCAGAGTTCTTCCCCAGGATTTCTTGCAGTCAGAGTGTTGTGAGGAAAGTGGAGGTGTAAGCTTCCTCAACACCTAGAGAAGGCCTCTCTGCAGGAGGAAATAACAAAGCCAAGCAGAGACACAGATTGTGGGCAAGCCAAGAGAGAGCATCCTGAGGACAGCACCTGAGTCTTCTAATCCAGTGGTAGCTGAACTTCCCAGATATATATGCCGATAACTTCCCTTTGTTACAAAAAGATAATTCGAATTGGGTTTCTAATACTTGCAACCAAAGAGTCCTGATAGAGAGAGAACTACAAAGCCAACTGTCAAATATAAAACAAGCTGTTTAAGTTGGCATTGAGCTCAGTGCGTGGGTATAAAGGAAATCTGGCCAGAAGGACAGTAGGCAGCAGCCTTAGAAGAAAGTGATTTGGGGCTGCACCTGCTTCCATTATTTGGGATGGAATTTCATGGTCATTGAGGTTTTACCAAAAGCCAATTGCCTCTAAAGACATGTGGAATAGGAAGAGGAGCAGATAGGTTTAGCCTGGAGCTAGCAATAAAAGTAAACAGGTGGAGTTAGTATTAAAAAGGAGAGAAGAATTCTAGAACCACGAATGTGAATTGAGGACTCCTGATCTAATCTGGAGCCTGATAGATGGAACTAAAACAACATCCCAGTTGCCCGATGATGTGATTCTATCCCAGATCAACAGAGACCATCTGATCGCTAAACCCCACGGTGCGCTCTGAGCTCCGGTGCCCCCCTTGTCTGCAGCCTGGAGCACTGCTCTCATCACGTCCTTTCTTAAAGGCTCCTCTCCCTTAAATCCCAGTCTCTTCCCTAACTGTCTCCCCACACTGCCACCATCTTGCTGTGTCCCCCCAGGAGGGCTCGTTTTGTTCTCCCACGTGTGGGCCCTGCTCAAGATTCCACCTTCCAGCCTATGCACCTGCAGAGCCCTCCTCTTGGAGCACAGCTGCCAGCCGATGCTTCCTGTACCAGTAACGTCCAATTCAAGTCCCGCCTCCTTTTACCATGCCCAGGGTCCTGCTAACTTCCTTAGTGCCGGGAGTCCTCAGATTCCACACGTTACTTTCCACCACCCTGCACAGCAGGTCATCGTGACCTATAATTTCCTCTTTGTGAATCTCACAGCATTCTCCCCTTGCTCTTTAGTTCTTATTGTTAGTCCCTTAAGGCCTTTATCAACTTGCACCTAGACTTTTGCAACAGCCTCTTCTTTAGTTGATTCAAACATTTGTTTCAAGGAGCATTTATAGGGTGCCTCTTTGTACCAAACCCGGTGCCATCTTCCCACTCTCTAATCTATTCCGTACTTTACAACCATATTAATCTTCCTCAAGTACTACTTGTCACATATTTCCAGGGCTCTAAAGCCTTCAATGGCTCCCCACTGTCTACTGAGTAAAGCTCACACTCATCAGTCTAGCATTCAAAGTCCTCCATGATTTGTCCCCAATCTCCCTTTCTGGCCTTATCCCTACTCTTTCTTCTACATAGACCTTATACCACAGCCCATCTGATCTATTTGCTTTCCCATAAATAAGCATGCATTTTTCCACTTCTGAGTTTTGTCTACTTTATTGCCTCTGGGTGAAATGCTCCCTGCTTATTCTGTAGTTTTGGGGCTGAGCTCAGGCTCAGCCCCAAAACTACCACTACCTCTTTCTCTTGCCAAGCCTGCCAGGAGTGATTGTTCTGCCACATAGATTCCTGTAAGGCTTTCTTTTTTAGCATTTATGGCTTACCTAGCACCCTGGCCTTGCACTGTGGCTCCATGACCCATGCTCTGATTCCCCATTCCCCACATCGTAGTTTTTACCTGAAGCATTTGTATCAGAATCATAAAATGCTTACTGACAATGCAGGCTCTGGAGCCTGCCCTTAGAGTGCCATCTTGCATCCTAGTGATTACCTTGTCCACTCAGACTTGAGTGACGCTGCCCTAGGGAGAGGAAATCCCCTGAGGGCAGGGACCACATCTAGTCTGGCTTCATAGCCATCAGCACATCTAAAAACTTATGTGGAAAGAATGTTCTAAGATCACCAAGTTTAAACACTAGTCCGGTGCTTGAATATCCTCTCAACGTTCTTACTGATGTAAGGTTTGCTGAACTTTTCTAACAAGAACAAGTTTGCACATTCGTCAGCACTTCGTCTGAGAAGGATGCATAAAACCTACTTTGTTAAGCGAGCCTAGCCCAGGGCTCAAAGCAAAAATTATTCTCTAGTCTTGGTACTTTAAACATTTGTAGTTTGCATAAGAAATGTAATTTTTTTTTTGTCTCTTAGACACTGAATTTTGTAGCTGATCTCATTCCCTGATTGTGTGTACCATAGGACAGCCTATGGTGAACCCCACAGGCACCCAGAGCAGGTAGATTGTCCTTCACCACCCACAATGCATTCTAATCCCACTTACATTTCTCCTGCCTTCTCCTCGCCTTGTTTTCCTCCCCTCTTCTTTTCCAAAACTTATTTTTAGTTTACTTTAACTTGCCATATTGTTTGCATCTTTGCAAAGCGTTTTAAATCCTTTTTTTAAGAAGGAAAGTTATAAATATAACAAATCCATGAACCAAGGGATGTACAAGTCTTATGATTACTCTTTTTCTTTCATTCTGAAGAGAGAAATTTGCCTAGAAGAGGAGAGAAATTTGCCTGGAAGATGAACCCTTGAATGGAAAATGCTGACGGGAAGCAGGGACAGAGAAAACAGATGGATCATGATGCTCTGAGGTCAGAGTTGTAAAGAATTAGGACTCATAGAGGCAATATGGATTCAGAGGATGGTGACATTAGAATAGGAAGAGATGAGAGTGGTTTTAGAATGTGGTCATAAAAGGCAGAAAGCAAGAAAAAGCTTTTAGAGCAGGAAGAAGTAGTTAAAAAAGAAGCAGTTTTGGGGAGCTAATCATGGGTCTTTATGCCCAGAAAAGAGGAGGTCTAATTCATGCAATTCTGAGTGCCTCCCCACCCCCATGCAAAAGGACCCCCAATAGACTGAGATGCCTCCGTGGATGAGTGAACTTGAGGTCCAGAGAGAAAGGATCTTACCTTCCCAAGTATCAGGGAAACTAAAGAAGAGTATCTCAGGTACAATAAGAGGTTGAGAGATTGTGGACACTTATAAGGGGATGATGTTTCTAGAAATAGCCTCTTAGGGAAGGCATGCCAAAGGACCTGAGTAACATGAATCTGTACACCTGTAACTCACCCAAGGTGTGTAGCTTTGGTGCACTGAGGCCCTTCTCAGTGTAGACTAAATGTAGAAGTACTAGAGTGGAGATGGAGCTATAGGAGGCAGAGCAGCTAGAGGAGAACCTTGATTTCAGTGAGCAGGCAGTGCAGGAGGACCTATAGGAAGCAGGAAAAATGGCCAGGCCACGAGGTGCATTCCCAGGGGTGCTGAGACACCGCAGGGTGGCCATAGCTCAGAACCACAATGCTTCAGGGGGCACCCCACCAAGCAGGAACTTCAGGGACCCCCACAAGAGTATCTGATGCCAGCTCATGACCCTAGGTCCCACAATATCATTCAACATTAAAAATTCGCAAAGTATTTATTGAATAACCATTCTTTCATTCAACACTTATTGAATATTTAATGATTACTAAGCAATCTTCTAGGGAACAGAGATATAAAGGATACTAATACATTCTTCTTACTCTTAATAAGCTCAAGGCCCGGGGAGAAAAACCAATATATAAATAAAGTATTACAGTATGTGCTATGATTATCACTATAGCTGAGGCATGTGCAAAATGCTATGGTTGAGATAGGACCACAGAGGAGGAACAACTAATGCTGCCCAGGGTATGTGGAGAAAGGGGTCACCTTTGACCAGGGCTGAAAAGGAGGGCAGAGTTCTGTAGACAGAGCAGAAGAAACAGCATAGGTCAAGATGCCCAAGCCTTAAGCAGCAGGGTATGTTTTTGGAATCCTGAGAAGTTTGGGGTGATCTGAACAGAGTATAGACTAGGAGTGGCAGGCAATGAGGCCAAGGGGTTGGGGCTGGACTGAGAAGATTCCTAATATGACATCCTAGAGAGGTTGCATTTTGTTTTTCAGGCAGAGCACTAACTTCAGACATGTAAAAAAAAAAAAAAAATTAACCCTTGAGTCATCAACACCAAGGGCTGGGAAACTGTCAGGGTTCTGATGACTCCCAAAGGCCCATCCTCAAACTACCCCCAGAGTGGCAGCACTGGCTGCTTCCAGGGAAGCCAGAGGATTGTAGAGGATATAGGCTGGCTGAAAGGTCAAACTGTGGGCACAGGGAAAGCTCTGGGGTGACCTTCCAAGCCCTGTTTTACCAAGCTGGGGGTCAGGGCTGAGCGGTACTATTTCCTGTTCCTGAAGCCCAGTGTAGGCCTTTAATCTCAGGTCCTCGTCACTTCTCATGGCATCAAGAGTGAACTCATAGGCCAGAAAAGAATGAGAGGCTGTCTCTCCTTCGAATCAAGTTGTTGTTCAAATGCATTATTAATGCTCAGGGCTGCAATCATTCATAACTCGGCCATCACAAGCAGCTGTTATCCTTTGCCTCAGCTTTCAGTGAGTTCCTTATTAAGGTTATATTTTACCAGGCATGCAACTCGCTCAGGAGCTGCATGCCTAATACTTGAGGCGAACAGACCCCCCACCCCCACTCCTTCTGAGAAAGAATTACTCCTTCCCTCTCTTTACAAACATACGAAAGGCCAGGAAAGGGAAGCGGGGTAAAGGCAATGAAAACAGGGAGCTCTGAAATATGAAGCAGATACAGGCAGTAATTCCCCCCACCTTATTTTGGTTTTTTGAATGAAAAATAAAAATGCATAAAACCTCAGGAGACTCATAACTTTCCAATTTTTATTTAAAAATAAACCTGTCTGTGTGCCTTTTGCCACTCCTGCACATGCAGTGCAAGTTCCCACCCTCTGCCCAATATTTATAGGAGAAAGTAAATGTTCTAAAGAGAAGAAATACATCATTTTAGGTTCTACCAAAGGAGTAGAGAATTTGCCAATATTCAGAATTGAGTCATGAGTGAGTGTAGTTCCTTAAGGACCTCTCCCCAATAGCAGACCCATGGTGACAGGTACAGAAGGGCGGGGGAGCCCGAGTGGCCTATTGTCCCTGTGCTCCCCTCCCCAGGCCAAGCCAGCCTCCTGACTCTTTCCTCCACCAGTAGGATAATCCTGGACACCTGCATAGCATAGACCTCATCTGATTTGATGGGTTGAGGGAAGCTGATGCAAAGAAGCTATGCATGTTGATCACTAGAGGTTGAGTGGAAGGTTAACCTGGCAAAAGAGAAAGGAATAACAACATTGCAGACTCAGTAGCATGTGCAAAAGGAGGCAGAAGGAAGCCTGGATTAAGAAGCCAGAGGAGAATATGCTGGGAGAATAGTGTAAAATGAGATCAAGGAAAAAGTAGGGCCAGGGAGTGTGGGGCCTTGGAGAGGATTTGGTTCTATACTTTAGGAGCCGTGGGAAACCATCGCATGGTTTCAACCAGGAAGGTCAGTGTGACCACTTTTTGCAGAGCTCCCAAGCCCCAACGTGGAGGACAAACTAGAGGGACCAACTTGTGTGAGGTGAGTTTGGAGGCTATAACTGGCAGGAGAAGATGGCATTGTAGCTCAGGGTGGTGGCAGAGAATGAAGGAAAAGAAAGTTGAGAAATAATGAGGAAGTCAAATCAGCAGGGACTTGGTGATCAGTTGGATGGAGACTGCAGAGAGATGGCCTAAGTTGCTGGCCTGTGCAAATGAAAGAGCAGCCTTTCTGTGCATGAGAAAAAGAACACTAGAAGAGGCCAGACTAAGTGAAGATGTTGCATTGGAGGCAGCTTTGAAGCAGCAGAGTGGTGGTGGCAAGTGCACCGTTAGAAATACTGACCTGGAGAAGACAGGAGAGGCTGGATTGGAGGCACAGGAGAGAGCACTGGCATATGATGATAATTAAGGCCATTTCCATAGGAAGGTCACTTTTGGAGAGAATATAGAATGAGAAAAAATAAAGGCCAACTCTTGAGGAACTTCAGTGAATAGATGGCAGCTGGCAGAGGAGAATGAGTTTGCAAAGGACACTGGGAGAAGCCCCCAGACAGGATAGAAGAATCTAGGTGCACACAATATCACAGAAAACAGGAGCAGAGGGCACTTCAACCAAAGAGAATGGCCAAGAAGGATGAATATCACTGAGACATCAAAGGAACAAAAAGTGAAGGATAGCCAACAGACAGATACACCAACATCAGGGTCACCAGTGGCCCCGGCCATGGAGGCATCTGTGTGTGTTAAGGAGCTAAGGCATGCCCACGGTGTTGACGGGCCCAGAGCTAGCCCTCCAGAAAAGTTGGCTTGTGTTAAATTCTCTCTTTAAATTCTACAAATCTAATATTCTTCTATCCTATTGAAGAAAAAAAGGAGACAGTCGCTAACATTTTAACAGGAGAGCTTTCAGATTAAACCCAAAGAATTTCCCAACAGGAAGGCCTATAAAACGCCCACAAAGGCTATTAAAGAAGATGATAGAATTTCGGATGAAATGAAGATCAGTATGGGTGCCTGTATGTCTGGGACAGGTTTGATGCAGCCCTTCCTTGAAGCAGGAGAACAACCCCAGTCATCAGGAAGGGTCATTTCTCCCTTGGGTGGCCTTAGCCCTTCCTTCCCTGCCCCCATGGAGATGAGAGGAAATCTCCTCATTTCAATAGCCAAGGTTAACATGAACACAGCCATCCAGCAAAAAGCATACAGAAGACAAGCACTGAAAAAATATGCTCGAAGGGCCAGGCAAATGGCTGGGATTACAATGTAATGCCCAGCCTTGGGTCAGTAATGGGGACGAATTAGTCATCTCTTCAGACCTCGGCTCCATTATTTTTGCCAGAAATGTGAGAACAGCTCTCACTAATAATGTGTGGAATCACTTCCAACTATTTGTCTTTCAAGTCAGCCTTCTCAGGTCGGGTGACATATCTCGTTTAACAGGGGTACCATTAGAGGGAAGATTTAACGTGCGGCTGAAAGCATTTGTAGCGGGAGCTGTGGGTGGGTTCCTTTTTAAGTTTCTGTGGCTGGTAACTTGCATCTCTTCCCTCCATGCTGTTGGGTTCTGTTATTGAAACCTTTTTCTTTTCTGAAGAAGGTTGGTCATTAACTCTCTCCTGCCCAAAGCACCCCCTGGCATCAGCAGGGCAGGTTGAGAGAATAATTAGAAATTTCTCCTGCTCTCACAAGCCCTAGAAGGCTCAGCAGGCTGGCCTGACCACTCCAGGCATCACACCCACTCAGGCACTTGCTTTTCTCCTTGTTCAGGTGACCTGGTGAATCCTTATGCTCATGTCTTACAGAAATAACTATAGTTTTTGCAAATAGAGTACCAATCACTAGCCCGTGAAATTTGTATATCTACTTATAAGCGCTATGCCTCTTTCCATGCCCTCAGAGGCCCACAGCCAAAATGTTAGGAAGAGGAGGGCTGAGACTCTAGAAGAGGAACTTGTCATTTGATGGAAATTTATTTTGTTTGACTCAAACTTGGTGTTTTGTGGGCTTTTTCCTGAAGGCTAGAACACTTTAAGGCCCTGATTGAACTTCCTAAATCTTTGTCTGTGAGTAAACGTCCCAATGTGCAGAATCCTAACCTCTGATTCTTCATGGGAAAGACAGTAATAGCCACCTATCAAATCAGAGGCAGTAGTTAAAGCACTGAGCACAGAGCTTTGCACACAGAAGGGGCTCCATAAGCACTTATCAGTTATATCTTTTTAATTGCATGCTACAAGCAATCAAATCCCTAACAAAAGTACATAAGTAAAGGGGAATTTATTGGATTGTGTAATTGATAGATCCAGAACTAAGCCCTGCCTAATTGCCTAGAGGGTGGTTCAGGAAACTGTCCCAGTGATAGTCTCCCTCCCTATTTTTTGGCCAGGCTGCCTCTATTCTGGCTTCATATCTTGCAAGACCTGGTGGCAGCAAGATGGCAGCAGCTGCTTCAGGATCACACTCTCACAATCTCATGCTCGCACCGAGTCCTGGGCCAGACATTCAATGGGTGGCTTAGGAAAATGGCAACTTGAGTTGGATGAGTTGCATCATCCCTGAACCAATCACAACGCCCTAAGATTTGGAATACAGTGGTACCTCGAGATACGAGTTTAATTCGTTCCGTAACCTTGCTCGTATATCAAGTTGCTCGTATCTCAAAGCAAATTTCCCAATTGAAATGCTGTTAATCCCTTCCAGGCCCCAAAATGCCACCCCAGTTCTTCTTGTTACATGGTTTTGAATAAGAAAAATGTATTTATAAATGACAAATATTGTATAAAAACATAATAAAAGAGAATGTAAAGGAATAAACTGGTTTTATAAAGTGTATTTACCTACTCGTTACACTCTTAATGCTACACTTTATCCCTAAACTGAATGTAACTTAACTAATCTTCACTGAACTTAATTGCTACTGGTCTTTGCATTTTTGGCTGATTTCAAAAAAAACGTGTCCAACGAGGTTTGCCTCTTCCTCCCTTTCAGAATGTTTCTGAAATGGGTGAGGCAAGTTTCATTGAACAGCTCCAATGCATGACCAGTAGCAACTTTTTCGGGGTGTTTCTTTTCCATGAAGTGTGACACCCTCTCCCACATTCCTAAGATCTCCTTTATCTCACTTGTAGAGATCTCTTCCACCTCTGGCTCATCCTTGAAACTAATTTCTTGGAGAATCTCCGCATGTTGCTGAGACTGCAACTCCTGTAACTCCTCTGTGGTGAGTTCCAGAGAGTGCTCCTCGAGGAGCTCATTCATGTCTCTCTCATCCACCTCCAGGCCCATGGATTTTCCCAGAGACACTATCTCCTCCTCCACTGGCACCTCGGGTTTGAATCCTTCCAAGGTCCTTTCGGCTACGGCCTCAGGCCACAGCTTCTTCCATGCAGAGGTCAAAGTCCTCGTTGTAACACCCAGCCAGGCCTGATCAATAATTCTGAGGCATATCATGATGTTAAAGTGGTTCTTCCAGAACTCTCGAAGGGTGAGGTTTGTGTTCTCCGTCACCTCAAAGCAGCGCCGGAACAGGTGCTTGATGTACAGCTTTTTAAAATTAGAAATCATCTTCTGATCCATGGGCTGCAGGATAGGAGTGGTGTTGGGAGGTAGGTAGACAACCTTTATAAACTTGAACTCTTCGAGGAGTTCATCTTTGAGGTTCGGTGGGTGAGCAGGAGCATTGTCGAGGACGAGGAGGGCTTGCATGGTTAGGTTGTTTTCCTGTAGCTATTTCTTAACAGAAGGGCCGAAAACCAGGTTTACCCACTCCACAAAGAACTGCCTGGTGACCCATGCCTTCAGGTTTGCCCTCCACATAAGTTGCAGTTTATCTTTTAAAATCTTATGTGACTTAAAGACTCTGGGGTTTTCCAAATGGTATACAAGCAGAGGCTTGATCTTGCAGTTGCCACTGGCATTGGCCCACAGTGCGAGAGTTAGCCTATCCTTCATGGGTTTGTGGCCTGGCATAGCCTTCTCCTCTGCCATTTAAGTCCTATTCGGAATCTTCTTCCAGAAAAGCCCTGTCTTGTCACAGTTGAAGACTTGCTGGGGGATATATCCTTTGGCTTCTATCAGTTCGGAAAAAGTTTTGAGGTAATCCTCAGCTACCTTCACATCTGAACTTGCTGCCTCACCATGCCTGACAATGGAGTGAATGCCTGACCTTTTCCTGAAGTTATCAAACCAGCATCTACTGGCTTTAAATGAGTCTTTAGATGCTTCGTCCTTGGAAGTGTGCGGGGTCTGCTCCAGCAAATGACCGTAAATCGCTCATGCCTTCTCACATATGATGCCTTGTGTTAATGTATCTCCTTTAAGCTGCTTCTCCGTCACCCACACCATCAGTAGATTCTCCGTCTTTTCATGGAGAGAGCTATGGAGCTTAGAAATTATTGTAACGCCCTTAGCTGGCTTTATACCCTTTATCGACTCCTTCTGTTTAAGCACAGTGCATATCGTTGAAGTACTCCGCCCATACTGCCTCGGCAAGTCAGCCATTCGCACACCTTGCTCATATTTTTCTATGATTTCACGCTTTAATTCAATAGACATCATCCTCTTCTGAGCACTGACCTTTCCACTCGCTTTCTTCGGACCCATGGTTATAAAAAGAAATGTGATAAAGTATGTAAATGCACAAATGATGCTTTGACAAAGAGGTAAACAAGCACACTGACTGAGGCGTGGGAAACTATGAGATGCTCCAGTCGAGGTAAACTAGTGGGTCGTGTGCAGCCAGCCGATCGGAGTGATTACTCGTATCTCAAATGTTGCTCGTATTTCAAAGCAAAAAAATCACTCGCTCGACGGCTCGTATCTCAAAAATCTCATATGTTAGGGCACTTGTATCTCGAGGTACCACTGTATAATCACTGGCTTAACTTTGAATCTTCAACTTCCTCTTAGCGGGAAGAATTGGTAGGTCATGGGAAGAGCCCTACCGAATAAGGCACGGAGAGCTGCATGAAAAAAATTAGTACTGTTACCAAAAGGAGAAAAAGAGAGCGAGAGGGGGGGGGTGGAAGAAAGAGAGAGAAAGGGAGAGAAGAAAAGCAGGGAAGATGTCACGTGTCCAAATATAGAGCCATCCATTGTAAATAACAATTTCCCACCCTCTCCATGTGTACAATAATGTGTAATGAAGAAGTGTAAACTTCTTTAAGTCTTCCCCAAAACTTTTTGGTAAAGTACTCTCTTCCCCATATATCAGTAATAGTATATTGATTATCCCCATTATAGCACTTTTCTCAATGTGCCTCCTATTAGTTGCTAAGCTCCTGGAGATCAAAGACTAGGTCTTATTTCCCTATCTTGAGCTGCACCACACACATATGGGGAAATGCATTTACTTAGGAGGTGCTTGCTTACCTATGCTGACTTCCTGTGTCTGGCTCAATTCATTCTTCATTTCCCTTGCCTGACCATTTCATCTGATTTGGGGTAGACTGGTAGAAACTAGTGGAGCAAATAAACTCTAAGGCAAGATGTTCCCTAAAGCTCCCACTTCTGCTAGAATCTGCCTCTGTTATAGTTCCCCTCATATTGTAGCTTAAATAGCTTTCCTAGTTGTCTACCACACAGATAGTCTCTGGGGCAGGAAGGACCTTATCTTTTCATCTTTGTTGTCCTTCAGGCCTAGAACAGAATCTGGCTCAAAGAAAGCATCCAGTGAAATGGTGTAGTTACCCTAGATCTCACTCACCATCATCCCCAGGCTCTCAAAAGAGAGCATTGCTGGTTAATGGGCTAGAAATGGGCAGGGCTGAGCTGGTAGGAAAAAGCAGTGGCCATGCCCTGCAGCCTGAGGAAGGCAGGAATGCGGCGGGCCAGTGGGAAAATCTTTGGCAGATGCTGGGCCTGCATGTGTCTCTGGGGCCAAGGGCTGAGCAACCGCCTGCACCAGTTGACCTCACAGTCTCCCTAGTCAACAAGTAGCCAGGAGAGGAGACTCTGGAGGCTCCTTAGCTTTGGAGAAAGCTCTGCAAATAAAACTCCATTTTTAGGGGCTAATCCACAGCCCCAGGAGGCAGCAGCAGGCTTCCTCTGAAGGGCAGAGACAGGGAGTGGGCTGAGGCTAAAGAGGAGGCACAGGTCCCTGGCCTGAAATTACTTTGGCTGCAAATCCAAAGGGCAGCCCTTCCGTGGCCGATGGCCTGAGCCTTCACATGCACTTGTGCCCCCACCGCCCAACTAATGAGCTGAGTTACCGGGGCCACAACCCCTCTCCCTGGCCAGTGGTTTGCTGCTCTGAATCACACTTCCCTAGCAACCAAGGGGACCAAGGACTCTGTCTCCTCTGTGCCTTGTATGGTGCCTGTGCACCTACTATGTGCACAGAATCACACTTCCTCACTCCCTGCCTCCTGCTACTCTCCCCAGCCTCAGAGGGCATGATGGGTCAGTCCTTGTGGCCTGGGTGGTTGGGGGGGAATGTAGGGAAGGGGAGAGGAGTGGGCAGGACACCTGTGTGGAGGTCTGTGCTCTCTACAATCTAGAGAGAATATCTATCATTGTCCAGAGAGAGTCAGCCCTCCACAGATGACCCCATTTGTTCCTGTCCCTCAAAAGATAATAGATCATCAGGAACCCTATAATAGAAGGCAAGCTCTTTCCCCCACTAGTCCATCACAGGCTTCTACTTGCTCAATTGGATCCCCAAGCCACTGTAACTCTGCTCCTGCCCCAGCACTTCCCAGTACCCTCGGCTGTGGCAGCCCTCTAAAGCCTTCCCCAATGAGAACACCCCTCATTAACAGGGCTTGCCTCCTCAGCGTTGTAGCTCCCAGGAGGTGGGAGTTATTGACACTAGGCTGGGGTGCACAGCAACTCTCTGGACAAGGAGAGCAGAGAGCACGGCTTCTCTCTGGATTGCAGAGAGCACAGCTTCTGGAAAATGCACTCTTACCACTTTCCCAGTAGACTGCCTGGCCAGGGCTCCGAGGAAATGACTCCATTATTGGTGGCCACTAGCCGTGTGTCCCCTGACCTGGAGGAAGGAGGCCAGCACCTGCTTCACTTAGTAGGTTATGTTTGAGGTTGGGGTAACCCAGCATCTTCTTCTTCCCAGGTCTCGCCCCTTCACTCCAGTCCACACTGACGCCCCTCAGCTTTGGAGAAAGCTCTCCAAATAAAACTCCATTTTTTAGGGGCTAATTTCACGGAACCTGGGTCTAAATCTGCCACATGTAACCCTCTGCTGGCTAGGCACCTGGCTTTGTTCTCCGACAGTTTCAGATGACTGTGTTTTGCTCCCTCAGGACGGTTTGGTCATCACAGGCAAGTAGCGGATACTTTGCTTGTTTTTGCTTTGATTCCCATGGAGCTGAAGGGATATTGATGTAGCATAAGCACTCAATAAGTGCCATGAACTTGGCTAATGGATGGACAAACTGGCGGAGCACCACCCCATCACAGGAGAAAGGCAGCCTTCCTTTCCCTTTCATAGCAGGAGGCACTGAGACTCAGTGTTCTTCAGGGGCCCCACGCTGAGCATCGTCCAGTTCTGCCCAAGCCCCTCATGTGGCCCCCTGGGTCTCATGGGTTTGGAGGGCCGATGCTGGCAGCTCTCGCAGACATCAATTTGCAGCCTCCCGGATGCAGCTTCGCCCTGTGCTGTGCTCATAAATTAATCTCCTGGGATTAGAGTCTGTGTTTTAGTAACACTCTGGAGGCATTGTATTTACACATGAATAATGAAAGGAAAAAAAGTGACAACTTTCAATAACGTTCAGAAATAAAGTGTGAGGCGAGGAAGTGTCCAAAGTTAATTAAGACCATTTGGTGCTGGCGGGTGGGGGTGGTGCCAGCCGCTGTTCACAGGGGCTCTTTCTGAACCCTGCTGTCCTGGTGTGTGATGTGTCCGATGCCTGCAGACAAGGAGCTGCTGCACTAACCGTGTCGGCCCACTGACCCTGCACTTCTGCACCTTGAACACTTTGCCGGCATTGGTGGGGAAGAGTAGCCCTTTGGCCCTTCTCTTGGTTAGAAGACAGTGTGTCCAGGCTGTTCTCATCCGCTCTGTGCAAGTCTCGAGGTGCCCTGCTCCTTGGAGAGGGGCTGGTGGCTCTCCTTCCCACTAAGAGCTGTCAGGGCCTTCGCACATTTCCCTGCGTGGAACTGCATCCCAGATCCAGGGGGAAGCAGCTCTGGGACCAAGGAAGAGGCCCTCTGGGCAGACTTCACAGACAGGGTGGAGTAAAGCTGGGCTGATAGGATTTCTTGAACACCTCTGTTTTAAGCCTCTGCATATGCTTATACGTTTTGGTATTTTGTTCATTTAGATGAATCCCTCTCTAAATTTTAGAATAGTCCCTTTAAAATGCAAAACTTTGCTTGAAGGGATTAGGAAACTCAGAAGAAGGAAGTCTCTCTTTCTTGGGTCCAAATGGACCTCTGGGTGTTAAATGTGAGTGGGATAACAGGGAGAGGGTCAGGAGATGCATAGGCCACTGCAGACTCCTGTCAGACTCCTTTCTCCACATCCCCACGTAGCGTGTGTGTGTGTGTGTGTGTGTGTGTGTGTGTGTGTGTGTGTGTATGTGTTAGGGACAGATGAACCCCTCCCTGCCCAGGAACTTCCTGGATTGCTATGGTGGAGGCAGAAATGAAGTTGGCAGTTGGCAGGACCAGGCTCTTGAGTTACAACCCAAACTGAATTTGGGTTGTAGCTCCTAGCCCATCACTCTCTGTCTTTGATTGAGTCTGTTCATGTAAAGGAAAGAAGGCACAGGGGCCCATAGAAATGGGAGTTTGGAAGGAGAATGACTATCCATGTTTCACCAGAGCCTGAGATTTCCAATCTATTAAGGTTTCAGTTGGAACCATAGGTCTTGTTTTCCACTTTCGACCTCCTGTCCTCAGCTCATAAAAGAGTGGGCTTCTAGGTGGCCGGGCAGAGTTCACCTCTCCTTTAAAGCCCAGCATTTCATGGGAAATATATTTCATAAGGCAAATGAGGGCTGAATGAAGCCAGGTGCTTTTGCTGCATCTCTCATCCCAAGCCTGGAACCAGAAACAAATTCAAAATGAAAAGAAACACAACATGCACAGATGCCCTCACAATATACCTGACATGGTCCCTCAACATAGCCTCATGGAAACTGACCCTTCTGCTGAGTCTTATGTTCATCATAATTGCATGTCTGTTTGCTTTAGATCAAAGGAAAGCCATCCAACCTTCAAATGAAGGTTAGGCAGGGAGCTGCTGCTCCCTGGCTAAATTGCTAGAGAAAGAACCAGCATGCAGACAACGCAGGGGGGCAGGCGGTACAAGGACAAGTTCATCTGTTGAGTGGACCAGGAGCCTGTCTGCCCAGGGGGCTGGTCCTGGAAGGAAACCAACCAGAAAGAACTTGGTTTTTCTCTGGAATCAAAGTGAGCAAAATATTCTCCCAGCATACCTGGCATGAGCCCGGTTAGAACTGAGAAGCACACCTGAATGCCAAGCTAGACAAAGTCCTATGTTGTAACTAAGCTATACACCTGCAAGCTCCTGGCAGTTTAAACTGCACCAAGCAGTTCATCCACTCTAAAGAGATCTCAGGAAGTGTCCATATTATGTGAGCCACCAGGGAGAAGCTTCTGGGAAGAGTAGAAGAATTGCTATCTGTCCAAGGCTGATGTTTAAAGAGGTCAGTGCAACACGCACCATCTTTTCCCTCTGGAGCAATATATGCAGGTGCCATGGCCACACCTGTTTCTTGAGGACCGGAGAGGCTGACAGGGGAATTTGGTGGGAATTTGGTGTGACCCAGACTTCCCAACCAGGCTCCACTCCTGTCCTGCCACCTTCACCCAGCGCAGGGAGCCCCTCCCTGTCCCTGCAGGGCCCCCATGCCAGTCACCCCACATGAGAACTGCAAGTTTTCCAGGAGGAAAGGAAGACAAAGTTGCATTTAGCGGATTTTTTAAGCATTTGTAAAAAATGAGCCCTTGAGACCTTGTACATTTTCTCATTGTGTTCAGTGCAATACAGATAGTAAGCAGGAAACCTTGAGTCAACTGTCTAGCTTGGACTCTTAGTATGGAGTACCTGCTAGCTATGTGTCCTTGGGCAAGTTCTTTAACCTCTCAGCTGTGTGTCTGTTCCCTTACCTGTAAAGTGTGCTTAATTGTAACTGACCTCCTGGAAGCACTGTGAGGGAATGGTGGTAATTAAGTGAGTCGGTTAATGTGAAATGCTTAGAAGAGTGCCTGACACTACTATTTTAGGAATAAGTCTAGTGTGTGTTACCAGCTGATGAGGAGCTAGACTAAGTGACTGCTAAATATTCTACTTCTTGGCCTTCTCTTTTCTGCACTAGGTGACCCCCACTTTTCCTTTACCCCAGGCTGAAAGATTTTCCCAGCCTGGTAAGGAAGAAAGAGCATGTGTGTGCATGCAGACACACACACACACACACACACACACACACACACACACACGCTCACTCGCACACCTTTCTCCTCCTTACAGCATTGACAGAGCTTCTAGAGTATCTAGAACTGACCTGAAAGAGAGGAAATATTGTTTATCATCATTTCTAGGTTGGTATTCATAGAGCTCCTGGTTTTAATACTGTGAGCCCTGCCTTCTCCAGCCCTGCCCACCTCGAGGGACTCAATACCTTCTACCGCAGACTCAAACCTGCCTGGGCCTGCTCCTGCCTGACCAAGTCTGCTATGTATTAGGGCCCAACCTCACCTAAAGCTGAGGGTCTGTAATTCACATCATGTCCATAAGCAAGTCAGGCTGCACCTCGGCGACTTGTAGTGGTCCCTGAGGCTCACCTTTCCTACCAGTGTTCACTGTCTTCAGAACTGGACAGAGTGCTGGGATCTGCCCAGGTCTGAATTTGCACTCTAACCCTCCTCTAGGACTTGCCCTAAATCTCGGTCAATTTACACCTTCCAACTTCGCTGTCCCATGTCAGTCCTTTTTCCAAACAAATAGAACTTTATCTTAATACCCCATCCATCCCTACTTCTTGGCCAGGATCCGGCTGAAATGTGGGAACTGCTGCAGAATGCCAGCACCAGAACAAGCAAAGTGCTGCCTCCTCACTCTGATCATCACCTTTTGGGCGTCTCCCCAGCCTGAGAGGGATCTGCCTGTGCACACTCTTCTCTGGGACACAGGGCCTCTTTACTTGAGAGCCAGCCTACCCTCTGGGATGTGCTCCCTCAGCCCTGACCGGGCTAGAGCTAGCTTCCCCTGCTGTCCTATTGGCCCATGGATCAGATGGCCACACCCACCTGGAGGTTATAACAGTGAAAACAGTATCATGCATGTGATGTGTCTGAGTTGCTGCTTACATCATATCTCCACTGCTGTGCCTGACCACACATCAAACTCAGAAATCCTAGGCCAAACTCATGATCTGTCCAAATCCACCCTCCCTTTCATTCTGATGCCCTCTTATTGCTTTTCCAAACTGCAACCAGAGTGATCTTTTCAAAATGCAAATCTTTTCATCACACATATTCACACTTAAAACCCTTCATTAGCCTCCCATTGTCCTGAGGACAAAGGCCCCATCCTTCCTCAAGACTTCAGATCCTCTGGCCCTGGCTGCCTTCCAGTCTCACCTGGTCTCACTCCCCATCCCCTGCTCCACCCACCAGGGTCCTAGCACTCAGGGCACTTTGGAGAGAATGAGATCCAGGTGCCTCTTCTGAGTAGCCCAGCCTGAAAGAGATGCCCCTTCCTCTGGGCTGATACAGCTGCTCACCAGGGCTCTGGATTGGCAAGTGGTCAGGGCTAGATTTCAGCTCCCTGCCTGCCCATGCTTCCTCACCTTCAACCACAGTGCAGCCTGGTCATCCTGCCTTCCTCTAGTGCCTCCCAAATACACAATGTCCTCTCCTACCACTAGGCTGTTGCTCTGCCCCTTGCTCTGCTTGGGATTCTTCAGCCTCTCTCTACCCAGTGATCTACTTATCCCTCAAAAGGCTGCTCAACAGTCACCTCCTCAGGGAAGCCTCCCTGATACCTCCACCACTCCAAGCTGTTGGGACTGTTTCCTCTGTGAAAACCTCTGGTCAGAGCTCCTTCTGCCTAACCCTGAGCTCACATTGGAAGTCCACACTCATTTGCATAACTAATATCTAACTCTTCCTCAGGTCAAGAGCTTTGATACAGTCAGGACCATGTCTTTTTCCCTCACTTCTATGTGTCTCCCAGATTTAATACTGGGTCAGGCACAAAATAGCTGATCAATAAGTCTTTAGTGAAGACCTACTGTGTACAGGCTGCTACATTATTGAGGGTGGGGTCAGGGCTTTATAAATAGAACAACTTGAGCTTCCCAGACACATGATTAAGCATGTCAAAGAGAAAAATATTCTGTTCCCCTTAATTATGCATTTTTATTTAAAAATAGAAGTCTTTATTAAAACAGCAAAGCATAAATATTAAAGAATGCATTTAAATAACTTGTGCAATTTAGTGCAAGCTTTAAAGGTGCATGAACACTAAAATGCAATTCAATGGCTTTTAACATCATTTTCCTTCATTATCTTGACTTTATCTAATCTTGTCTCCTAACCTGGGTTGGACAAAAACTAATTCATCTTGATTTTCCTAATTTTGTCTCTAAACCTCTTCAGGTTTACCCACACTGCAGCAGGTTTCTGGTCTTCCTGGAGTTAGATCAGATGATAACAAAAGCCTCTACAGATAGTTTGCATCTTTGCTCCATTGCTGGGGAGCCCGCATAGTTCTAAAGGGAGAAGGACTTGGCATACAGTAAGCATTATCGGATGACCTCACCCCTGACCTTTGCCTGGCTCAGCTCACCTAGTTCTGCAGAAAATGTCAGGTGACTCAACAGCATAAAAGCATGGCTTTAATCCCTCTCAGGTTTTCCCCTCACCCAGCTTCAGACCCTCCCTTTCAAGCAGGAAAAGAAAAGAGCCTTTGTGAGCAATTTTGCTTCTCCCTTGCTGGTGCTGACCAATAGTTTAATAGCCAGGGACACCTTCCTAACAATTACAGCCCTGATCTCAATGTTGCAAACAGAAGACTAACAGACTTGAGCCCCAGTGCCTCAAAGAGTGGTGCTTTGCACAGGCATGGCCACCTGTCCACCTGGGATAAATGTCTCATGCCATGCAGGTGTTTTCCAGCAGCTGTGTTTACAGATGCTGGGATGGTGGGGGGAGGGCGCCTACCTGTGGCACATGCTTCGCAGCCAGTCCACCCATTGCTGGGGCTGCAGAGGCCATGGGGTTCACGGGGCAGGGAACCTAAGGATTTGTTTTTTTATTACTGTAATTCACAGCTAATGTACATTTGATGTTTAATGTATGAACCAGAGGTGACTTCAAACTTGTAGGCCTTTTCTAAATAGTGTTTTCATCTAAGTTATTTTTTTTTTAAAGTAGAGGTTCCTAAATTCTGTCTGTCAGACACAGGGAGGGGAAGGCACAGCGAGGTGTGAGAATCCAGTGTGGGAGCTGGCTTTTGTGCAGCCCTTTATTGAGGTCTTACCTCTAATCTCTCCCTTTTTGATGCAATTTAAGATTAAGGAAATGAAAGGCAAGGCTGACTGGGAATAGTTTTACAAACAGGACAGCTGAGAGGCCCTCAGAAGCTGGCTTTGTCAGAGGCTTTGGACTTCAATCCCCAGAAAGGACTGGTGGTGGCCATGCCCCTGTGTACTCTGGAATGTGGCCCAGGACGGCCAGTGTGTCTGCCAAGGGAACCCACCTTCCAGTCACAGCACCCTGCACAGGAGCCAGAGTCAGGCTGCAGGGACCAGCATACACTGGTGTTAGCACAAGAGGCACCCGGCTCCCCTGGACAGAGCCTCATTAATGGAACCTTCCAGGTGGGGCCTATTGGGTGACCTCGGGCCTGGCATTTCACCTTTTGGACCTCTCCCCTAACCTGGACAGAGGATCCTGGGCAAAATCAGACACGTCAAATGGACCCGTGGATGACCTGTGCACAGGGGCAGCTAGGAGCAATGGGAGACCCGGGGGAGGGACCCTGGACCTCAGCTTCAACAGAAACAGTACTTTCTCTCTCATAAGTACTAGTTCTATGGTTTCCCTTACAGGCAGGTTTCCCACTTAAAGAGAAAAGGTAGAAGAGCAGCTGATCCCTAAGATGCTCTCCAGCCCAGATACAGATGGGGAGATATGCAGAAAAGCCCCCAGTGGATTTCCTCAAGAAAATGACCCTCTCAAATGGACAGCAGCTGCCAGGAACTGCAGACTGCCCAAGCCTGGGTGTAGCACAGTGTGGGACTGGGTGAAACACCTCTGCTCTAGCTCCACTGGTCCATCAGCAGGAAGAAGGGTCTGATCCAGCAACGGCAAGCAACAAGAGAAGGTACAGTGTGACCAGTCTCGCTCCATCAAACTGGGTGTCAGAACTTTCCTCTGTAAGTGCAAGAAGAAGAGTGAGCCTGGTCCGCACCCTCCTCTCAGTAATTTACATGGAATCTGCTTCTATTGCCCCCAGACTTCAGCTCTCAAGATGTTGCCCACAAAAACCACTGACCTACCTAACCAGTGCACAAGTCCATCAGCTTGGGAGGGATTTCATCACTTGCCCCAGGCTGAAAGAAACTTGTGTTTCTAGCCTGCCTGCAAGGTCCCACTTCTAGCATTTCCATCACAGTCCCTCACATGCTAAAGAATGTGGTGTCTGCCATTGGCAAACTTGTCTACAAAGGCAGAGACCAAAATGGATTCAATCCAGAAGTAATCCCCCCAAATCAAAAACTTCCACTGGGCTGATGATAAACAGAAGCCTCTCATCCCTAGGAATGAAAGGTCACTCCGGACAGTGTGGAGTCCTTACTCAGCGACTTCCCCCAGTTGTTCAGGATCAGTAGCGGCCTCATTACCTGGATCCAAAGACAATATTTCTAAGTCCTGGGCATGGCTCCAAAAGGTCATTAATAACAGGACAGTCCTCAAGAGTGCAGGAGAATAAAGACCAGCTCTAACTAAGGAAGCAAAGTATTCCAGCCCTTCCCATCAACAGGTTGCAGGGTAACAACAATTTGCATTTCTTGGTACCAACTTGTGCAGCCCTGAAAGCAGTAGCCAGGCTCACCAAGCCTCTGCCTCAGCAAATGGACAAGCCTTTGTGAGTTATAGGCAGAAACCAAGACAGCTGGAGAGTGAGTCTCACTGTCACTTCTCACAGCTTCAGGTTAGAGGCCAGAACTGGATGCAGAGGCCCAGATTCCTGGCTCTTTGCCCAAACAACTGGGCTTTAGGGAGGGCCATGAAGAAGCCAGTCACCTCCTAGCACAGGATTACACATAGCCCTTACCTGGGCTCTCCAGGGGCCTATACGGAGAACACACACACCCTGAAGGTTGGCATTGATAGGGCAACCTTCTTCAAAGTCTTCTAGGCATCTTTGACATGCTTTCTCCAGATAGGGGTCCCTGACTTCTGACCAGGAGCCCCTCAGCTGGAACTGTTACCAGTGTTAGGGTTCTTATGTTCCCCAAGATAGAAATCAAGAGGAAACCCCAGAGACATTTCCAGGCAGGTTTTATTAAGCTTATGCTCGTGCACAAGGGAGGCAGCCCGGGGGAAAGGAAGGTCCCCTGAACTGGCTTAGGGAGGGCCCCGCTGGGACAAACAGGGCTTGCATGCTAAGGCGGGCTTTTTGAAAAAGGCAGGCTTGCAGAATTTTCCGTTTCAGGGTCAGGTGACTTCCTTTTCCAGCTGCATTGCCTGGTAACTATGTTTGGCCTGTGCTGTAGCTGCAAGATGACAGGCTGCTCCACTACCACTCACTAGGAAGGTGGGTTAGCTGCAATCAAACCCTAATCTGCGCACGCAATAGTTGGAGCAGGCCGTTAGCGGGTTCAGCGTTCCTTTTGGCCACCTGGCATCCATTGGTCCTGGTCCCAGACTGATATGCTGTGTCAGGACCACAGCAATCTCCCCTTCCAGCTCTCTCTGCCTTCTCCTGCTCCTCGTCCCAGGGCAGCATGTAGCACAGTAGTCCCGTTCAGGATCGAGACGGCACCAGATACTAGGGGAAGTCACTTGAGTAATGACTCGGCACTGTCCGTCAGTGAGCTTTCATTCGTAGGTATGAGAGGCATCTGTTTATTATCAACTCAATGTGTACATTTTTGATTTGGGGGGATTAGTTCTCCAGTTTACTCTCTGACTTTTTTAGAAAAGTTTGCTGATTAAAGTACAACCAGATCTTCCACCTACCAGCTGGGAGGACTAGACAGACAAAGCCCCAAGCCTCCGCTCAGCACCTCCAACAGGCATAATAAATTAGGGTCCAAATAAGGACTCTATTGAGAACTATAGGGGATTCACCTGACAACAGCCATACAGCAGAATGATTTGGACAAGCCATGATGCAAGGGTCCCCTGTTGAGAATTATTATGAAGATCAAATAAAGAATACCTGGAAAATGCTTATCACCATCATTTCATCATTTCACCACCTTGCTATTTTACATCTGAAACCTATGTAAGTTTATGAACGCCCAGGCTGCCAAAAGGCAAAGAGTGGCCTAGATGGCTGGAGAGGCCTCCCATTTCCTTGAGCCCACCCACCTCCAGTGGCCTGTCATCGTCCTCTCTCCAAACCTCCAAACCACACAATGCTGGCACATGTGTGTTCCCACAGGCTTGGCGTGGCGATCTACCCATGTGCACACAGGCTCTTATAAAGGAGAAATGTTTGGGGTCATGGAACATTCTTGGGAAATGGGATGACGTCCCCCACGGAAAGTCTGAAGAATCATCACACAGTCTCAGGGTTATTACAGTGCATGAGTCTGATTCATCTAACTAATTCCTGAACATCCCATTTTCACCTCACTCAGCCCCATGCTCAGGGGGCGCCAGACCCCTGAATGTGCCTGATAATTAAAACAATTTCTGCCCTGGCTAGTTGCTCCCCTCATTACTCTCTCCCATTACTGGTGATTGCATACAATACATACTTTAAAATGGAGTTTATTGGGGTGGCATTGGTGATAAACTTACATAGGTTTCAGATGTACAATTTTACCCAACATGACCTATTCACCAATCCAAGTAAGTCTCTTTCCACTGCCAAATATCCCCCCTCATCCTCTTCTGTATCCCCTTCCCCTTCCCCTTGGTAATCACCATGCTATTGTCTGTCTAGGAGAATAAATAATTTAATAACCCAGGTTGAGTAGAATCTGATTCCAAAACAAAGTGCTTTAATTCTCCAGTGTGCCTGCTTTCATCATTACTATAATTCCGTTTTCCTTCATTTGACTGGGGCTTCTGCTGCTGCTTAGACTTCTCGTATTTCTCCCCATTTTCCCCAGGGCCTCTGGCTGCATTACAGCTGGCTGCGCGGCCACATGACATCACTCACTGCCAGGCCCAGGCTGCAGCAGCGCCAGGCTTGTGCTCATTACCCCGCTATCCTCCCTCTGTCATGGTGAGAATGGAAATCTGTCCGCAAGGCTGCAGGCAGGGCACTGGGGCCTCCTCTTGCCCAGGGGTTCTTTTCTTCCTCTTGCCCTGCGTCTATCAGCCCTGGCTAGAGGAAAGCAGGAGGAGTGGGAGAGACATTGGGGATGGGGTGGCAAGGGAATAGCCTCTTCCCCTCTGCCAAGAGGTGTTGATTCTCATTCCTCATTGCAGGTCCCTCCTGGCTTTGAAGGAAAGATCTCCCTAAAGCCTGGCATTTGCTAAAGACTAGGAGACCTGAAGCCCCAAAGAGATGAGAGTTTGCTACTTTTCAAGGGAGAGCCACCAGCACCACCACAAGCTGGGCTCTACCAAGAACCTGTCCTCCACGTCCCCCACCCCCTGCTTCACCCACAGGGCCCAGGCTTCCCCCAGCAGCAGTCAGATGTGCTGAGGCCAGAGCTGGTGTTCTGCCTGAGGTCAGGCCTGAGGTTGGTGGGAGTGCAGCTTCGGGAGTAGCAGGGCCTGGAAATGCCCCACGGAGCTTTCGTTTACATACAGCGCGCAAAGGCCTGTGCTCCACTGATTACAATCTTTTTCCTGAATGTTGTGACATTTGCAGGAAGGCTAATTTATTCAAGCATGGAAATCTTTAAAAACTTAATTAAGTTATTTCTGTGATTTTCCATGCCTTCTTGTTTCGAGTTCACACTTACTTTCATCCTTCTTTTATAAAATAAGAAGAGTGGGGAGGGGCTGGAAAGGAAGAAAATGGGAAAAGGACCTCCCAGGCTCTCCTAGGACTGCTGTTGGCCCTCCCAGGCCTCCTATGAGGGGCTTCAGAGCACCAGGCCATGGGTGCCTCCCACATCAGGATCCAAGCTGGGCTCATCTCCATGAAAGATGGTGCAGGACATATGCGGATCCCTTGCTGATCTTCCAGGCACCGTGGCCCCTGTAGCAAGTATAGTTAAATGTGAGCTTGGGCTGGACTTTCCATCCGTGACTGATGATTGCATAAGTGTGATGCTGCCCTTTGCAGAGAATCATGGAGCAGCAGCTGGGAGAGGTAAGGAGGCCAGAGTGGAGGGCAGGCAGCCAGGCCCCATCCTCAGAGGCAAGCTCCCCAAGAGCCGGCTCCCCAGGCAGTGTGCTGCTCAGAAAGAAGAGCTTAGGCCTCATCCAAGGTCTGGTTTTCTCCATCATGTGCCCCAAATCCACACAGCGTGTTCATGCCCTTCCTTTGCAGAGAGTACAGATGCCCTCATTTAATCATAGAATGGCTAATGGCCTTCCCTGAGGCACTGGTTTGTGGGTGACTAAGAGGCTGGAGCAGGGATAGGAGTGAGCAAGGAGCATAGTGAATCAAGAACCACAGAAGTGCTGAGACCAATTTGGCTCAGTGGATAGAGCGTTGGCCTGCAGACTGAAAGGTTCCAGGTTTGATTCCGGGCTTGCGGGCACAACTCCAGTAGGGAGCGTGCAGGAGGCAGCTGATCGATGTCTCTATCTCATCGATGTTTCTGACTTTCTATCCTTCTCCCTTCCTCTCTGTAAAAAAATCAATAAAATATTTTTTTTTTAAAAAGGAACAATGATTCATTCTAAAAAAAAAAAAAAAGAACCACAGAAGTGAAAATACCAATTAGAAAAATGAAGCCTGGTAGGGCATGTATAGGAGGCAACCGATCGATGTTTTTTTCTCTCTCTCTTTCTCTCTCTCTCTGTCTCTCTGTTTCTCTCTTTCTCTGTCTTATCTCCATTCCTCTCTCTCTAAAGTCAATAAGTATGTCCTCAGGAGAAGAGAAGCTATTCTGTGGTTAACATTACTGTACACCAACACGCAAATAACAGGACATGGTGGTTAAGTTGGTTCCTTCAAGCCTTGGTGGGCTGACTGGAGGGTAAAGGGGATGGCAGAGGTACTCAGGTTAAGACAGGTATGGTTGAGGCAGCGCCTTTTGGCTGCTCATACATGAAGGCTGAGCAGGTAAGACAAAAAGGATGCCTAAGTGTTAAAGGCTAGGTGATTTGATAAGTGAACTTATTTATGGAGAAGGAGCAGAGGAAGGCAGCTGGGACCCAGCACAGGGCCAAGTGTGGTCGCCGCGTGCCTCCCTGGGCTCACTGGCTTAGAACTCTCCCTGCAAGAGCTCCAACTCAGAGCAGATGGAACCAGAACCTCAGCAAAGCTCTCCTAGAGTTTCCTTTTAGAGTGTTTTAGCCTTGATCTCAAAACTGCCACACAGAGGAAATATATTCTCTGCTTTACTTTTTTAAAAGGACATGTTTTTATTGCTTTTAGGGAGAGGAAGGGAGAGAAAGAAATATCGATGTGAGAGAGAAACATCCATCTGCTGCCTCACGCACACACCCGCCCGGGGATCCAGGCCACAGCCTAACTTTGTTCTCTGACCAGCAATCAAACCCACAACCTTTAGGTGTGCAGGATGATGTGCTAACCAACTGAGCCACCCGTCCAGGGCCATCTGTATTCTGATGGCATTTGCACATATTATTTTTAAGTCATTAGTCTCTGCCTGATATTGTGAGTCAAGAACTTTAACGGGAAAAATGTATGGCTTGGCTCCTCCAATGAACACAATAATTCATGGTTGTGTTGAGTGTGCTGCATAATGGATATTGCTTTCAACTGGTGTCTGTGGTGTTTTTCCTTCTCTAATTCATTAGCTTGTTCCTCCTGTTCCATCTCAGGAACAGCAGGCGTTTCCTCCACCCGTGCGGTCTGCTGATATAGTGGGCCCCACAGTGGTCTCTACAAGGCCTCCAGGTGGTCTGCCAGCCAATCCAAATGGTAGGTCATACAAAGGTCACTTTTCTTCAAGTGCAGACTTCAGAGCATATTGGAGTCTGTATTAAAAAGGCCCAAAATGAACAATGTTCACAACTATAAGCACAGGAATGGTTCTGTACCTGGGCAGGGCTTCCTTGGACCCTGATGAGGTTGGCATAGTAATAACTGAATTTCAAGTGTGGGCCCTGAGTCCTGGGCCTTCTCTCCTCCTGCCGAGTGGCTGAGGATCCCTGAGTCCCAGGGTGGCTGTTGAGCCCTGTTTTCGCAAGTCGTCAAAGCAACAGCCTTCAGTAAGGCAAGCAAAATGTCAGGATTAGAGAGAAACACCTCCAGCTATCAGTCATCCATCTCATTCCAATATCAGAAGCAGACAAAGGAGTAAAAGAAAAGAAGAGGAAAAATCAATAGCTTTGGGTGGCTCAGTTGTTTGGAGTGTTGTCTGTGCACCAGAGGATTGTGGGTTCTATTCCAGATCAGGGCACGTACTTAGTTTGAGGGTTTGATCCTCAGTCAGGGCATGTATGGAAGGCAACTGATTGACGTTTCTCTCTCTCTCTCTCTCTCTCTCTCTCTCTCTCTCTCTTTCCCTCTCCCATTCTCTCCCCTCCCCGCTCCATCCCCCTCTCTCTAAAATCAATAAATATGTTCTCGTGTGAAGATTAAAAAATGAATAAAGATGAAGGACATAGTTATCAACTGGTTTGAGAAGCAGAAATTAGGAAGGCTGAGGCCATCTGGCCACCTCTGCCCTCTGTGCAGACTTCTCCTGTTCTTGTCAGCACCAACACAGAGCCTGGGCCCATGTTAATGGCACAGCACTCTACACAGTAACTACAGTCAGCCAGACCCCGATGTTTCAGAGCTTGCCAGCCAAGGCGGTGCATCCCTTGGTGAGTGAAGAGGAAAAGGACAGCATCCAAACAAAGGATCTCTGGGATTGTGAGCCATTGGTTGAATTTCTACCATGGCAACAAGCAGGGCCGCAGCGAATTCAGAGGAAAGGGAAGGCAAGGCCACTCCTCAAGCCCCTGGAACTCTAGTTCGGCAGCACCTTCTGCTAGTGTTTCCTGTGTGCACACATGCTCTTTGGCCAATCAGGGGAACCTGAGGCTGATGTCTGCAAAGAACAGTGAGAGCTCCGACCCAGTCAAGACCATTCCTCACCTTTTAACTGTTTGGTTTCTGGGTTGGCCTGTAAGCCATCCCTTTGCTTCTGTGTTCCAGTCATGGAGGTGGACCACCACGATGCCCTTGCACTGCCCACTTTTTCCACTGGAACAAAACTGTTGTTCTTTGTGTCCAGCCCAACACTTGCATGTTGATTCCACCTCATTTCCCCCATCTCTCTGGACCAGTGCTTCTCATTCTCTGGCATGCAGCAAGATCAGCTGAAGGGCCTGTGCGAGCACACAGTGCTGAGCTGGATGGCGGAGTTCCTGGCTCATTGGGTCTGATGTGAGGGAGAAATGTGCCTTTCTAACAAATTCCCTGGTGATGCTGCTGGCCCAGGGACCACACCCTGAGAACCACCATCCACAGCTGGGAATCTGCCCATTTCTCTGCTGGCAGCCTGGAGCAGGAAGGAAGCAAGCCTCTTTCTCTTGGATGCATCTGATGGATGGGTTGCCTGCCCCAAGGGGCCATGCCCCTCATCTTCCAGACCCAGAGAAGAGCTGGGCTCACCTTTCCCTTTCCTCTGAATTCGCTGCAGCCCAGCCATTGCTGCTTCCTAGTCTGGCCACCCCAAAGCCTCTTTCTCCATCCACACATGTGGCTTTCTACATTTTGCTTTTCTCTCTCTCCCTGTGTGTTTCTTCACATCCATCTCTGACTGCCAGACTCTCACACACAGGCTTCTTCTGGCATCTATCCATCGTCTTTATCCATCTCACTGTGCAGATATTTACATTTCTAAAGCCCAGCATGTTTTCATGTTTCCTCCTACTTCAGCCAAACAAGGATTTTCCTCTCAAATCTACTCACAGTTAGATCAGGGGAGGGGAGGGTGGACGCTTTACTGATTGGAGTAACCCCTCTTGAGGCTGTTTATTCATCAAGAACAAAGAGGGCTTCCGGCAGTGATGGATAGCAGACAAACCAGCACTGTGTCTCAGGACACCTGTCCCACTTGGGGACAGTTGATAAAACAAACATGCTGCTTGGTTGTCCTGCAGATCCTTTTTAATCACCTTGAACTGACTTGAAAGCCCTCCAGAGGCCTTGTCATGGGTATTTATTTGCAGCATTGAGGCCCAAGAGGAGAAAGGACATGTATTCCTTCCTGAAGCACAAATATTTGATTCCTAGGAAACAGGATGGCAGGGTAGTGGTTGGGAGCGTGTGTTCTGGGCACGAAACTGCCGGGAGAGGTCCGATGTCCGGAAATTAAATGAGGCTCCATACCTACACTTCCCACCTATGGCTCAGGCTCGCACAGACGGCTCAGTGAGTGCTGCTGACACGACCACCTCAATGTACCACATCACAGAGCCTCTGGATTGGGAACAAGGACTGAGCAGACCAGGCCTAGGTCACTTCTACCCGAGCCTGATCCCAGGCTGCGCTCGTGAGCTCAGGCATCTGTTAGACAAGGTCATGCCCCGTGTTGCCCTGGACAGTCAGACCCTCAGACTTAACTTAAAAGCTTTGTGCTTTGGGTTTTGTCTTGTTTTGTTTTTGAAATAGAAAAAAAAAATCCTATTCCTTTCTGACCGGTGCTTTTTTCCAGCAAAAGAGCAAGTCAGCACTAAGAATTGTCTTTGGTCAGCACAATGTATGTTGCAGTGGGAGAACTTTGGAGAGTGTGAGGAGGCCCTAATGAGAAGGAAAGTCAGGGCCTGGCAGGAGCTAGCTAATTTCCCAGGTCTCTGAGAGAATCCGTAGGAACAATCTCTTTTCTTTCCTTCTACCTGTACTCCATCCCCTGCCACCCAGAGAATCTGTCTGTAGGATACACTGGGGATCAAAGCAGTCAGACCCAGGACAAGCAGGTCTCCCAGCCACAGCCTAGAGTCCAAAGCCCAGGTTTCAGCCCTCCTGTGGACACTGGGACCACCCCTCTGAGGCCTGTCTTATGTGCACCTGGCTTTGCACAGCAGGGAAAGGGTAAGCTGCCTCACCCTCCCATCACCAAGGCACTGATAGCAATGCCCTGCCCAAGACTGGCTCACCAGCGTAGGAAAGGCATGCCAAGACCTGTTGTTGGCCGTTTATCACCCTAGGACACCGTTCTTTATCTGCCACATCACCACTCCCAGTGTGTAGCAGACATCATAGGAGCCTGTCATCTCCTGTCAGCCAGGCAGCCTTCAAGGAGGGTGCAAAGCCTAGCCATTCAGGCTCCTGGGCTGCAAGAGCCCTGCACCCCATCTCCACCTCCAAGTGCCTGGAAACTGGGCCCCCTGGGAGTGGCATGGAAAGAAAACAGCAGTGGACCAGACTGGCCTGGCTCAAGATCCAGACTCTGCCATTCAGAAGACTTGGGCAAGTTACTTAATCTTATTGTGTGCCTTGTTCTCATCATTATGGGGGAAATGATTCAAACATCACAGAAGTATTCTGAAGACTAAATGTGTTCCATGGAAGCAACTGTCATGAGTATATAGTAGTCACTGGGCTTACCCAATAAATTGTGGCTCTTGTGATTATTTAAAATAAATTTCAATATTGATGAGTTTCTCTGCCACTGGAATAAGGTCAGATTCAGCACCCTAAGAACCTTCAGTTACAATGGAGCTGAGTGTGTGAGAAAGTAAGCCCTGCGTATCTGCTGCGGCTCTTGCTCCTCCAGCCAGCCTCCTTGTGCATTTGCATTCTTTCGCTGTGGGCCAGCCTGTGCATATGGAATACATTTTCTTTCAGTGTCTCATCATTAACATTTTCATTTCTGCTTAGCATCAGGGGCTTTGCACTCCCTGGCCTTCCAGAACACTGGCCTGCTTCAGTACAGGCTTGCCGAGGTCTCTCATTTCCTGATCATCCAGGAAGCATTCCTGGGCAAGAGCTCTGGGAGGAGGCGTGTGCATGGCAGGTCAACAGACTTTGAGTTCTGGAGAAGATGAATCAAGCCACACACAAGCCCCTCTTGCACCTTCCTATGGCTGCTTGGGGATCAAAGTCAGGCTTCTTTCCTTCCCAGTTTTCGACTCAGCCATGTGTGGATTTACTGAGTTCTGCCAATCAACTCAAAGATGTTAGCTGCCATGTCCAATGTTCATGCTCTCAATGAGCTGAACATGAGCCTGGAAAGGTGGCCTTCTACTTAAAATAATGTAATAACTCATAGAGTTGGCAAGTGGCCAGTGAAATGGGCACTGCCATGGCCACTGAGTCATGGAGGTGCCCATTGTTATACCATTCCAGGTGAAGGGTAAGAAGGGCAATAAGCCCCTGGGTAAGAAGAACCTTGGGCACACTGATTCCACTTCTAGGACAGTGTCCTAAAAATCATCAGAAATGTGGTCAAATGTTATTATGATACAAAGATGTTCATTGCAATAGTGTATACAGTGGTACAAATTTGCAAACAATCTAAATATCCAACAATAGAAAATTAATTAGCAGAACATATATACATCTACAGAATACTCTGAAACTATTTTTTTAAAAAACATAGAGTGATGTTTAATAGGATGGCAATAGGCCCATGATATAACCTTATGTGAAAAAAGATGATAAAAATGCAAATTCCAACTTTATTTTATAACTCATATACATAGAAAAGGCAGATTGGAGGGAAATTCCCTGAAATAGTAACAGTAAGTCTCTTTGATGATGCGACTGTGAATGGCCTCCTTCTTTCTTCCATGGCTTTTCTATATTCCCTGTAACCAGCATGTATTATGTCCAAAAAGAATGACAACTATGCAAACACAAGTGATGTTTTCTTCTCCAGGGTCCATGACCACAGCAGAAAGGCAGGCCCATCATCAAACTTGGCTTCTTAGGGTGTGGCAAGGGGGAAGCTGTCTAGTCCACACTGGCCTGACTCCACTTCTGACAACCAAGGGCCAAAGGAACCTGGACAGCCAGGCGTGTCCTGCGGCCCTGCTCTTGCTGTCCTCCTGCCTGCCTGATCACTGCAGATTGCTTCAACTCCCTTCATTGCGGTTTCAATGTGCAGTTCCTGATCCTCACACCCTGCCCTGGGCTGGAGCCCTGCTCTGCAACACCAGCACTCCAATGGCAGGCCACCAGTCCTACCCAAGATACGTGGGCAAAGGAAGAGCAGGCTGCGGCCTGGCCAATGAAAATTCAGTGTGTACAGCCAAGTCTTTCTGTCTGCGAAGCCACAAAGCAAGGGGTGCCCGCAGAGTCCAGCTCTCTGCAGAGCTGCAAGCACCCACTTCCCAGCCCAAGTTGCCAGGCTGGGTCAACTCAACAGCAGCAATGCTCGGGGCTTCTGATTTAAGGGCTGGACTGGGGTGGTGTTGGGGGAAATGATTATGTGAGTCTGGCTACATAATCAACAGAAGAAACTCCTGGCAGCCAGTTATAAGTTTATCCCTCTGTCCCTTCTTGCCATTCATGAAAACCCACAAATTTTGTCCACTTAACCTTTATGGTCTCTGGCTACCTGGTCCCTCACACCCTTTCTATCCAGTTTCTCACTTCTCCTTAGTACGGACTCCTGTCCATAAACCCACACTCCCCATTCCCTCCTCTGAAATATTTTTCAATTGGTTCTTTTTCCTCCCTTCCAACATGAGTGACCTCAGTCATGTAAGAGAGAGAGAGAGCTTGGGTTCTAATCCTGGCCTAAAAATACAGGCTGAATGAAAAATGAGCCACCTCTCCAGTCCTCGTGCCCTACAGTGCTTCCCACAGCCAGCTGGGCCCTGGCCTGAGTGAGCTCCACACCTTCTGTGGGGTGTCCTGGCACAGGGACTGCCCTGTGGCTCTGCTGCCACTGTGCTCAGGCTTGTGTCTGCTTGTTGTCTCCTGTGTGGGTGCCAGGACTCTGGAGCAATGGCTCTGCTTCTCTGTGACCACCTTGTACAAGTGCAGAGCACAGGGGGGCAGTGGCTGGTATTCTCTGACGGATGCCTTCCTTTCCAGCAGATGTGAAAGGGACTCATTTAAAGTTGGTTTCCCCATCAGCGTTGTCAGGCCTCAGTGGCCATGGGAAATCACCAAAGAGGAAAGTCACCACTTATCCTAAACCCGCTACGGTCGGCACAGTCCACCACATCTCCAGACCGCTGCCCATGGTCACGGCCCCTCCTGGGGAAGAGTGGCCTCTGGTCCTGCTAGGGTGGACCATTCCAGGGATGGCCAGACTCACTGACACCGGAGCCTGTGTTCCCCAACACAGGAGGGCAGGGGGGGAGGCCCACTGTCCCCAGGGGGGTGCTCTGTTCTAGAGCTGCACCCGCCTCTGCAGGGAGGTCCCGGGGAAGCCACCTGACCATCTGAGTCCCACACTACATTTCTCGGGGACACACATGACACTTACCTGGCAAGTTACCCTGAGGTGTGCATGTCACCCAATATGTGAGCATGCTTTTAACAACATGAATAATACTTTATGCCCTATTTACATTGTTTTGCTGGGATGCCTCTCTCCATCCACAGGACCCACTTCCCACAAGGCCGCTTCCACTGAGCTGCACCAACAAGAAGCATGCATCCCTCGCGCAGGAGTGGACCCTCATGTGTCTCCCACTGGATGCTGGCAGGGCACCATTTGGGTGCCGGGGACAGGAGTGGGCATATTCAGTGCTTTAGTGTGTGTGAGTGAAATTGATTCTCAAGGACTTCCCTGAAATCTTCCCTACATTGAGCACTTTTTTACGGGAGGAAAACATTTCCAATTCATAGTAACTAACTCATAAGCAAACCTTTGGATCCCTGCCCAACAGTAAGTAGGCTCTACCAGTGTTAAATCACCTTCAGATGCGTGTTCCATGCTGGCCTGGTGGACTAACAACACATCTACAGATCCCAGCACATCTGCAATATCCCAGCACAGGTATAGTCGCCTGCCTTCACCTGTGGGGCTGGGGTGGTGAGAGAGAGGAGAGCACAGTAGCTCCTTGGCAGGAGCGGCCTGCAGGAGGTGAGCTTTCTGCTCAGCATCTCCCGGGTGAGAGCGCTTTGCTGGGTAATGAATGGCTACAGAAGACAAATAGGACAAAAACACTTTAATATTCTCAGGTGAGAGGTAATCTCAGCAGAGACACTTACTTCTCAGCCAGAAATAGAGAAGCAGGCTTTAGGAGGAGCCCCAATGCTGGCCCCGGATTACTCAGCGGCTCTGGGCAAAGCCCGGAGTCCTTAGAGGGGGATTTGCCTGCGTCAGGAAGCCAGAGGTTCTCATACACGCCTGCCTGAGGGTGCCCGCGGGCCCTCCAACCCAGCCTCCTTCCTTCCCAGGGGCTGAGACGAAAGATGCAACTTGCCTGGCTGTGTGCTGTCGGCTGAATTCTATCTCTCAAAAACGCATACGTGGAAGTCCTAACCCCCCAATAGAGCAGAATGGGACTAACCTTGGAGATGTGGGTCTTTAAAGAGGTCATTAAGGTTAGGCAAGGTCGTGAGGATGGGTGCTGATCCAGGATGACTGGCATGCTTATAAGAGAGGAGATCAGGACCCAGACAGCACAGAGCACAGACCATGGGAAGACCGGGAAAACAGCCCTACAATTGTAACCGAGGCCTCAGAAGGAGCCAACCCACCGGTGCCTGGATCTCGCACTTCTAACCTCCAGAGCTGTGAGAAACAAGTTGCTGTTCTCTAAACAACCCTGTCTGTGCTACTTGGTTAGGCTACCCTGGGATCTACACTGCAGAACACACCAGAGCAAATCCCAGAGAAAATGAGCTCCCCATCGAGAGACCAGCCACACTTAAATACATGTGCTCAGAACAAATCTGGTTTTGAAATGTCTGTGGGGCTGCAAAGCCTGTCCCAAATCACGTTCACAGGCCACCAGAGCTCCTGACTTCTCCTTCCTTTCACCCTCGGGCCTGCCTGCCCCCTGTCCCCCTGGCTCACTGCTCCAGCCTGGCCTGCACCACTGCCCTCGGGAGCCTTCCTTCAGCCCCAAAAGAGCCCTGCGCCAGCCAAAAACAGGGAGAGAGGGAAGGAAAGTGGTGCCAGGGAAACTCCGCCAGGCCTGACCATCTGCTTTCCAGTCACTATCCTATCCTGGCTGTGTGGACGGCCTGGGCTTTGGAACTGACTCCTGAGACCCTCTCTCCCACTCTTCCTAAGCCGGCAAGGCAAGCATGTCCCAGTCCTGAGAGGTATGGAGAGCCTTGCTGAAAAATAAAGGTGTTTGTCTGTTTCATTATGACTATTTTAGTACAGTTTTAGGCACATAGCAAAATGTAGGGCAAAGTACAGAGGTTCCCCCAATAATCCCTGCCCCCACAAATGCATAGCCTCTCCCCTCATCCCTACTCCCACTAGAGTGGGCATTTGTTACAATTGTGGTGTTTGCTTTTCAATCCAATTCTCTTCCCATGGCTGTAACTCCATCAGCTTTGTCCCGTCCCCTCCTTGTCCACTGACCTCTGCCCTCAGCCTACTGTGTTTCAGTGGAACACTCTTCTCTTCCAGTCCCTGCACCTTTTCTTAAACAACCATAAGCTAAGAAAACCTAGTAATGATGCCATTTCTAGAATGCCTACTGAATCAAGCTCCTTGCTGGTGGGATCTTTTATCACATGACTTCTAATCCTCACCCCTCCCCCACCCCCACTTTCATCTCCATGCAGGTAGGAAGACAACGCCCTCTTAAGGAAGAGAACACAGAGGCACATCAGGATCAAAGCAGTTGGCTGGAGGCAGAGTGAAGACACAGAGCATCAGACTCATCTGCTTTCCACTTTCCACTCTGTTATTTAATGTGAAACACTATAAATGAAAGGTGCTATTTTTTTTCCAATTCTTATTGTTAACAGCTAGGAGACATTAAAAGAGAGAGAGATAAATCTTCAACAAACATAGAAATCCCATGATACTAAAACCGAGATCTGACCTCCAACTTCAAAACCTTCCTTCAACATCTTTGTTTTGCCTGAAGAGAAATCTGACTTCCTGCGAAGACCAGAGCTGCTCCCTAACACAAGCTGTAGGAGTTCTCGCATCTTCCTTTCCCACCATGTGAAGGATCAGAAGTGCTGTGTTGGGGTGATTGTTTGGCGAATGCCAGTCTTTCTGTGCTAGGCTGAATCTCTATAGGGAGCGTGACCATAGAGTTTATAGCATGAACAGAAATGCTTTTGACAGTCAAAGAAGGTGCTAGTTTACTGCAGAACAGAAAGGAAACTGGGACACTGGTTTGCTTGCCAATAGAGTTCCAATGCCAGATCCCATATTTGGCCCATAGTAGTTGCTCAGTAAATAAATGTGCTGATTGAATTTTACTGCAGGATTAGTAAGATTTTACCACCATATCTTTCAGACCTTAGCTCTGTAACTTCCCCTGTACCCCAATCCTAGACACATAGGGACCTCCAATTAACCTATCTTGAACACACCACGAAGTCTCATTTCTCCAAGCTTCCATGAAACTGCCACCTCTGCCCTCCCCATAGTCCTCTCCAAATCTTCCCATCCTTAACATCTCAGCTCAGATACTGCCTCTGCTCTGAGGCCTCCCATTTCCCAGAAAGCTTTCACACACCTCCGGATAAGTAACCACTGCATGGGTTACTTAACTGTCCTTCCTCTCACTAGACTGTGAAGTCCTCCAGGTTTGAGTGCACATTTCATTCATCTCCACAGGGCCCATCCCCATGGCCAGCACAGAGGAGATATAGAATAAATGCTGTTGAGAGAGTCAGGAAGACGAGCACCCTCTTGGATGTCAGCGGTCAAGAAAGACTACTAAGGAGTGCCCTTGCATTCTGAAACAATCACGTTTCTGTTGCCACAACTGGAAAATACGTTGCTCTCACCTCACGTGGTGCGGGGCATATAGCAAGCAAGCATCTCATCACTTAAATAGCAGCAGCAGCAGCAGCAGCAGCAGCAGCATGATCTATCTTCCGTGTTGGTGTGTCCCTCTACCCTTATCCTTCCCATCTTCTGAATCTCTAGTGCCAAGGCTCCACGGTTTCCTCAGCTCCGTTCCCCACCAGCACTTTTTCCTGTGGGAATGAATCTTCTCCCTACGCCTGTCAGCCTGGATATATTTGAGGAGTCCTTCCTGGACAGGCAGGGCTTCCTGGCACTCACCCTGCCATTCCTCAGAGCACCTCATGCCAGGGCTGCTGTGGGCCTTCTTGGACCCTCCATCTTCCCCGCAGCCAAGCTATTTATATTCTTTAAAGACCTTTCATGTGGCGCCTGTGCTAATATTTACATCCTTGCTTAACTAGGCCAGCCTCTGCTGCCCTGGGCATTCCATACGCTCAGGCAGGATGGAACTGCAATCATTCCAAGCTCCCCAGTAGCTACTTCCCACTCATAGCACAAAGCATGCTCAGAGCTGTAAATTGCTTAGTATGCAGGCTGCCTGGGGGTTGGGATACGGCCAGTGAAAGATGGGCCAGGTCTAGACTAAGTTGTGTTTAACTGTGGGCTTTGTAAACCCACAGTCCTAGGCTTGGAGCAATGCTCAGCTACTCACTGACTATGTGACCAGTCAATGGTTTAATCTTCACAGAGCCTTACTTTTCCCATCTATAAAAAGGAAGTCATAATGCTTCTAAGGACTGGTCTGAGGATTCAATGTGACCATGAAAAGAGACAGGCGCTTAGTAATGGCTCATCTATTATTATAAAAAATTAACAAAAATGTGTTGCATACCAACTCTATATAAGATGTTATAGTGCTTAACTCTGGGATTAGAGCATAGGAGAGAAGACAAAGAAGACATGTTCCCTGTCCTTGATTTCAAAATCAGAACTCAAAGCAAGACAGAGGTGACAGTCGTGAGAGATACAGACAACAACTGGGGGTATAGGTGAAGGTGCTGGCACTGAGTGGGGCAAAGCTGAGGTTGGGCTGAGCTTGGGAGCCTGAGAAGAGCTTTGATTTGCAGCTATGATGAGAGAAGCTTTTGCAGAAGCGATCATCTGCACAATCTCAGAAAAAGGATGGAAAGTAACAATAACAATAACCAATATTTTAATTGATTGCTTCCAAGGTGGGCTCTGTGCAGATTGGTTTTATATCGTCTCACTTAATCTTCTCAACAAGTATGTGAGATGAGGTAGGTGCTACTATTGTTGTCATTCTATACCAAAGGTAAAGGGACTTACTTCTCAGGACTGCAGGACTAGTAAGAGGGAGAGCAGGACTTGAATTCAGGTCTGTCTGTCCCCAAAGCAGAGCTCTTAATTCCATAGTGTGTATGCCGGGGGAACATGTGGGGATTGTGACTAAAAGTACAAGTAGGGCATGTATGTGTGTGTCTCTGTGTGTTTCTGTGTGTGTGTGTGTGTGTGTGTGTGTGTGTGTGTACGAGTGCAGGCACGCACATGCGTGTGACAGGTATACAGTGCAGGGGAAATAGAGAGAGGAGGAGGTAGGAGAAGTACTGAAGAAGATTCTGGAGCCCAGGCTAAGGGGCTTAAGCTCTTTTTGAGGCTAGCTTCAGTTCCTGCTGCACACTGAGCCCCAGAAGGCCCCAAGGGTTGTTAATAATAGCAATGATCACGCTAAGAATAATAGTGGGAGCAGTGCAAGAGGGCGGGCAGCGCCCCGGCAGGCACTGCCTCTGCAGGAGAAAAGGGCTCTGACTCCCACTGTGCGGGCTTCAGGGCCAGGCCAGGCCTCCAAATTGACTTTGACGTCACCGGAGGGTTCAGCAAATCCTGCAAAAGCAAAATACCTGGAGGAATAGCTCTCCTTCTCTGGAGTTCTGGCAAACTTATTATCCCAATCAATATTTGAGTAATTACAATCCCCTGTGATCAAAGGGGGAGCGTTTCTTCCTTTCTTTGGCCTCTTTAAAGGCCTCTCTTATCTGGAAAAAGATTTCTTAATCTACTTTCCCTTCATGCCTGGAGGTGTGTGCAGCCCCAGAGCTCCCTGCCTTTCTTCACTCCTGGGGGCCTGGCCCCACTCGCAGGAAGCCTTGTAGGACAGCCTTGTGGCTCAGCCCCTCTGAGCCTCCAAGGGAAAAAGGTGGGGTGGCAGCTGGGACTCAAGGATCCCAGAACAGAGGAGAATCCACTGTCCTCTTCCCTAAGAGAACGTGGTGAAGGCCTGGTCTCTCCCACCGCTGACAGGCGCCCCTGCACTTTGCCAGGCTTTCATCCCCTCTCTAGGCCCACAGGCTGCTGAGGCTGGGACAGGTCTTTGGGAATTAGGAGGAAGTCACTTAGAAGTGCTCCATTCAGTCCATGATGAGGAACCACGAGGCTGAAAGGACTCTGTGTTCAGTCATCCAGCCATCCTTCTGTCACGAACCCTGTGCCCAGACTAAATCCACTGGTCCGGCTTGTGAGACCCACCCCAGGCTCAGACAGCTTCCTCTCAGCTGCCCTGTGCCTCTTAGTAACACACTGGGAGGTCAGACCCAATGCACCCATGAAAGGAGGGGCCGCACCGACATGGTCCACAGCCCACTCCCCAGGAGAGGGGGAACAGGAGGCAGCCTGCAGTCCCAGCACGCTGGGCGCCTGATTGAGAGACGGGGTCCTCTCTGCCCTTGGTGATTAAAAGGTTTCTGCACTCCCGAAACCTAATTATCCCAAAGATTTCCGTTAAGTCTTTTCAGCTGCGCTTCTAAAGAGGCCCTTCCAAGATTGCACAGTTAGTCATTACTCTGCCCACTGCTCGCAAGGCCGTTTATTGTGTTTTTATGAGGGAAAGCTGTGCTGCCTGATACATTTCCCGGGCAAGGCTGTGGGAGGGGCTCCCTGTGCCTGGGCTGCTCCTGGAGGAGGCGCCCACACTCCTGTCTCCACACAGGAGGGGAGGCACGCCCAGGGGGCTGCCCAGAGTGAGGCCGGCCACACACACTCAGGGACAGCCAGGGAGTCCTCCCTGCCCGGACATTCTGGAGAGCATTCCAGAAGCCATCCTGCCTAGCCCCTGTCACCAGGCATTTCTTCTCCAATTTACCCCAGACAGTAGGGTCGCTCCCCTCCCAGGCAGGCAACTGCACCGTTCTCATGGAAACTTCTCCAGCGGTTAACCCTCCTCCCATAGAGCATTGAAGCCTCTCATTTGGGAGATTGCAGAATCCAAAGGTCTGCGCTCCTGGGAAAACCACTGCACACACAGTACAGACACTCACAGCCTAGGATGGGTCGGAGACCCTGGGAACCCAGCTCAGCTGGGGGCGAGAGGGTGGCTCTTCAGCCAAGCTAGGTCCTAGGTCGGTGCATCTCTTGTCCTGAGAGAAGAACAGCCCTGCCCTAACGTTGACAGATTCCACCTGCCTGCGTGTTTGTGAGGCCTAGGAGTCCGTGTTGAACTGGAAACCCAATGGCTGTTCGTCAGAGGTCTGGCAGGAAAGAGTGTGGAATCGACTGCCAGACAGGGTCCATCAAAAGGAAACCAAGCTGAGAGAAAGAAAACTTGGGAAAGATTGCCTGAGGAGTATGCAGTCATCTGTCCCTCTAGAAATATCAACAACTTTCCCAGGATTAAGCCAGGTCAGCAAAGCACTGTCTCTGGGACCGTATCCCTCTGAGTTTAAGTTTGGTCTGTGTTGAAGGGAGCAGCCTGAGGAAGTGAGGATGCATCTACTGTGAGCATTGTTGAGGACATCATTCAGCAGGGTTCACAGGGCTCCGTTCAGGATGCCCTCTCAGCCTCCTTTACCCCTCCCCTCACCTTTTTTCACCCTCCCCTCACCCTCCCACTTCCTCTTCCTTCCTTCATTTCTTTCTCCTCTTTTTTTCCCTCCCATCTTCCAGGCTCTCTGAATTGTGAGAATGATCAGGTTACCCTACCCAGGTTAGCTGCCAGAAACTGAAATTGTAAATTAGGGCTTCTCCATAAAAGGTGGTCAGGGCCTCAAGCTCTGCTTGCCAGTATTAGCCTCATTTGGGATCCCATGACATTCCTCCCTTTGTTTTTCTCTTTCCCTTTCCCATTTGCTTCTAAAGCGTGTTATCTCACTCTGTTTTACATATCTGTGTAAGCCGCCATAATTCCACGCTGGCACAAGGCAGGTACAAGTAAGTACATTAATGAATTAATTAATACAGTGCAAACTGCGCTGCACAAGCAGATTGTATTTACAAAGGAGTGCGTTTACCAAGCTGCTCCTGGAAGGCCTCCCAGACCATATGGCCTGAGTTCAGAGTCCTGAAAGATGTACAAGATACAGAGAAATGGGAGGAAATGGGTCCCAGTCACCATCCCACTTCTGTGCTCTAACATAGGGCTGCAGCTCCTTGTCCTCTCTCAGGGCCCGTGGAGCCCATCTCCAGTGACTTCACCCAGCCAGTATCTCTTCATGGATTTGAAGGCACAGAACTGAAAAAAGAAACAAATTAAAAATCATAGGAGGTCAGCACCTGGAGGAATCTGAGCACTCCTCTCATCTGACCTCCATAATGAAGAGGGAGATATGAAGGCCTGGGAGGCCACTGACAGCAAGTTCCCAGTGGAGAACCCCGTGTCCCGAACTCCCTGCAAGTTGGTAACCCTTGCTGCATCCCATGGAGCTAAATCATTGCAGTTCCCCTGGGGAAGCTGAGCCTCATACTTCTATTCTCCATAAAATGGAGACACGGTGATAGGACTTCACGTAGTACATCGTTTAAACCTTCCAGGGCCTCAGTGGACATGTGACTTCAGGCTCCTTACTGGGCTGCTTCCTCCTCTGCGAAATGGAGCTGATAAAATAGCTTCCCTCGGGTTGTGAGGAGTGACTCAGACAATGCAGGTGAAGAACTTGACAAACAGCAGGGGCTCCCAGATGCTACCTGTGGAGATTGTTCCTATTTTACAATGATAGGTGGCAGCCCAGGGCAATGCAGAAATGTGACCAAAGAAACACAGCAGAACTCCTAAGCTGCAGCTCCAACTAGGAATTCCTGGGTGTGAAAAGGCATAGACACTTGGATTCCCCTTTGCCCATAAGTCCATCCCAATCCCCAACCTGTCTCTGGTCTCTTCCTGACCCACAGCCTTCCTCTGCTTTTCAGCTAATTCCCTCTTCGTAGATACCATATCCTCAACACCAATACAATACCCACATGCCTACATCCAGGTGGACACTTTATACAATACCCAGGGAGATGGCATCTCTCTAGGCTTCTATCTGGAACAGTTTATGTGAGATCCTGACCCCAGGCAGGAGGGTGGAACCAAGTAATTTTCCAGGAATTTGTTCAGGCTGTGGACTCCAATGATTCTATTTCCTTGTGGCCCTAGCTCAGGCATACAAATCTTGTGTTAGTATCTTAAGTAGAAACATGAACATTTGGAGCTCTTGCCGAGATAATACTTTAAAACCCTGGAGTTGTGCCTTGAATGCCAGCCTGAACCCCTCCTGCTTCGTCTCCCCCTGCCCCAGACATTGGCATAGAGGAAGGGAAAGGTAGGCCATGGTCTTTGGGTGAACAGAGGGATTGTGATACCATGGGCACTTCTCAGGTGCCATGGGCCGCTTTTTATCTTTCTGTCAGGAAAGGGGAGAGTGAAAACTGGAAAGGATTAAGAAGCTCTATGTTTGCCTTATTGGCACCCATTTTCTCAGAGACGTAAATTGCATTCAGTTCCCCTACCTGGCCTATTCACCTCCACTCAGAGCCTTAGCCTTGGTTAATTAGCAGCTCTCTTCAGATGGTCATAACCAAGGACCCTTAAGGACAGCCACGCTGTCCTGCCCCAGGCCAGTACACACAATAAGCAGCCAATTCTTAAGGTATAACTTATGAGTCAGGCTAGATTCAATACATCTTTTACTGAATGTACCCCAACCCCAAGGCATGATGCAAGCTCAGCAGCTTCCAGCTCTGTGCATGCTTTATGCTATGAGTGGGAAATAGTTACTGACTAGCTTGGAATGATTACAACCCCATCCTGCTTGAGTCTAAGAAATGCCCAGGGCAGCAGGGGCTGTACTAGTTAAGCAGGGATGTAAATATTAGCACAGACATTATGTGAAAGGTCTTTAAAGAATATAACAGCCTGACTGAGGGGAAGATGTAGGACCCAAGAAGGCCCACAGCAGCTATCACATCTGAGGCCTCAATCTTACCTCACACCATATACAAAATATAACCCAAAAGGAACTTAGACCTAAATGTAAACCCTAAAGCTATATAACCTTTACAAATATATATAAAAGAGAATTGTGTGACTTTAGGGAACACAAAAATCATGAGCCATAAAAGAAAACATTACAAGTTAGATTTCATCAACACAAAACACAAAAGACTCTTAAAAGACTTAAAAGATAAGTCACAGACCAGGGGAAAATATTTCCAAAACACATATTTGACAAAGGACTTAAATCTGGAGTACATAAAGAACTTTCAAAACAAAACAATAAGAAAATAAACAACTCATTAAAAAAGAGAGCAACTGACATTTAACCAAAAAAGATACACAGATGGCAAACAATCACATGCAAAGATGCTCAATATTCTTAGTCATTTAAGAAATATAAATTAAAACTATAAAGAGACACTACTGAATATGTTAGAATGGCTAAAGTTAAAAGGATAGATAGATAGATGACAGATAGAATGATAGGTAAATATATATATATATATATATATATATATATATATAGAGAGAGAGAGAGAGAGAGAGAGAGAGAGAGAGAGAGACAGGTCAATGGCATCCAAGAGCAGGAAAGATATAAGACAACTGGAACTCATTGTGAGTAAGAATGAGAAATGATACAGGCATTTTGAAAACCATTTTGGCCATCCTATCTAATAAAGGAGTAATATGCAAATTGACCATACCTTTGCTATACCCACAAAGCCATGCCCACAACCCACATTCACAAGCTAATCAGGAGTGAGTATGCAAATTAACCCAACCAAGATGGCTATGACCACAGAGAGAGCAGGAGGGAGCTTTGGGTTGCCCCCGGCAATGGCAGAAGCCAAGCTTTCTGCACACCCTGGCTGGTCCAGGCCTTCACTTAAGGCAACAAAGTTTCAATGGCTGATGCCTCCACTCCAGGCTACAAAGTTTCAATTGTAAAAGATAAATAAATCTCAGATACCAGCACCTCCACTTGGGTCACCAGCGGGCGTGGCCAGCCTGCAAACCACCATAGGCCCCTCACCTAGGCCACCCATGCCCCAAGGGAGCCCCCACCCTGATCTGGGACACTCTTCAGGGCAAACCAGCTGGCTCCCACCCATGTACCAGGCCTCTATCCTATCTAATAAAAGAGTAATATGCAGATTGACCATCACTCCAACACACAAGATGTCTGCCCCCATGTGGTCAAAAGATCCTGCCCCCATGTGGACACAAGATGACCACCACAAGATGGCCTGCAGGGAGGGCAATTGGGAGGGACCAGGCCTGCAAAGGAGGACAGTTGGGGGTGATCAAGACTGCAGGGGAGGGCAGTTAGGGGTAACCAGGCCAGCAGAAGAGGGAAGTTGGGGGTGACCAGGCCTGCGGGAAGGACAGTTAGGGAGGACCCAAGCCTGCAGGGATGGGTAGTTAGGGGTGACCAGGCCCACAGGGAAGGGCAGTTAGGGGCAAACAGACTGGCAGAACAGTTAGGCATCAATCAGGCTGGCAGGGGAGTGGTTAGGAGGTGATCAGGAAGGCAGGTAGGAAAGCAGTTGAGAGCCAACAGTCTTGGATTGTGAGAGGGATGTCCAACTACCTGCTTAGGCTCGATCCTATCTGAATTGGGCCCAAGCGGGCAGTCAGACATCCCTCAAGGGGTAAGATAGGGCATTAAATGGTCAGGTAGGATCCGGCCTAAATGGACAGTTGGATATCCCTCAGATTGGAGAGGGAGCAGGCTGAGCTGAAGGACATCCCCTCCCCTCCATGAACAAATTTTGTGCACCGAGCCTCTAGTTTCTTATAAAGTTAAATATATACTTGTCATATATTCTAGCAATTCTACTCTTGAAGTATTTGCCTGCTTGGGCCCAATCTAGGTAGGCTATGTAAAATAAATGGATACACACATAAAACTTGTATGTGAATGTTTATAGAAACCTTATTCATACTCACCCCAAACTAGAAACAATCCCAATATTCTCATCTAGTGAATGGATATGCAAACTGTAGATTGTATACAGTGAAATCCTACTCAGCAATAAAAAGAATGAACTACTGACACACACAACATGGACAAATCTCACATTTATTATGCTAAGAGATGAAGCCAGACTCAAAAGGCTAAAGACCACAGGACCATACTTATAAGATTCTGGGAAAGGCAAACTATAGGAACAAAGAAATAAACCAGTCAGGGGCTGTGGGTGGGTATGCAATTGACTAAAAAAGGACACAGGGAATTTGGGGGGAGTTGATGGAATTGTTCTATATCTTTATTGTGGTAGTGGTTACATGACTATGAATTTGTTAAAACTCATAAAACTGTAACTAGATAGGGTAAATATAAGTCATGCCTCAATCAAAAAAAGTATTAAAAGACTCTTTGTTTTTGAGAAACATAATATATAAGATCTGTACTAAAAATTATTGTCCTCATTTTGCAGATGAAAACATGGAGGAATAAAGAAATTGGTTAACTTATCCAAGGTCACAGAGTTAGTGAGTCATAGAGCTGTGATTGAAATCTGGGCTCTAGAATTTCAGAGCCATGAATTTCAGAGTCATGCTTTTAGCCAACAGACCACAGTACCTCTCAAATTTGGGACCTTTCTTCATTCTTGAGCATATTTTGGCTCACCCATTGTATTTTAACCATCTTAAAGGTACAGTATAAATCAAGCATGTCAAACTCAAAGGCTAACATGGGCCAAAAAATGAGGCATGTGACCCCAAGGCCTGCCAGTTTGACATGCTTGGTCTAAATCATAAGTATCTTATTTGTGTTTTAAATGTCTGATAATATGTTGTATTCTTTAAAACATTAAAACAACAAAAGAGTGCAGAGAGTAAAGAGTGAAGGACCCTTCCATCAGTCCTGCCCAGTCTGTAGCCCCACTCTAGGGGTACCTTGTTGACAGCTGTTGGATAGTCTTCCTCCATGTAACCCAAAAAAATTAACTAAAAATATTTTTAAAATAAAAGTAGAAAATTATATCATGACTATACAAACAACAACAAAGAGAAATTATGTACTTCCACATGCACATCAGGTGCATTTTCAATACCCTGCTCCAGCTCCAGTCCTGGACACTCACTTGACTTGGACCCAAGAGCAACAACAGGTGAGTTCCCTTGCTCTATCATAGACCAGTTGAAAGACCCAACAGAAGCTACGTCATCTCTGTACACCAGTTTCTTTCACATCTATAATAATAATACTTACTTTTAATGAGGGTAGATTCCCATATTACATAGTTACAGTTTAGTAAATTCTGTCTAATCAAATGTATAGGTGACTAAATTACAATAGATGGCAGCTAAGATTAGGTCCACCCCCCTGGGTGAGGGGTACTCAAATTCAAAGTTGTCTGAATTCAGCACCTATTTTTTAAACAATCTAGCAGATGATGTAGTCCTCTATCACTCAAGGTTTGACATAGGAGTTGCAGAGGTGGGATACACTGGCCCAGGAAAGGAAGCTTCTGTGGAGCCATGAGCATTGGTTTAAAATATTTGAAGAGTTGTCATATTGGAGGAGAAGGCAGGCGCTCTCAGTCGCTCCAGCGCAGAACTGGCATTAATCTGAATGCAGTTTGTATGGAATAAAATTGCCCAACAACTACTGTTAGCAAGCAAAGAGGGAGCTGCACATGAGGCAGGGGGCTTCCCCCCATTTCCGGGGGTCAAGCTGCAACTGTGGTCATTGTCAGGAAACCCAAAGAAAAGCCCAGAAAGCCGATGTCAGGATCGCGTGCTTCTCTGTGCTGGTGCATAGGGAAACTGTGCAGGACCAGTGGGCCCTATCCACCTCTCATCCTCCCCGTTGGCTGTGAGGTCCATAGGGGGACGGCGGAATTTCATGTACACAAGAGCCCAGGCAATACAGAGGGAGATGGTTTTATCAGCTGTGCAGCATTTAAGGAGAGGAGCAGAGGAGAGAATGTCCTGCCCTCCAAAAATGCAGACCTGTTTGGATTCTAGCTGAGGTCCCTCGGCAGCTGACACGCATGCCCATCTGCCACGCTGGCACAATGCCCCCGGCAAGAGGAGCCCTGCTTCCTGCTGGTGGGTGTAAGTACCAGGTGGTTGCTTATGCCTGGGGTGGGGTGGAGAGGATTCGCCCCAAACAGCACAGGGCACTTGAAATTCCCATGCTTACCCTCTGTCCTAAGAACCCCACATCCCCACGAGGGGCGTGGAGGGCCCTGGAGCTGCACAGAGGAGAACAGAGAGCCAAGGCGCTGGAGGGGCTGGCCTGCCAAATGAACAGGCTTTGCCACATCCAGTGTGCTGTGGAGCCAAGACCACCCAGGGCACAACCAAATGGACACAGGAAGGGAAAGGCCAAGGCACGTACAATACCAACTCTAGGGGCACCCGAAAGTGGGGCCCTGGAGAGCTATATGGGCTATGACATGGTGCCCTTGGCTCTGTCATTCTCCATCAAGAATGAGGAGGAAGAAGTCCTTCTTTCTCTGTTGTCACCTGGGAGTGTCTGAACCTGTGGTCAACTCTGCCTAGCTGTGTGAGTATGTCCACCCTGCTATGTGTGTGTCTGCATGTGCAAGCCCATGTGCCTGAGAGTGTTCTCCCTGCTGGCTGTGTGTATATGTGCGTGTGCAAGGCCAGGTCTGTCTGAGGGTTCCATCAATTGCATGTTGCTGATGCTGCAAAAGCACAGAAAGTCTGGGCTGCTAACCCAATCATTCATGCTTCCCTTGTTCTGACTCTTGGATCTGATAGATAAAAACACCCAGGCAAATGACCAGTTCCATGGTCTGTTTCCTCTTTTGTCAATACAAGAAATTGTGAGCTGTCATCTTGTCCCTCCTCTCTGGGGAGAGAACCCAAATATTTATGACCAGCTTTTATAACACTAATTGCATTTCTAATTGTTTTTCCCTCTCGGCAGCATTGCTTCCCTCACCCCAGTGACAATGGGCAGTTCTGGGGTTTATGGAGAGTGGTTTGTCACAAATGAAATTCAAAAGAGGTTTTGAATGAGACGGCCACATTTCCTGTTCAGGGGTTTCCCCTGTTTTGAAGCAGGTCTCTGGCTGAACACCAATGCTACCAATGGACCAGGCCCTGCAGAAAGCAGGAATTCAGGGAAGCATCAAGGACTATTCCTTGTGCTGGGTGTCCTTCAACAGGTGCAGAGAAAGTCCTTGCCTCAATGTCTTCACCTAGAAAATCTCTCTTCTCTTCCCTCCTTCTAAGCTGCTTCTTGTTTCCACTCAGCAAAGGCCCAATTGGTGTTCCATTTTTAAGGTCTGAGAACTCATTTTTAGGTCAATGAACGTGTGAGAATGGAAGTGGTATAATGGGAGGGAAGCACATTTGAGTAGGAATCAGGAAAGCTGATATCTTCTCATTCAATTATTATTTCATTTGTTTATATATATTTAAGGGATCCTACTGGGGAACAAGCATTGTCCTACATCCTGGGAGTAGAGAGACCAGTGCCTCTGGTTGAACCCCACAAGATACAGGGGGTTCTTTTATAAAATGGAGGGGGACCACCAGGACACCACAGTCTCCAAAACCATTGCATCCCAAGAGTCACCTTCACAGAATTTCCAAGGAAAGCTTGAGGAGCAACTCTGCTTAAGGGTCTAGACCTGGAGTTGGGAGGACTCTGCCTGCTTCTTTCTAGCTCATGACCTTGGACAAATTGCTTCCTGAGATCTGGTTTCTTCATCATCTGCAAGACAGGAATGAAGGTATTCTCTTACCCACATGGATCCTGAGAATTGGAGGAGATGATGCAGGTGATGCTGTCTATGTAAGAAAGAAATGGCTGTTAATAATCATCAGAAAGCTCCAGCTGACTCCCTCAGTCACTCTAAGTAAGATAAAAAAACAAACACTAGGAGATTATGTTAGGGAAGGAGGAAGGAGAGAAATCTCTTAAATAAGTCTTGGAGCATCTCCCCTGAGATCTGGCTCCAACTAAGCACCACTCCAAAGACAAGAGGCCCACACTCAGTAGTAACTGAACCAATAAAAGTCAAGCAGATTTTAACTCTGGGGTGAACTCACCCTAGGAGCAGCCTGGCTGCTGGTATGTAGCCCTAACTTTGGGGAGCTAAGCCAGTTTACAAAGCCCCAAATCTGCTGCCCAGCGAGGGTCCCAGAGAGTGGTAGGGAGCTCTGTGGACAACCTACAGGGACAGTGGCAGGAATGGCTACCGCTTGAAGGATGACCCTATTCTAGGAGGGGATGTGGGGAGAAGGAGAGCAGAAAAACTTGATCAGGAGAAAATATCGCTACTCTGGGCACCACCCCCGTTCAGCCTCTCGGTGTTTCCTTCTCACTGCCCCCTCATCTAGAGGCACTGGGCTTTAATTCGTGACCACATTGTATGGAAGGAAAGAATTCCCTAGGAAGCTGAGGTTGGAAAGGCAAGTTAACATTTCACAATGTGTTTTACATAGAAAAGATGCCAGATATCAACTATTCCAAGTCCCTCCCTTGGCAGATATGATGATCTGAACAAGCAAGGGAGATATTGACTATTGGGACGATCTATAGGACCTTGGACCAATGTCATACTCCTTGATTAGTAAACTGGTAGGAACTATAGCAACCACCTCATGTGTTGAGATGGATCATATGACATAATACTATTCAAAGTCCTTCAAGAAATGGTTTGGCCTAGAGGAAAGCATACATGGTGGGGAGCCTCTGCCTGTCTGTCTGTGTGGCCTTACTGCGATCCTGTGCTTTCTTTATCTGTGACATAGTGAGTGATAATGATGCCCACCTGGTGGGTGGTGAATGTCCAGAGAGATCAGCAAAGCCCTTGATGAGCTGCGAAGTGCACTTCAACATTCATGATCACTTTTTTCTAAGGAAGAGACTGGGGGCCAGGGAGGTCCACTGATAGCAAAGGTGCGATCTGAACCAGCTTCGGATCCAGCCAGACCCTGACTTTGGGGAAGCCCTCTGTGTGCTGCCCACCCGGGGCAGCCTGGTTCCCCTTCACAGCCAAGCTCCTGCACAGGCCTGCTGGCAGTGCCCTGACAAATAAAATTGGGTTTTACATTGATTTGCATGCTGCTGTTTATATTGCCTGCTTTCAGGAGTCAACTGAAGTCCTTCTAGCATTGATTAGCTCTATCTGGTTTCCTACTGGAGTAAACACAGGGCCCCTTGGTTAGCCACTGGAACTTAGCAGTAACCCTCACCACACCAAAGCCAGTCCCAAGGTACCGCATCCACCTCTGCTGAACTCCCAGCTAGGAACCCTGATTCCCCCCTGGCAGGGCTGCAGCAGCTCCCCACAGGACTCATGAGTCGGGGAGCCTCATTATAGTTTGTCCTTTTCAATTTTGAGACAGGAGTGATGAACTGGAGCCTCACTGAGGCAGGGGACAAGTATGTGTGGAAAGAGGCAAGGCCTCGGAGGGCTGAGCACCACCAGCTCTGGCCTCCCAGAGCTTCTCTTCCCCGATAGCCCCCTGCAGCCGGAGCAGGCAGCTCATAGCCCTGCCTCTGCCAGCCACTTGGACCCCTTCACCCTAACTCTCACCTGAAATGAAGGCTCCCACTGTAGGTCCACCTGGACCCTGTCTCCCAGCCTGTCTCCCCCATTCTCCCCACCCAAGTCTGCAGTAGCACTGGGCCTCCGGCCTCCCCCAGCACAGCCCGGCCTGCCTGTCAGCTGTTGGATCCCCATGGTGCCTCCTGACCTTGGCTCTGCTCTCTCTGAAGGAGGGGAGAGATCCTGGAGCCAGCTGAGGAGGCTAAAGGCCAGCGCTGTGAGGGGGTGGGCTCCTCTGGCCGGCAGCTTTCATCTGCCCTTCAGGGAGACCCAGTGCAGGCTCCAGCCTGTGTGCTGACTTGCACAGCTTTCTGAAACCAATCTTTTCTTCATTATACTTTTGACTTGATGGTGTGTGTGTGTGTGTGTGTGTGTGTGTGTGTGTGTGTATTCACTTTCAGAAAAGTAAAATAAATTTTCAAAAAAGAGCAAGCCAGAAGCCCAGTAACAGTGAGCAGGGAAGTCAGAACTCCAGTTGCTGCTGCTGACCTGTGGCTGGTCCAGGAAGAAGGAGTCCTGCTCCTTCCTGGGGAGCAGCAGCTTGTGCCCACTGCTCCAAGCAGATGTCCTCGGGGCGCCTCCTCTCATCTGGAGCAGAGATCCAGAGCCAAGCTTCTCAGGGCCTCCGAGGCTGCAGGGACCCAAGCCTCTTGAAGCGGCACAGGCTGGAGGACAAGGAGCAGGACCCCACTAGTTTGCCTGGTCCTGCCCTGGCAGGGATCCTTCTGCCTGCTGGAGTTCCACCTCCTGGTCCCCAAGAACTAAAACACCCTGGGGCTTCCTACGGAGCCACATCGCTTATGGAGGTGCTACATGTTTCAGCCGACTGACCCTGGGCGTCAGCAACTTTCTTCCCAGGAGGCTCCCTCTGCATCAAGGCTTCCAACACAGGAGGGCCTCACATGGCGCTTAGTGCTAGGTCCCAGCTGTGGAAGAGGGACCTGAGCACACACCTGGCTCTATCTGCACCACTGCCCCAACCGCCAACCCATCCAAGGGGACTTCTGGTCTTCACTTCATACCCAGGGCTTGGAAGTGGACTGTGGATAGCTGCTCTGCTTCCTCAGGCCTTTGCCCAGCCCCGCATGGAGGCGAGGATGGAGAAGAAGGATAACTACATCTCCCAGGCCTCTTGAAAGTGATGACATGCCAGGAGAAGCAGAACGGGGCGGGAGGAGAACAGGAAAGTGGAGGGAGGAAGGGCCTTTACTCCGGTGAAATTGCTACATTTTCTAATAACAAGTAAGTAGAAAACAGCTGAACCTGAAAACTTCAAACTTCAATCAAAGTCACACAGAGAGGAGTAGGTGGTTTGCAAGGGCTAGGAATGCTTTTTTTCAAAGAGCAGCTGGTCTAGAATGAATCAAGATATTAATACAGAAAAGGCAGCTGAGCAAATGGCTGTGCCCAGGCTGCTGGGGAGAAGAGCAGAGCGCCGGGCAGGCTTCTGGGCTCCCAGCCGGTGTCCCTCCTCCTAGGACCAGGCCCTGAATGGGGAGAGCTCAGAGCCGCTGCTGCCGCCTTGGCCTGGCTCCCACCCATGCCTTTTCTCCACGTGGCAGGTCACAGTGTGATGGGGACATGGGTCTCCAGGGGCAGGTACCATATGGAGCAGCATTGACTGACAGCTCCATCTTACCAAGGGACTTGTTTGGTCGGAAACAGATACTTGGGCTCCCATGACTGTCAAGCCCTTCCCTTGTTCTCAACTCATTTAAACTAAGAACCCCAGTCTATTTATTTCCTAGTGGGCCTGACACACTCCAGTGCTCCTGCCAGCCTGCTCTGCAACTCTGTCCACAGCAGATCAATGTACAACTTCGAGCAGAGATGAAGACTTCTGAGGAAGCAGGGTGGGGCCGGCAGGCCTTGGCTGCGCTCACTGCCCCCCCTTTGCTGCTCCTAGATCTCTCTCCTTCCCCTCCCGACATGTACCATCCACTGACCTGCCCTTTAAAAGTGGGGGGGGGTCTTCTCCGTGGACATAGAAGGCAAGGCAGGTACTGCACCCCCTTTTCCAGGTGCCTCACATACAGAGCATGTGCATGGTCTTCAATTCATACAAATCCCCATCTGTGTGACCTGCCCTGAAGGCACCACCTGGAGAACATGTTGCCACTCCCCTCCCTTCCCAAGGAGCCCCTGAGTCTTCAGCAGACATAGGGAAACCTGAGGACAGGGGACAGAATGTTGAGCAAATACAAATGCTATTTACCTTCCATCCCTTTTCCTGACTATTCTTAGAGGACTAAGAAAAATGTTTGGCTCAATTCTGTGGTGAAAGGGGGTTGCAGAAGCCGCATGTTTGAGAGGGTGATGCGAGCAGACCGGGAGGTTCCTTCCCGAGGTCCCTTGGGTTCCTCTGGGAACACACCTGGGACTCATGTGCTTGAGGTCGTCCCTAACTCCCTCCACACCAGGCCAGCCAGGGCCCTTTGCCCACCACACACCGCAGGCCCAACATGCTCCACTCCCCCGACTGGTTCTTGCTGTCCATTTTTGCCTGCTTTACTAGCAGAGCAGGGCCAGGCAGAGGAGCACGGGGACCTGTGCCCCAACTGCATGCGCCCAGGAGGGCTGAGGTGGCAAAAGCTCTCTGCATCAGAGTACCACTCTCTGCTGTGGGCCTGGGGGGACTATCTCCCTCCCCCAGCATCTTCCTCTCCACAACCCCCCTCCCAAACTCCTCACTACTGGTGACAATATCAAGCCACGGTCACTGGACGTGGAGGACCGACTTCCTAAAAGCTAGTGCTCCCTCCTGAAGCGCCGTGATGTGGAGGGAAGAAGATGAGCTTGGGACCCAGGTCTAAGTCCTGGTTAAACCTGGTTCCCACGCTGGCTAGTGGCAAGGCCTTGACGGTGACCTTTCTCAGTCTCGGTTCCCTCACCCATGAACTGGAGACCCTGACACCCGCTCATGGGTGCCTGCCTGTAAATCAGGCATGAGGGCAGGCAGGCCCAAAGTATGAGCGGACATCACTTCCCTTTGTCCCACTTTTCTCTATTTTATAATAGAAGTAAAGATGCTTTATTATAGTTTAACATGAATATACAATTCAATGAATTTCACCCAGCGTGCACATCCATATGCCAGAGACCAGATCAAGAAACAAAATGCTCTGCCCTCCCTCTCTTCAGGGTCCCTCCCCTTCTGCCCTTTCTCCTCTGTCCTTGTCTATCCCCCATCACTTCCTTGTCACTACCTACCTGCAAGGATGACCACTACCCTGACTCTGATGTTACAAGTAACTTTCACTTGCTTCCAACTTTTACATGAATGTGATCATACGGTACCTTCTTGGCTGTTTCTCTTTCCTTTCACTCACCATTGCACCTGCATGATTGATCCCTGTTGCCGTGGTGACAGTTCCTGCTTTCACTTCTACATGGTATCCCCGAGTGCACATATTCTCAACCTATCAACCCAGTGCGTCCTGTGTCCAGTATTTAGCTGTTGCTAAAATGCTGCTCTGGACATTCTGTGTGTGCCTTTTCTGTGAGCTGTGTACATACTCCTCAGAAGTAGACTGCCAGATTGTTTTCCAGAATGGCTGTTCCAATTCCCACTCCTGCTGGTGGTGTTTGAGAGCCCTGATGGCTGGCAGCCTCACCAAGACTTGGTATTGTCTGTCTTTTATATTTTAATTGTTCTGCTGAAAATGCAGTGATATTTCACTGTGATTTCAATTTACATCCCTCTGATGACCAGAAGTCTGAGCACATTTGCATGTTTATTGGTCACTTACAGATCTTCTTTTGCAAAAGGTCGGTTCAAGCCTTTTGCCCATTTTCTATTAACTTGGCTACCTTTTTCTTGTGGATTTATAGGATCTTTATGTATTCTGGACATGAGTCCCTTGATAGTCCATGTTTTGCAAATCTTTTCCAACATCTTGGCTTGCTTTTTGGCTTTCCTATTGTGTTTTTTGATTAATGAAGTTATTAATTTTATGTAGTTTAATTAATCATTTTCCCCTTATGATTAGACTTTTCACATTCTGTTGCAGAAATCGTATCTAGCCTGGGTCATGAAGATATTCTTCTCTTTTTTAAAGCTTTTACACTTTACCTCTGTCATTTAGAACTACAATTTATCTTTTTGCTATGAGGTAGAAATTAAAAATTTTTCCCCAATGAGGATATCCAGAAGACTTAGGATCACTTGCTGACAAAGGCTAGTCTTTCCCCAAGCATTGAGGTCAGCGTTTCCATAAATGAGGTGACGGATGGGATCGTGTGTGGGGCCTGATTTTAGATGCATTATGCTCATTGTCCTACATGTCTGTCATTTCATCTGTAGAACGCTGTCTTAATTATCATAGCTTTATGTGAATTTTGAAGATACTTTTCAAAAAAACAACACCAATATATCCCAACCCGGGAATTGTGGAAATGTGTTGTCCTTTTCCTTATCTCAGGTAGAGTGTGCTGGTGCTAGCCATACATCCAGTTAGTTGTGTGGCAACAGGGGAAGGATTATAGCATAGCAAAATATGTTGTAAAAGTTTCATTTTGGGATAAGTTGCCACTTATTCTTCTTGGTGAGAAGAATCCAAAGATATAAGAAAAGGAAATTCTCAGAGCAATGGAAAAAGCCTGAGCCTAAAGGTCAGGATTCCTGAGCTCAAGGCTCAGCCATGCCACTTACTAGCTATGTGACCATCCAGCCTGGTTCCTCTGCCAGGGCTTCTTGTTGTACTGTGAAAGGGGAGATTGAGCTAACTGTTCTCCAATATCCTTTCTATGTCTGAGTCATAACTGGGACTCTCAGCCAAGGAAAGAGCAATAGGTTTGGGGAATGGCCATCCAGCACAGAGAGGCATTTCCTACCAGAAGCAACAGAACACATTTCTGTTCCTGTTCCTCTTCCTGTCCATCACCAGGGTGGTATCTATGCTCCCAGGAGTGAGCTCTGCTGGGCTGGGAGTCCCTGAGTCCAGGATAGAGTTTGTTGGTGCTTCCTCTGGGCTGGGATTTGGTCTAGAGAGAGAGGTGTGTAGTTTTGGTGCCAGACAGACACTGATTCAAATCTTGATTATGCAACTTGCTTGCTTTGGCAAAATGGACCCACCTCTCTCAGCCTCAGTTGCTTTCTGTGTGGAATGGGAGCTAAGAATGTTTATCTTTTTGTGTACTTTTGTCAGTCTAGGAAACCTCCCCAAGGTCTAACTCCCTGTTGTGGTCGCAGTATTGAAACTCAGTGCCAGGTGTCTGAGCATCCTCACTGCACAGGTGCTTCACTGTTCTGCAACCCCCACCCTCTCTACCCCGCCATGGGCCAGCCAATGAAGGTGCCAGTAAGTCAGTAACTCCCTGGAACACCCAAGGTGATGCCACGTGCTCAGAGATTCTGGGCTGGTTTTCTGCAGACTTTTCCAGACGCTTCAGCCCCAGGGGTGCGGCTGGAAAAGATGAGTGTGCCAACACCAGGCACCCACAGAGCCAACGCCACTATGTCCACAGAGCACGCCGCACAGTGGCTGGCACACAGCAGAGCTATGACCACGATGCCTGCATCTGTTTCTATTATTCTTATGGCCCCGAACGCCTGTTCTATCCTTCACCTCATGGGGAGCAGACCTTTCTCTTGGCTACAATGCCCTCAGGATGGACCCACTCCCACACCAAGTCAGATGTTGATCTAAACGAAAGCACTGCAGGTTGTTTTCTTGTCAGGAGGTAAAGGAAAAACCAACTCCAGGTGGATTGGTAAGATGATGTCTTCACCTCTGCCTGGGAGCTTTCGGGAGCCCTTCCCTCCCACAGAAAACAGGCTCTCCTTTAGCCAGGGCTCCCACCCAGGCACTGACAGCACCTTTGGCCAGAAAGCAGGCTCCTAGCCTCTGGCCCCCCAGCTTCTGCTGCTCAGAAAAGGGCCAGTTTATGGTCCCACTCAAGCACTATGCCTGCAGAGGGACTGACTGTTGCTCCAGGATGTCTGTGCCGGCCCCACCCGCTCCCAGGTCTTCGTTGTCCCCTTCCCAGGCCCTCCTCTGGTGGGGCTGGAGGGAGCAGCTGGGAACAGGGGCCTCAGAGGGTATGGCAGACTTGGACAGGCAAGTGGCTCCTGGCACATCTGCTTGATCTGTGTCCAGGTTCTCCCCACATTGCCTCTAAGCTAGCTTCTAAATGTAAAAGCAGTCCTGAGTAGCTGTTTTCAGGTCTTCAACGCTGGTTAGCCACAGTGGGGAAGTCTTCCTGCTCCCCTAAGTGAATGATCACAGGTTATCAAGCCAGAGCTTTGGGTGGCCAGGCCTGATTTCACTGCTCCTCCTCTGATCCATCACCAGCCAAGTGGGTTATTGAGCCATCCTCTGCCTGGGCATGTATACCAATTGAGGTTCTTTGATCTCTCCCAGGGGCAGGGCGGGGGCGCCTGGTAGCTCAGCCCATGGAGGGAGCCTGCCTCTGGCCAGCAATCCAACCACCAGCCCATATTCCCTCCCTGCTCCATTGCTCCTGCACCCTCAAGCCATGCCATTGGCAAATTCTCCCAAGGCCCACTCTCCCAGAATACACAGGCCTGGCTCACCCCACGATGCTCCTGCTCCGGATGGCCCTAGAGCCCTGCCCTGGGTGCAGAGAGTTAGATGGCAGAGGAAGACTCAACAACCACCAGGTTCTGCAGGCAGGTCTGCCCTGAGTGGGAGGGAGAGTGCCATATTCCCCGCCCTGCTCTGCCTCCCATCTGAGCTCACTGGAAGGCCTCATTTCCCGGGATTTACTGGCAGGTGGGTGACTCTATTAGAACAAACATCAAGCACAGCGTTTTGAGCAGGAAGCAGATTCCGGGGGCAGGCACTGGCTCAGCACTGAGGAGTGTACCCAGCCGCCTCCCGCTGCCAGAGGAGGAGGAGGCTAGCCCTTGGCCTCCCACCCAGCTCCCTGTCCTGCTAGCAAAGGGAACCCTCCAGAGGCTGCAGGGAGCTGCCCCTTTTAAGAAGGGACTGCCCTTCAACAGGACTTGGAGAGATGAGGCACCCCTGTCTTAGCTCAGGCTGCCTGGACAGAGTACCACAGACCTAGTCCTTAGACAGACATTCACCCCCAACTGTGGAGGCCGGGAGGTCCCAGATCAAGGGGGGAAGAAAGGGTGTGATGTTCAGTTCCTCAGCAGGAACTCTGTTTTCTGTGTGCTCCCATGGTCTCCCTGGTGTGTGCACATGGAGGGCGAGGTCCTTCTGTCCAACCCTTCACACAAGGGCACTCATCCCATCATGCGCTCTCTCCCTCATGACCTCCTCTAACCTAACTACCTCCAAAGGCCCCCCTCCAAATATTCTCACACTGGCGGTTAGGACTTCAACTGGAGGTGGAGGGGTGGGACACAAAATCAGTCCATAAGAAGTCAATTGTGTCCTAGCTGGTTTCCTCAGTGGTTAGAGCGACAGCTTGTGGATTGAAGGGTCTGGGTTCAATTCCGGTTAAGGGCACGTACCTCAGTTGCAGGCTCAATTCCTGGCCCTGGTTAGGGCACATGTGTGAGGCAACCATTTGATGTGTCTCTCACATGGATGTTTCTCTTGCTCTGTCTCTCCAGCTCCTTTCAACTATCTCTAAAAATCAATAGAAAAATATCCTCAGGTGAGGATTAACAACAACAAAATAATTTTAAAAATACAAAGAAGGGGATTGCCAGCGGATTATTTACCACATGGTAGAGTCAAACCTTTACCAGTGTTATTTCCTGAGGTAACTTGCTTTATCTCTCCAGGCCTCATTTTCCTCACCAGAAATGCCAGTTAGTCCCTATGTGAGCTGTTGGTCACAGATGTTTAGAATTGTGCCCGAGCTGTACCAAATGCTGAAGAAACACAAACCACTTTTACTTCCCTTTGATCCTGCCACCTCCACTCCCCTTCCAGGCCAAGTTCTAAGAGTTAAGGCAGGTATGGCAACCCTGCATGTTTAAGAGAGAACTTTGTTGTCTTGAAATACTCACCACCCCTGTTAATGGTCCTCCCTCAGGCCTGGGGAATGCATATTAACGAGCTTGCTCAATTAACTGATTTCAAGGGAAGAAAGGGAAAGAAAGATGAAGGAAGGGAGAGAAGGAAGGGGGATAAGGAGAGGTAAGAAGCAGGAGACAAGGAGAGAGATGACCACAAACTCCATCTTTTCCTCCCACCCTGGCCCCAGCATCCTTCCTCTCCTCACTTCCCTGTTCCAGCAGCATTATCATCACTTTCTGTCTTTGAAACTTAAAGCTCAGGATCAAGTCAAACTCTTCTTCACTCGTTCCCCTTATGCATCCAGCCACTGACTCATAGTGCCTCCTCATAAGGTTTCGCAGATGGTTCCGGCTACTCCTGCTGTAGTTCATAGACTCACCCTCTCTCCTCCTCATGTGATCTTCCTGACTCTCATCTGTGCCCCATAACCCATTCTTCCCAATGCACCCAAGGTAATCTTCTTAAAACAACCAGCTACTTCATACAATTCTCTATCAAAAATTGACAATGGTTCCCCTTTCCCATGGGCCCCTGCACCATACCAATCTCATTCTCCACATCTCTTCTGTTCAGACACCCTCTTCCCATTGATTGGTCTTCTCTACATTCGCATCATGAAGAATTTCACTTAGATGCCACACCCCATACCCGCACTGTCAGAAATGGGAGCCACTGGCCAAACGGGCTATTGAGCACTTGAAATATGGCTGATGCTACAGAGGAAGTGAATTTCCCTTTTATTTAATTTACATTAAATAGCTGAAACAATGTAAAATATTCTAGCATTAGACACACTTTTATTGTTTTGGTAGAACCACACCTCACGTTAGCCATCGCATCCCATAAGATATTATTGTTATAGTGCGTGCGTGTGTGGGGAACACGTCATTACTAGTAAGAAACACGTCACTGATGATGCCCATGTCAGTGGATTGATTCCATTTGAATGATTTCTTTTTTCTATGCACTCACATACCATTGTAATGTGATTATTTGAATATTTTATACAGATAGCATGAATCCAATGATACCTGTTTCTTTTTATTATTTTATTTTTTAATTTATATTTATTGATTTTATAGGGAGGAGAGGAGAGAGAAAAAGAGAGAGAGAAAGAGATTTGTTGTTTCACTTATTTATACATTCTTTGGTTAATTTTTGTATGTGCCCTGATGCATGATTTTATCCACAACCTTGGCATATTGGGACGACTCCATAACAAATTGAGCTACCAAGCCAGGGTTCTTTTTATTATTTGAATGTGTATACTAAAACATGTAATACTGTATGTGGCTGACATGATACTTCCATTGGATGACTCGGTGTTAGCTCTAAGTGACGGCACACTGGGACACAAGAAGAGGGAGTGAAGCATGGTGGACCTAGTAAATGCTGCAGGAGGTGGTAGAGCATGGTCAGCTTAAGGGGAGCCTTGGGAAGCAAACTGACACTGAATTTAAATTTCAACTCTGTCAACTTGATGGCTGATCCTGGGCCTCAGTTTTTCCATCTGCTATACTGGAACATTGCCATTCTCAGAGGGTTGGTAAGACAATTACTTAATGTTCTCAGCATGTTACATACAGATAATGAGTGCTCAATAAATGTTAGTTATGAGGCTCTTGGATTTAATGGAATAGAGGCAAGGGGTATATAAAATTGCTTCTGACCATAGCTGGTTTGGCTCAGTGGATAGAGCATTGGCTGCAGACTGAAGGACCCCAGGTTTGATTCCAGTCAAGGGTACATGTCATGGTTTCGGACTCATCCCCAGTAGTGGGTATGCAGGAGGCAGCCAATGAATGGTTCTCTCTCATTATTGATGTTTCTATCTCTCTCTCCCTCTCTCTTCCTCTCTGAAATCAATAAAAAATATATTTAAAAAAAATAAAATTGCTTTGGGTAATTCCTCTTTCCTCTGATTCCCAGTCACATTATTGCCACAGAGCATGACCTCCTGACTCACAGGGATGAGGTTCAGTGCAGCAATAAAATCCGCTCATTGGGAAGTATTTTTACCTACAGACTCAGCACAAAATGCCTTCTCAAATGTCCATCAACTAACCGCAATGACCTGCCCTTGCAAATCCCATGGTCAGCTCTGAGCTCCACCTCCAGCTTTTCTGGGATGCAGAGGGAAGAGAAGGGGACTGTTTCTACACAGTTACTGGGTTTGCCAAAACATAATAGTCAGGATGTTTAGCCCTGTTCCAAACACACTTTCAGGCTCTCTCAAGGTCAATCAAGATGTCACCAGAGGTGTGGTACAAGTGACTGACCAGAATCCAAGAAGGGCTAAGGAAAGCTTCTTCCATATTCTACCTTGCTCTCTCCTGGCCCCTGGGAGTCCCTAAAGAGACAGACTGACGACTAGGAGACCTCCCTGGAGTCTTGTTAGGCAGGAGGAGGGGGAGAAATGTATAGCTTGAGTCACTAGAGCTCCAATTCTCTCCCCATTCTTCTGAATGGAGAAGAGAAACAACTGTGATTTCAAAGGAAACTGGAAGAAATGAGAAGCAGAACCCACCTCCAAGCTGCTTGCAATGTTCTAGAACCTGGAGCCAAGAAGAGAGCTAGAGTCTTGGATTTGGGACCTAAAGGAGCAGAGAGGATCTCAAAAAGCCTTTGTGGCAAAGCCCCACAACTTTCTGACAATTAACAGCACAGCACACATCCTCCAGTAAAGTACTGTGATTCTAGATGAGCTAGTGCTGTGACTCTGGATGGGTTAGTGCTGTGACTCTGGATGAGTGGCTGTTCCTAAAAAAAGGTAACTGAACACCAGGAACTGCCTTCATTTTCCAAGCCCAGCATCACAGGGACCCAAAGGGTCTTAGAGCAGAGGACTACCAGGACTCTTGTAGTTGTAAGAGGCTGACTCTTCTTAAAGAAAAGAATTTGTTAAAAGGATCCTGAGTATTTCCTCCAATCAGAGCTAAGACTAAATAAACAAACTGTAGACAATGCAGAGATAATGCAATAGCCTAGCTTCCTCCATATGTCAGAATTACTCCAAGGAGCAGGGATTACTAGTCTCTTAGTTCAACAGGCAGTCTTCCTCTCCTCCTGAGGGACAGAGCCAGTTTTATTAGGTTCCCACCTACAAGACTACATTTCCCAGCTTTCTTGCAGGTGTGCTTGGCCATGTGACTAAGTTCCAGCCAGTGAGCTGTAATCAGAAGATTTAGGGCAGTGGTTGGCAAATCACAGTTCGAGAGCCACATGCGGCTTCTGAGCAGCGGTTTGCCACTCCGTTGACTAATGAGTTTGCCGACCACTGATTTAGGGCTTCTAAAAAGGTAGGGACAAGTTCTCTTTCTCCCTCTCATCCTTCTAAGTGCCTGGACAGTAGGTTCTCCGGAAGCGCCTGCACTCTATGGAGAGAGAGATGCCTGGGAGGCTGGATGAGGAGGACCGAGAAGCAGGAAGACAGGAGGTGGGCCTGCAGCTCTTCAGCCAGCCCAGCATGCCCACCTCTGAACTTCTCTACTTAAAGCCGCCTATATGCCTATTTTATGTGACCACTGTTTTCTGTTTCTTTTTTTTCTGTTGTGGCATGGGTAGGAAGGGGACTTTAGTTAAATGCAGACAAAGCCAGTCTTCACTGTCTGACTACAGTTAGGGTATTTGTTTTCACAGCACCTTTAAGAAGATAGGGTCTGACTGGCTTTCTCAGTCTTGCTTTTAAAATCTTGGGAAAGTTCTCAGGTTGGCCCAGACTGGCTCAGGTACTATTCAGGGACCAAGCAGCTGTGGTCATGGGCACATGAGAAAGGTCAGGGACTGGGGGAGCCAGGCTAACTCTTATATTGGCCACTGCCTGCAGAGAGCAGGGCATATCCTGGGGGTAAAGAAAAAGATGAAGCAGACAATGCCCAGGAGTCTGCTATAAGGAGGGGTGAGTTCCAATCACCTTAACCTCCCCATTTTCAGCACATAGTATTGTCATCTGTAATACTACTTTGCTAGTGGCCCAATGCACAAAATTCATGCAAGGGGGTGGGGTTCCCTCAGTCCGGCCTGCATGCTTTCCAATCTGGGACCTCTGACTGCTAGTTTAAGCCCACAGGGTTAGGGCCTAAACTGACAGACAGACATCTCTCTCACAATCCAGGACCGCTGGTTTCTAAATGTTCATGCCTGATTGCTCCTAACCACTCTGCCAGCCTGCTTGCCCCCAACTGCCCCCTGCCAGCCTGATTGCCCCCAATTGACCCCTGTTGGTCTGCTCACCCCCAACTGCCCCTCCGCCAGCCTGTTCACACCCAACTGTCCCCCCACCTGCCAGCCTGCTTGCCCCCAACTGCCTCCCCTCCTGGCCTGATCACCCCTAACTGCCTCGGCCTCAGCTCCACCACCATGGCTTTGTCCAGAAGGACATACAGAAGGTCTCCAGTTCTAATTAGCATATTACCCTTTTATTAGTATAGATGTTTATATGGACCTTACACATGTGTAGCAAATTACAGCAGACAATCTGTTTTCACAGTGATCACCTCATTGGATTTTCACAAGAATTCTGTAAGGTAGTTACATAGCATCTGCATTTTCAAAACCAAAGTGAGCCTGAGAGAGGTTAAGTCCTGTCCAAAGGCTCACAGTTGGCATATCAGAGCTGGCTCACCAATAAGAGTGCAATCACTGAACTCGGACTGACAATTAATCAGTTATTAAACTTTCCTTACAGAGAACTGGATTTGAAATGATATACCTCCTCTCCCAACCCTACCTCCACTCCCTAAAAAGGACATTTAGCATCTTACTGGGGGGTGGGCCTGGGGAGACAACAGTGGAGCTATTTAAAATGACAAAGCAGAAAAGTAACCATAAATTAAATGCTGTCCCCAGGAGGGATGACTGTGTAAAGCAGGCTGCCTGTGAAGTTAGCTGTGGTGGGAGCAGGCACAGACCTCCAGGGAGGCCGCGTGGAGCTGTGTCACCCAGAAACTCCTTGAACTGGCAGCAAAGCTTTGAGAGCAACATCTTTCCTGGGATTTTTTTAAAAAAAGCTTTTGATTAGCCTGAAACATTAGTGTGATTTATTTTCTCAGCTCCGGTAAATGTTTAATTATCAAAAATAATGCTGTATTTTGTTGTTGTTGTTTTTACCTCTTTGAATCTGAATCACAGCAAGAAGTTTAGTAAGGCTCGCTTGGCAGTGAATGACATCCTAGTGTGGGACCTTTAACTGCATCCCTATAATTAGAAGAAATTGTCTTTCATAGCACAAATCTGAACTGGCTAATTACTCAATGAATATTTAGCTTTATGTAAAGGCAAATATTGTGTGAAGAGAGGAGCTTTATTAAATAAGTATTTAATACAGAAAACTTCCAGGACCAGCTGTGGCCTATTCTATTTAAGGTCTTCTCCAATGTTCTTCGCCCAACAGTCACCTGTGACCTTGGCATCTCACTCACAGGGATGTACAGGAATCTTCCAGGGCTCCAGGAACCTTCCAAGGCCTCTTCCATGTTTCCTTCCAAAGGCTGCTGGCTTGGTGAGCTGACATCCAAGGACCCAAAGCCATGCCAGTAAGAAGCCTCCACACCTCATGCTCTGTTTCAGAGGCCGCAGCACGAATAGCCATACTGCCCAGCACCCCATGCCACATGGAGGCTGAGGATCCTGAACTGCACCCCAGTTTCCCAGAGACAAAGCAGGGACCTCACAGAATCAGAAAACTCAAAAATAGACTCCGACCAAAACTGGTTTGGCCTGTGGACTAAAGGTCCCGGGTTCGATTCCGGTCAAGGGCATGTACCTGGGTTGCGGGCACATCCCCAGTAGGGGGTGTGCAGGAGGCAGCTGATCAATGTCTCTCTCATCAATGTTTCTAACTCTCTATCCCTCTCCCTTCCTCTCTGTGAAAAATCAATAAAATATATTTAAAAATAAAATAAATGATAGACTCTGCTCTCCTAAGGAGAGAGCTGAGAAGCCTAAAGGATTCACCCTGTCCAGAGCTCCTAGAATTGTAATGGGAGACTCCAGAGTGTGGAAAGAAGTCCAGATCACAGATCCCTGCTGAGGGCACACAGCACTGAGGGAGATAGCCCAAGTCAGGCTGGTTCTCCACCTATTTATGAAGCTGCTTAGTTAGTCCTTCATCAGACTGAAATGTGCTCCCAGGCCCGAGCTGATCTCCGTCTCATCAAGGGCAGGCTGGGCCAGGCGCCAGGAGACAACCTGGCAGCATCACCACACCCCCTCCAGTTCTCTTGATCCCACACATAACCAGTCCCTACTCGGGGGACTGGTTCCTTGCCCCAGCAAACACATTGCCAGATCCTCATCTACCAGAAAATTTGGTCAGGCCACCAGGGCTTTTAGGAGCTGCATGCCAACCTTGAACAAGCATGCCTTCTTGGCATCACCTCAGACCCAGGGCTGACTACAGCCCTAAGACCCTGCCCTCATCCTGCAGCTGGAGTGGACCCAATGGCCTCACATGTAGCTGAGTTCTTGTCCTCATCCTCCCAACCTGAGAACTCTCCTCTCAGAGGCCCAGTGAGGCTCAAAACAGAAGCCGGTTCCCAAACCACTTAGCCAAAGCAGAGTTGGAATTTGAAGTCCTAGTCTCATCGAGAGAGGATAATGTCAAAATGGTGGGAGTGACACTCTAGGGCCAGGGGAACCTTAGCTCTGCCCCTGGCTATCCAGTTCCCAACCCTCAGCTCTTGTAACAATGCCTGTATTAATTTCATCCAATTCTACTTTAAAAAAGAAAACCTGGGAAGTAATTACCCCAATCAGACATTATTTACTTAAGTAATTCTTCCCTCAAACGTCTTCAGGCTTTATTTTACTAATACTACATAATTACATAATTGCATAATTAGAAAAAAATTAAATGACAAATGTTTGCTGAGAACAAATGGAAAAAAATAGATCCTTTCTTCCCCTGAGTGTTCTCAGCTCAGTACATTACATCTTCTTCCCTCTCCTCTCATTCCTCCTGTCTCCTTGCCCCAGCCTCCTCCCAGTGGGGTCTGCTAGTAGAGTACCTAGACAAGCAGCAGCAGGCATGCACCCTAAGCCTGAGGCAGAGCAAATGCCTGTGAGAATTAACCCGTGTGCCTCTGTACTCAGCCTAGAGTTGAAAGCAAGACTCAAGCCTCTGGTTCCCCATTCTTATCTCTAAACCCAGGAGTCCATAGAGTTCCAACCTACAGCAGCCAGAAAAATGCAGGAACAGCTGGCCTTAAGGACTACTTTCCCATAATCAAAGGCCAATGCAGCTCATACTGAAGACTTGCTCCTTGGGGGTCCAGCTTCCAGGCAGGAGAAGAATGAAGAGTCCACTGAGAGGGAGGGGGAGCACATCTGCCTCACCTGTTTCACAGGCACTCACAGTGCCAGTCTCAAAAGTCTACCCAAGGAAGAAACGTGGTAGCACCCCAGGACTGACCTGCCCACTGGAGGGGCAGGAATGCCCCTTCATCCTCCTTCCCTTCTCTAACCACGGTAGCTATGGGAGCCAGTGGAGCTTCCTCCAGTTGAAAAAATTCAATCAACCACCCACCCAACAGCCATAAACATGTCTTTTGTTCAAGTTCTTGAGGGAGACACAAAAGAGTAGGCAGGCCACTGGACACTGTATACGCATTAATACATCAGCTGCTTACAACTTGGCATGCAGAACAGCAATGTGTTTCACAATGGAAAGCTTCCTAGGCCAGCCTGCCGCCACCCCCTCAAAATCGCTCCTAAAATATCCTCAGCATCCAATACTAAGAGCAAAGAGTGGAAGCTAGGGAGACTCAGGTTGCAAAGGTTCACTGTCTCCAACACTTACAGATTATGGCCGGAGATGAATTTCTAATCTTGTTTTGCTTCCATTTGCTCATCAGAAGAATGGGAACAAAGCACACCCTACCAAATAATTGTGAGGCTTTAATGAATACATGGCAATAAAGCACTCAGAGAAGCATCAAGTGTTTGATAAGTGGTAAAACCATAATTGTCAATGTGGAACTACAAAAGCTAACCCAGACTGAGTGAAGGGTCCTGTCAGAAAGCCTCCAGCTCTGGTGGCCTCTCCCAATCACCTAACCCCTTCACAGCTCTGAGCTAATTAGAGCAGAGCCAGAAGGGCAAAATGCTGGGGAAAGATGGGGCAATTAATAAGGAGACTTGGAGCCCAAGGGAAGAAGTGTGGATCTCGGAGAGGGACATCCTGCTGACTGAGCTCCACTGAGAAAACTGCCTGGAACCTTTCATTTTGGGGACCAAAGTACAAAGAACATGGAGCCCACTTTGACATCCTTGAAGATAAGACTTTCTGGGATTAATTTCTTCCTCAATAACAATGGGGATCAAGGGAATAAAGTGACTTCCTCCTGGGTTTATTGATTAGTATAATAACAAACAGGCAAAGACCACAAATAAGACCACTGATGTGAAGTACTTTCCCCAGTTAAAGAAGCCAGGTTTTTGGCTATCTCAGGTTAGAGATGAGACTAAAGAAGGTTAAGGAGCCATAATAGATGCAGTCTGGGCACCTTAGGGCGGGAGGAGGCCAGAAAGTGTGCCTCCCAGCTCTCCAATCCTCCCTGGACTAGAAAGCACAAGCAGAGGAGAATGGCTGCATAATAGGTGGAAGCTACACTCACCTCCTCCCAGGACCAAACTGGATTTACAACTAAATTATAGAACAATCATCCTAAATAACCAACTGAAGGTTAACTGAACAGAAGTCCTGTAACCAAGGATTACAGAAAAAAGCCACATCAAGACTGATAGAAAGGGCAGAAACTTGAAAAGGGCTAGTCCCGATCTCTTGGGTGGTGGCTGAGGTTCTGGAGGGATATCTCATCTGAGAGGTGGGGGGGAGGGTTTTCCCCTGAGAAGCATGGGGGAAATCTCAGAGCACCAGAGCCAGGACTAGATGCCCACCTAACATCTAACTATGAAAAGCATTGGGGTTTCCATCCACCAGGGAGAGACAGAACTCTACTACAGACACAGAAAGCCTCTTAAAGGACGAATGCACAAAATTTGATTTGTAGCCACTCACCCTAGGCTTTGATGGAGGAAGGGAAGAGTGAATAAGAGTTGCATCAATAAGAGTTGCATCAGGAGAATCTGGGGTTTGTGGCTCTGGGGAGAGAGCTGAAGGGATAGTTGCCAGGATCCCTATGCTGAGTCATTCTCCCATGCCACAGATGCCATCTTTCTTGGGTGGAGCACTCCTTTCCATGCAGCATCAATTGGGGGAAAGCAATAGCCTCACCCTCTGAATCTCCTCTTACCCCACCCTGTGGTGCTTATGCCCTGCCAAGAAGTCAGCTGCCTGGGCCATGGTAGAAGTCTGGGCAGTCTCAGGGAGTGTTAGCAACTGAGTTGTGTGAGTTGGGATGGGGGCCAATGCCTCTACTTTCCCATAAACCTAACTGGCACTTCCCCCTCATGGAATAAACAGTAGATATAAATAGTAGATTGGATGAAGCAGAGGATCAAATCAGCTATTTAGAAGACAAAGTAGGAAAAAAGCACCCATTCAGAGCAGAGGGGAAAAAAAGAATATTTTAATGAGGATAGTTTATAGGACTTTTGGGATAACATGAAGCATAAAAATATCTACAGCATAGGAGTACCAGAATTAGAAGAGAGAAAGCAAGAGGTTAAGAACTTATTTGAAGAAATAATGACTAAAAACTTCCCTAATCTGGTGAAGGGAAAAGAGTCACAAGTCTAGGAAGCACAGAGAGTCCCAAAGAAAGTGAACCCAAAGAAGCCCACACCAAGACATATCATAATTAAAATGGCAAAGGTTAAAGACAAGTAGAATCAAAAAAGCTGCAGAGAAAGACAAGTATTTGCTCCCATAAGACTGTCAGCTGATTTCTCAATAGAAACATTTTAGGCCAGAAGTGATTGGCATAAAATATTCAAAGCGATGAAAAGTAAGGACCTACAACCAAGACTACTTTACCCAACAAGACTGTAGAAATATAGAGTTTCCCAAACAAGAAAAAGCTAAAGGACTTTGTTATAATCAAACCAGTTTTATAAGAAATGTCAAAGGGGCTGCTTTAAGAAGAAGAAAAAGAGAAAAACACAACAATAGAAGAGTATAGTTAAAAGAACAAAATGGCAATAAATATATATGTATAAATAATCATTTTAAATGTAAATGGCTTAAATGTTCCAATCAAAAGGCATACAGTAGCTGAAAGGATTAGAAAACAAGATCCACATATATGCTGTATATAAGAGACCCATCTCAGAACAAAGATACATACAGACTAAAAGTAAAAGAATGAAAAAAGATATTTCCTGCAAATAGAAAAGAAAAAAAGCTGGGATAACAATTGTCATTTATGACGAAATAGACTTTAAGACAAAAGCTACAGTAAGAGACAAGGAAGAACACTACAGAATGATAAAAGGAGCAACTTAATAAAAAAAAGTATAATCCAACTCTTATAAATGTTTATGCACCCAACATAGCAGCACCTAAATATGTAAAGCAAATCTTGATGAATATAAAGGGAGAGATTGAGGCTAACAATCATAGCAGGGGAATTTAATACTCCATTGACATTAATAAATAGACCTTTCACACAGAAAGTCAGTCAGAAAATCATGACCTTAAATGACACACTAGATCAGATGGATTTAATTGATATTTTCTGGAATTTTGGAGCATTTTACTCCAAAGTAGCAGAATATACATTCTTTTCAAGAGTACATGGAACATTTTCTAAGATAGAACTACATGTTAGGCCACAAAACAAGTCTCAATATATTTCAGAAGATTTAAATCATATCAAGCATCTTATCTGATCATAATGGTATGAAACTAGAAATCAATAACAGGAAAAAAATTGAGCAACACACAAAGACATAAAAGGTAAATAATGTCACTAAACAATGACTCAGTTAATGATAAGATCAAGGGGGAAATCACAATATACCTTGAAAGAAATGAAAATGAACACACAATAACCCAAAATCTATGGACTACAGCAAAAGCAGACCTAAGAGGAAAATTTATAGCATTACAGTCCTATCTCAAGATACAAGAAAATATCAAATAAACAATCTAACTTTACACTTAAAGGAACTTGAAAAAGAACAATAATCAAAGCCCAAAGTGAGTAAAGGGAAGAGAAAAATAAAGATTGTGGTAACCCCTTTCAAGTCCTGTGTGGTTCAGGGTTCCCGTTCAGGGTTCAGGTTTTGGAGGAAGCCACACGCATATGAAAAGAGACTAGAAAAGTATTAATTTGGGAATATTGGGGGGCCAGGCAGGAGCCTTCCTCTAGTGAGAAGCCTACCCTTGCTCTGGCCTTCCTATCCCTTTAATTGAGACTTTGGAACATACCCATAGATTTTAGGCAGGAAATTTCAATAACAAAAATACAAAAGACAAACAGGTGGAGGCTGCTTTAGCTAACAATGTCTCAACTAAACAATGAGTAGTTAGAGCAATTAAGGTTGTTGACTAGCCCTCCCGGCTTCCTGTAGACATCTTTCTATTAGTGAAACAATGTTCAGTTTCCAGCAAAAGATCAGAGCCAAAATAAATGGAATCTAAAAAAAAAAAAATGCAAAAGATCAATGAAAACAAGACTGGTTCTCTGAAAAGATCAACAAAATTGACACACCTTTAACCAGACTCATCAGGAAAATAAAAGAGAACCAAATAAATAAAATCATATATTAAAGAGAAGTAACAACTGACACCAAAGAAATACAAAAAATTGTAAAAAACCATTATGAACAACTAACTATATGCGAACAGATTTGGCAATCTGGATAAATTCCTAGAATTTAAACATACAATGCTCCAAAACTGAATCAGGAAGAATCAGAGAATCTGAATACAGTGGTACCTTGAGATACGATTTTAATTCGTTCCATAACCTTGAGGCGTGGGAAACAATGAGACACTCGAGTCGGGATAAACTGGTGGGTCGTGTGCAGCCGGCCGATCCGCGCGATTACTCGTATCTCAACTGTTGCTCATACTTCAAAGCAAAAATGGCTCGCTCAACGGCTCGTATCTCAAAACTCTCATATGTTAGGGCACTCAGATCTCGAGGTACCACTGTAGACAGATTACAACCAGGAAAACTGAAGTAGTATTAAAAAAAAACTCTCAGCAAGACAAACTCCTCAACCATATGGATTCATAGGTGACTTTTACCAAACATTCAGAGAACTAATATTTACCCTTTTCAAACCAAAAAATTTAATAGGAGGGAAGACTCCCAGGCTCACGTTACAAGCCTAGTATTATCCTAATTCCAAAATCAGACAAAGACACTACAAAAAAAAATAGTATAGGCTAATATCCTTGATGAACATAGGTGTTAAAATTTTCAACAAAATATTAGCAAACTGGATCCAGAAATACATTAAAAAGATCATACACCATGACCAAGTGGGTCTTATTTCTGGGGATGTCAGGTTGGTATAATATCTATAAATCAATAAACATGATACACCACATAAACAAAATGAAGGATAAAAACCACGTGATCATATTAAGAAATGCAAAAAAAAGCATTTAATAAAATCCCACACCAATTTATGATAAAAACTCTCAGCAAAGTGGGACTAGAGGGAACATATCTCAGTTAATAAAAGTCATCTATGACAAACCTACTGTCAACATCATACTTGTGCAAAAACCATAAGATCAGGAAAAGACAGGAATATCTGCTTTCATCACAACAATCAGGCAAGAAGAAGAAATAAAAGATACACAAATTGGAAAGAAGGAAGTAAAACTCATTATTTGCAGATGACATGATACTGTATATAGAGAAACCTAAAGATTCCACTAAGAAACTACTAAAACAAATGAATTCTGTAAAGTGGCAGGATACAAAATAAGTATCTTGAAATTAATTGCATATTTATGCACCAACAATGAAAGATCAAGAAAGGGAAAGAAAGAAAATAAATCTCATTCACAGTTGCTTCAAAAAATATTGAATACCTAAGAATAAATTTAACCAAATATGTAAAAGACCTATACTAGGAAAATTATAATTAATTGAAGAAGTGGAAGCATATACTATATTCATGAATAGGAAGAATTAACATCATTTAAATGTCCATTCTACCTAAAGCAATCTATAAGCTCAACAAAATTCCTATCAAGATACCATAATGTATTTCACAGAAGTAGAATAAGTATAGCAAAAACTTATATGGAGTCACAAAACACCCTGAATAGCCAAAGAAATAGTGCACTCTTCAGAGTCCAAGTCCAGCTCAGCAATATGCTATCTGAGTGACCTTGGGCAAGTTGTACAACCTCTCTGAGCCTCAGTTTCCTCATTTATAAATCAGGCCTTATAATGATTAAATGGTTCTTCATGAGATCATTAGAGTGAAATAATGCATTATAAAGCACTTAACACAGGGCTCTGGCACATAAAAAGAATATAATAAATAGTCATTCATTCATTTATTATTATTATCATTACTAGAAGCCTGGTGCACAAAATTCCTGCATGGGAGGGGGGTTCCCCTTAGCCCAGGCTGCACCCTCTCCAATCCAGGACCCCTCTGGGGATGTCCAACTGCCAGTTTAGGCCCGATCCCAGGAATCAGACCGACATCCCAGCAGACAGACATCCCTCTCACAATCTGGGACTGCTGGCTCCTAACTGCTCACCTGCCTGCCCACCTGCCTAATCACCCCTTACTGCCCCCACTGCTGGCCTGGTTGTCCCACTCAGCCTACTGTTCAGTTGTCCATCTGGTTGTTTTGGTTGTAACAGCTCCTGGCTTTATATATATTGGGACTATTTAATGGAACCACTTACTAGTCCTGGTACCATAGATAGTTCTTCGAGGGGATGCCAGTAGGGGAGCCTAGGGAAGCAGTAGGTTCCAGGCAGGTAATAGTAGGGTCTGCAGAGAAGGGAGGAGCAGCCAGGGAGAAAGGAGATTAAAGAAAATTCTGAGCAATTGCAGAAGACTGGGTAGTTCTGAGCACCATGTGTGGTCCATAGCCAACCAACCATAGCTGCTGTTCCATACACTGCCCAGATAGAAGAGACAACTGGACTGGGAGATCTCTGCATGAAACAAATAAGCAATATATTGTCAGAGTGAAACTCTGAAAACCAACCCAGAGGAGTGTAGGGTGCTGTGGGAAAAGCCCCCAGCTTTCCAACAGGCAGGGAACTCTAACCCCTTCTCTCTAGCATCTTCCATACAGCTACTTATTCCCAGGAGCCCCTTTTGAGGTGTTATGTTACAATCCAATGGGATAAGACTCACTCTTCCTCTGTAGGAGGCCAGCCTCAGGGAACTGCATTGTTTAAGACTTGCCTATATTGAGGCCCAGTACCTTTCACTGCCCACACCTCATCTCCCTGCTTGGTCTGTTGGGCTCCTGCCCATGGGCGTGCTCTGTGTGATGCTCTCCAAGGCTCTTGTTCTGACCATGGTCTAATCCTGCTTTTGCTTTAAGGCTTGGTTGGGTGTACTGTCCATGCTCTCCCAGCTTCTGGTCCCCAGCTTGGCCCTTATTTTGCCTTAGCTGTGGCCCTTCATGATGACCCAACTGGGCCCAGAGGCCTCACCCACTCCCTAGCTGGGATAGGTCCTTCCAACTTACTCTGTTCTCCTCCTTTCCAGCTAACCACAGGGTTTAACTGCAAAGGAGGCCAGGAAGACAGAGTAGGAACAGCCACACTCCTTCCTCTAGATCAATGGTTCTCAACCTTTCTAATGCCACAACCGTTTAATACAGTTCCTCATGTTGCGGTGACCCCAACCATCAAATTATTTTCGTTGCTTCTTTATAACTGTAATTTTGCTGCTGTTATGAATCATCATGTAAATATCTGTGTTTTCCAATGGTCTTAGGCTCTACAGCAGCAGTTCTCAACCTGTGGGTTGCCTAAGACCATCAGAAAACATAGATATTTACATTACAATTCATTAACAGTAGCAAAATTACAGTTATGAAGTAGCAAAAAAAATAATTTTATGGTTGGGGGGGTCACTGCAACATGAGGAACTGTATTAAAGGGTCTTGGCATTAGGAAGGTTGAGAACCACTGCTCTAGATATTTACAGAGTGTTTAACATGGGAGGCTCTGAACCAAGTATGTGTGCATGTGTATGAGTGTGTGTGGTGGGGAAGGCCAGGTTGAGTGTGTTGTGGAGGTCCTCTAAGGGGCTAGATAGAAAATCATCTTTCTTGACTCATCTCATAGCTTCCAAAAGGACAAAAATCAGGACTACCTTGAATGTCCTATAGTACACACTGCAGCCAGTCAATATTGACAGACAGAGAAGCTGCATTTCTGAATCCCTGGGTTTTTCTCAAAAGTTGGGTCCCAGGGGTCTGGAGGAAACCCAACCCCGCAGCACTTGGCTGCTCAGTCTCCTCACTAAGCTTTGGCTTTGCCTCCTGCGGCTTGTTGGCTGAGAGCTGGTAGTAATCAGGAAAAGTCTGCAATTCTCAAGGTCTTCCTCCTCATCTCACCTTAACAAGGACAGAAAGCCGGCAGAGCCTGCCTCCCACCACCTCTGTGCTGTTTGTTAGCCTCGCAGCTTATTATTAGAGGCGCCACAGAGCTAATCACCTCCCTGGTGGACACCCAGCCTCATCTGGCTCCTGTTCCTACATTGTCTGCATTTGACCTAACTTCCCAGGGTGCCCGGACTGCCTGGGGAGGAAGAGAAGTGAGCCCACCTGGGAAGGACTGGGGGATCACCTCCCCTAGGAGGGTGACCTCTATCCTGATCCCCTAAGGACAGGCACGGGCAAGGTAAAGGGATGGGAGCAGAGGGGAGAGGGAATGAGAAGGAGGAAGAATATGGGAGAAGTGCTGTAAGCCAAAGCTGCTTTGGCGCTTATTCTACTCTGGTTAAGCCCTTACTAGTAATATGCAGACAGTTACACACAGGGAAAGGAAGGAAGAACAGGGGGGTGATGGAGCTCCCCTTCCACAGATCAATGCAGGGGGGGGCTGGGGGGGGGCGCGGGGCTTGCGTGGAGGAGAGTCATTAGCATTTTTCTCCTTTCCCCTAACACAAGGCAGAATGAAAACAAACTTGGTTCCAGTGGCAGGATCTTAGCCTAGAGGAAGAATGTCCTCACTGTGAGGCCTTCCTTCCTAGGATGATTTCCTCGCGTCCCCTGCAGCCCAACTAGTCCTTCCCATTTCTCTCTTGCACTCTCCTGCTCAAACCCTCTCAGAGGCCACCACTGGGAAAGAGAAGTCCAAACACAGGGCCTGAAGTTCAAGTTCCGCTCTTCCCACTTCAGGAAATTGTCATGGCCCAACCAAGCCCTCCCCTCACTGCAAGCTAAATGAAGCTCCAGACATAATGCTCCCTCTTCCTCTGGCCTCCTGTTCCCCTGGCACCCAGTCTTGTTCCAGGAGTAGGGCCCACACCTTACAAATCTCTGAAAATACTTGCAGTATCTTCTATAGAGAAGGTGCCCAATAGATACTATATGCTTAGCACTAGGGTGTTCTTGTTGTTTGTAGGATATTATGATCAGAGTTTTAGAATAATAAGGAAGAAGAGAAAAGAAAGAAAGAAAGAAAGAAAGAAAGAAAGAAAGAAAGAAAGAAAGAAAGAAAGAAA